>CP092877.1:18117821-18189768 GCA_030710605.1 Cordylochernes scorpioides | reverse complement strand
GATAATTCGACCATTATAAATTTCAACAATTGTTTGTTGCTCAAATATAACCTCACTGCTAAAAAGGTATTACAGAGAAAACGGCTGACATTGTAAATGTACAAAATGTATGTATAGAGCAGGGGAATAATAAATAAAGACCAAAATCAAATTAATTGATAATAAATAGATTATTGCAAAAAAAAAAAATACAAAAAATATTTTTTTTCTCCTTTCTTATCTTCACTCAATCATATAATGTAGCTGCTGTATTGTCCGTGAGGTCAAGAGACGTACGGATCTCTGTGGTGTTGATCTCTTGGCGGAACGACTTGGAAGTCGGACTCGGCCCCCCCCCCCCAGTGGCAGGCCACTGACTTAGCTCCAAAAGAATGTATCCCTGGATTAGGAGCCCTTACAAGGTACTATCAGCCGGGCCAGCTGAGCCCAGGTTTTTTTAGTGAGCGTGTTACTGTTCCCCCTCCTCCTTTTTCATCCTGGCTTGGGACCGGCAAAGGCGGAGTTTTTTTTCTTTCGGGTGAGAAACTTTAGGCATTGGTGAAAAGTGTAAATATATATTTTGGAAATGAAAAAAAAAAGGATAAAATAAATCAGAACATAAATTTACAAACTATATTTCAGAGGAGACGATTTATAATAGGAATTCATTTAAATGACCTCATTAAAAACTACATTATATATATATTTGGGTTAAACTTTACATGTATGCTATCCAAAGTTCGCACACTTGAAAAAGTCACATAAAGTCGTCTGTGCGTAAACACAGGCTCTTGTAGCAAAGGTTTGGCCTTGAGCCCTCTTTATAGTCATATATGTCAGACATTATACAGTGTGTTCAACTTTGGGTACTGTCAGTATATGTGCTTCAAGGACATGAGAGCACATGCGCTAGAACACCATACCTGTTCCATCGCAAAGATCCTATAGGCATTGGTGAAAGTGTAAATAAATATTTTGGAAATGAAAAAAAATTGCAGATATGACAACATATTAAAGGAATAAATTCATTTAAAAGACCTCATTAAAAACAACAATTCTATAATTTTATATATACAATATAATCAAATTAATTCAACACACGATAATTCGACCATTTTTTATGTCTCGACCTACGGCCTATCATATGACAAACTAATTCGACACTTTCGATAATTCAACTTTTTGGAAATTCAAATTTCAACAGTTGATATTTGTCTAAAACCCCTATTATTAACAACATATTAGACTGCAGAGTGCAAAAATGTAGAAAATTGTATGTATATAATTGAATGCATATATTTGTATGTATATAATTGTATGCAAATAATTGTATGTATAGATCAATGAGTAAAATAATTTTTTTTTGCTTATCGCTAGTACACGTGGTACAGGCCTTGATAATCATGGTGGGTAGAGTAGGCGACTGCTTTTACTGTAAGTACACAACATGTCTAAACATGTGAAAAGCAGTTCGACTTTGCATTTACAAATGTGCCAGAGCCCCGTTTGATTACTTGCGCTTGCTGGTGGGGTTGGACTTTTGCAAGAATCGGAAGCCATTGGAGCATTTTTTTTTATTTTTTCAGAAAAAAAGTGCCCAATGCGGGAATCGAACCCGGGTCGTAGCGGTCGAAAACCAACGGCTTAGACCATCCTTCCACCAACCCCCAGTAAAATAAGTAAATAAAAAGAAGACCAAAAATAAGTGATAATAGTTTATTGAATAACAAATAAAATAAAAAATCTTTCAGGTGAAAAATTATAGGCATTGGTAAAAAAGTAAACAAGAGAAATAGCAATTGGGGTTTTGTGTCTGCGGCGAGTCATATTAGCACGCCTAGCGGTTAGGGGAGTGAGTCTTCCACGGCCTTTTCGAGGCATGACAGAAGACGCTGAAAAAAAAAGGTAAAATAAGAACCAAGCAGAGGAAAACTATAAAACTGAAAGCCAGGACAGGCATAAAAAGAAAATTCCAAGCATGTGAGGAAACAATTGATGAAAAAAAAAAGGATTCCAAAAAAATACTGCAAAAAAGAAACCAGACACAAAAAGCAACAATTGAGTACACAAATACAGCATCAGCCTATTTATGAGAAGAAAAAAAAACGACAGACACAAAAATGGAGCTAAATTCAAATGAAAAACTATAACAGATCAAGTAATCAAATCAGGCATTGTGAAAGATACTGCAAAAAAGAAAATAAGACACAAAAATGGAGCTAAATATGTAAAAAACATGTATACAAAAAAGCAAAGCCCAATTCCAAACCCAAATATTTTTTTTATGAGAAGAACATCAGCAGTCCATAGCTTCCCTGACAAAAATTCACCAAAAAAGTTAAATATTCCAAAATATTTCTGTGTATATATTGCTAAATGTGTAAATAACATGTATATAAAAAAGCAAAGCTTAATTTTAAATTTCATTATCCTTTTCACAGGAAAAGCATCAAAATACTGCATAAGTACGGCACTTTTGCAGCCCCCCTGACAAAAATTCACTAAAAGAGTTAAGTATTCAAAAAAATATTTTGGTATATATATTGCTAAATGTGTAACAAACATGTATATAAAAAAGCAAAGTTTAATTCTAAGTTTTAATATTTCTTTTATAAGAAAAGCTACAAAAGCAAATAGGGAGAAGTGGAGCCATTTAGCCATTTTCAAAATTTGATTATGAAAGAGTAAATAAATGAGTAAATAAGGACAGATATAAAGAGAAAGTATTGCTAAATGTGTAACAAACATGTATATAAAAAAGCAATGCTTAATTCTAAGTTTTAATATTTTTTTTTTAAATAAAAGCTACAAAAGCAAATAGGGAGAAGTGGAGCCATTTAGCCATTTTCAAAATTTGATTGTGAAAGAGTAAATAAATGAATAAATAAGGACAAATATAAAGAGAAAGTATTGCTAAATGTGTAATAAACATGTATATAAAAAAGCAAAGCTTAATTCTAAGTTTTAATATTTTTTTTTATAAGAAAAGCTGCAAAAGCAAATAGGGAGAAGTGGAGCCATTTAGCCATTTTCAAAATTTGATTGTGAAAGAGTAAAAAAAAAAGAATAAATAAGAACAAATATAAAGAAGAAATAATTAAGCAAAAGAAAGACATAAATAAATATTTCAATCTACAATTCGAAAAATAATATAACCTCAGCCTATTTATGAGAAAAAAAACGTTGCCAAAGACATTAGGAAAGATAATGCAAATAAGAAACATACACAAAAATTGAGCTCTATTTAAATGAAAAACTATAACAAAGTACTTACAAATTATAATCATAATCAAATGAATCAGAAATTAGTAAAAATTAGTAAATAAGAATTAGTAAAAGGTAAACAAAAGAACGCATTTCAAAACAAAGGAATTGATGATGATAAATGCAAAAAATCTACGATTGTAAAATAGATTAAATTAAAAAATAAAAATAACTGTTAACATTAGGAAAATAAAAACAGGCCTCTCATACGAAGAAAAAAATAACGAAAAATTTGGTATATAGATCGTTATGTGTAGTTCAGAATCTTCGGAGGAGATAGCTCAGGACTTTACAATGGAAAACTCTGTTACGGTATTATCTATATAGATAAACACAGCTTAATAGAGAGCGAGAATATATTCCATATTTATGTGTGCTATATATAAATAAAAACTGATGTGTTAAAGGTAAAGAACAAAGTTGTCTTATTGTATTAAAAAATATCGGAAATATTGAAACTTATTAAAATATTTTATATACCTATCTTCATTTGAATTTCATAAAATCCGTCGTGAAATAGTTTAAAATAGGCATAATATGCCAATATGCAACTTTTTGTGTTTACATATTACTAGTTAAATATGTAATACATGCAAATTTCATTTGAAAATATGTTTGTTCCTTAAATTTTTCAAACCAGTGGAGTAGCCTCAATATTTTATACATTGGCTTCAAGGAAAAATTGCGAGTGAAGATATTTTCGTACGCCGAGTTGGGAACCAATTAAAACTTGTGGTGGTATTCCGGACATGGCCTTGTCGTTCAGTCAAGGGCAGGTGTCGCCCCTACATACTCTGGATGTTTTCATTCTTGCCACATCCTGACTGATCTAACATCTCTACCCTTTATAGATTTGACCAGGCATAATTGCTAATAAAATTATATATTGAAAGCATTTAATTCTTTCAACTCGTATATCAGATTAAAGCCCGTCGCACATGCAACGATCAAATGCGATTATACATTAAATAATAGCATATATTTATATGCAAATAGTTTATTCATTAATATAGATAAATAATTCTTCCTGAATTGAATTAGACGAAAAACATGGTGAAGGAAGACGAGTTTCTTTTATTAATGCATAGGTGCAAGCTTTCGGGTAAAAACCCTTCAACAGGCAAGCAATGAAGCGCGACTTATAAGATCTATGGTACAAATGGTAGGAAGAAATATATATAAATATAAAGGAAAATTTTAAAACTATTTATAAAAGTTAATATTTTATATTGATTAACTTTTATAAATAGTTTTAAAATTTTCCTTTATATTTATATATATTTCTTCCTACCATTTGTACCATAGATCTTATAAGTCGCGCTTCATTGCTTGCCTGTTGAAGGGTTTTTACCCGAAAGCTTGCACCTATGCATTAATAAAAGAAACTCGTCTTCCTTCACCATGTTTTTCGTCTAGTTTATTAATTAATATTAAACGAGATTTTTCAGTGGATAAGTCTTTTAAATGGAACAATATTAGAGAAATAAAAGCTTTCTGACTTATCTACTCTTCAACAGGTGTATAGCCCTTGCCCCTGTTGAGGAGCAGAGATGTTTGAAAGCTTCTACTAATAAGATTGTCCCATTGAAGAAACTCTTATTCTGAAAATCATCGCATAATCGTAAGTATCTTTAAAATATAAGGAGACTAGCCGAATGGCCCGGGCAACGCCCGTGTTTTACCCGATTGAATGTTTTGATTCAAATACTGTTTGTTACAATTATAAATTGGGGCCTTAAATAAATGCGTATATTAGTTACTAACTATAGCCTATGTGCTTTATCTGTCTATGTACTGTTGGCTTCCGTAGGCGTCTCTTACTGGGAAAAAGAAAGAGAGGATTCCATTTGGTTATTAACTAATATATGCATTTATTTAAGGAGCGACCCGCTCCAACACAATAGTTACAAAAACCAAAAAGCGAGTGGGGGGGGGGGCAAAGTCAAAAACAAAGTGTCTCGCGTAGTGGCGGCGCCATCGTAGCCAACCAATAGGAGAGCGCCATTCCAAAGAAAAAGCAAATGGTGACAGAGATGACGCATGACGCTCGTAACTGTATATAGAATATGCACACAGAAGAGAGCCAATCAGCAGACCAATAAAACACCCTATAAACCGATTAAGACTAAATATATTATAGTGGTATTATTTTTATTTTTGAACAAAAAGGAAAATACACCTCTATTTCGCTTGAATAGACACTCATAAATGCGGATTATTTGGGATATATAGCGCTTAAACTTCAATTGGAATTAAAAAACAAAAAAAAAAACAAAACAAAGGAGAACCGAAGGTATCGCAATATTCAAAATAACACTTACAATACCCGTCTCACATGATTATATAAACTTCTAACCTATCACTTGATATCTCATTCGGGAGTATGAAAATATTATATTTTATCTTCATTTCGTTGTTTATATCATTTATTTGCTTCAATCATATTCTCTAAAATGAAATGTTTTTTTTTTTTTTGCTTATCCCTAGTACACGTGGTACAGGCCATGATAATCATGGTGGGTAATAAGCGACTGCTTTTACTGTAAGCGCACCACATGTCTACACATGTGAAAAGCAGTTCGACTTTGCACTTACAAATGTGCCAGAGCCCCGTTTGGTTACTTGCACTCACTGGTGGGGTTGGACTTTTGCAAGAATCGGGGGCCATCGGAGCATTTTTTTTTAAACAGAAAAAAGTATCCAATGCAGGAATCGAACCCGGGCCGTAGTGGTAAATGAAATGTTAAATATATATATTAGAGATTTTTAAAAATATTACTTTCAATTAGGCTATAATGTGTGTTGCTGAAGTAACAATAAACTATTGTCATGCCAACAGGTGAATCAAGATATTTTGTTTAGGTGACAGGATTCTTGAAAATAACTCAAAGACCTGTAGACCGCGGACCATAAATAATGACGCCCGGTGCCAAACGGTGGTGGTAAATACGACAACCAGCACTCGGAGACTATCAGGCGAACTGGGGGACATAAAAAACGATTGAGTTTCTTCACCTTCACGAACTAGGCAAGGCCAACAGAATCTGCCAATTTGTACATCACGAACTGACGCCAGCTCAGGCAAACCATTGAGTGTTGGTAAAAAAACTGCTAGCTAATCCATATGATGTACATATCATAAAAAGAATCGTTTCTTGCTCTACCTAAAATCAATAGTTAAGACCAGGTCAACCTCATGAATTTGTTCACAAAGTGGGCGCTTCGAACAAAAGTCGATTTTGTGGGTCTGGTGCAATTTTAAAATGATAATTCACTATGAGTTCATTCCAAACGGTCAAGTCATCAAGTCAAACAGTTTTATCAAGATATAGAGCGATTGTATACTGTTTTGAAGCAGAAGTACCCGGCTTTGATGGCCAAAACTCGTTCTTATACAACAGAATAGCACCAAACCACATACTGCCCGAACGACGCAAAAACCTCCAGCACCTTGAAGCAATCAAACTGTTGCCACACTCAGAATATAGTCCGGACTTGTTCTAGTTAATGTCTAACTTCCTTGCGGGCAGCACTCCAATGACCAGAATGAGTTGGAAGCTGAGATGAATAAGTTCGAAGGTCCAGAACTGATATCGCCGCGGAATCGAAGAACTTGTAGAAGGGTGGTGTAAGACAGTGCACCACGGTGGCTTGCACTTTGAATTCTCTAAGTATAATACGTTATACAAAGGTATTCATTATAGAATAAAGTGAGCAAAATAGTGAAAATATTAGTTGAACGGTCCTGTCGCCGAACAGTGTCGAGACTCCTGTTACCCATCTTCTGTGCAATAGCATCGTCCACTTTGTCGAGTAAAATTGGGTCAGTTTGATAGATTTTCTAGGCTTTTAATACATTTGAGTATATCAGAAAATTGAGATATTACCGAGATGTTTTGATACAATGAACATTCGGGACGTGGGCTTCATTTTCACTCTTCTTCAATAAAGTTCTGAGTGATGACCTTGGCGCAACGGGCGCTCGCTTGGTCTAATAGGAATACATGGCTACTATTTCTGTAATTCTGATAGTTGTATTGAATTGGTTTGGTCTTGAGAAATTGATTCTAATAACTCTTAGTATTGATGACGCACCCCGACTTATGGATAAATGGACGTCTAAGACGCCATTGGCCGATCATAATCCTTAATGAGACCTTTTTTCTATTTTCTTTATATGACGTCAGCAGGAGTATATGATGAATTAAATGTATATTAGGCACCATTTCCTCGATCGTCGAAAAGTAAAAATTGAGATATAACTCATCGTCAAGAATGAGGTCATGATTTGGAAACTTTCACATCTTCGCCTACACTTTGTTTTTGCCAAAGCGATCTATCTTTCGTTTTGTGCTGGAATAATGCTTGCCTTTTTCTTTATATATCATTACTAACATATTTAGAAATATATATAATATGAACGTTTCCAACTGACGCATTCAATTTTCTTTCAGAGAAAACTAAACAATATTCTATATATACTGAACTTTGGGACTCCTATTCCTATAGAAAATGGCTTGCAGTTTATGCCTTCTCAAGCCACAGATCAGCTTTGTAAATTTTGTGCCCATATAAAGCACCTCTTGTTTCGAAGGCCTCTTGTTTCCTCCTAATGTTTTCGCAAATATTTTTGCCGTTCAATCGTCTTCCATTCAGATTTACACGCGCTTTCACCTGACATAAACCTAATTCATATCGAGTCCTCGATTTACGAGACGGCAGGAGTACAAGTTCGTGTCCAAATATTTTTAAAATACCCGTTTCTAGCTTGCTAGAAAATATACCGGGATATTCTCTGGCTAAATAATGATATTCAGAAGTAAAATACAAACCCAACTGATTTTTAAATGCTCTGTGTGCTCATCTCGTTCTGCCCCGGGAGCTTTGCTTTCCCACCAATAGACACTCAAGCCTCGCCCATTCAAAGCAACCTCTTAATCTAACTTTCCCATTTTTTGGTCAAGAAAATTGTTTAATGTTTTTATCGAATATACATATAAGCCAAGCTTAGTTTCTTTTATATATAACTGATAAAATACATAGCTGAAACACACACAAATGGTTTATTTTCTGTATTTAACAAAAGTAGTTGCAATCATATTTGACGGGAAAGTATGCTGGATGAACAGGGTTTTTTCCTAATCGACCTCGATACCTTGAAAGAGTTTTATTTTAGATATTTAGAAGTTGGAATATAATAGAATTATCTCTAACATAGTTGACGATATAATGAAATTTTTGGTTATCTTATATTGTTAATAGTTTTCTATTGAGTATTCTCATCAAATGAAGTCCTAGAATATATTTTGAAATAGGTTTTAGAAATATGTATTTTATTTATAGAGGGCCTTCCTGTTTACCTCAATGTCCATCACATGTTAATGTTAACGTATGTTATGTTAATCTTAAATGTAAAACTCGAAGAGAAATCATCTCATTTGTTAAAATAAAGTTGAATACCAGTGAGGAAATTAAATGTCCTTGTCGCTACACCAGGAAAACATCTTTTTAGAAGATATAAAAGTCTTAATTAGTCTCATTTTGTGAGATCTTGTGAAATCAACGCTACCTTGGACTTAGAGGAGTCATAGCCCAACACCATTGTCTCTAGGTGGTTTCCACGTTATTATTTGGCATGATGGCAAATTCATCAAAAAAAAAAAAATCGTCGAACTTGCCGAAGCGGTCCATAGATCGCGCCTTGTTTCACATTTTTGAGGGATGGAAATTTAGCCAGGAGATAGCGCTTAGTTCTAATGTATATTTTGACAGAAGAGATGACCTTTTTATTTTTATATACTTTTGGAGTGGTGATAATTATTTTTCAAATAATGCATTTTTATTGGAACTAAAATTAGATAATAAGCCCTTTTTGCATTTACTGAACAAGTCTCATTTAAACTGTGAAATAAAGATAATATTCCAAATATATTCAAATAGATAATTAAACGATGTGAATTACTATATTTTACATAAAGATGTAAGCTTATTGTCTTAAGATTTTGTTTTAACCAAACTTATATTTTATCTTATTATTTTTGTAATCGAAATCTTTATATCTTAGAGAAAAATACCTATTTATTGAAATAAGGATTTCATATATCTCCTAGATGTTCCTTAGTAATTTGATTGATTATTTTAATAGGGCTCGATAGCATAAGGTGTGCAAGAATCTTTTACAATTTTAAAATCAATCTGGAACTAGAGATATATAGGACCCAAAAGTTTGCTGCAAAATATTCACGAATTTTATGTTTGATGGACTAATGCTTTAGTACATTGAAGATTCAGTACATTGAATTATTATTCATAGATATCAGTGTCTGTTCAAAAGGAGAGATGCGCAAACAATTGCCTCTTCAAGAGAACTTCCAGAAAAATATTAATCTAGACAGGGGTTAGGGTTCTAAATGATTAGACAAATGTATATTTCATTTTAAATGTGTCTCATCTTTTAGGCGCACCCTCTATATTATCACTAGCCGAATGACCCGGGCAACGCCCGGGTTTTACCCGATTAAATGCTTTTATTCAAATACTATTCATTACAATTATAAATTGGCGCCGTGGATGTCATTCTTGTATAATATATAAATGAGTTTTAAAAATTGTAAAAAAAAAAAATGCATCGGCCGGGAATCGAACCCGGGCCGCCCGCGTGGCAGGCGAGCATTCTACCACTGAACCACCGATGGTTATGAGAAATGGCCATATTTGGGTATTTATTCCATTCACAAAAGCAAACGGTGACAGAATTGATTAAGAATTGTTGCTTGATTATGACGCTGATAACTGTATATATTAATATTTAGCCGCACACACATAATCACGATACCTATTTGCATATTTCCTCAAATGCGCAAAATATAAGCTCGACATACCTTTAGACTTCGATAAGAATCGCCTGATCTTACAAACTAAGAAAATTAGGTTTTCGCATACAAAATTAAGATAAACTACATGTTCAACTACACTGGAAAAACTCTCCTAATTTTTTTTTAAATTATTATATATATATATATATTTTGTTTTTATTTAATATATATATATATAATATCATCTTATTCATTAATGGAAAGAAGTATACAAAAGGTGAAATATTCCAATTAAAGAAGCACAATGAACCACTTTAGGGAACTCATTTAAAATATATTTTTGAGTAGTGCCTGTGTGTATATCAGTTACAATATACACGTATGTATTAGTAAATTATCATAGCCAAACTTGTCTACTGATATAAAATATTAATATAGGTAAATGTATTGTCATGAAATTCAGAAATTTGCGTAAATAAGATTTGTATTTTCATCAAATCAAGCCCCTCACAGAGTTCTTAAAGTTCTTTGTCCTTATCAGTGGAGTGATAAAGTTGGAACTTCTAATTATCAGTAAAAAGTATTTCAAGAGAACTGAAATAGACAAAGAAAGATAAGTCTATTCTAGACCTAAAGATAAAGGAAAAGGAAAGAAGAAACTAACTTCCCTGTCCTAGCCTAAACTATATAAATAGTTGGTATTCAAACGTGTTGTTATCGAAAACAAAGACCGGAAGCATTTACTATAACTAAAGACATTGCCAGTCAGGTAAAAGAATAGCATTTGTCTTAGATATTTAGTACACAAACAATGTATAGATCATATATATCTAATATATCGTACTACAGACAAAAACTACAATTTATACTCACGACGAATGACCATAATTCAAGGAATCGTTTTAAGAGTTTCACGTTAAGAAAGATACGCTTTTTTTTTGTTGTAAAACGAAATAAATAAAGGGGTTGGCACGCTATTCAAATTTGTGGAACTGCTATGAGAATAAAACCATGAGTACACACCACCTGTGTTAAAAATAAGAAAGCCATGTTACTAAAAATACACATGGTATGGTATACCTTATATCATATTTATATGAGAAGCATATATTGTGATAAGATGTTTATGTTGTTGTCGTGTCCAGTGAAGAGCCTCAGATATATAGCCTCCGTGTACAGTAGAACTCCTCAAATTCGGAAATTCTGAAATTCGGAAACTCCCAAATTCGGAAAGTATTGTAATGTTTTTTTTTTACATACAAAAAATCAATTTTCACATGCTTTTATTTTGTTGATATTTCAACATTATTTTATTTTATTTACTTTTGCTTTGCTTTTATTTTATTTAATTTAATTTTTATTAGTAATTTATTTTTAATTTAAGTGTTTAATTAATTTACTTTTACCGCGATTATTTATAATCGCTAATTAGGGGTTTATCCCCTTTTTTAAAAGCTTAAATAAATCAACAGTTTCATTTGACCTTTGTGCTTAGTTTAGGATATTGTCCAATAAGAAGGCAGCATTATTACGTCATAAGCCATTCACGCATTTTTTATTGCAAAGTTGATTCACCTAAAGTTCAAATTATCAAACATTTTCAGACATTGTAAGTTTCAAATTCTTTTATTCAACTCTCAATTTTTTGCATTTACAAGTTTGTTCTTCAACAAAATGGCATCCAAAGAGGAGCGGCAAAAACGAGGCAAGTACCGAATTCTTAAGCTTGGTGAAAAGTTAGATGTTCTTAGTGACATTAAAAAAGGATTAAGCTATACAACGATAATGCAAAAGTATAAAATTTCTAAGACAACTGTTTATGATATAAAAAAAGTCTGAGCTTAAACTTACAAAGTTTGTTGATTCTACCGAAAAATATGTCAAAAGGTTTTCTCAAGTAAAAAATCCGTTATACGAAAATGTTGATAAAGCAGTTAACATCTGGTACGAAAGTCAGAGATTATCAGGGGTTCCTATTCGTGGTATTGAACTCCAAACAGCTGCCAGTCATTTTGCATCAAAATTGAATAATCCCACTTTTAAAGCTAGTGGTGGATGGTTGTCACGATACAGAGCCAGACATAATTTGAAAAATAAAAAAGTTGTCGGGGAAGCATTGAGTGCTGACGAAGATGCAGCTAATCGCTTTAAAGATGGTTTTCACAAACTAATGACTGACGAAAAGTATGAACAGTTCCAAATTTATAATGCTGACGAAACAGGAGTTTACTGGAAGTCATTACCCGATAATTCTCAAGTCAAAAATGCAAACAGCGCTAGTGGTCATAAGCAATCCAAAGATCGACTCTCTGTTTTACTTTGTGCAAATGCAGACGCTTCACATAAAAAATGTTTTGGCTGTTGTTGGAAAATCAAAACGTCCAAGAGCAATCAAAAACATCATTGATCGATTGCCTGTCCATTACTATTCTTCACACAAGGCTTGGTTTAATCAAAGCATTTTTAGTGAATGGTTTTTTAAACGGTTCATAAACGAAGTTCGCAATTTTCAAGAAAATAAGTTAAGAGTTGCTCCAGATCAAGTAAAAGCGTTACTACTAGTTGACAATTCTCCTGCTCATCCAACAGAGCTGATCAGTAATGACGGCAACATTAAATGCAAGTTTTTTACCACCTAATACAACATCTGTATTGCAGCCTATGGACCAGGGAGTTATTGTTGCCTTTAAAAGGTTGTATAAACGAAGACAGTTAGAAAGTTGTTTAGTATTTTCAAGTGATGCAGATCAGCCAAATAACTCTGTGGGTGAACAAACTTTTTCTAATTTAAAAAAGTACGACATCAAGAAAGCTATATTCAATTTTGGAAATTCTTGGGATGAATTAAAATCTTCTACAATAAGAAATGGATGGAAGATTTTGCTTGAACACAAAAATAATTCAGATTTGCAAACAGCAGGTGATGCATTACAATTATCCGAGGATGAATCTGATGAAGATGAACAAGAAATTAGACGGCTGGAGCAATTATTTCAAAGAGCTAGAATTGAAGTAAATCAAGAAAGCATTAATGAATGGATCGATATAGACCTTGATGATCCAGGTCACAATGTTCTTAGCAATGATGATATAGTTGAAGCTGTTTTGAGTGAAAAATGGAAATCAGCAGTTCTGATGATAGTTCCTCAACTTCTGAAGACAGTTTGGAGCCGGATGTTCCCAGATGCGAAGCGTTGAAAAGTTTGGATGTTGCATTAAAATATTTGAAAAAGCGCACTGAACCAGAAATGCTTGCAAGCTACAACACCATCAATAGTCTTCGAACTATGCTTATGAGAGGAGAAGAAGCTTTGTTAAACAAGCCAAAGAAACAGACAACAATCAGCAACTTCTTTGCCAAGCCATAACTTACTTGGCCATCAATTGCATTACATACATAATAAAATATTTTACTATTTTTCATCGGTTTCATGCTCAAAACTCATAAAAGTCAAGGAACATTTGATTAAAAATCGTAATTAAAATTATGTAATGTACATATAATATTCAACCTAAAATTGTTCATATGCTTCAAAATCTTTGTCTCAGTCATCTAAATGCCTATTTATGCCACATAAATATTCACAAATCTAACTCTCTCAAATTCGGAAAATCCTCAAATTCGGAATACCTTGCGCCCCAAGCTTTCCGAATTTGAGGAGTTCTACTGTATCTCTATCACAGCAGTCGCTATGATCTCTATCATAGGTGTGTAAAGCTTCTGTTCTGGATCCATGTCAATTTTCTGCAAGGCTGCGGCCATTACTGGACATGAGAATATGTGGATAGAGGTGTTAGATCCACACCAGGATAATTGTTGCATGTCCTGTAGGTTCTTTTTCTATCTGGATGTATCATCATTATTTTGTAATTTTTCATTCTGAGTTTCGTGGTAACAAGATCAAATCCAGATAAATAAATTCGGTAACTACCTTGGTGCTAATATCAAACAAGAGTACTTAACGGCAACACCCTTGGATAGTATATTTGAAAATATATTTTTCAAGATACATATACGCATATAATTAGTAATTAAGGATATGATGGTACTGGCTGTTTGAAATTGATATTTCTCTAAAAAAGGGGTATCGCAATTGTGAAGCGATCGGTTTTCAAAAAGGCATGCAGATTTCGAGACAAATCTGTAAGTAACCTGTAACAGAAGAAATATAGAAAAGAAAATTCCAATATATAAAAGCTTCAATATCAGAATAATTGACAAATAAAACCATCGGTGGTCAATTTATTTCACCCTTAAAATTGTAGTTTTAAGATATAACTTTTATATATAAATAAGTTATGAAGGACTGCGGCGTATAATTATAAAACAACACTTAAAGTTTCACCGCATAAGTTTCTTTTCTGTGAAAAATCAATATTTATTTCAAAGAGAAATATTTACTATTTCTAAGCCACAAATATCCAATCTTCTAATATGTGGTGGTATTAACCAAAGTTTTTCATCGTTCACCTAAGAAAATATCAAATTCAAGTAAGTGTATACTTTATATTTTAAAAATCCTCACTTGTTTGTAAGTGATTTCGTTTGTTATCTGAGTTTTAAAATTTGTGAAAAAAGCATGAAATGTATTTAGTGGTTGTAATTCTATTTATATGTGTATTGAAATATCGTCGATATACTTTAACTAGCCGAATGACCCGGGCAACGCCCGTGTTTTACCCGATTGAATGTTTTTATTCAAATACTATTTGTTACAATTATAAATTGGCGCCTTAAATAAATGCATATATTAGTTAATAACTATAGCCTATGTGCTTTATCTGTCTATGTACTGTTGGCTTCCGTAGGCGTCTCTTACTGGGAAAAAGAAAGAGAGGATTCCATTTGGTTATTAACTAATATATGCATTTATTTAAGGAGCGACCCGCTCCAACACAATAGTTACAAAAACCAAAAAGCGAGTGGGGGGGGGGGGCAAAGTCAAAAACAAAGTGTCTCGCGTAGTGGCGGCGCCATCGTAGCCACATGATCGTAGCCCACCAATAGGAGAGCGCCATTCCAAAGAAAAAGCAAACGGTGACAGAGATGACGCATGACGCTCGTAACTGTATATATAATCATGTATCTTTATTTAATTTTTATATTCTCGAGAGTTATAACATATTTTTATGGCCCAAGTGTTAATGTAAAAGGTAGCGAAGACTGTGAGCAAAAAGCATATTGTCTAGCAAACTTCCTAAAGCATATAGATGTTGTTTGTAAACTATTTGTTAGCAAAGACCCAAAAATTGTGAATGGACACCATATTCAATCTCTACATTTCTTCTTCTCAAAAAATAATATTCCTTTCATTTTTAATCTGTAAATATAAATTATTTTTAGTGTGTGAAATATCCTGTGTAACAATTATATTAATCAGTTATTTGAAATATATATTGAAATATATAATAAATTCATTCTTATCTTTAGCCGCTTTCTTAAAGACGTGGACACTTTGGCAACCGTTTGCTTTCAATCAAATCTACCTATTGTGTGTGTTTTGGGAATATTAATTATTAAAAAAAAAAACATGAATTGTATCAAAAACAGACGCCTTTCTTATTCTCAAATGCGTTCTTATGCCAGACCGAATCCTCTCGCGTTAAGAAGCGTTAATATTTCTAAGGTTCACAACTTCTTTTTTTATATATATAAATTATCGAGATATCTTATTTTTTAAATTGATCCATTCAACCTGTCATTCCTTTTATGTTGCGGAAATCTTTTTAAAACACGTACCAATTACTCTAAAAACGTCAATTGATAGCTGCTATTAAAGGTTCAGCTATTTTCTAGCCTCCAACCTATTTCTACCAATAGATTCGGAATTCCAAAGAAATGTCTGTGCGTTTGTTGAGTGAAAGAATATTTTGGCATGCACTGCTGAATTTGAATGCTATTCACAGATTGATTACACAACGTGAAAAATATTTTTATTACATTCGAATGGAATTTTATAGAAGTTTCGCAATTTTATGAGAGGGCAGCATTTATATATAATATTTATTTAATTAAAAAGGCATATATTGGATCAAAATATAATTTATTTTACCAATATATCAGTTGGCTGAACGCCAACCTTTATCAAGGTGTTATAACATATTTAATGTGTGTCAACAACAAACTCAGCGCCACATAACGTCAACAGAATTAAGTTTTAAAATTATTTGGTTATATTTTTTTAAATGGGGAGAAAAAAATTGTTGAATATATTTTCAAAATAATATTTTTTGAAAGAAAAAAAAAACGATCGGAAAAAACTATTTGTATTCAGCAAATCCTTAATAAATGTTATTGTATAAATTTGTTTGAATGTTTTAAATGTTGCAATATATATTTTATATTTCATTTTATACAACTCACATTTCTTGTGCAAGATTTAAGAAGATATTGTGGCATTTTAGAAATGTATGTTAGAAGGCAAGAGCTTAGAATTTGTATGGCTATTAGAAATAAAAATATTATAAATCTAAATATTGATATTTGCGGGAAACGAAAAATTATATTTAAATAAATATGTCTTCTTCTTCTTTCTTATCTCTACTCAATCATATTTAGGTGAAGTAGAATGCGTCTACCTTTGTCATTAAGACTGGGAGCACTACTCAGTGGCAGGCCGACTTAGCTCCAAAAGAAATGGCCGCCTCTGACATGAGGAACAGATGCCATGTGCAGCCGCTCCTAACATGGAGTACAAACGCTGCTCATTCTGTATCCCTGGATTAGGAGCCCTTACAGGGTACTATCAGCCGGGACAGCTGAGCCCAGGTTTTTTAATGAGCTTGTTACTGCTCCCCCTCCTCCTTTTTCATCCGGGCTTGGAACCGGCAAAGGCAGAGTTAATAAATATGTTTTTTTTTTGCTTATCCCTAGTACACGTGGTACAGGCCATGATAATCATGGTGGGTAGTTAGCGACTGCTTTTTACTGTAAGCGCACCACATGTCTATACATGTGAAAGCAGTTCGACTTTGCACTTACAAATGTGCCAGAGACCCGTTTGGTTACTTGCACTCGCTGGTAGGGTTGGACTTTTGCAAGAATCGGGGGGCCATTGGAGCATTTTTTTTTTTAAACAGAAAAAAAGTGTCCAATGCGGGTTCGAACCCGGGTCGTAGTGGTCGTAAACCAAACGGTTTAACCAGCCTTCCACCGACCCCCCATGTGGAGTGTGATAATAAATAGAGAAATTAAACATAAACGACGTGCTAAAAAGAGTCAATTAAATGTTTATCAGATGTTAAAAGTAGTATATAGAGTGAGGGGTAATAAAATATAATTTCACTTTTAAAGAGGCTTCAATATTCTTTCACCAAGCTGCGGTCTTGCAGGTTCATCAACCTTTTCTCTTCACTCATGCTGTTCACCTCTCCCCACAGAGGGCCTCTCTCACCCATCCTATATAAAGTTGAATAAATAATTACTAAAACTTTCTCTTCATTAATCCAATTTATTTCTTTCAAAGGATTTTAAAAGTAATAATGTTTCTAAATATAAAGAATTATGATATAATAGGTAATCTGTTGAGTATTAATTTAATTTAATGTTTACAATAAATGAAAATGATATTATATATTACTTATAAAAAATAGGCATATTTTAAACACGAGGGAAAATATATTTATTGATAATATATTAAAAGGTAGATAAACTACACTTAGTAGAGAAGCTACACATTAAATAAATTTGTATTAATTAAGTGGATAAACGATATCACAATAGGAGATATTTGAACAATTAAAAAATAAGAGAACATTCTCAATCTTCAGAATTATAAGTAATATTCAGCAGAAGTATAGGATAAAAAAAATATATATATATATTATCTTTCTTAGAAAACGGTTATTTCAGAAACGAATAAATTAGGTAAACGCGCGATCAATCAATTCTCTTCAAAATCATTGCTATAGAGTCAAATTTCAATGAAAGAATAAAAGCTCTGATCATATAGTGATTCTATATGATTTTTTGGAAGATAAATTATGTAAATATGTATATTTTGCTTTAGAGAAAAAAAATGTAAATATAAAAATGATATATCAAATTATAAAACTATTTTGGAGGCGTAATATTCTTTTTAAAAGAATATTACGCCTCCAAAATAGTTTTATAATTTGATAACAGATGGCGCTCTAGTACATCGTAAAAATGATATATGTAAGATGTATGAGTGCTAAAGTTTCGTTGTATTTGTTTGAAAAAAAATGGCTAATCGTTTGTGGTGTCTGAGATTTGCGGCAACCAATAAGTAGAAAACACTACAGATCAGAAATTTAAAGATTATCATTTCCATTCTATAGTGACCTTGTCATTTGGTAGTGTACTATAATATACATACAGAGAAGTAAATTAAACATGGACGTGTACAGGTGTTTAACAAATTATATTATCTTTATAGCACCAATATATAATGCAGATTTCAATATAGCAAAATCCTATCTCATTTATACCCGGCCATAAAACTGAAGTTTCGCCACCCAAGGTTGGTAACTTTCACAAGACATCGAAGTAATACTTTCCGGGGCGGGGTTGAATTCAACACTATCGACATATGGAGGCTAGCCTTGATATCATATGGAAAATCCTTTCTATTCTTTTACGGTTACAATGCTATCACAGCTCTCTTACTAAACGAGAACTTTGCACGATATTGTACATTTACTGTATTCAGCTCTTACTCACATTCAAGTGTCCAGTAATAATTAATGGATAAAATGATATACATTGAGTTCAGTTTTCGATCATCCCATTCAAATATTATGTGATTTCGAATAGTAATGTATGAAAATTTAATTTCATTTGTGAAATTTATCCTTATTGATTACTTCATCATCGTAATTCAAATTTGTTTTTTTTTTGTTATAATAGAAAATGTATTCGTAGAGTATCAACAGCTCTTTGGGTGAGCTCCAATGATTAAAAAAGGAATCCTAGCCTTAATTTGTTGTTACAGTAGAACCTCCCGGTAAAGGACACCTAATTGCAGAGCCAAAGTGTCCTTTAGGGAGAGATATCCTCTTACTAAATAGTGAAAATAGTAATTTTGGCAATGAAAACTGTCCTTCAAAGAGAGGTTTCCTCAAGCGCGAGTATCCTCTCATGGAGGTTCTACTCTATTAAAATATTTGTTCAATTTTCTGTTACTGGCGTGTAGAATTCGCATAAAGTGAATGGTGCATGCGGGAGAAATAAATTGTTGTTATGTTAGCTGATTAAGCTACAATGTTAATTATATTGTGGTTTAATTTTTTTAAATTATATTATATATATATTTTTTTGTTAAATTATAAATATCATGTGTATGTAAATAAAATAGATCAGTATAGCATCACACGAACTCACTATTCATTTATTCAACAATTAATTGGTTTTGTAGGAATATTTCAAACTCATATTCATATTTATCAAATAACTATATCTAATATTTCTCTGAATTGACATTTTATCTTGACCCGGACATTTTAACATAACCCGGCCTGGTACCAATCTTTTTCCACCCCGGTTGAACCATTCGGGTTCTATATGTAAATACATTTCAATGCAATAGACATGTTATCTCCAATTTGCCCTCTAGAAATTTTAATTTAAATAAAAAATACTTATATAAAAAAAAATTCAAATTTTTTAAAATATCATTTTGAAAATTCAACTTATCCTTTTTTTTATGATCAAATGTTTTAATGGTTATTCTTTGGTTTTATTCTTTTTTTTGAACTTACCTTCTATCTTCAATTCTCTACTTTTATTATGTTCTGATCCTATTACGCGTATCTCTTTAGTTTGATCAGATGTTTTCATGGTTATTATTTGGTTTTATTCTTTTTTAAAACTGAGTTTCTATTTTCAATTCCAACCTTTTATTATGTTCCACTTCTATATATATACACTGGTCCGCAAAATTAAAGGAACAACACATGTTTAAGAAAAAGAAAAGTTATATTGAGGGATATATATCAAGTTTTGGTATATTCAAAAGCTTCCATGAATTAAGAGAGTATGTAAAACAGAAAAACAAATAAAGTTGTTCCCAATTTGCAAAATAGCACCGTCTACGTTGACTCCACCTCCAGCACGTGCCTGAGTCTTTCTCAAAGCCTCCTAATTTTACGCTCAACTAAATTTTTATTGAACCTTTTTTTTTTTTTTTTAAGTTTTCATGGCTTATAGGCAACATTTATCACAAGAAAAAAAATGGCAAGCTATTGGAATGATGGAAGCAGGCCAATCACAGGCAGAAGTAGCAAGATGGCTTGGAGTGATAAGAAACGTTGTCTCAAGGCTTTGGAAAAAATTTCAAACGACAGCTAATGTTGCCAGAACACCCGGACAAGGACGGCCAAGGATCACAACGTTATATCAAGACCGTTATTTGAGTCTCCTTGTGCGTCGCAATAGAAGAATGAGAGCATCGCAACTACGAAGTGACCTCAATGCAGCTACAGGAGTCTTAGTATCAACTGATACAATACGCAGAAGGCTTCACAAGAAGGGCTTCTATGCTCGACGACCCATAATTTGTGTGCCATTGACAACACCTCAAAAGAGAGCAAGGAAACTTTGGTGCAGACAACATGTCGCCTGGAATCCAGATGAATGGAGGCGTGTAATGTTCACTGATGAGTCCAGATTCTCTCTAAACAGCGATTCTCGTCGTGTCTTTGTCTGGAGAGAGGTAGGAACCAGAAATAATCCCCGGAATATGGTTGAAAAGGATCCCTACAGAAGCCAAGGTTTTATGGTCTGGGCTGGAATCTTCTTGGGCGGTCGCACAGCACTCCATATTTTTCGGCAAGGAACCCTGGCTGGACAGAGGTATCGGAACGAGATCTTGGCAGCATATGTGATGCCTCAAGCATTGGAAATGGGAGAAAACTTTCTTCTAATGGATGACAATGCCCGTCCACATAGGGCTGGTGTGGTTAACACTTTTCTCCAAAACCATGCAATTGCTCGGATGAATTGGCCAGCTCGATCCCCAGACCTAAATCCCATTGAGCATGTATGGGACAACATAGGATGGCGGATCTCATCCCTCCAACCATCTCCTAGAAACACTCATGAGCTAGAAACAGCCTTAACACAAGAGTGGGAGTTGATTCCACAGGTGCTGATAAACTCCCTAATTCTTAGCATGGGTCACCGATGTAGAGCCTGTCTATCAGTTAAAGGCGATCACACCCCATATTAACAACAATATCCAAGATATTTATGCATTGACTGCAAGAAGATCATTGCTTGACCGGCTAATTTGCATAAAATACGTGTTAGAATTCTTTGATTTCGGGTATTCTAATCAATAATTGAATAATAAATTTGTGTATAAAATTTCATTGATAAATGTTGAGATAAATGAAAAGAATATGTTGTTCCTTTAATTTTGCGGACCAGTGTATATATGACGCATATCTCCCGAAGATTAAGCCTAAACTCGTTATAGCCTAATTTGTTGCTTAAATATTTATATATATATAGAATCCTTTAATGTACTTAATTTTTGTTGGGGAGAAAATAAGATAGAGTTTATAATATACGAAATGACAATAATACATTTTGTTCAAAATATCTTGAAAGGAATGCGGCGAGAAGCTATAGACCCAATTGAAGAGACCAGCATTTAATGGGCATACATTTTATAAGTCAGCAGAGATCGGGGTAGGCGATGCATGCATAAGAGAAGGCAGGCACTGTTCAGAATGATAAAACAGCTGGAAGGGGGAGTGAATTATATAAACCATCGAGGACCAACGGGGTCACTCACCGCCAGAAAGAGAGGCTTTTTAAGGAAGACCCCGATGTTTTATGACACCAAAGGAAAGGAATGACAGGTCCCGGAGCAATTTTATCCCCCGTAGCACCAATTTGGGGGATGCTTGGGGAAACTTTGGCTCAGAAACGATGTTGTGATGGACCGAAACTACGAGAGACAGTAAGCTGGGAAATTTCCATTCATAATATTTGCCGCTTGAATTTGAGTAGCACATTGATAATTTAATATGTAATATATTTTCATATTATATCAGAAACACATCTAGAAAAATATAAAAAAGCTAAATAATAGAGAAGATCAGGGTAGAAATTTAATGAGAGTACGTCCTGATAGTGTGGCTGAATTTTACTGATGAATTTCTGTTTCTATCGTAAAATATTAACTGAGCGTTGAATTCTATTTCTGGAAATTGGACTATACCAGACGAAGAAATATACAGCTTTCACTTCACTGATGAGAGCCTTCAGCCAGAAATACGTACGTGGTCAGCTTTACTTTTTAGTTCAAGAGCAGGTATTTAGTCAATTCCCGGAAATAAAATTCAACATTCAATTTAAATTTCCTGATAGAATCTGAAGCCAAATCAGCAATATTTAGTTAAACGGACAAGAGATGTTCATTCAACATATACACAGCATGAGTAAAATTGATCAATATTTTATAACTAAAATGCTTATAGAATATAAACACAATAAATATTTATTATTTAAGCTATAAAATCTTGTGTTTTATAGTCTCAACCCATATTACAGCCAAATTTCTAAATTCACATTTGTACCATTCCTTAGCCTTAAAAGTAAAAGAATTCCCAAACACTGCATTTTTTTACTTCTTTGGCATTTTTCGAAGTGCTTCCCGCTAAGGAATTGCGTCATCGATCTGAAAGAAAAAGTGTTAGTTTGATGGCGCACAATCTGGAGGGTAAGCTGGTTGTGCAAAAGTTCAATTCCTTCTAAATCCCTAATTTATTATAGATCAAAAGCTCTTTAAGAGGCAGAGCGTTTTTTTTTTTAATTATCCATTGTATAATTATACAAGGTCATGGAAACTAAATTCATTGATTAGATTTATAATCTTGGTAGGGTGTTATTTTGCTATTTAAATAATTTTCTAGAAATTTATATCAAACAAAAGAAGTCTGCACTTATAAAAGAAAAAAAAGTTTATTTCTCTTCCTTAAGAATATTTACATGCAAGCCAAGCAAAACTAAAATTAAAATTAAAATTGAACGAACAAAATTTACATATCTCTTGATAGAATGAATTTACCTTTTCTTGGTCAAAAAACAATAGAAAAATAAATTAATTAATATTCAATTATTATCTAATATTCAATCACTCATATTTAATTATTTTTTTAAGTTCATCCACATCAACTCCCCCTTTTTTAAGATAGCAATACTCATTAAGGTACATATCTATCCGGTGGTCTCCTCTCTCGTAGTGGATATCTCCGGGAAGGTGTAGATTCAGTCGGTGGTCCAGGTGTAGATTCTGCTACTATTGTAGCAGGAGTCAGGGGACTTGACGTCTGAGGCCTTGGGTAGCTTATTCCTTCTTCTGATGACGAAACATCCTTTCTCTCCATACTTCTCCTCATATAGTTAGTGTGTACTTTCCTTTCTATTCCATCAGTTTCTATCATACAGCTGTTGCTTCCCACTATTCTCTTTACAATCCCAAACATCCATTTCGGTTTTCCTCTTTCCATCCATCTGTATCTTACTCTATCATTTATTTTGTAGCTATTGTTCTGTTTTTTATTTTTCAATCTCCCCACTCTTACTGATTTCTTGCTCAACATGGAAATCTTCGTTCTAATCTCGCGATTTAAAAATATTCCAGCCGGGGATTTTTCCGTTCTAGTCAAAGGACTCAATCTATATGCATATAAAGCCTTAATCAAAGCAAACTCAAGGGGTAATTCTCTTTCCTCCGAAATAATTCTTTTCATAGCTTTTTTTTATCTCTCTTACAGACACTTCCGCTAGTCCGTTGCTCTCCGGATGGTAAGCGGGGCTAAACATCGCATGTATGCCATTTCTTTCGAAAAATGTCTTTATTTCATAACTTCTAAACGGGGGCCCATTATCCATTACCGCCACCTCCGGGATACCATATCTCGCTAAACATTCTCTCAAAAAGTCTATGCAGAATCCCGCCGATGTATTTGGAACCATTTGACATTCTATCCAATTAGAATGCGCATCCACCAATATCAAAAAAGTTTTTCCCGCAAAATAGAAATAGTCAAGATGAATTCTCTTCCAAACTTTGTTTGGTGGAGTCCACTCGGTAAATTCCTGTTTTGGCAGCTTTGATGTGTTTTCCATACAAGTGCTACAGCTTTTAGACAGTTTCTCAATTTGCTCATCCATTCCCGGCCAATAGACAGAACTTCTGGCCAGAGTTTTCATTTTATTTACTCCAATATGATTTTCATGGATGATTTTCAAAACATATTCTCTTAAGGAATCGGGGATGATCATTCTATTTCCGAAAAATAGGCAATTTCTTACTATTGTTATCTCGTTTTTAATTCTATTATAAGGTTTTATATCTACCTCTGAGTCAACATCATACTTATCGTACTTGACTAACTTATATAGTTTTCTAAGAGTTGGATCTTCTTGGGTTTTGTACGATACCAAGACGTAATCTAATATCGAATTTTCTATTAATAATATTTCTCCCATTTCCTCTTCCTTCTCCCCTTTTTCAGGATTTGGAAATCTTGAAAGAAAATCTGCAAGAGGTATTTCAGTTCCCTTAGTATATTTAATTTCAAAATTAAAATTTGATATTGAGAGTGACCATCTATGTAATCTATTTGCCACTAAGGCTGGTAAATTATTTTTATCGCCAAAAATGGCTAGTAATGGTTTGTGATCTGTATTAATAATAAATTTTCTTCCGTAAAGGAATTGTTTTAGCCTGTTTAAGGTAAAGAATATTGATAACCCTTCTTTTTCTATTTGGGAATATTTCTTTTCTGTGTCATTTAGTGTTCTTGAAACAAAAGTAATTGGTTTCTCAGTGCCGTTTACAATATGGGAAATATATCCTCCAATACCATAATTTGATGCATCACAAGTAACATAAAGAGGTAAATCTTGCGAATAATGCGTCAAACAAGTTTTTGTACTAATCAAATTTTTACATTTTTCGAAAGCCTGATCATGTTCATTTTTCCAATTCCAATTATAACTTCTTTTCAATAGAGAGAATAAAGGATTTGCATGTATGGATAAATTTCTAACGAATTTACTGTAGAATGACAACATGCCCAAGAAAGATTTCAATTCTGAAATGTTACTCGGTTTAGGACATTTTTTTATACTGTCCAATTTATCCTCAAGGGGATAGATTCCATTTTTATTTATTCTATGTCCCAAATAATTGATTTCATCAACAAAAAACAAAGATTTTTCTTTATTAATTGAAAAATTAAAATCCGATAATTTATTCATGACTCTCTGTTTCAATATCTGAAATATGCTCATTTACATCAGACGATGCTATAAGAATATCGTCTAAATATATTATTACATTTTTAAGACCGGAAAAAATATTGTCCATAGTTCTTTGGAAAATAGTCGCTCCGGACTTGATACCGAAGGGCAGCCTTTTATATTTAAAAAGGCCTTTATGGGTAGAAATAACTGTTAATTTTTGAGATTCCTCGTCTAGAAGTATCTGATGATATGCGCTTGAAAGATCAATTTTACTAAATATACTTTTACCAAAAAATGAATGTAAAACATTATCGATGTTCGGTATCGGATACTTAACATCCTCGATAAATGGATTTAAGGTTCTTTTAAAGTCCGCACAAATTCTAATTTTGCCGTTTTTCTTAGGGACGCATACTAGCGGTGAAGCTATTGGGCTATCCACTATATTTTCAATAATATCATTATTCAATAAAAATAATAGTTCTTCTTCAATTAAATTTCTAATAGCAAAGGGAGCAGGTTGAAATTTATAAAATTTTGGTGCAAAATTATTTTTTACATTAATGTGTACGGAAATATCTTTTATTGGCAAGACTATATCTTCGAAAAGTTTATAATATTTATTAAAAATAAAATTAGTATCAAAATTATTATTTTGTTGGACATTAATTTGTACCATATCAAAATATACTATCCAGTCTTTTCCTATGAGAAATTTATTATTTTCAATATTTGTTACTATTAAGTTTAAATGGCCTATTTTATTTTTATATCTTACTTTTACTTTACATTCTCCAATAGAGGAAATGCCCTTTCCTTGATAATCGGTTAAATAACATTTAGACGGAAATAATTTAACATGTTCAAAATATTTTAAAAATAGATCTTTTGACATAGTTGTTAAAGCTGCACCAGTGTCAATTTCTGCTAAGAATTTTATGTCGAAGACATACAAAATACTCTCAAATTTATTAGTCAGATATTCTATATTATTGATGGACTCACCATTCTTTCCCGAAAATGATTCTCCGTGGGCAGACGCTTCACTCTTTCTTGGTTGAAAATATCCATTCTTAGATTTTGAATGACAAACAGTCGATATATGTCCCAATTGTTTACAAGAATAGCAGAAAGAATTTCTAAAAAAACATCTGTCCGAATGATGATTCATCTTTCCACAATGCTTGCATTTAGAATGTAATTTGTTTATTTCTTTAGTTTCAGCATAAGACTTCATTTTCAACACATTACAATCTACCGATTCTATTGTGGTAGCAATATTTACTGCCATATTAAAAGTGAGCTCAGGCTCTTGCAGTAATCTTTTCAAAATAACTTGATTAGAAACTCCTGCAATGAATTTATCCCTTAGGTGTTAAATGAGTAAGTAGAACACTAACAATTTCTTCGAATTCTAATGCACAAACATCTCTAGGTGAGATCAATTCTTTCAGAATACCATAAGTATTTGGTCCAATAGACATAATAAAAAAGGAACAATCTTCTTACCTTCAATTTCATTCACAAAAATGTACTGTTTGAATCGTTGAATATAATTTTCAAAAGGTTCTTCTTTCATTACATAAGGTTCGAACGAAAGTCTCGTCGCCATTGTTATTTTGCTATTTAAATAATTTTCTAGAAATTTATATCAAACAAAAGAAGTCTGCACTTATAAAAGAAAAAAAAAAGTTTATTTCTCTTCCTTAATAATATTTACATGCAAGCCAAGCAAAACTAAAATTAAAATTAAAATTGAACGAACAAAATTTACATATCTCTTGATAGAATGAATTTACCTTTTCTTGGTCAAAAAACAATAGAAAAATAAATTAATTAATATTCAATTATTATCTAATATTCAATCACTCATATTTAATTATTTTTTTAAGTTCATCCACATCATAGGGTTGTGCGTATGTGTGTGTGGAATATAGCCAACCAACGACAGCAGCTCTTTTTACCCATCATGGAGCCTTATGGAGAGGCAGAGCGTAGCTTTCCAGAGTATTAACCGCTTTTGGTTGAATAGTACCTGCTTTTAAAGGAATATAAAGCACAAAATTTCATGATTTTTTCAATTTGTTGAGAGAATACCTGAACAATATCATATATCATCTGAAAATAGTTCAAAAATCTTTCAAATTTGACTAAACACGAATCATCACCTTGAATTCATACCGTTCACTTATAGTCACTCGTTCTAGAAGCTGCCTTGGGTGCAACAACTGATTTTAGAATCATTCAAGAATTGTAAAATTAATTTACACTTATAGAACGTAACAATTCGTTTGATGAAACGATCATCAATGAGATGGTTTGGCAATTGATGGCAGATCTTAACTCTGAGCTGAGCTTAGATTAATTCATTAGACATCACTTTGCAGCTCTTTTTGACTTCTCCGAGCTTCTAGGAGATGTTGAACCACGCTTAATTGAGATATTCCAAGATCATTAGATTGGCTAGACGTAATAGTAGTCTCTGAGTGTCTTCAACATTAGGGCACAATGCCTCACAACTCGATTTGGAGAGTCTTCCATATTGAGGTTCACCAGATATGCTAGATTTACTTTGGTCGTAATTTCAGAACCATCTGTGTGCGCTCGATTTATTTAAAACTCATTTACTTTCATAACAGGGATATTTTTGATTGAAACTAAAATTTTAAATTATTTTTCTCGGCAACATCGTAAAAGAGCTAGAATTACAATTTTTCAATTGTATTGATCGCATAATTTACCGCTATGAAAAAATAATTGAAAAATAAATTATAATCTGTCGAGAGATATTTTTCCGTTATCAAATAAGTGAAGATAGAAAAGTGTCTAAAGGAATTAATAAAAGATTTTAAATCCATAATTCAAATCATCGATCTCTATGTACTAACTTTTTGTAAAATATTCTTGAGCTCAACGGTTATCAAATAAGTCCATAATATATTAAAACATTACTTACCAAGCATATCGCATGTTAAATAAATCATTTCTGTGCGAGAATTCACCAAATCATAGCCTTGTACAGTCAGAGTCCAAATATTCTTTATACAGTTACGAGCGTCTTTCCTAATCCGTCATCCTTCTCTGTCACGGTTTGCTTTTTTTCTGGAATGGCGCCCTCCTATTGGTCGGCTACGAACACGCCACCTTTGCCCCCTCCCCCCCATTTCTGTAACTATTGTGTTGGAGCGGGTCGCTCCTTAAATAAATGCATATATTTGTTAATAACCAAATGAAATCCTCTCTTTCTTTTTCCCAGTGAGACGCCTACGGAAGCCAACAGTACATAGACAGATAAAGCACATAGGCTATAGTTATTAACTAACATATGCATTTATATAAGGCGCCAATTTATAATTGTAACAAATAGTATTTGAATCAAAACATTCAATCGGGTAAAACACGGGCGTTGCCAGGGTCATTCGGCTAGTATAATATATCTGCAACCCCCCTCCCCCCTTTACCGAAATGTCTAAACCTGGTGAGGTATCGTTTTAGTTTATTTGTCATATTAAAAGCCACTCCAGATGAAATATTTTAAAAAGTGCATATTTTATTAGTATCCATTTGATCTTAGCCAAAAGACCGAGAAGCGATGGAATCTGAAACGATTATCGTCTTCGTTATATTTACTAAACAAGACTTGTTTTTTAAAAAAAAAGGTGTCTATACAGGACAAATTTAAATAAAGCATTACTGTCTTTTTAATAATAATCAATAATTTCTCATATAAACAAACAAAGACTACAATGAAAAGTTAAATGATTCTAAAATAGCCATCGACAAAGTAGTATCTATCCAGAGAATTCCCAAAATGTATACAAAAACAGTTCGTTCTCAAATCGTGGAACTCTTCCAGTTTGTGTATAACTGGAAATTTGCTATATTTTAATGGTTCCTGAAGCCTTCGAACCGCGCGACGCCTTGTATGAATTTATTTGAAACAAAACTTTAACATTTTGATTTAAATATACATTTAAAAATGTCTTTAAAGTGTGAGCTACTAAAATAATAAATATTTTCGAAAATATTGAAGTGAACAAGGTACAGATGTTGGTTCAGAGCCATTCGAATAAAGATAAGTAAAAAAATCTATAGAGATATTAAGAAAATTGAGAAAAAAGCAGTATTTCAGTATTTTATATAAGAAAGGCGTTGCCGATTATCTATGCCAACACACTTTCTAAGCAGGAAGATTGTTGCTAAAGAAGAACAACCTGCGGCCATCAAAGCCAACTTTCCTGCATCTCTTTAAAGCTGCTGCCCAGCTGCCGTGTCCGCGCTGCAGCCGAGTGGAAACTGCTAATCATCGTTTTTATCAGCTCTTATTTCAGACCATGGCGTCTGCCCCACATCAAGGTACTGAACAGTTTCAATACTCACATTCAGTATCTTGCCACAATCCATACTAGATGTAGATTATGGATATTTTCCGAAAACTAATCTTTTTCGTTTTTAAACAATAAAAATATTTAATGCAAATGGAATTACATATGTCTTTAACTCATACGTTTTATAAAGAAATAATCTGATATATTATATGATATATGATGTATTTCAATTTTGATTTCTTTATAGGTCAGCACTACATGCAGTATATAGAACTTCGAGTTGACCCTAGGCAGGGACAAAGAGAAGTGCCGCTAAATCAAGGGAACACACACACATTTATAAAAGAAATAAGAATGAAATCCTCAACATCTGCTTGTATTAATACTACAAAACGAAGGAATAAGTAGATATTTAAGTTTTATCAATATAAAAATTCTATATACAGTTACGAGCGTCATCAATTCTTCATCTCTTAATCATTCACCTCTGTCACCGTTTGCTTTTTTTTTTCTCTTTGGAATGGCGCCCTCCTATTGGTTGGCTACGATCAGGCCACCTTTGCCCCCCCCCCCCATCATGCCCCTTCCCCCCCCCCCCCCACTCGCTATTTCGTCTTTGTAACTATTGTGTTGGAGCGGGTCGCTCCCTAAATAAATGCATATATTAGATAATAACCAAATGGAATCCTCTCTTTCTTTTCCCCAGTAAGAGACGCCTACGGAAACCAACAGTACATAGACAGATAAAGCACATAGGCTATAGTTATTAACTAACATATGCAATTATTTAAGGCGCCAATTTATAATTGTAACAAATAGTATTTGAAACAAAACATTCAATCGGGTAAAACACGGGCGTTGCCCGGGTCATTCGGCTAGTGATTTTATATCTATTCTCTCAGATAATGGTGTATTTCAGAAATTAATAATAATTTAAATGTGTATCTGTTTCTCTAATTTATTTTAAACGCCAACCTATACAAAAATAATTAGATATTATTAAATAAAATGACTAATTAGCTGGTATATTGATGTTCATTTTAAATTATTATCGTCGGGACTGTAATAATATGTTAGACACCCAACATCAATGAAACGATGGCAATTCAATACAGTCCAATCTATATTCTGTCTGCAACAGCAAGATGGTCATATCCGTGAATGGCCGCGAAATTATTCTACAACGGTTTAAGTGCCAATAATTTCATCTATATAAAGTTAGCAACGTTTATAGCTATTTAGTTTATTTAGTTTATTTTTCCGTTCGTCATTACTCTTCATAATTCATCCTTTCATACCTCATCCAAAAAGGTTAGAAATAGTCGATATTTCACCTTGAAATAAAAATTTGATTTTTCGTTGAAAATAAACTCATGCGGTGTAACTTCAAGTGTCGTTTTACAATCACAGGCCGTAGTATATTGTATTATAAGTTTATAGCTATCTTCGCCTCAAATTTTAGCAATCTCAATACCATATATTTATACTCTTTTTCCCCCTTCATTGGACAAAGGCATTTTAAATTATATATTTAATTATACTCCTTTTTTTAATTTATGAAGTTTTTATCATTGGTTTTCTATTATTAATTAACTCTCATTATTTATTAATCTGTTTCAAATATTATCATCCATATCTAAAAACACTAACAGATTATTTAGAACCAACACTTAGTTTCAAACCTAGATTGTCGAGAATACCAAGCCATTAAGGGGCTGCTGTCATACCACGTGTTTAGATATAACGTGGTTAGCTGTCTTCTCCCAAAATTACTATATGTAGCAACCCATCATCCAGAATTTTCATTTAGAATACACCTATCCCCCGATTTACACGGTAGATACGTTCCTGAGAAAAACGTGTAAACGTGTTCAATCACAGTAGCATTTAGTATAGTACGATAAAAACAAAAAAAAACTTATTTGGAAAACCGTGTAAAAGCGAAAACGTGTAAAAAAAAGTACCGTGTAAATCGGGGGATAGGTGTACTACTAATGCTAGTGATACAAATATATTGGGCAAAATCGGCTAGTTATTTTCTTATAGTTTTATTTCGGATTCCAATACTTGTATTTGACTGCTAAATTCCAGATGACTAACTAATAGGTTCAATTAGAATCGCTAAGTTCTAATAATTGTATCAAGGTTAGTAGGATAGTTGAATGTCCCACTACTTCACTTAATGAATATATCGACGTGATAGAAAGACCCGGTCTAATAAGTTTTAACAGTCATATAGATAAAATTTTACACAAATAAATTTACTGGCAATGCGTTTCTTTTAAATATCATCAAATATTATCTCTACAGTGATGATATTTAAAAGAAACGCATTGCCAGTAAATTTATTTGTGTAAAATTTTTACGATAGATGGCAATAAAATTTAATTTACTTATATATATAGGTTAGGAATATAGATATTCACTATTTTTTACTTATTCTTCGTCTTTTCGTACAATATTATCGCGCGCGTCCCCTCCGGTTCTTCGCGCCGACGTCGCTTCCTCCGTCGTGGATCACCTACCCAGACTCCGTTGCTCTACCTCTGCATTTCTACCTTGCAGTCACCCTCTGAGAACCACTCCTCTCGTGGATCTCCTTTCCCTCTGGTAGTTTTCTCGGCCTTACCACTGGTGGGAGGACACGAGAGACTTACCAGAAGAGTAGCTACAGTGATGTCGGAGATAGTCACGCCAGCAACCGGCAACAAGTCAGCTAACACTCCTCCTTTTTTTTGTCATCTTTAACACACGTTACATAGAAACTCGAATATTAATTAACAGGTATTTACACTATTTTACATCCCAGGGCTAATATTAATGACTATTTACAATCATTTGCCCCAGGAAACAGGACCACAGCAGTCGGCGATTCCCACACTAGTCCCAGACTAGAAATAGGCCGAAGTGCCCTCTATTTAACGATGGTTGTAGGTGTTTTCAGGCTGATATACGCGACAATATCTTGAAATCTATGCTATTTCATGGTAAAAATGATATCTATGAGAATTTTGCAAGTATCGTCTCAAGCCAACATTCTAGAATAAAACCATCAACGTGTTAGATGATTTGGATTCTTATACATGACGCATTCGATCAACAACGTCGTTTCATTGCCCGATCAAGAGTGCATTTCACCTCATTTTACCGTCATTATTAGGTACATCATTCTTTTTTTCGCATTTATTTTTTAACGCCATTTTTTCTATATACGTAGATGAAATAAGCATTTGAAACCTCAAAGTCATCATTGCATTTAATATTATTATTTTAATTAGAATTTATAATTTATGTTTATTTTAATCATTGAAATACATAGAATCAGTATATCACATATTTTATTATTAACAGAAACCTCGAAATCATGTAATTATATATAGGGAGAGGCATATCGTGTGGTTTTATTCTTCAAGGAAAAATATTGTTGCGGAGATAAATAAAGCAGGTGCAAATTTGAAAATAGTTAAGTTATTATAAGCGGGTATTTACCTTTTAGTATTGCTTGATGAATTTGTAGACAAAAGAGAAAAGTATAAAAATTTTGATCAATTTTGTAAATACATATACAACTTTCTCTTGAATTGGAAAAAAGAGAAGGAATCTTAGAAAAAAAAAAGAACTGCGATGCTTCTTATAGCTTCTTTAGTTAATTTATGTAAAATAATGAATTGAACAGGATTGTATATAGCCGAATTGCTGTAATGCAGTGAAAGGTATTGACGCAAATATCCCTGAGTTTGGGATATCGCGTTTCATGATGTTAATAAAGTTAATTAATTAATTATAAGCGGGTATTTACCTTTTAGTTAGCTAATAAAAACTATATATAAAAGTATTTATAGGGAGAAAGAGACAATAAAAAATAACTCATCAAGATAATCTTGAAGATAGAGGTTGTCTAGCCGGGGCATTCATATTTCTGTAAAAAATGACACTTCGGCCAGTTAGAGTTTTATTTTGTCAACGTTTCAACATAAATATTTTGCCTTGTTCATCAAGATAAAAATAACAATCCGCGTGTGTTTGACCACAGCGGTGCCTCGTTTCTTATCTGTCGATAAGATTCCAAGAATCCCACGTACCTGTGGTCGCCCCCCTAACGGAATTCAACGATGATTAATAGCCGTCTCATGGAGCTTCCTGGCTGAAGGTTGTAGAGCTACTTGACAATATCATGGCGAGATTTAGGATGACATCAAATCGAGATATTAAATCGATACAGGTATCCATTACAATGTTCTATTCCATATATGAGCATTTTGACGATCATATCCACTATCTTTTCAAGTTACAGACCTAGGTATGTGTTACATATTAAAATTTGTCTCACACCGTTAGTCAGGAAACCTACGCAAAATTGTTTCATATCCCAAGTTGTCCCTTTATACAAGTTCGAGTACATGCAGTAGATAAACTAAGTGTTTTAGCCGTTGACACCAGGTTTACCTATAAGTTAGCTTATATGTGCTCACCTAAGTTTTCTGTGTTTAAAAACATTAAAGCTTATTAAGAATTACGTATATAATTAGAAATAACGCGAGTGCAATAATGATATATTTATATATATTTAATATAAATGGGATTATCCTTTCCTGAGAAACTTCTACAAAATTTATTGACAGATTTAAATTTTTAGATACCTCTAGATAGTACTATTTATATAAGGGGGGAGGGGTTATCCTTTTAGCTTTTACAATTTTGAAATTTATTCTGGAAGCCACGAGAGAGATAAGGGATCCCAAATTTGACTTAATTTTCAGATATATCTGAACTTCACGACTTATAAAGATATATATAAATTTGAAATCATACGTTAATTTTGAAAGGGAATGAACATGTTTCTTCTATGTCAATTCTATTTCAGGAGCGACGAAAAATACTATAGTTAAAATCAAGGCATCATGTATAGTAAGTATAGGTGCGGTTTGAATGAGAAGAATTTGCAAAAAACGCTACACAAATCATCGATCTAGGTTAATATCCTGGATCAATCACTTCAGACATCTGACAGAGCGAGCAAAGTGGGGCGTTGTGAAAGTGATTGGTCAGGTATTCTTAGATGTGGCAGACAGAGATGAAGGTTGACATCAGACCAGCTAGTTGGAATGAGGCCATTTACTTAATGAGATAGATTTATTCAATCCTATTCTCGATTCTTTTACGAAAATGAACAGTTAAAATAAATTATAAGAGAAGGCTGTTGTGTGGTTAATTTTGATTTTTAAATTATTTAAAAAAACTCTATATATCCCTGATATTTATCTATTATAATACTAAAACTTACATTTATAATATAATATTCAATGGATCGCCTTTTGACTTGAACTATATATAAATTCATTTTATTCTAAAGCAACATGATATGAACATAATGGAATAATCGAGTCTACACATCTAATCGATGCATCTATGGGGGGATTTATTTTAGTTGTTTATTCTTATGCAAATATATTTTGAGAGAAATAAATCGATAAAGCGAACTTTCAAAGTCAAAACTCTAAATAATTATAGAATTAATCAAGGTGTTCTCCCGATTTAACAATTAACGTTCATAGCGGATAACGAATTTCTCATTTGCTCCCATTTATCGTTAAATCCAAAGCTATCCTCCGTATTTCAATAAAAAGGAAAACAAAGGTCGCGTGGCATTGTACACCCCCCACGGTGTGCACAGAATACTCTCCGAGGCGTAGACAATGAGTCTGGTGACAAAGAAGAGGACAATCAGCTGATGTCAACGATACAATTGTCCTGTCCTCCGTTATTGATAGTTGGGGCGCCCGGACTGTACTCCAACAGCTGTCAACTTAGCCTTCTAACCTATTATCTATTCTGTTTCTACAGCATATATCAATAATGGCTCACGTCTATAGATGAATTCGAATCAAAAGATCACAATAACGATAAAAATACGATGCGTTTTTTTAATTGTGATCCTTCAATCTCTCTCCCTTGCATTAGGTCCATCGATTTTTTTAAAATAAAAGCGAATGGATTATACAATAAATAACTACATAGTCTATACTACTAAGTTGATTGGTATTGTGTTCCAACCTGTGACTCTCAACAAAATCATCCCTGGTTAAATGCTGCGCTGGCTGACCGAAGCTTTGCTTTTAATTTTTTAAAGTTTTATAAAGCTACGAATGGTATTCAAAGTAATTTAATGAACCCGATGGATTCTACTGAACAACTGGGTATTGAATCAACAAATTAATTAACTCCTTAAACTTTATATTCCGACTTTAGATAAATCTCTATCCTTGATCCATCCATTTATAAAACTGTATAGATGCCTGACAATTAGGGTAATTTCTGTCAACATGCTTGTATATAAGTTTTGTTAATCCTTTTCTTTCTTTTTCCTCTTTTATTTGATATACACTGTAAATAACATTGCTGATTACTGTTACGATTACTGATAATCCTGCATATATTAATTTCTACTCGGAGAATCTGTTTAAGACCAAAAGGTCTTAATAAGTTATTTTGTTGTTGTATATTTAGATTGATATATTTATATAGATATTTAAAATATGTTTTATTTCAAGACACAATAATACTTCTTTGTATTTATTTTATATATAATCAAATGGAAAGTTCAAATGGAGGTTCGTTTAGAATTTTAAAATCAGCCTGACCTTCTAATCAAAGAGTTAACGAAGGATTATATAGCTAGAAAATTATCAAGGTATTGATTAAAGTAGTTTATGTATTGATTATGTTTAATCAAAATTATTTTTAAAAATTAGTATTGATGGCTTATAATCTCTACTGAATCTTCATCTATTTTACTAGGTTTTCTTTCTGATGAATGTAATTAATTATCTTCTCTCAAGTACAGATGATCAAGAATGTCCGCGCACGCGTAAGAAGTAAGTTTTCCCTACACGTTTTACAAACAAATTTTATAAATTAAAGGAATTTCCATTTTAAAATGTTGTATTTAACTAAGATCAAAAATAGTTTAGAAATATATTTTATGTTCATATATTTTGTATTATTCTATTTTCGGTTCATATATTTTGTATTGTTATATTCATGATTATCTATTTTCTTTTGAAAAATATATATACAAGTTGAGAAAAGTAAAGACCCGAAAGCTACCAATGAAATATATATTTTTTTTAACCTGTGTGGTGCGCGGTCGGTTATTCATATAATTATTTTACCAACATAGTATATCCGTTAAATAAATTGAAGATCAATCCGGGGATAGGTTTAATCATCGATTTATTTAATTGAACAGAGGGATAATAGCCACTAATTGTTAAGTTTTTCAAATTTTGAAAATATTTCACACGAATAATTAGTACTTTTCTAAAAACGAGTCGGCTGGCTATATTGAAAGTGATAGAATGGAGATCTAAAAGACGAGGATGGCACTCTCCGTCCATATTCAACAACACGACTTGATCCCACATCGAGCACTTTTTTCTTATTCAATTTTCCCGGTTTCATACACAAACATGCGTCCTTACCAGTGAATGTTAAAATCAAACGGAGCTCAGTGACCTTGTAAGTGCAAAGGTCGAACTGCTATCCACATGTGTAAAGACATGTGGACTACCTACAGTAAAATATAAGGATCTTTAAGATCACAATAATTATTATGACTGTACTACGAATACTTGAAAATAATTGAGATATATCAGTTTCTCGTTGACAAATGTGAACTTACAACGGAGCGCGAGCTCTTATAATGAGTGAGGGAGAAAGTAACTTCCAGAAAAGTGCCGTCAACATTAGGTGACAGTGCTAGACTAGGGGTCGGCGAACTTTTGAGTTGACAGAGTCAAAAATTACAATTTATAAAATTTCAAAGTTTTTAAAGAGCCACAATTTTTTTCTTTCCAAAAAATGAATAGTACTCGCATGAATAATATTTGCCTATGGAACTATATAAAGAGCCGCAGCTTCACAATTAAAGAGTCGCATGTGGCCGCAGTGTGCCGACCCCTGTTCTAGATAATTATCTTCGAGGAGGGAGGGTAAGGCCAGGCATAGATAGTCTGGTCGGAGAAGTGTGAGACGCCTGTTCTAGACAATTATCTATGTCTTTTCGAGGAGGGAGGGTACGGCCAGGCAGAGATAGTCTGGTCGGAGAAGTGTGAGACGCCTGTTCTAGACAATTATCTATGTCTTTTCGAGGAGGGAGGGTACGGCCAGGCAGAGATAGTCTGGTCGGAGAAGTGTGAGACGCCTGTTCTAGACAATTATCTATGTCTTTTCGAGGAGGGAGGGTACGGCCAGGCAGAGATAGTCTGGTCGGAGAAGTGTGAGACGCCTGTTCTAGACAATTATCTATGTCTTTTCGAGGAGGGAGGGTACGGCCAGGCAGAGATAGTCAGGTCGGAGAAGTGTGAGACGCCTGTTCTAGACAATTATCTATGTCTCCGAGGAGGGAGGGTACCGCCAGGCATAGATAGTCTGGTCGGAGATGTGTGAGACGCCTGTTCTAGACAATTATCTATGTCTCCGAGGAGGGAGGGTACCGCCAGGCATAGATAGTCTGGTCGGAGATGTGTGAGACGCCTGTTCTAGACAATTATCTATGTCTCCGAGGAGGGAGGGTACCGCCAGGCATAGATAGTCTGGTCGGAGATGTGTGAGACGCCTGTTCTAGACAATTATCTATGTCTCCGAGGAGGGAGGGTACCGCCAGGCATAGATAGTCTGGTCGGAGAAGTGTGAGACCCCTGTTCTAGACAATTATCTTCGAGGAGGGAGGGTACGGCCAGGCATAGATAGTCTGGTCGGAGAAGTGTGAGACGCCTGTTCTAGACAATTATATTCGAGGAGGGAGGGTACAGCCAGGCAGAGATAGTCTGGTCGGAGAAGTGTGAGACGCCTGTTCTAGACAATTATATTCGAGGAGGGAGGGTACAGCCAGGCAGAGATAGTCTGGTCGGAGAAGTGTGAGACGCCTGTTCTAGACAATTATATTCGAGGAGGGAGGGTACGGCCAGGCAGAGATAGTCTGGTCGAAGAAGTGTGAGACCCCTGTTCTAGACAATTATTTATGTCTTCGAGGAGGGAGGGTACGGCCAGGCATAGATAGTCTGGTCGAAGAAGTGTGAGACCCCTGTTCTAGACAATTATTTATGTCTTCGAGGAGGGAGGGTACGGCCAGGCATAGATAGTCTGGTCGAAGAAGTGTGAGACCCCTGTTCTAGACAATTATCTATGTCTTCGAGGAGGGAGGGTACGGCCAGGCATAGATAGTCTGGTCGGAGATGTGTGAGACGCCTGTTCTAGACAATTATTTATGTCTTCGAGGAGGGAGGGTACGGCCAGGCATAGATAGTCTGGTCGAAGAAGTGTGAGACCCCTGTTCTAGACAATTATCTATGTCTTCGAGGAGGGAGGGTACGGCCAGGCATAGATAGTCTGGTCGAAGAAGTGTGAGACCCCTGTTCTAGACAATTATCTATGTCTTCGAGGAGGGAGGGTACGGCCAGGCATAGATAGTCTGGTCGAAGAAGTGTGAGACGCCTGTTCTAGACAATTATCTATGTCTCCGAGGAGGGAGGGTACGGCCAGGCATAGATAGTCTGGTCGAAGAAGTGTGAGACGCCTGTTCTAGACAATTATCTATGTCTTCGAGGAGGGAGGGTACGGCCAGGCATAGATAGTCTGGTCGAAGAAGTGTGAGACGCCTGTTCTAGACAATTATCTATGTCTTCGAGGAGGGAGGGTACGGCCAGGCATAGATAGTCTGGTCGGAGATGTGTGAGACGCCTGTTCTAGACAATTATTTATGTCTTCGAGGAGGGAGGGTACCGCCAGGCATAGATAGTCTGGTCGGAGATGTGTGAGACGCCTGTTCTAGACAATTATTTATGTCTTCGAGGAGGGAGGGTACCGCCAGGCATAGATAGTCTGGTCGGAGATGTGTGAGACGCCTGTTCTAGACAATTATTTATGTCTTCGAGGAGGGAGGGTACCGCCAGGCATAGATAGTCTGGTCGGAGATGTGTGAGACGCCTGTTCTAGACAATTATTTATGTCTTCGAGGAGGGAGGGTACCGCCAGGCATAGATAGTCTGGTCGGAGATGTGTGAGACGCCTGTTCTAGACAATTATTTATGTCTTCGAGGAGGGAGGGTACCGCCAGGCATAGATAGTCTGGTCGGAGATGTGTGAGACGCCTGTTCTAGACAATTATTTATGTCTTCGAGGAGGGAGGGTACCGCCAGGCATAGATAGTCTGGTCGGAGATGTGTGAGACGCCTGTTCTAGACAATTATTTATGTCTTCGAGGAGGGAGGGTACCGCCAGGCATAGATAGTCTGGTCGGAGATGTGTGAGACGCCTGTTCTAGACAATTATTTATGTCTTCGAGGAGGGAGGGTACCGCCAGGCATAGATAGTCTGGTCGGAGATGTGTGAGACGCCTGTTCTAGATAATTATTTATGTCTTCGAGGAGGGAGGGTACCGCCAGGCATAGATAGTCTGGTCGGAGATGTGTGAGACGCCTGTTCTAGACAATTATTTATGTCTTCGAGGAGGGAGGGTACCGCCAGGCATAGATAGTCTGGTCGGAGATGTGTGAGACGCCTGTTCTAGACAATTATTTATGTCTTCGAGGAGGGAGGGTACCGCCAGGCATAGATAGTCTGGTCGGAGATGTGTGAGACGCCTGTGAGTCTATTCGGAGAGCAATTTAAGGATTCCAGCAGAGACAGAAGAGGATCGGAGTGTTCGTGAGAGCCAGTGTGAAAGAAAACGCTTAAAGAGGCCTACGGAGCTCACGACAGAAGACGACGCGTGACTGTGTGGTAGTAGAGACAAGTCACAAAAAGACGGTTTCCAGAGTAGCAACACCGCTGAAGTGGACGGGGACAAACGGAGGAGCACAAAACAAAAGGGGGGCTGGAAGGCAGGCCGTAGGGTTTGGAGTTTGGAGACAATTCCTCTTATAGTTATGTTTGTGGTGTAGTTGGCGCGATAAAACATACTCTCAGCTGCAGCGAGCCCTGTGTTGGCAGTGAGCCATCCACTTGGAACAGCGTAAGTCTGCTGAGCCACCCTTACAACATTCGTCAGCACCATGGAATGAGTGTTTGAAATTTCCTTTGATCTTATTTTATTGTTTTTTTTTTTTTTTAATATAGAAATTATTTTCCTAAAGTTTTAAATTGCTATTCATCATAATGGATATCTCAATTAAAAATTGTAATATATAATGTTTGTTGAAATTATTATATGTGAATGAAAATTAAAACCATTCAGATTAATATGTAAAGAAAATTAAGAGTTTGTTTAAAATGAATTGAGGTTTCATATAAAATGAATATATGGTTTAAAATATAGTTATGTTATTTTACAGGGATTCATGCCTTATATCATGAATTTCTAAGCTTGATCACACTCTAAGCAATATGAAAATTAAATCATATCTATTAGCCCCCGTTTCTTCAATACATTATAAATTGCAGATCACAAACAGAAACGTATCTTTAATTCAGCATATTACGCTAATCAACTCAAGATATTGAGTTAATGACTCATCTTTCACAAACCTTGTAACCGGTGTCGTCTAGATCGTATAAGATGTCTATATTGTACCAGATGTCGTCTAGATATCACCAGATGTCTATATTCTACCAGATGTTTAGATTGAATCAGATATCTAGATTGACCAGATTTCTAGATTGCACCAGATGTCGTTTAGATTGACCAAATGTCTAGATTAAACAGATGTTAATATTATACCAGATGTCTAGATTGTACCAGATGTCTAGATTGACCAGATGTCTAGATTGTACCAAATGTATAGATTGACCAGATGTTTGGATTTTACCAGATCTCGTCTAGATTGACCAAAAGTCTAGATTGACCAAAAGTCTAGATTGTACAAAGTGTCTAGATTGACCATATTCTAGATTGTACCAGAGGTCTAAATTGACCATATTCTATATTGTACCAGATGTCTAGATTAACCATATTCTAGATTGTACCAGATGTCTAGATTAACCATATTCTAGATTGTACCGGGGTTCTAGACTAAGCTAGATGAAGTTCAAGAGGTCAGAAGAAGAGACAGGTATTTCTTTATCTTACCTTGATTAGCGGTATGTGCTAAAATAAAGTTGTTCAGGTGTAGATGCTCTCCATTTTCACAAGTAAAATTACTTTTAACAATGGTTGCAGAGAGTCGCCAAAACGTCGGAAAATATATGAATAAATAGTGAGCTGTTGTATATATAGAAGTATTCATCAGTCATATATTTTTAGCCAGAAAAATATCTTCATAATGATTTTAATGTTTACAAGAAATACATAATATATATCTGTAATTCAGTAGGTATTCTCCAAGATGGTTTAAACTAAAGTTTAGCAAGGTTTTCATCAGGATCACAATTTCGTTAATAAAATATATTCTCTTTTTGAAGCCACTATTTTGAGACTTCACTAAATGTTATATATTATCAAAATTTCAGTTTGATTAAAATTGAGTTGAAACAAAATTAAATGTCTCGTAGTACAAGTACACTCGAGTAGAACATAAGGGAATATAGGTTTGCATCATTTCTAAATGAGAGGTATATCATACATGTTTAAAAAAGCAGAGAAGAACCTTTATTATACATGTTTGAGTTGAACCAATTCCTATATCCGGATTGTTTATCTCATTGATAGCACCTTATGAAACTGTTTAGGTCAACTCTAGCGATAGTGAAAAGTGTATTTCCGAACCGAAACCCGAGTTTGTTATAGGCCATTTTTTTTGTAGATTAATATCCTTCCTTCAAAATATCCGTCTATATTTTTGCCATTTTTGTCACCTTGTAGGCTAAAAACCATTAATATTTTCAGAATATCTGAGTATTATGGATCCAAAGCCTACCTTAGACCTGGGGATCATCAGGCCGAACCCATGTTCTCCAGGTAAACGTTCTGAATTTGTCAAATCTGGTGATGTGGTTTTGTCACAGAACAGTGAGTCTGCTATTTGCTGAGACAGGAGCTGTGAGTTTTTCTTTATAGATCGTTATCCTCTGTGTGAATGTTTAATTATTTTGTATTTCTCTTATATTATCCTCTTCTCCTTTTCTTACGCTATGTTTTATCTTGAAGTCTCTAGGTAAAATAAATGTGCGTTTGCACACACCTATAATGACACAATAAAATTACATTTTAAAAATAAATGCATTGAAAACATGGTATGATTCAAGTTTATATATGTGTAAATATCTCCAGATCATCCAGCTGAACTACTGTCCACTATCGCTCTCTCTCTCCGATCCCAGCAGTTGAAATCAGAGAAGCTCTGCGTGCCTCAAGCCATTCCCTGCGAGGTCGGAGCGCACAATACAATTGGCTCCAGAGATCTAATTACCTATTAGAACTAACTGAGGTCTGCACGGACCCTTCAATAGATTTGAATACAAAGTCTTCACTTGTCATTTACCTGCGCCACACACATCGCTGGTTACAGGGGAGATCGTTCTCTCTCTCCTTGTAGAATTATTTTTCGGAATTTAAAAGTCTTTCCTGAGTAATATGGATTGCTGTCATGTGCCATTTCATTTGTAGTGTCTTCAATATTTTCTATCCCAATAGAGTAGAGGATTCCTTGAGCGACCGATCTAATGGCAGATCGACCACTTTGTGTAAAATAAAAACCAACTTGGCCGACCTAACTTAAGTTACAATGAATAACCAACTCCAGAAAAAATTAAGGGTTTCCAAATTTCAGGCGGTCTATCGATGTAGGTTTTGTTGTATCTTTGGCAAGTTTAGAAGATTTCATGAATATACCTTGTAAAACTTATTAAAATCATAGCCCACCCTCGGGTGATGAGAGTTATTAGCCTAAAACCATAATCTCCAGATGGGCGATCTCAATTTTCCAAATTTGGTGTTGTTGTTTTCGATACCGACCAAAGTTTATAATCGGTCAATAGGTGGCGCTTTATTTTGTGTCTATTTTGACGGGAGAAGTGTTCTTTATATATTGTTGCACTGGGCTGCGGCTTGGCAGACTCTTCAGCCATGATTCTCTCCTGTGCTGGGTCTTTCATCTTTCCAGAGCGTGTTTCAACCATCCTACAAATTTATATAAGGGACTAATGAGATAAGTCTACTTTATGTAGCCTCCAGAATGCTTTATTTATTTTCTCACATCAAAGAGAGCAGTGAAGTCACACGTGTGCCTAAATACAAATGATGATAATCTAAATAATCTGTTTTAAATAAATATCATAGAATAAAAAATAAATAAATATATAATTTAAATTTCAAATATATTAAAAATAATATAAGAAATACGCCATTAATCATGATGTAACACTTCCCCCTCTCCAGAGGTCGTCACGTCCTCGTGATTGACCTCATCAATTCTTTCAAAATAGGGTTTGATTCTTGAGACATGGACAATCAATGGGTCTTGGCCAGGATTATCTTTTGGTTCAATTAAGTAATTTACGTTGGACAGCTTCTTTAATATTCTATATGGGCCAAAATATTTTCTCAGTAGTTTCTCACACTTTCCTATTTTCCTAATTGGTGTCCAAACTGCTACTAATTCCCCTGGTTCGTAGCTTCTTTCCATGTGTTTCTTGTCATAGTTCTTTTTCATTCTTTCTTGAGTCTTTATTGTGTTGTTAATAACTAATTTTCTTGTTCTGTTTATTTTGTCTAAGTGATGTTTTATGTATTCATCATAATCATCCTTGTCAATGTCCACCGAGATATTCCTGTCGTCCAAAAGAGACGTGGGTTCTCTTCCAAACATCAGGAAAAAGGGAGAATATCCTGTGGTTTCCTGAATTGTAGTATTGTAAGCGTGAGTGATGAATGGGAGTATTTCGTCCCAATTCTTCTGATCAGTGTTCACATACATACTGAGCATATTGATCAATGTTCTATTTAACCGCTCTGTCAATCCATTAGTCTGGGGATGATAGCTCGTTGTGAAGCAATGTTTAATCTTGCACGTTTTCATCACCTCTTTCATTAAATTACTGGTAAATTGAGAGCCTCTGTCACTAATAAGATATTGTGGGGCTCCGTGCCGGAGAAAAATATCCTCTACTAGAAATTTTGAAACTTCTTTCACTGTTGCTTCCGAGACTGCTTTTGTTTCTGCATATCTAGTGTAGTAGTCCGTCAGCACGATTATCCATTTTTTCCTGTTTTTCGTAGATGGCAATGGACCAACAAAGTCAATTCCAATTCTTTCGAAAGGAGAGTTGGCTGGGGGAATGGGCTGTAGTAGTCCAGAAGGTAATTGGTTTGAGCCTTTTCTACTTTGGCAAAGGTGACACGTCTTAACGAACTCTGAGACATCCTTTAGCATGGATGGCCAAAAGTATTTACTCTTTATTCGGTACATGGTTCTGGCGACACCCAGATGGCCATTCGACATATGATTGTGATATTCTTTCATAATTTCTCTCTTTTTCTTCTCTGGAACCACAAGCAACCACGCCCTGCCTTCAGGGTTCGGGTTTTTCTTAAATAGGCATCCATCTTCTACTTTAAAGTTTTGCGCAATTGATCGCCTGCTTCCATTAAGGTTTTTCTTAACACTTTCGATAAACTTATCCTCTTCGTCTGTTATTTGATTTAAAAATAGCCTTTCAAAATCCTCATCCCAATCAGTTTCTGGTAAGGGTCCCCTAGATAAGCCATCGGCGTCCAGATGCTTCTTTCCTGATTTATGTATTATATCAAAGTCATATTCTTGAATTTTCAATGCCCATCTTGCCAATCGACCTGTTGGATCCTTCAAGTTTTTGAGCCAGCATAAGGCGTGATGGTCTGTTACTATTTTAAAGTGTCTTCCATAAAGGTAGGGTCGTAATTTTGACATTGACCAGACAACGGCCAGACATTCTTTTTCAGTGGTTGAATAATTTTGCTCCGCTTTACTTAGGGTACGACTCAAATATGAGATCACCTTCTCTTCACCACCGATGTCTTGGACAAGTGTTGCACCTATGCCGATGTTGGACGCATCAGTATGAACATAAGTAGGTGCATTTGGATTGAAGTGACCTAAAATTGGTGGACTTAATAGTGCTGTTTTTAGGGTTTGAAACGCTTCCTCTTGTCTTTCTGTCCAGGTAAATGATACACTTTTTTTTTATAAGGTTGGTCAAAGGGTCAGCAATTTTGAGAAGTCTTTGATAAATTTTCTATAATATGAACACATTCCCAAAAAGGATTGTACTTCTTTGACCTTTTTGGGCCGAGGAAAATTTCTGACAGCTTTGATGTTATGTTCCGCGGGTTTTATACCATGTTTGCTCGTTATATAGCCGAGAATCTCCAATTCTTCAAAAGCAAATCGGCATTTTTTGTCGTTTAACCTTAAATTAGATTCACGAAAACATCTAAAAACAGCTTCAAGTCTTTTGAGGTGCGTTGGAAAATCCGGGCTATATATGATAACATCATCCAGATAACACAAACAAATTTGCCATCTCAGATTTCCAAGCATATTCTCCATATTTCTCTCAAAGGTAGCAGGCGCGTTACAAAGTCCAAAAGGCATCACGTTGAATTCATATAATCCATGCGCTGTAGTGAAAGCTGTTTTCTCTTTGTCTCTTTCTTCGACTTCAACTTGCCAATATCCAGATCTGAGGTCTATTGCTGAGAAGTGTGTAGATCCTTGGAGAGTATCCATAACTTCGTCTATTCTAGGGATCGGATAGACATCTTTTACTGTCACATTATTCAGTTTTCTGTAGTCCACACAAAATCTGTATTTACCATCTCGCTTCTTGACCAATATTACTGGAAAAGACCAGGGGCTAGAAGATGGCCTAATTATGCCTTCTGTAAGCATCTCGTCAATTTGCTCTTTTATAATATCTCGTTCTTTAGCACTTACCCGGTAAGGCTTGTGTTTAATTGGCTTCGCGTCTTCTGTGTCTATCCGATGTTTTGCCAAATTGGTTCTCCCTAATCTCGACGAAAAAATATCTCCATACCTTTCTAAAACTTGTTTTAACTCCTTCTGTTTCTTTGGTGAAATATTTTCGTTTATTTGGAATCTAGGTTCTTCGTTCTCTTCTACCTCTCTTTCTCGACTCACATTTATTTTCGCTGGACTACTTCCAAAAGCCAATGTTTGGTTTTTCATTATTTTTAACGGTCGAGGATACGGATTAGTTATCCAGATGTGTGTTTCCCTATTTATAACATTGATCAAGCTTCTTGCTAGACGAAGTCCATTTGTTTGAAACATTTTGCTGCTCTCCTCGATAATATATTCTCCATCCTCTGTTTCTACCAATGCCTTGATCAATTTAATGGAACATTCCGGTACAATGGAATCCTTGGCTCTCTTTATTTTTAACATTTCAAAATTGATGTCCTCATGATTATTCGTCAAATCGTATTTGATAGTTTCTTGCTTACAATCTATTTTTGCGTTCATTTTCTTAAGGAAATCTCTCCCAAGAATTAATGTCCGTAAATGCGTTTTCAATATCACAAAGTTGTGTGATAATGTTTCGTCATCAATTTTTATATTTAAAAATATACTTCCTACCATGTCCAATTTTTTTCCATCGGGTCCTGCACAAATTTTTGCGAGTTTACTTATACCATGGCCTGTATCGAGGGCCGTTCTGAGGTCGACCACTGAGAGGTCAGCACCTGTATCAACCAAAGCTTCAAAAGTCCCTATCTTGTCCACATTAATTTTTAATTTGTATTTAGGGTCCAACTTCTTGATTCCGTTTATGGTCGACTTGCTTTGATTGACAGATTCAGGCGCGACGCTTAGTTTAAATCTTCCAACACGGAATATCTATTCCGGGTAGGAATATTTGTCTGTGTGCTATGACATACATCAGCATAAAGCCGAGGTCCTGATTTCTCTGATATTTCATTCATTTGGCATTTCTCTTCGACCTTCTCTTGGGTATCTGCTGGATCCTCTTCTAGGATTCTTATAAACTTGACCCTACAATAACGGGCCACGTGCCTGGCTTGTTACATTTAAAGCAGATTGGTCTTCCATCTTCCGTCCTATTTTTGCTCACTTCTTGGCTTTTATTGTAGGTGTTTCTCTGAAGGTTTGGTTTCGGCACAAAGTTAGGATTATAAGGACGTCTAGGGGTAGAGGGCTGGGGAAAGTTGTTTCGATACTGTCTGGGAGTAGGAGGGGAGTCGTTCTTGTAATTATTGGAAACAGGGGCTTGGGGCCTGGAAGTGGTCTGGTAGTTTCGTGCGGCAGTCGGCGGCACGTACCTCGATTGTTGTTGGGGTCTAGAATAGCGTGGACCGTTATATAGGTTTCTGGATTTCTCCACACGTTCCCGATACTTCTTTTCAAAAGAATCCATTTTCTTGCACACGACAAGAAGGTCATCGGTCGTTTTAGGAGGGTTCAAGTAGAGCGCGAATGAGTACTCTTTTTTCAGTCCTCCAATAACATGTTCAATTTTTGTTTCTTCTTCCATTGCGGGGTCAACCTTGTTGCACAACACTAGAATGTCTTCCGCGAACCTGATTGCTGGTTCATTCCAGTGTTGCATTCTGTTGAGCTTCATTCTAAGTTCTTCTTTATTCGCGTCCAAAGAAAAATCCTGAATGAGGCGGATTTTAATATTTTCCCAGCTCGTGAAACTAGCTTTGTGTAAATTCAACCAGGTTTTAGCGCTTCCCGTCATGTTCATGGCGGCATAACGAGATATAATGTAGTCTGCCCAATGGTACAGGAAGCCAATTTCTTCAAGAGATTCAATCCATGGGCGAGGGTCTTCCGTTCCATCATACTTGGGGATGTCGATGTTGGGATTCAGGACAACTGGGTCGGAACTAGCATCTCTACCAATTGTTGCACTGGGCTGCGGCTTGGCAGACTCTTCAGCCATGATTCTCTCCTGTGCTGGGTCTTTCATCTTACCAGAGCGTGTTTCAACCATCCTACAAATTTATATAAGGGAATAATGAGATAAGTCTACTTTAAGTAGCCTCCAGAATAATTTATTTATTTTCTCACATCAAAGAGAGGAGTGAAGTCACACGTGTGCCTAAATACAAATGATGATAATCTAAATAATCTGTTTTAAATAAATATCATAGAATAAAAAATAAATAAATATATAATTTAAATTTCAAATATATTAAAAATAATATAAGAAATACGCCATTAATCATGATGTAACAATATATATATATATAATATAAATATATATCCTCCTAGAAAACTTTCCATTTATTTTTTCTTTATTATTTTTATTTGAAACTTCGAACCTCTCGCATTCCCCACAAACAGTTACTTAAACAATAGCACAAATATCTCCTACCAAACTACCAATGATCATTCAGAGTAGTGTTAATTTTCGGTAAGAATTATAAATTGAAATAAAATCCAGATTTGAAAGCTACACTATGATTTTTGGAAATTCTCAAAAATCTTATTATCCACGTTAGGCCTATTCAAATTAGATTCAGATTTTACGAGTTTACAAATGTTTAGGAAAATGTTACGTTTAAAGTACCTAGAAACGTATTTTATTCTTTTGTCATAAACACTTTAGATTAATTCCATTCTCTCTCACACAATCTATGAAATTTAAGAATATAAACAATGAAAAGTTTTGAAAATTTGGATATTGTGCAATCAGGAAATAAGCCAGGTATAAGTGCGCCATCTGTATTTAAAATTATAAACAATTATATATATATAATATGTAATATGCAATATTTATGCGCGTATATGCTTTCTCTCTCTCTTTTTCAAATAAACAATTTCCTAAAATGAGAAACCAGGCTCACAATATTTTTCTCATTGCAGTAAAGGCAATAGGAGAGAATTTGCTCTATTTTAAAATTAAACGCGCATAAAAAGTTTGCAATTATAAAGGATGATATTAATGCTAGAAATATTTTGACCCGTGATGAAAGTTTTGCACATATATAAGCAGGTTGGGTTTGACTTTTCTATTTTTTTTTTCAATAGGCAATTTCTTAATTGACTTTTCAAAATTCAATTGTCATTTGAAGTAGTTTGACCTAAATTTGAGTAATTACAATATATTTCACTTTGTTGGCAAGTTATTAAACAGAGGTTGTAGATACAGAGTGTAGTTACTTACTAAACTCGAGACGCACTTCCAGCTTCCAACTGTCTACAGCTGATTGGCGGAGACATGGCTGCCGTCTACATGGAGGTTCAGGAGAGATATCCGGGATTGCTGCGGCAGACATGGAAGTTAGAATACTGTGGTAGATAGGCTATGGATAAATTCACATGTTTAACTGTTTAAAATAGAACACAATTGATATAATTAACGAAGAACAAAATAGTCAGACGAAGATTTTCTTCTAAGTTCTTTTTTAGCAGAGTTTTCGAGCATTTCTGCCCTACTACAGGAAACCTTTCGAACCTTTCTACAGGAAACCTTTCAGGAAACCTTTTTTTAGCAAAGCTTTCAAGCATTTCTGCCCTTCTACAGGAAACCTTTCTAACCTTTCTACAGGAAACCTTTCAGGAAACCTTTTTTAGCAAAGCTTTCGAGCATTTCTGCCCTTCTACAGGAAACCTTTCGAACCTTTCTAACCTTTCTACAGGAAACCTTTCAGGAAAGCTTTTTTAGCAAAGCTTTCGAGCATTTCTGCCCTTCTACAGGAAACCTTTCTAACCTTTCTACAGGAAACCTTTCAGGAAACCTTTTTTAGCAAAGCTTTCGAGCATTTCTGCCCTTCTACAGGAAAACCTATAGAAAGGTCTAAATGCTCGAAAGCTCGGCGCTAAATAAAAAAACTTTATAAGAAACGCATCGCCTCACGATTTTGTTCCTTGATAATATACTGCTCCAGGCGAATATTCAACTCAATCCAGGAATAAATTACATATAAAATAAAAGGATTTAAAAGCGCGAATGTTTCTTTTATACATAAAACAAACTTCTACTGTCCTTACTGCGATGAAAAAATATATTGGGAGGGCTTCAGTGTAGCATATAAAAGCAGAATGATCCAATACAATATTAGAGCTCTGAGAAGCGGTCTGGTGGATTAAATTGGCGAAACCGCTGGGAGGGTTCACCACTGATGAGCCAAGCCCTCCCAATATATTTTTCATCGCAGTAAGGACAGTAGAAGTTTGTTTTATGTATAAAAGAAACATTCGCGCTTTTAAATCCTTTTATTTTATATGTATAGATGGCGCGTTATTGCTTTGTGTTAATAAATTAGGTATTTATTGAAGATATATTTATTTCTTTATTTATCAAATCAGACGCGATATCCCTACAAGGGATGCTTGCGTCAATAACAACACTAAATTCAGATACTATATTACATAAAAAAAATTAAATAATTACAAGATTTGAAAAGATAAGAAAGAGGACATTAAAATCATTCTTGATTTTACATCACAACCAACAAAATAAACAAACCAAAAAATACATATATACAAAAAGGTAATAATTAAGGTTTTTTTAACCAAGAGAGAAAATCATAGATATATTTACAGAATTTTCTAAATTTAAAATACGAGTCCTTACTATTTACAAACATAAAAAGATCCTTGTATTCGATGTTTTCCCGGTTTTTGTAGTTCTGGAAGATTGGGCACTCAAGAAGCAGATGACTGGAATCCTGCTTTCTCTTTCCACATAAACATCCCGGATCGTCTATAGCTCCTATTCGAAACAGAAAATCTCCGAAATTTCCGAAAATTGAAGATATATATTCATTCCTTATCAATACTTCGGTTGGCTGAACGCCAGAACTCAAGGTGGTTGGTACATCCATGTATGTGTTCACATTCAACACACAGCGCGGGAAGAGATGAGTTACAGGGGGTCTCTGAACATTATCACTATATCTAGACCCTGGGATTTCTCGGGTGGCTATTTGTCCAATAATATTGTTTTACTAACAGGTCGTTCTATTGAGTCGTAAACCCTGTAGCCTACAGCACCCGGTGTTCCCAGCTGGTCACCCCCCCAAGTACTGACCGGGCCCGACATTGCTGCCCGTAAATCCTGTAGTGAATCGAAGCAGTAGTGATTAAAACAGGGACCATGTTATCACCACCTTCTCCAACAAATAAATATAGTAATTAGCTTGTTATTTGATATTCCAGAGTCGACACTAAGAGACAGTGACTCCTTGATATAATATAACAATGTGGGAACACACCCGGCTGACGAGAGCCAACAGCACGAAACGCGTACGTGATTGGGTTTATTTGATTTATCAATAAAGTGGGTTTGCCAATAAAGTGTAATAAACAACCATTAGTTACATTTTAATTCAAAATTTGGCTAGTTTCCATCTAAAAAATCTCATTTGAGTGGCTCAGGGAGTGTCGTTTTATTTACATATATGAGTTTTTAGCTGTGTTCGCATATGCTTCTAATATCTTACTGATTGCCTTGTGTGCCTCTATATATCATTTTAATAAGTTTAATATTCTATATTGAGTATATATCTTCTCTCGTTGAGATATATAAATTATAGTTAGAGACCACACACACACACACAACACACACATACACACACTAAAGCAACACACAAAAAAAAAAATTGTAAAAATTGTTATCTAAAAAATACACTCATAGACAAACCTTTAGAAGTTTATTATTTTGAGCATAAACACCTTATTTTCTTGTATAACAGCGGATTTTCTATGCATGTAAATTCCTACGTTCTCCCCATTAGAAAATAATAAACTTAAAAAATATAAATGCTAAATGGTATAACTTCCTTGTGTCGATGAATGTATATGCTTGTATATATATATTTATTTTATCCTGACTCCTTTAAAGGAAAAGTTGATGTTATTTTCGGATCTTATTCTAATATTTATAACGCTATAGGTTCAACGTTATCTGAGATAAACCCTCTAATATGCATCTTATTTTGTTTATGGTGGCTGTTTTCCTTGTAATTTGTATCAATATGGGACAAAAGTAAAATTTTAAGATACTATGAAAGTTCATATATAATTGCGTATATAAAATAGGGGTAATGCATATAATACAATGAGTATAAAGAACATAAATAATTGACGCAAATTGGGTATGCAATAGGTATAAAGTAAGAATTACGGAATACTCCAGAATATATATAAAGTCCCACAGGTACGTTTACTGTAAGTACTTATAGGAGATTTAAAGTATATATAACTAGTTAGTACAAAGATGGACTAAACATACTGCTATTTAAAATAAAATAAAATTTAATATAAAATAAAATTAATATAAAAAATCTTCCAAAACTACAGAAATCGGGAAAACATTGACTACAAGGATATTTTTTATGTTTATAAATAGTAAGTACTCATATTTTAAATTTAGAAATTTCTGTAAATAAATCTATGATTTTCTCTCTTGGTTAAAAAAAACCGTAATTGCTAAGCTATGTATGTATATTTGTATTCATTTCATTGGTTGTTCCTGGGTTGGATGTAATATCAAGCATGATTTTAATGTCTCTTACTTCTATTGTTAATGTGAAATAGTCTCTGAATTTAGTGTTGTTTCTTGAAGCAAGTATCCCTTATGGTGATATCGCGTCTGATTTGATGATAATAAATAATAAATAAATGAAATAGAGGCAAATTACATATAGAGTGAGAATAAAGTTTAAAAATTTGAAAGCACAAAGTATATATATAGAAAATTATAAAATTCCTATTCATTGAATATAAACAGCATGGACTTCAAATGGCTTGCTTTCCAGGATATTTTACATTTTCAATTAGATATCTTTGCAATTACATTTTCGCCTTAGAAGTTTCTCAATAACATGCACGCCGCGGGCTGATTATATTTATAAAAATTAAAATAAAGAGCAAGATAATATCTAGCAGAGATCCGCAAAGTCGCCCCTCTAAGGAAATAAATGTTCTAACCGATAGAATACCTGAGAACCTGCACATTGGTAAAAATAAAACATGAGAAAGGAATGTTCAAATGGATCAGTTTGGAGGAAGCATTTCCTTCCTGTAGCGACATTCCATGTACACCAATACTTGAAATAAATTCTTGTGGAACAACTTTTTGTTCATTTGATCGATTCAAATTTTTTTATGAATTTAAGAATACCGATAAAATAAAATTTAAAGTCCAAATTACAAAAATCGATATAAATCATTATCCAGGATTTTGGGAATTCTTGCTGTGAATTATTGGAACGAACCAATAAACACTAAACCTATCCAGAGAGGAGAAAGAAATAGAGCGGTGCCCCTCATACGTTTTACCATTGTAGTCGAAAATGTTAAACAACCATTAGATAACAAGCAATTTTTATAGGTGGAAATAATTTGCCAGAGAGATGTTTATTTAAGTAATGCAATGAAAAATAGTACAAATAAACTTTTTATCTAAATAAAATAAGATTTTTAAATAAAGAATTGTAGTGCAATCTTCCCCTTTAGTACTTATAGAAACACACAAGCGCAAAGGTATGAAATATAGATATTATTAAATCATTTTGGATCATTACGGTAGTGGTGGGGAGAAGGACTCTACTCCACTAACTCCAAGACACCGAGCACGGAATGGTTGAGAGGGAATGAGGAAGAAGAAAACCCAGAGAGAAGACGGACTGACCATATTGGACAAATCACCGGACTGACCCTGAAAGAAAACTGACCGGAAATATAGCGAAATTCAGAAATTTATCAGCGGAGTCACGACCCTCTGATGATAGAAGAAGAAATAAACAACTATAAAACTTACCTCCCGCCAGTATATATGTACAGAGCAATCAATACTCCATTATTTACTGCGAGCTTGGATAAAAATAATGTATGGCAACATTATTTGGTATGCAACACGATAAACCTCCTTGGGGGGGGAACAAATTGTTTTGAAAGGTTTGGAACTGGAGTATCTCCCCATGCGCTCAATATACTATACCAAATCTATATATAAGTAAAAAATATAAAATTCATTAAATATATAAACTGAATGAAGATGAGAAAGTATCTCCTGTAAGGCGGTTCAAAGATTTTTAAATAAGTCAACACTCGTTGAACCCCAATGACTTAAAGCATGAACTGCGATAGCACCAATATATAGGAGATATATTCAAAATTTTAAATAAATAATTATAAATATATAGGTAAAGGAATAATAGAATAAAAAAGACAACTATGACAAGATATATAGATGTATATGCAGTTTCACATTCCTGGGAAATTTTAATATAATTTTCAAAGATTTTCTTTATCATTAAAAAGAATTTTGAAAATATCCAAACATATCAGATGCCCAAAAGGTCGTGTGACAGTCAAACATCACCAGAGCCAGAATATAGTTAACTGTAAAAATATATTAACCTACAGTAAATGTGAACTCGTCCTGTTTTCCCCTCCCTAGTTTTCCAATAATATGAAAGTTGATGAAAATGACCCAAATACATCGGAAAAGTTAAGATTGCAATTACTACCCGTAGAGAATATGGCAACCCTCTCCAAAAGGTCCTGTGAGAATATAAAAGAGTCATGTGAGGATGGATCAACTTTCAAGTCTGTGGAAGATATTTACTGAATATATTTGTGTATATCTTTATTCAATGAAACTTGTCCTTGGTCTTTTTTAGAATTTTCAAACAACCTGAACAGAGATAATAGGGAATTATAAGTAAAAAGGGGGAGAAAGATGAATTATAAGATATATAGAGAGAATTTTTAAAAACATATTCAGTTGTGTTTATTGGAATAAGATCCTAGCAACAATCGCTCAACCTTTTGCTCGATCAATTTTAGTTAGTTTCACTGATAATGCCTAAAGATAATATCTTGCAAGAAGATTAATGCCTAAAACGAGTATAGAAGTGTTACCCAAAATCCTCAAACAAAATTCCAAATATGATAGAATCATTTGACTATATTTCTGCTGCTGTTTGATCCAAAGATTATTATCTCTTTAGAAAGATCTAATTGCCCGAGTTTAATGGCACAAAGTTCAATGATGGACATATCCAATGAAACATCTGCCCGCTTGAGTTGAATGATACTAAGTTCAATGATGACATGTCTAATGAAACATCTGCCCGCTTGAGTTGAATGATACGAAGTTCAATGATGGACATATCCAATGAAACATCTGCCCGCTTGAGTTGAATGATACGAAGTTCAATGATGGACATATCCAATGAAACATCCGCCCGCTTGAGTTGAATGATACGAAGTTCAATGATGGACATATCTAATGAAACATCTGCCCGCTTGAGTTGAATGATACGAAGTTCAATGATGGACATATCCAATGAAACATCCGCCCGCTTGAGTTGAATGATACGAAGTTCAATGATGGACATATCCAATGAAACATCTGCCCGCTTGAGTTGAATGATACGAAGTTCAATGATGGACATATCCAATGAAATATCTGCCCGCTTGAGTTGAATGATACGAAGTTCAATGATGGACATATCCAATGAAACATCCGCCCGCTTGAGTTGAATGATACGAAGTTCAATGATGGACATATCCAATGAAACATCCGCCCGCTTGAGTTGAATGATACGAAGTTCAATGATGGACATATCCAATGAAACATCTGACCGCTTGAGTTGAATGATACGAAATTCAATGATGGATATATCCAAAGAATTATCTGAGCGCTGGTTCTTAGAAGGAGACAAAGTTCAAGGATGGACATTTCCATTGAAACATCTGACCGCTGGAATTTAAAGATACGGGGAATTCAATGATGGACATATAAAATGAAGTATCTAGACGCTGGATTTTATACCATGTGATACCAAGTTCAATGATGAACATATCTAATGAAACATCTGACCGCTTTAGTTTAATGAAACGAAATTCAATGCTGGACATCTCCAGTAGAATATCTTACCGCTGGAGTTAAGGTATACGAAACTCAATAAAGGGCATGTCTAATGAAGCATTTGACCACTGGAGTTTATAAGGATGCGTAATTAAACGATATACATCTCCAATCAAATGTAGACTATCCGATTAAACATCTTAACATTTTGGGTTAATGATACGAAGTTCAATTATTGATATTTCTATTGGAATATCTGATTTCTTGAATTTAATTATATTAATTTCAATGGTGGACATAATATCCAATGAAATTTGAGACCGCTTCAGTTTAATGATATGAATCCCAATCATGGGCAATTTCAATGAAGCATCTAACCATTCGAGTTCAATGATAAGAATTTAAATGATGGTTTGTCCAATTGAACATCTGATTGCTGGTGTTTAAGTATACGAAGTTCAATAAAATATATGGAAGTTTGATAATATTGATACGAAGCTCAATGATGGACATATCCAGTGATACAACCGCTGGATTTCAATGATACGAAGTTCAATGATAAACATCTCCGATGAAATACCTGACCGCTCAAGTTTAATGATAAGAATATCAATGTTGGACGTTTCCAATAAAACATCTGACCGCGAAGATCAATCAAGAACATATACAGTGTGAAACATCTGACCGTTTGACTTTAATGACACGGTGTTCAAAGATGGACCGCTGTAATTTAAAAAGCAAAGTTCAATAATGGACATTTCCAACGAAACATCTGGTCGCTTGAGTTTATAGATACGAAGTTCAATAATTGGCATCTCCAATAGAATATGACCTCGGAGTATAATGATACGAAGTTCAATGATGTACATATCCAGGGATACACTTATCCGCTGGAGTTTAATGATACGGATTTCAATGATGTACATCTCCAAAGAAACATCTGACCGCTTGAGTTTATTAATACGAAGTTAAATGATGGGCATCTCAAAGGAAACATCTGACATTTAGTTTGATGATATGAAGTTCAATCATGGACGTTTTCAATGAGACATCTGACCTGTTTAATAATACGAAGTTCAATGAAGGATATCTCCAATAAAACTCCTATCTGCTGATTTTTATAACGATACAAATTAAAATTAGTGAATATATATTAAAAATTAAACTGCTGATATTTATTGATACCAAGTTGAATTCATGAAGAGCACATTTCGAATATGGAAGAAATATAACTGATAATATATTCAATGATTGATATCTCCTTTTAAACATTCAACTGCTGGTGTTTGAGGATACAGAATCAAACGATGAGCCAATGAGACATTTACCAGCTGGTGTTTAATGATGAGCCTTTCTAATGAATAATGAATCATATAAGCTTCGGTTTTCAATAATACGAAGCTGAATTATGGACATTTCAATGGAATATTCATTAAGAATTTTGATCAATCATAGTCTATCTAGTGGATGAAATAACTGGTGATGTTTAATGATACCAAGTTCAAAGTTGAACGCATCAATAATGAAATATATTACTAGAGTAAAGACAAACAAAGTTCAATTATGTTCGCCCAATGAATCATTCAATATTTCTGAAGTCCAGTGGAATTCAACGATGAGCGTTTTAGATTGAAAACCTAGTCGCTTGTTTTGTGAGCCCAAAAACCTTAATTATAATGGAAATTTACTTCAATATCTTTTTCAACGCAACATCTAATTAAAGTCATATGCATTCTATACATTTCGATAGGAAGAATGCTAAATCGAAAGAAATTTTTGCAAATACGACTTCAAGAATGATCAGGATGGCACTGAGGCTGCAAGATCTTCCGTCGGCTTGGAAGTCGCATATTGCGAAGTTGCTACAAGGAATGATTAGAGTGGCGTCGAGGCCTCAAGATTCGGCCTTTGATTCAGAGGCCGCAAGTTTCAAAGATGTCCTTAGCGAGGTTCAGGGAGGCACCGAAGCCTACAAGATCTAGCTTATAGGCCACAAGTTGTGAAGATTGCTCAAGGAATGATCAAAGTAGCGCCGAGATTTCAAAAGCTTGCCGACCGCTATCTTAGAGTCTGCACGTTTTGCTGCTGGCTTAAGGAATGATGAGAGCGGAGACCAGGCTGCAAAATCTGGCCGTTAGCTTAGAGGCCGCACGTTTCAAATATGGTATGGATGATAGTGAGGAATAGATAAATGATCATAAGTCGGCATTAGCTCGAGTGAAAAGCGTTGACATTCAGTGTTACAGCATCTTGCATAAATCGATTATACCTATTAAAATGCCTCAAAACAAGACCTATTCATACTCCTGTAAGCTACCTGCTAGACCAAAAAGGGTGAGATGGATCATGTATTTCTAATTCCAACCATAAACTGTTGTCCAGATCCTGAAAGAAGATCGTTATTTTCATCTCCCTATAACTAGCCAGGTATGTTTTCTTTCCTTTTATTATCGAATTCAATAAAACAATCTGTTATTTTACTTAGAGGCATAATTTAAGGACAAGTTAGTATTAAAAAGACTAATGCAAATACACATTTCAATATTGTACACGTATCGCTTACAAAAAGGCAGATCTCTGATTAAAATAAACAGCAAAAATAGGCGAAATATTTTACAAAATATAAACTCAAATCAGTAATTTATTCGGTAAATTTTATAGATCTGTGTGTTTGCATGTGTTGTGAATTTGTAAAGTTCAATTTAACAAACATTTTGAAAGAAATACATCTCCTCATCGTGCAAATAAAATTTGCTGATGGCTTGAGTACCCTGTCGGAATACATATCAAATAATAGTTGATTTTCATTTATTTCATAATTGTCTAAAACCCCTTTCTTATTTATTTATTTATTTCAATTCAAAACGCTATGTCCCCCTTGCGGACACTTGCGCTAAATGTACATACAAATATAACAAAGAAAATATTCAACATGGAAAGATACACAGAAAGTAACTTAGAAAGATTCATAAATATTATTTACATATAGAGTAATTCTTTGAATTTTATTTACAGTTACTTCATTAAATTTAAAAATATATACATATATACACACATATACACGCATACACCTATATATTGTTTACAACCACAAAATATGTCTAATATTTCCTTGAGATCGTTACATCAAAGACCATTTTTCTTAATGAATTCCAAAATATATTTACAAAGGAAATTAAATTTTATATATGTGTCCTCTTACTTGAAATTAAATCACTAGGGCCTAAAGCTATTGAATCGTTGTTGACTCTGTAATCTTTCTTGATAAGGTTACTTCTATATAGAATATTTATTGTTTACATTAATCAACAAACTTTATAATACGATACATTTGCGCTCCATCGGTTGTGAGAATTCTAAATTATTATAGACGCGTATGTTTCTTTTAAAAATTAAACAATTTTCTACTGCTCTTACTGCAATTAGATATTAATGGGAGGGCCTGGCTCATCAGTGGTGAACCCTCCCTGCGTTTTCTCCAGTTTAATCTACCTTACCGCTGTTATATTGCATTTTTCGGTTTTTCTTTTATACCGAAACTGGCGCTGATCTCTTGGAAATGGTATTTTGAATGAAATATGGAAATAAGCATAGAGGAAAGTTATATAGAAATACATACAATTATAAATATATAATAGGATTCTTGTATGTATTTCTACTGTTCTCATTTTTCATTAAAAAGTTCATTTCCAAGAGTTGCGTAAGTATCGGTATAAAAAGAAAACCGAAAAATGCAACATACTAGCGGTATCCATGGAAGCAATGGTCGCCTCTCCCGTCAAAATAAACGTCAGAATCTGACGCCATCTATTGACCGTCGCCGCAACTAGCGGCATCGGGTCGGTGACAAAGCCACAACACCAACTTTGGCAAACTGATAAGCGTCCACCTAGAGACCATGGTTTCGGGCTAATGGCCCTCGTCAGTCTAGGGCGGACTTTATTCCATGAGATTCACACGGGATCTAATGGAATCCTCACAATCTACCAAAGAGGTGTTTTGCTGGCAATGTGGCTGGGCCAAATCTATTGGCAAAATATAGATGGAAAATTTGACGGGAGGAAATTAATCCATATGGAAGCAATGGTCGCCTCTCCCGTCAAAATAAACGTCAGAATAGCGGTATGGTAGATTAAACTGGCGAAACCACTGGAAGGGTTCGCCACTGATGTGCAAGGCCCTCCCATTAATTTTTCATTTCAGTAAAGACAGTAGAAAATTGTTCAATTTTTAAAAGCGCAAATTTATCGTATTATAAAGTTTGTTGATTGATGTAAACATAAAATATTCTAAATAGAAATAACCTTATCAAGAAAGAGGGTATTTGGACAATTATGAAATAAATGAAAATAAACTATTAGTTGATATGTATTCCGACAGGGTGCTCAAGGCATCAGCACATTTTAGTTGCACGATAAGGAGATGCCTTTCTTACAAAATATTGTTTTCTAATTTGAACTTTACAAATTCACAACACATGCAAACACACAGATCTATCAAATTTACCGAACCAAATTACTGATTTGAGTTTATATTTTATAAAATTATTTCGCCTTTTTTGCTGTTTATTTTAATGAGAGATCTGCCTATATCTATCTCTACATCATCCTTGTTTCTCAGCTTTAAAAAAAAATCAGATTTTTTTTTTTCTATTAAATTTAAAATTGCTTTGCTTAACCTCTCCTCCCATGTTTTTATATGTGTCATTATTTAACGAAGAGGCTTAACATAGAAAAAACTTTCATTACATTTCTAAATCGTATTAAGAACAACTTGAATTACTTCTCTCCATACAATAAAAAGAAAAAGTAGAAAATGTCGAGAGACCCTGCCCGTCTTACGTCATTTCTACAAACTCCTAATCCACTTTCCACGTGTGGGTTTTTAGAAAACAATGGAAAGTTGGAAGAAGGAGACCGAATTAAGGTGTCGTAACTGCGATAAACACAACTCCCGTGTTACCACCACTTGAAGAACTGTGTTTGATTGATAAAGAAAATTTGATAAAATCATATAAAAAGAATTATAAAATTTGAAAGGTAAGTCCCCTCATTTTACATTTGAAATTTCTAATAATATTGTAGTGATGAAATAATTAGCAAGTCGTAAGGCAATTAAGAACAATTTAATAAGCGAGAGAAATTTATATGAAGTTTATACAGGTTGTTTATAAGAGAGCCAAGAAAAGACACATTAGCGCGGCGCGTGCGTTCGCGCGAGGGTTCGCCTGGAACAACCCGGCGCTGGCACGAGCTTCCTGTTCCATGAAGTCGGCCCATGCTACAATATCGTAAAGCAATACAATAAAAATAAGGTAATAAGATTATATATAAAATAATTTTGTATCTACGAATAAATAAAATGTAAGTCAAATGAATTAAATGTTCTCATCGAAAACAAACTTCGTTCATGTTGCAGTTCCGCGAAATTCAATGACCATTGAAAATTGAGGATAATAATATATATCGGTAGTTAAATTACCGACTTAGAACGAGGCTATCGCTAAATACATATAAATATGGATTCACATTTTAACATGATATAGAATTGAATCTCTGGAAGCAAATTCTGAACATTTTTTTAGCCTTAGATATGCGCGCAAATTAACTAAATAACAAATAAATTTTATTTTTAGGTCAGAAAATAATGATATTCTAATAATCTCTATGTTTCGCAATTTTTTTTATGATTCAAATAATATCTCTAATATATTTTCATTAATATTTAAGATTTTAAGTTTTTATACACTTATATATTATAGAAATAGAAGGTGTGTTACACCCAGAAAGAGTTGAGGAAAAGGAATATAATTTGGTTTATTTAATTTCTTGGAGGGCGTGTTATGAATGATATATTTAATTTAGCAAATAGATTCCTCCAAAAATAGTTAGTTGTTGACGTATTTATTACTCTTATGGACAAAACTTAAGGAAGTTAAACCTTTTAGCATGTATCTCGGGATTCAGACAATAACTCTGAATAATATTTGATACAAAGTAACCTTTATTGAAATCACATGAGATAACTGTTAACAAAATTGTCTCTGTTTCCTTAAAAAAAAACAGACGTCTTGCGACATCAGATACTTTCCACACACACACACTTCCTTTGTTTTGTTCATGAGTATATATATAAATCGTTAACTGTTTTATTTAACAAGATCCCTTTTAATATTCTGTATGCTAAAATTCCTTAGTGCGTGGAAGAGGTATTATAGCATTCTAGGGAAGGTTGAATCTCTCACTAATTGTGGAGTCGCTCGAGCACCCTAACATGGCTAGGACCGCGCGTTTATCCCTTTTCTTAGTTCTTGAAGTGGGCTTCGAAGTGTTTACTTCTTCTAGCTGGGAGATAGGCGACAAAGTACTTTTCTACCGTGAGTTTGATGTCATGGAAACTTGAATGGGGTTCTTCAGGCTCCTAGTACATATCAATTGGGTCCAGAATAAAAGAACCGACAATTCCCATAATTTTTAAAGCAATATATATGTTTCTATATTAAATTATATGCAATTAAATACCGGGCTAGGCCAAAAGCCTTAAACGAGCCTTTGCAACTTTTATAGAATGTGTATCGGGGGATTTAGACAATATCTCGAAAGATATTTGATACAAATAACTTTATTGGAGAAAAACTAGATAACCATGTGTGAACAAAATTGCCCCTGTCTTTAAAAAAAAAAAAAAACAGACAATTAGCGACATCAAAATATGAAATTTTCATTCTTTTTGTTCATGAGTGTAATTTCATATATAAAATTTAATATAGTAACATATGTTTTTTTATATAATATTGAATCGTCGATCTTTTATTTTTCGCCCAATAGACGAGTACTAGGCGCTTGAGGGTGAACATCCAAGTTTCTGTCACATCAAAACACCGGTATCAAAGAACCTTGAACAGCTAGCACAGGTAGAAGTCATACACGGAGACCTCAGCCCACTTCAAAAAATAAGCAAAGGGCTTCTCATGGAATCTGTCCATGTGCATGTTTTTTCAACCATTATTTTCTCAACAAAGGTTTGTCAATAATAAATGAATGGTAATTATTAGTTGATGTTGGTGCCATATATAGTAGAATATAAAAATAAAAATACAACCTTTCGCAATACTTATGTGAATAATGGTAATCCCTCGGAGTTCATCGGGGTATTTTTGTCATCTTCTTCTTCCTAATACTCTGGGATGGAACTATGGCTGTGACACCTTCCACACTTAACTCTCTTTTTCCATTAGGATAAGCCAAATAAACAATAAACATACACAACCTACATTTAATTATTATATTTATATATAGGTAGGCAATGATTAACTATCTGAAAACGTAACTATCATTTTGTCAAATGATGATTTCATTGGCCTTCTGGTTTGACCTTAAAAAGTGCGTCTTATACGAGAGCTGATCCACAAAGTATATATCTTTGTATGGAGACGTATTTTTAAAAATAAAATTATTTATCTTCACCATATTCTTATTTTAAAATATAAACTCCTCCCAATGTTCCTTCCTTTTTTTTTACCCCTTGAAAATAGGAATTGTAGAGATCTTTTAAAAGTGCCTCCATCTCAGCCATAATTTCTTCGTATGAAACACATTTACCTCTGGACTTAACCCTGGAAGCTTTATTTATTTTATAACTTTTTTTTATTTTATAAAATTCCTTTCCTGTTATCCATCTCGTCATATTTGGGAACAAGTAAAAATCACAGGGCTCAAGTTAGGGGGGATTCCAATAACAACTCATAACACACTTCTTGCACTTTGACTGCGACAACTCCGGATGAATGTTCTGGTGCGTTGTCATGATGAAAAAGCATTTTTACTTTGACAAAGAGTCTTCTTTATTTTCTTGTCGAAGCGGTCTAATAACTAAATATACTATTTGTCTTTCTCTCTCTCTCTCTCTCGTGATAGTTTTTCTTTTACAGATAATCTATTAAAATGACGTCCTTCGTATCCTAAAACCTCGTCGCCATAACTTTTCTGGAAAATGATATCATTTTCGCCTTCTTTGGAGCAGATTCCCCGGAAGGAATCCATTGTTTCGATTGTTTTTGGTTTCCGGAGTAAAATAATGAATCCAGGTTTCATCGACGTACACAACTCGATTCCAAAAATTATTTGGATTTCGCTTAAATTTCTCCAAACTCTGATTTGAAATAAGCGGCGTATATCAACCCGATAACTTTTCTTACCCAACCTTTCATGTATATAAAGCACCGTTATCGTTGACTCACTGTTGGCCTCCCCTGAATCACGAACTTTCATTCGTTTGTTCGTCGAACTGCCAACTGAATCATGTTGTGCGGACCTTTTCTATGATTTCCTTGTAACCTCGTCTGATGGGCGTTATTCATCAAATATATATATATATATATATATATATATATATATATATGCTGCCTTTTTCAAAATATAGTAAATTCATTATCCAACTGTAGTCATGGGTGGAAAATGTTCCTAATAAAGTGTTTCCATATTTTTCTTCACACGTTTTAACATCCAAAAGTAAAAAGCGAATCAATGATTGGGATACCACACTTTCTCTATTTTATCCTAAACAACGGGGGATGAATCACTGAAATGGCGGAAAAATTTAAGCAAACCCATACATCATTGTGAAATTTGGCGTATGCGTGTTTTAAAAATGCCAGGAAATGGTAGTAACAACAACTTGATTTAGTAACACACGTCATCTGCTTCTAAAACCAGGTACTTATTGAACTACCTTGGTACATCGATGGAGATAACACCGTCAATCTGATGTGGTAAGATGTGGGGAAATCTTTCCACAAAAGGTGTACGAGTGTCAGCTTCAGAAATGTATCCAGAACCTGTAAACTAGGATGCTCTCTACCTTCCGACTTATCCTTGCTTTTATTTACTGATATTCTGATTATTACAAATACAGTATTTTTCAAGTTAATACTAAAATAAAAGGAAAGAAGAGGGGGAAATTGAGCTTTATGGTTGGTACAAGTTGCCAGGGAAAAACCTGTGGCGATTTCCATGAAAAAATCTTCTCATAAGAAATAATATCTAGATGTATCTGAAGGTTTAGCTTGGAGTTTAGCTAACTGCCAAAGTGAGGGTGGTGACAGCCAATATGGTCCACGTAGTTAATTCCCCAATAGCTGCCCAACAGCAGTTTGCCGCTACGGCTGCTTAGCTCTGGCGTGACGCTGGTCAATTAGCTATTTTTGTTGGCGTCGGAGGAAGAAGACTTTTTTCCAGGACTGAGGAAGAATCCGCTCCGGCTAATTTTACTTCGCGTGTCTACAACTTGCTTCAAGTCACTTATTTGTAGCACCACATGTGGTCTTTATTGTGGATGAACTGACGTTTCGATTTTTTTATAGACGATAATTTCGTTTAGGAAGGAAACACTTCAAATCTTTTCAATTATATTTTTATTAGAATTTAATTATTAATTATATTCATTATACATTTTCCGATGTACACATTACGCTCTATGCAAGAACTTCATGCCAAAATGCATTTTATTATTTCAGCAAGCTAATTGTAATTTTTCTAGACGTCAGGGATATATTTTTTATTATATTTTTTAATAATTTTTCCAAGATAAAATACCATTTGACAGATTCTGCCCTTTTTCAGAACTCGTCTCGTTAAATTTTATAAATTAGAGGCCGCCCCAGTACTGATGAGAACCCTAGTTTGAAACCATGGGATGTCTATTCGCTTATTTTGTTGAGTTTGCTTGACCCTGGTGTTGTGTGTAAAACATTCATTTGTTTACATATGCGCTCACAGCGATAATTATAGCGAAATATATTGTTTTGATAGATTTTTTAAAGGAGATGAGTACATTAATTCCACAAATGTATTACTTTGTTTTGAATATTAGGATGATTATCAATAAAGTAGAAAAATACTTTTTTAATTGGGAAATCATAGTACCAAAAAAAAAAAGGCATAATTATGTTTAAAATAAAAACATAAAACTTCCAGGGAAAAGTTTCTTTTAAAATATTTTTTATTTAAAAAATATCTCGATCTTTCGGGCAAGTACGCCCTTCTACGGGGGAAAATGCTTTACATGATTAATACGCCAATAAAATATGATTTAAAATTTTAAAAAAGTCCATTCACTGTTTACATTTGTTTTAAGGCATGATCAACGCGGGCTTCTGTTGCGCGTGCTTCACCTGGGGGTTATGGGCTGGGCTCAGGGAATATAATGTTATAAATTTCCGGAATATATCTATTCTTCTGTTAATGCTATTGTGCTTTCTGGATATGATGGATTCTATTATTAGTCTCTGTAGTCTATTGGGGATGCTGAATTATGTTTGTTTTTTTTAATTGACATACAATCTATTTTATAGTAAAACAATAATGTATTTTGATATTCACACGAGGGTCAAACAATTTTCATATATTTGAGGTTTGGACAATTAAAGAGCGGATTGGGTGGGTTGCAACGTTTTTATAACAAAATAAATAATTACTTTCAGGCAAGTATTACTTCAGCCAGTCCTCTTCCTTTTCCGCACGTTCACGTTCTTATCTGCCCGAACGTTATTTTAATTTCTTCTTCAATAAAAAAAAGTTTAGACGTCCCATATTTTTTTCTATAATATCCTAATAATTCAGTTTTTTTATATCAGTTTCGATGCCATAAGTGTGGGGCCACAGAAAAAAAAAACATATTGTTGAAAATGATCGCGGTATGTATTACTGCAGTTTATATTGATTAGGTACAATTTGGATCATAGATTAGAAACACGAGGTAATAAGACTAAATCCAAATAAATAAATAGTATGTGACGTTTCGGTAACACAGAGTTGTTACCATCATAGATTCAGTACTTTTGTCTCATGATGGTATCAACGTTGCTGCCGAAATGTCACACACCTGTGTTTGTGTTTGCATTTTATATAACTTTATTAAGAATAACATTATTTGCTGTAAATTTACATTTTTACCGTTTATTTATACTAGCCGAATGACCCGGGCAACGCCCGGGTTTTACCCGATTAAATGCTTTTATTCAAATACTATTCGTTACAATTATAAATTGGCGACGTGGATGTCATTCTTGTATAATATATAAATGAGTTTTAAAAATTGTAAAAAAAAAAAATGCATCGGCCGGGAATCGAACCCGAGCCGCCCGCGTGGCAGGCGAGCATTCTACCACTGAACCACCGATGGTTATGAGAAATGGCCATATTTGGGTATTTATTCCATTCACAAAGCAAACGGTGACAGAATTGATTAAGAATTGTTGCTTGATTATGACGCTGATAACTGTATATATATTTATATTATGTACAATAATTATATGTATACGAAATCATAAATATGAAAAAAGTGCAAAACGGAATTATTAATGTATATGAATTAATGAAAAAAGGCAGAATGCTGATTAAAAAAAGTACAGAATCTACCGATTCGTTGAAACTCTGAAATTTAATTTATTTTTTTTCGAAAGAAGTCAAAAATCTTAGTTTGTTTTCTAGTATTAAGTCTGTCAATAAGGACAAAAGATTCTAACATATTCAATGAGTAGAAAATAGAGTGACTTACGTTAATTCTACTTTTAAAAAAAGCGTCTAAGTTACATGATATGGTTCATTGCTTCGGTCGTACTCGGAACGTTCATTTCCCCGGCCACTCGTCTTTATCACCCGATGCCTCGTCGCCGTCTTGTTTTTCAATGTTGTTGAGCACTTAAGCGATGATATTTGCGTCGGTTATCTCACGACATACTGCAACATCGTCATTCACGTTGACAAAATCGTCATACGAGATGGTAGGATCAGAAATGACGTCCTCCCAGCCGTCAACTGAAGGAACTGTTACCATTATAATATCATTTGCATTTTCTTCGTCCTCCTCCTTTTTTACGAAACCAGCTTTTTTAAAACAGCGTTTGATCATTTCGGGCGTCACTTCGTTTCAAGCTTTCTTTCACAATCGAGAGGCTTGAAGTACGTCTAGTTTGATTTTAAGGGCTTCGGAATCTCGTCGTCAAAGTATTGTATGATCGAAGCGCCGACATATAATTCGCGACATAGCTTTCTTGCTAAATAAGAAGTCTCAAAAATCCACTAAAAATATTTTTTTAACAAAAAATAACAACTAAATGAATACACGTGTTTTACATTTAATCTAATCAAGGTCTGGAAGACTTGCATGACTTGCAAAACATCGAAAGCTCGGCTTGTAGAAACTCGACTCTTGCGGCAAGAGATTGCAACGACATTTCGCGAAAATATCCAGCTTTGAACGGGCATCAGGTCCTCATTTTAACTTTTAAAAGTTCGAATTATCCAAGACATAATTCGAATTAACCACGATTTTTAACATTATTTTATAGGAAATTCTAGGAACCAAGAAAAATATTTGAATTAAAGACCTTCAAATTATCCAAGTTATACTGTATTTAAAATGGTCAGAGCATTCTTTCTCTCTCTGTGATTAAATCACTATTGCGTCATTTTGTTAAGAGAGCTTTAGCCTTAAAATATATTTTAGAAATGGTGAGTAAAATTATATATTTTTAAATATTTTATTGTATTTTGAAGTATTCACTTAAAGGTGATGGTGAACAAATGCTATACAGTTTTTCCAAGCCACTATCTCAACATCAGAGATTCATTTTTCGGCATTTTGAATTCTTTTTATAGGTATTAGTATATTTTCTTGCAATTACCAACCGGTGAAACTCACCAGAGCATCTTCTTTTAACTTGCCCTCTGACTAATCAAATTGTATGTAGATACTTTGAAACATTACCAAATTCTCTTTGTGTATATACTCTATCTTATGAGAACTTTGTTAAGTTTAGAACTATTTGTACAATAATTTACAAAACACTACTAATCCATCGTGTAAATAATTAATCATATATATGTAAATAATACTAACACAGCACAATAGTCCTTTGGACTTCGTGCTTTTTGTAACAATAAATAAATTTTAAAAACCGGCAAAATACTCCGTCTTTATGGCACGATATTGCAAGAAGTACAACCACTAGTAATGATATGTCAGTCTGCTTCAAATGTTCTGATTTACAATCAAATAGACGCGTTATCTACTGCACCACGAGAACTATGTAGAATAATAAGTTTATCACACATATATGTAAACGTTTTAAAAAATAATAATTTAAAAAATAGAAAAAAAATGACAGGTGTGGATATATTTTTGATCTACTAGATGGCGCTCTGCCAACTATAATTCTCATGAGAGCGCGGTCAAGATTTGCCTTTTTTGTTTATATATGTATATGAAATGGGGAAATATGCGCTAGATAGACCAGAAGTATCCAATAGAAATATACAAGAGAAATATACAAAAAGTGGACAAGAATCATATAAGAAATAAACAACACAAGTCTCGCCACGAAATCCAGAGGACATATAAAAAGTCCACGTATCATGTTTTATACTTTAAATCGTCGTATGTAATTAGAAGTGACCGGATTATCCACGCTCCTGTCAAGATGAGGTGGAACCCTTTGTAAGGCATCGACTTTTTTCAGAAAGTTTTAAAAGGATTATTCTTATTGGACTTAACGTGCGTGGAGTGACCAAAAAGTAGAAGTATCTCTAAGTATAAGTTGTATAAGCAGATCAAACTTTGGGTCGATGTCTTGGGTGGTGTTTTAATCATTGTTAAATTATGTAGACGTAAGGCAGTAGGGCATTAAAAATTCAATAGATCAATGATATTATATTTTATTATATATAGTATATCTATATTAATAAAATGGAAATTTCATAAGTGGACATCACTAAAAACTTTCGTTACAATGCATCAATTTCAACCAAATTTTCAACATTTATGTAAAACGAGATGGAGCAGGTTTTGCTTAACATCAAAATATATTTCCTAACATTAACATGCGTAACTTCGCTGTTATCGATTAAATACAAAAAAAAAATCAACAGAGTTAATTTTATTGATATATAAATACAAAATTAAATTTCAACAGAGTTAATTTTTTTACATACTAGCTAATAATCTCAATCTAAAAAATATTCAAAACAAGCAATTTTAAGATAACACCATATGTAAAACAGTCGGCCAAGAAAACAACAACGATATTACATCTTTCTCACATATTCACACACAATCTTTATTAATAATTAAAACTAATCTTTAACATTGTTTATTATATTTCAACTTTTATTTCTACATTTGTTTTTAAATACCCAATTGTTTTATCATGTTTCTAATTTCGCCTAACAAATATACAAATTTATTGTGACCAACATATGCAAATTTTATCTTTGTTTTTATTTAACTTGATATCGTAAACATAACATCCATTGTAAGCATTTTTCTGTTCACCTTCCGTGGTTTCTCTTTTCTCTGATAGTTTTTAGGTGTAGTATATTTTCTTATTACTAGACTACAAATATTCCCTTGAGAAAAACCTGGGCGAAGCCGGGTACATCCGCTAGTATCTATATATAGAAAATCAATGTATGTTTGTTTGTTTGTATGTCCGGTATACAAATTCGCAGTAGTTCACTAATTCAAACCAAAATTTCCATACATCGGTAAAATAATACGGGGAAGACGATAGGCTATTTTAAAAAAATATATAAATCAATAATTAAAACTATATATTCAAATTATTCTACTTAGCTCACGAACAGCGCCCTCTATAAAGTTAGATCAAATTATGCTGATGCAAACAAATAGATAATGCTAATAACAAACAATTATTAAAAAAATCTTATCTAAATATATATCACTCGGGTAGATATGCACACGGGTCAATCCCGGGGCGAAGCCCGGGTCATCCGTCTAGTAATATATATTATTATAGAATTGAGAGAATATTCTACACATTCGAATAAATGTGAATATTTTGTATATAGGTATAACCGTTTTCTTGCCATTTCAGAAGCTTTTGAATGAGACAAATGTTGTGATCGTGTCGAAATATTATTCCCGTTTATTTTCTAACCAAGAGAGATATGCCGTTTTTATATAAATGCTGAATTTCATTGATTGCGATATTTGTAGAAAGATAAATATATATTCAGTATATATATATATTTAAAATAAAAAAGGCATATCCTGACCAGATGGCGCTCTGCCTTCTGAAAAGCACATGTGCTCCTGGTCAGGATATGCCTTTTTTATTTTTAATATCAACACCTGACCTTTTTATTTTTCTATTGTTTTTTTCATATATATAAAAAGACAAAGGTCGCCTCTCCCGTCAAAATAGACGTCAAAAGACGCTTTTCAGTTTGCCAAAGCTGGTGTTGTGGCTTTGTCACCGACCCGAGACCGCTAGTTTGCGGTGACGGTCAATAGATGGCGTCTAGTTTTGACGTCTATTTTGACGGGAGAGGCGACCTTTGTCTCTTTAGATCAATATCCTTCCGGCAAAATTTCCATCTATATTTTAGCCATAGATTTGGCCCAGCCACTTTGTCAGCTAAACACCTCTTTGGCAGATTGTCAAGATTCCATTAGATCCCGTGTGGATCTCATGGAATAAAGTTCGCCCTAGACTGACAAGGGCCATTAGCCCGAAACCATGGTCTCTAGGTGGACGCTTTTCAGTTTGCCAAAGCTGGTGTTGTGGCTTTGTCACCGACCCGAGACCG
>CP092877.1:18038590-18117721 GCA_030710605.1 Cordylochernes scorpioides | reverse complement strand
GATTCAAATTTTTTTTTTTTTTTGTCAATTTAAGAATACCGATAAAATAAAATTTTAAATCGAAATTCCAAAAATCGATATTAATCATTATCCAGGATTTTGGGAATTCTTGCTGTGAATTATTGGAACGAACCAATAAACACTAAACCTATCCAGAGAGGAGAAAGAAATAGAGCGGTGCCCCTCATACGTTTTACCATTGTAGTCGAAAATGCTAAACAACCATTAGATAACAAGCAATTTTTATAGGTGGAAATAATTTGCCAAAGAGATGTTTATTTAAGTAATGCAATGAAAAATAGTACAAATAAACTTTTTATCTAAATAAAAGAAGATTTTTAAATAAATAATTGTAGTGCAATCTTCCCCTTTAGTACTTACAGAAACACACAAGCGCAAAGGTATGAAATATAGATATTATTAAATCATTTTGGATCATATTACAGTAGTGTTGTGGAGAAGGACTCTACTCCACTAACTCCAAGACACCTCACCGAGCACGGAATGGTTAAGAGGGAATAAGGAAGAAGAAAAACCAGAGAGAAGATGGACTGACCATATTGGACAAATCACCGGACTGACCCTGAAAGAAAACTGACCGGAAATATAGCGAAATTCAGAAATTTATCAGCGGAGTCACGACCCTCTGATGATAGAAGAAGAAATAAACAACTATAAAACTTACCTCCCGCCAGTATATATTTACAGAGCAATCAATACTCCATTATTTACTGCGAGCTTGGATAAAAATAATTTATGGCAACATTATTTGGTATGCGACACGATAAACCTCCTCGGGGGGAACAAATTGCTTTGAAAGGTTTTGAACTGGAGTATTTCCCCATGAGCTCAATATACTATACCAAATATATATAAGTAAAAAATATAAAATTCATTAAATATATAAAACTGAATGAAGATGAGAAAGTATCTCCTGTAAGGCGGCTCAAAGATTTTTTAAATGAGTCAACACTCGTTGAACCCCAATGACTTAGAGCATGAACGGCGATAGCACCAATATATAGGAGGTATATTCAAAATTTTAATAAATAATTATAAATATATAGGCAAAGGAAAAATAGAATAAAAAAGACAACTATGTCAGTTATATAGATGTATATGCAGTTTCACATTCCTGATGCATTTTAATATAATTTTCAAAGATTTTCTTTATCATTAAAAAGAATTTTGAAAATATCCAAACATATCAGATGCTCAAAAGGTCGTGTGACAGTCAAACATCACCAGAATATAGTTAACTGTAAAAATAAACGTATTAACCTACAGTAAATGTGAACTCGTCCTGTTTTCCCCTCCCCTGTTTTTCAATAATATGAAAATAATAAAAGAAACTCATTGCGAAAGGTTGTAGTTTTATTTTTAAAATATGAAAGTTGATGAAAATGACCCAAATACATCGGAAAAGTTAAGATTGCAATTACTACCCGTATAGAATATGGCAACCCTCTTCAAAAGGTCCTGTGAGAATATAAAAGAGTCATGTGAGGATGGATCAACTTTCAGGTCTGTGGAAGATATTTACTGAATATATATTTGTGTATATCTTTATTCAATGAAACTTGTCCTTGTACTATTTGGTCTCTCTTTGAATTTTGAAACAACCTGAACAGCGAGAATAGGGAATTATAAGATATATCGAGAAAATTTTAAAAAATATATTCAGTTGAATTTATTGGATAAAGATCCTAGCAACAATCGCTCAACCTTTTGCTCGATCAATGTTAGTTAGTTTCACTGAGAATGCGCCTAAAGATAATATCTTGCAAGAAGGTTAATGCCTAAAACCAGTATGGAAGTGTTACCCAAAATCCTCAACCGAAATTCCAAATAGGATAGAATCATTTGACTATATTTCTGCTGCTGTTTGATCCAAAGATTATTATCTCTTTAGAAAGATCTAATTGCTCAAGTTTAATGGCAGGAAGTTCAATGATGGACATATCCAATGAAACATCTGACCGCTTGAGTTGAATGATACGAAGTTCAATGATGACATGTCCAATGAAACATCTGCCCGCTTGAGTTGAATGATACGAAGTTCAATGATTACATGTCCAATGAAACATCTGCCCACTTGAGTTGAATGATACTAAGTTCAATGATGACATGTCCAATGAAACATCTGCCCGCTTGAGTTGAATGATACTAAGTTCAATGATGACATTTCCAATGAAACATCTGCCCGCTTGAGTTGAATGATACTAAGTTCAATGATGACATGTCCAATGAAACATCTGCCCGCTTGAGTTGAATGATACTAAGTTCAATGATGACATGTCCAATGAAACATCTGCCCGCTTGAGTTGAATGATACTAAGTTCAATGATGACATGTCCAATGAAACATCTGCCCGCTTGAGTTGAATGATACGAAGTTCAATGATGACATGTCCAATGAAACATCTGCCCGCTTGAGTTGAATGATACGAAGTTCAATGATCACATGTCCAATGAAACATCTGCCCGCTTGAGTTGAATGATACGAAGTTCAATGATGGACATATCCAAATAAAATATGAGAACGCTGGAATTTAATGATACATATTTCAATGATGGATATATTCAATGAAACATCTGACCGTTTTTAATTATTGATACGAGCTCAATGAAGGGCATCCCCAATGAAGCATCTGACCGCTTAAGTTTAATGATACGAAATTCAATGATGGATATATCCAAAGAATTATCTGAGCGATAGTTCTTAGAAGGAGACAAAGTTCAAGGATGGACATTTCCAATGAAACATCTGACCGCTTGAATTTAAAGATACGGGGAATTCAATGATGGGGACATATAAAATGAAGTATCTAGACGCTGGATTTTATACCAAGTGATACCAAGTTCAAGGATGGACATTTCCAATGAAACATCTGACCGCTTGAATTTAAAGATACGGGGAATTCAATGATGGGGACATATAAAATGAAGTATCTAGACGCTGGATTTTATACCAAGTGATACCAAGTTCAATGATGAACATATCTAATGAAACATCTGACCGCTTTAATTTAATGAAACGAAATTCAATGCTGGGCATCTCCAATAAAATATCTTACCGCTGGAGTTAAGGTATACGAAACTCAATAATGGGCATGTCTAATGAAGCATTTGACCACTGGAGTTTATAAGGATGCGTAATTCAACGATATACATCTCCAATCAAATGTAGACTATCCGATTAAACATCTTAACATTTTGGGTTAATGATACGAAGTTCAATTATTGATATTTCTATTGGAATATCTGATTTCTTGAATTTAATTATATTAATTTCAATGGTGGACATAATATCCAATGAAATTTGAGACCGCTTCAGTTTAATGATATGAATCCCAATCATGGGCAATTCCAATGAAGCATCTAACCATTCGAGTTCAATGATAAGAATTTAAATGATGGTTTGTCCAATTGAACATCTGATTGCTGGTGTTTAAGGATACGAAGTTCAATAAAATATATGGAAGTTTGATAATATTGATACGAAGCTCAATGATGGACATATCCAGTGATATGACCGCTGGATTTCAATGATACGAAGTTCAATGATAAACATCTCCGATGAAATACCTGACCGCTCAAGTTTAATGATAAGAATATCAATGTTGGACGTTTCAAATAAAACATCTGACCGCGAATATCAATCAAAAACTTATACAGTGTGAAACATCTGACCGTTTGACTTTAATAACACGGGGTTCAAAGATGGACCGCTGTAATTTAAAAAGGCAAAGTTCAATAATGGACATTTCCAACGAAACATTTGATCGCTTGAGTTTATAGATACGAAGTTCAATAATTGGCATCTCCAATAGAATATGACCGCGGAGTAGGTGTATCCAGGGATACACTTATCCGCTGGAGTTTAATGATACGAAGTTCAATGATGCACATATCCAGGGAAACACTTATCCGCTGGAGTTTAATGATACGGATTTCAATGATGTACATCTCCAATGAAACATCTGACCGCTTGAGTTTATTAATACGAAGTTAAATGATGGGCATCTCAAAGGAAACATCTGACATCTAGAGTTTGATGATATGAAGTTCAATCATGGACGTTCCAATGAGACATCTGACCTGTTTAATAATACGAAGTTCAATGAAGGATATCTCCAATGAAACTCCTATCTGCTGATTTTTATATTGATACAAATTAAAATTAGTGAATATATATTAAAAATTAAACTGCTGATATTTATTGATACCAAGTTGAATTCATGAAGAGCACATCTCGAATATGGAAGAAATATACCTGATAATATATTCAATGATTGATATCTCTTTTTAAACATTCAACTGCTGGTGTTTGAGGATACAGAATCAAACGATGAGCCAATGAGACATTTACCAACTGGTGTTTAATGATGAGCCTTTCTAATGAATAATGAATCATATAAGCTTCGGTGTTCAATAATACGAAGGTGAATTATGGACATTTCAATGGAATATTCAACTGTTGGTGTTCAATGATCCGTAGTTTGATCAATCATAGTCTATCTAGTGGATGATATAACTGGTGGTGCTTAATGATACCAAGTTCAAGGTTGAACGCATCAATAATGAAATATATTACTAGAGTGAGAACAAAGTTCAATTATGTGTGTGTGTGTTCGCCCAATGAATTATTCAATATTTCTGAAGTCCAGTGGAATTCAATGATGAGCGTTTCAAATTGAAAACCTAGTCGCTTGTTTTGTGAGCCCAAAAACTTAATTATAATGGAAATTTACTTCAATATCTTTCTCAACGCAACATCTAATTAAAGTCATATGCATTCTATACATTTCGATAGGAAGAGTGCTAAATCGAAAGAAATTTTTGCAAAAACGGCTTCAAGAATGATCAGGGTGGCACTGAGGCTGCAAGATCTTCCGTCTGCTTGGAAGTCGCATATTGCGAAGTTGCTACAAGGAATGATTAGAGTGGCGTCGAGGCCTCAAGATTCGGCCTTTGATTTAGTTTCAAAGATGTCCTTAAGGAGGTTCAGGGAGGCACCGAAGCCTACAAGATCTAGCTTATAGGCCACAAGTTGTGAAGATTGCTCAAGGAATGATCAAAGTAGCGCCGAGGTTTCAAAAGCTTGCCGACCGCTATCTTAGAGTCTGCACGTTTCACTACTGGCTTAAGGAATGATGAGAGCGGTTACCAGGCTGCAAAATCTGGCCGTTAGCTTAGAGGCCGCACGTTTCAAATATGGTATGGATGAAAGTGAGGAATAGATAAATGATCATAAGTCGGCATTAGCTCAAGTGAAAAGCGTTGACATTCAGTGTTACAGCATCTTGCATAAATCTATTAATACCTATTAAAATGTCTCAAAACAAGACCTATTCATACTCCTGTAAGCTACCTGCTAGACCAAAATGGGTGAGATGGATCAAGTATTTCTAATTCCAACCATCAACTGTTTGTCCAGATCCAGAAAGAAGATCGTTATTTTCATCTCCCTATAACTAGCCAGGTATGTTTTCTTTCCTTTTATTATCGACTTCAATAGCACAATCTGTTATTTTACTTAGAGGCATAATTTTAAGGACAAGTTAGTATTAAAAAGACTAATGCAAATACACATTTCAATATTGTACACGTATCGCTTACGAAAAGGCAGATCTCTGATTAAAATAAACAGCAAAAATAGGCGAAATATTTTACAAAACATAAACTCAAATCCGTAATTTATTCGGTATATTTGATAGATCTGTGTGTTTGCATGTGTTGTGAATTTGTTGATGATGGCTGATGATGTAGATGATGTTGATGTTTGCTGATGGCTTGAGCACCCTGTCGGAATACATATCAAATAATAGTTGATTTTCATTTATTCCATAATTGTCTAAAAACCCTTTCTTGATAAGGTTAGTTTTATTTAGAATATTTCATGCTTACATTATTCAAAAAACTTTATAATACGGTAAATTTGAGTGCCATCGGTTATTAGAATTCGAAATTATTATAGATACGTATGTTTCTTTTAAAATTTAAACAATTTTCTACTGCCCTTACTGCAATGAGATATTAATGGAAGAGCCTGGCTCATCAATGGTGAACCCTCCCTGCGTTTTCTTCAGTTTAATCTACCATACCGCTGTTATATTGCATTTTCGGTTTTTCTTTTATACCGATACTGGCGCTGATCTCTTGGAAATGGTATTTTGAATGAAATATGGAAATAAGCATAGAGGAAAGTTATATAGAAAGGCATGCAAATATAAATATATTATAGGATTCTTTTATGTATTTCTACTATCCTCATTTTTCATTAAAAAGATCATTTCCAAGAATTGCGTAAGTATCGGTATAAAAGGAAAACCGAAAAATGCAACATACTAGCGGTATCCATGGAAGCAATGGTCGCCTCTCCCTTCAAAATAAACGTCAGAATCTGACGCCATCTATTGACCGTCGCCGCAACTAGCGGCATCGGGTTGGTGACAAAGCCACAACACCAACTTTGGCAAACTGATGAGCGTCCACCTAGAGACCATGGTTTCAGGGTAATGGCCCTCGTCAGTCTAGGGCGGACTTTATTCCATGAGATTCACACGGGATCTAATGGAATCCTCACAATCTACCAAAGAGGTGTTTTGCTGGCAATGTGGCTGGGCCAAATATATTGGCAAAACATAGATGGAAAATTTGCCGGGAGGAAATTAATCCATGGAAGCAATGGTCGCCTCTCCCGTCAAAATAAACATCAGAATAGCGGTATGGTAGATTAAACTGGCGAAACCACTGGAAGGGTTCGCCACTGATGTGCAAGGCCCTCCCATTAATTTTTCATTTCATTAAAGACAGTAGAAAATTGTTCAATTTTTAAAAGCGCAAATGTATTGTATTATAAAGTTTGATGATTAATGTAAACATTAAATATTCTAAATAGAAATAACCTTATCAAGAAAGAGGGTATTTGGACAATTATGAAATAAATGAAAATCAACTCTTAGTTGATATATATTCCGACAGGGTGCTCAAACCATCAGCAAATTGTAGTTGCGCGATAAGGAGACGCCTTTCTTACAAAATATTGTTTGCTAATTTGAACTTTACAAATTCACAACACATGCAAAAACACAGATCTATCAAATTTACCGAACCAAATTACTGATTTGATTTTATATTTTATGAAGAAATTTCGCCTTTTTTGCTGTTTATTTTAATGAGAGATCTGCCTATATCTAACTCTACATCATCATTGTTTCTCAGCTTTAAAAAAAATCAGATTTTTTTTGTTTCTCTTAAACTTAAAATTGCTTTGCTTAACCTCTCCTCCCATGTTTTTCTATGTGCCATTATTTAACAAAGAGGCTTAACATTTAAAAAAAAACTGTCATTACATTTCTAAATCGTATTAAGAACAACTTGAATTACTTCTCTCCACACACAATGAAAACAAAAAAGTGAAAATGTCGAGAGACCCTGCCCGTCTTACGTCATTTCTACAAACTCCTACTCCACTTTTCACGTGTGGGTTTTCATAAAACAATGGAAAGTTGGAAGAAGGAGACCGAATTAAGGTATCGTAACTGCAATGAACACAACTCCCGTGTTACCACACCACTTGAAGAACTGTGTTTGATTGAGAAAGAAAATTTGATAAAAACATATAAAAAGAATTATAAAATTTGAGTGTCAAGTCCTCTCATTTTACATTTGAAATTTCTAATAATATTGTAGTGATGAAATAATTAGCAAGTCGTATGGCAATTAAGAACAATTTAATAAGCGAGAGAAATTTATATAAAGTTTGTGAAGATTGTTTATATGAGAGCCAAGAAAAGAAACATTAGCGCGGCGCGGTGCGTTCCCGCGAGAGTTCGCCTGGAACAACCCGGCGCTGCCACGAGCTTCCTGTTCCATGAAGTCGGCCCATGCTACAATATCGTAAAGCAATACAATAAAAAAAGGTAATAAGATTATATATAAAATAATTTTGTATCTACGAATAAATAAAAAATAAGTCAAATGAATTAAATGTTCTCATCGTAAAAAACTTCGTTCATGTTACAGTTCCGCGAGATCCAATGACCATTGAAAATTTAGGGTAATAATATATATCGGTAGTTAAATTATCAACTTAGAACGAGGCTATCGCTAAATACATATAAATATGGATTCACATTTTAACATGAAATAGAATTGAATCTCTGGAAGCAAATTCTGAACATTTTTTTAACCTTAGATATATTCGTGCAAATTAACTAAATAACAAATATATATTATTTTTAGGTCATAAAATAATGATATTCTAATCATCTGTTTCGCAAATTTTTTATAGGATTCAAATAATATCTCTAATATATTTTCATTGATATTTAAGATTTTGAGTTTTTATGCATTTATATATTATAGAAATAGAAGGTGTGTTACACTCAGAAAGAGTTGAGGAAAAGGAATATAATTTGGTTTATTTAATTTCTTGGGGGGCGTGTAATGAATCATATATTCAATTTAGCAGATAAATTACATTAAAATAGTTAGATATTGACATATTAAGTACACTCGTGGACAGAAATTAAGGAAGTTAAACCTTTTAGCATGTATCTCGGGATTCAGACAATAACTCTGAATAATATTTGATACAAAGTAACCTTTATTGAAAGCACATGAGATAACTGTGAACAAAATTGTCTCTGACTCCTTTAAAAAAAAAGACGTCCGGCGATATCAAAGACTTTCCACATACTTCCTTAAGTTTTGTTCATGAGTGTATATAAAAATCGTTAACGGCTTTATTTAACAAGATTCCTTTTAATATTCTGTATGATAAAATTCCTTAGTACGTGGAAGAGGTATTATAGACATTCTAGGGAAGGTTGAATCTCTCACTAATTGTGGAGTCGCCCGAGCACCCTAACATGGCTAGGACCGCACGCTCATCCCTTTGCTTAGTTCTTTAAGTGGGTTCCGAAGTGTTTACTTCTGCTAGCTGGGAGAGAGGCGGCAAAGTACTTTTCTACCTTGAGTTTGATGTCATGGAAACTTGAATGGGGTTCTTCAGGCTCCTAGTACTTATCAATTGGGTCAAGAATAAAAGAACCGACAATTTTCATGTTTTTTAAAAGTAATATATATGTTTCTATATTAAATTATATGCAATTAAATACCGAGCCAGGCCAAAAGCCTTCAACGAGCCTTTGCAACTTTTATAGAATGTGTATCGGGGGATTTAGACAATATCTCGAAAGATATTTGATACACAGTGACCTTTATTGAAGACAAACGAGATAACCATGGGTGAACAAAATTGCCTCTGTCTCCTTCAAAAACAGACGACATCAAAATATGAAATTTTGAAAGGTTTTATTCATGAGTGTAATTACATATATAAAATTTAATAAAGAAACATATGATTTTATATAATACTGAATCGTCGATATTTTATTTTTCGCCCAATAGACGAGTACTATGCGCCCAAGAGTCGACATTCAAGATTGCGTCACATCAAACCCCCGGTAGAGGGTACTTTACACAGCTAGCACAGGTAGAAGTCATACACGGAGACCTCAGCCTTCTTTAAAAAATGAGCAAAGGACTTCTCATGGAGTCTGTAAAAATGCATGTTTGTTCAACCATTATTTTCTCAACAAAGGTTTGTCAATAATGAATGAATGATAATTATTAGTTTATGTTGGTGCCATATATAGTAGAATATACTTATGTGAATAATGGTAATCCCTCGTAGTTCATCGGGGTATTTTTATCATCTTCATCTTCTTCTTCCTAATACTCTGGAATGGAACTATGGCAGTGACACCTTTCACACTTAACTCTCTTTTTTCATTAGGATAAGCCAAATAAGCAATAAAACATACACAACCTACATTTCATTGCTTATATTTATATATAGGTAGGCAATGATTAATTATCTGAAAAGGTAAACTATTATTTTGTCAAATGATAATTTTATTGACCTTTTGGCTTGACCTTAAAAAGTGCGTTTTATACGAGAGCTGATCCACAAAGTATATATCTTTGTATGGAGACGTATTTTAAAAATAATATTATTTATCTTCACCATATGTTCCTATTTTAAAATATAAACTCCTCCCAATGTTCCTTCCATTTTTTACCCCTTGAAAATAGGAATTGTAAAGATCTTTTAAAAGTGCCTCCATCTCAGCCATAATTTCTTCGTATGAAACGCATTTACCTCTGGACTTAACCCTGGAAGCTTTATTTATTTTATAACTTTTTTTTATTTTATAAAATTTCTTTCCTGTTATCCATCTCGTCATATTTGGGAACAAGTAAAAATCACAGGGGCTCAAGTTAGGAGAGAATTCGATAACAATTCATAACACACTTCTTGTACTTTAACTGCGACAACTCCGGATGAATGTGCTGGTGCGTTGTCATGATGAAAAAGCATTTTTACTTTGACAAAGAGTATTCTTTATTTTTTTGTCGAAGCGGTCTAATAACTAAGTATACTATTTGTCTTTCTCTCTCTCTCTCTCTCTAGTGATAGTTTTTCTTTTTCAGATAATCTATTAAAATGACGTCCTTCGTATCCTAAAACTTCGTCGCCATAACTTTTCTGGAAAATGGGATCATTTTCGCCTTCTTTGGAGCAGATTCCTCGGAAGTAACCCATTGTTTCGATTGTTTTTGGTTTCCGGAGTAAAATAATGACTCCAGTTCTCATCGACAGACACAACTCGATTCCAAAAATTCTTTGGATTTCGCTTAAATTTCTCCAAACTCTGATTTGAAATAAGCGGCGTATATCAACCCGATAACTTTTCTTACCTAACCTTTCATGTATATAAAGCACCGTTATCGTTGACTCACTGTTGGCCTCCCCTGAATCACGAACTTTCATTCGTTTGTTCATCGAACTGCCAACTGAATCATGTTGTGCGGACCTTTTCTATGATTTCCTTGTAACCTCGTCTGATGGGCGATCTCTCTTCATCATCATTATCCAACTATAGTCATGGGTGGAAAAGGTTACCAATAAAGTGTTTCCATATTTTTCTTCACACGTTTTAACATCCAAAAGTAAAAAGCGAATCAATGATTGGGGTACCACACTTTCTCTATTTTATCCTAAACAACGGGGGATGATTCAGTGAAATGACAGACAAATTTAAGCAAACCCATACATCATTGTGAAATTTGGCGTATGCGTGTTTTAAAAATGCCAAGAAATGGTAGTAACAACAACTTGATTTAGTAACACACGTCATCTGCTTCTAAAATCAGGTACTTATTGAACTACCTTGGTACATCGATGGAGATAACACCGTCAATCTGATGTGGTAAGATGTGGGGAAATCTTTCCACAAAAGGTGTACGAGTATCAGCCTCAGAAATTTATCCAGAACCTGTAAACTAGGATGCTCTCTACCTTCCGACCTATCCTTGCTTTTATTTACTGATATTCTGATTATTACAAATACGAAAGTGCTAAAAACGAAGAGAAAAAGTTTTCTTTATTAAAATATATGTTACAAGCTTTCGGGCTGCCAAGCCCTTCGACAGGTACCGAAAGCTTGTAACATATATTTTAATAAAGAAAACTTTTTCTCTTCGTTTTTAGCACTTTCATAAGCCATCAAGGAGAAATTTCGTGATTTTCGTTACAAATTACAAATACGAATATAGTATTTTTCAAGTTAATACTAAAATGAAAGGAAAGAAGAGGGGGAAATTGGGCTTTATGGTTGGTACAAGTTGCCAGGGAAAAACCTGTGGCGATTTCCATGAAAAAATCTTCTCATAAGAAATAATATCTAGATGTATCTGAAGGTTTAGCTTGTAGTTTATCTAACTGCCAAAGTGAGGGTGGTGACAGCCAATATCGTCCACGTAGCTAATTCCCCAATAGCTGCCCAACAGCAGTTTGCCGCTACGGCTGCTTAGCTCTGGCGTGACGCTGGTCAATTAGCTATTTTTGTTGGCGTCGGAGGAAGAAGACTTTTTTCCAGGACTAAGGAAGAATCCGCTCCGGCTAATTTTACTTCGCGTGTCTACAACTTGTTTCAAGTCACTTATTTGTAACACCACATGTGGTCTTTATTATGGATGAACTGACGTTTCGAATTTTTTATAGACGATAATTTCGTTTAGGAAGGAAACACTTCAAATCTTTTCAATTATATTTTATTATAATTATAATTATTAATAATATCTATATATATAAAATTGAATGTCTGTCTGTCTGTCTGTCTGTACTCTATAGATTCAAAAACCATACATCCAATCTCCGTGAAATTTTGGGATATTATTAGGTATATCACCGGGAAGGTTTTTGAAAAATAATTTCATGAATATCCTTAGAGTTATTTGCAGATTTGTAGATTTAACTCGCAAGCAGCGCCCCCATTGTGACGATGTTAACAAGTTTTCTTATCACTAAGTTTGTTATCTTAAATATTATTTATCAAAAGTAAGATCATCTCAGGATGACACGGCAATTCATTTGAGACAAGAATAATGATACAATTCCAAGGCGAAGATACTATTCCTTTAACTTCCAATTACCGAGGGAACCAATTAATATTGATTTTATTCAACTTATCGAGTATTTTTCAAGGGACCGGGAAAAAATGTTCACTAGATAAAACTATGATTTTCTAATGTAGAAAATTAGGAAAGACAAAATTCAGGATGACACGGCACACAGGGACCGGGAAAAAATGTTCACTTTATCGAGAGATTCAAATTTACGAGTTTCAAATTATCAAAATATATCTTTTTTTTTAATAAGTTTATAGAGAATTGTTTTAACAAATGTTCGCTAGACAAACCTTTACTCGGGTAAAACCTCGGGCGAAGCCGGGTACGTCCGCTAGTTCATTATATATTTTCCGATGTACACATTACGTTCTATGCAAGAACTTCATGCCAACATGCATTTTATTATTTCAGCAAGCTAATTGTAATTTTTTTAGACGTCAGGGATATATTTTTTATTATATTTTTAAATTATTTTTCTAAAATAAAATACCATTTGACAGATTCTGCCTTTTTCAGAACTTGTCTCGTTAAATTTTATAAATTCGAAGCCGCCCTAGTACTGATGAGAACCCTAGTTTGAAACCATGGGATGTCTATTCGCTTATTTTGTTGAGTTTGCTTGACCCTGGTGATGTATGTAAAACATTCGTTTGTTTACATATGCGCTCACAGCGATAATTACAGCGAAATACATTGTTTTGATAGATTTTTAAAAGGAGATGAGTACATTAATTCCACAAATGTATTACTTTGTTTTGAATATTAGGATGATTATCAATAAAGTAGAGAAATATTTTTTTAATTGGGAAATCATAGTACCAAAAAAAAAAGGCATAATTATGTTTAAAATAAAAACATAAAACTTCCAGGGAAAGTTTCATTAAAAATATTTTTTATTTAAAAAATATCTCGAGCTTTCGGGCAAGTACGCCCTTCTACGGGAGAAAATGCTTTATATGATTAATACGCCAATAAAATATGATTTAAAATTTTAAAAAGGTCCATTCACTGTTTACATTTGTTTTAAGGCATGATCAACGCGGGCTTCTGTTGCGCGTGCTTCACATGGAGGTTATGGGCTGGGCTCAGGGAATATAATGTTATAAATTTCCGGAATATCTATTCTTCTGTTAATGCTATTGTGCTTTCTGGATATGATGGATTCTATTATAAGTCTCTGTAGTCTATTGGGAATGTTGAATTATGTTTGTTTGTTTTTTAATTGACGTACAATATATTTTATAGTAAAACAATAATGTATTTTGATATTGAAACGAGGGTCAAACAATTTTCATATATTTGAGGTTTGGACAATTAAAGAGCGGAGTGGGTGGGTCGCAACGTTTTTATAACAAAATAAATAATTACTTTCAGGCAAGTACTACTTCAGCCAGTCCTCTTCCTTTTCCGCACGTTCACATTCTTATCTGCCCGAACGTTATTTTAATTTCTTCCTCAATAAAAAAAGTTTAGACGTCCCATATTGTTTTCTATAATATCCTAATAATTCAGTTTTTTATATCAGTTTCGATGCTATAAGTGTGGGGCCACAGAAAAAAAAACTAATTGTTGAAAATTATCGCGGTATGTATTACTGCAGTTTACATTGCTTAGGTACAATTTGGATCATTAATTAGAAACACGAGGTAATAAGACTAAATCCAAATAAATAAATAGTGTGTGGCGTTTCGGTAACACAGAGTTGTTACCATCATAGATTCAGTACTTTTGTCTCATGATGGCAACAACGTTGCTGCCGAAATGTCATACACTATTTATCTGTATTTGGCCTTGTGTTTGCATTTTATATAACTTTATTAATAATAACATTATTTGCTGTAAATTTACATTTTTACCGTTTATTTATACTAGCCGAATGACCCGGGCAACGCCCGGGTTTTACCCGATTAAATGCTTTTATTCAAATACTATTCGTTACAATTATAAATTGGCGCCGTGGATGTCATTCTTGTATAATATATAAATGAGTTTTAAAAATTGTAAAAAAAAAAAATGCATCGGCCGGGAATCGAACCCGGGCTGCCCGCGTGGCAGGAGAGCATTCTACCACTGAACCACCGATGGTTATGAGAAATGGCCATATTTGGGTATTTATTCCATTCATTGTTGCTTGATTATGACGCTGATAACTGTATATATTATAATTTATATTATGGACAATAATATATGTATACGAAATCATAAATATGAAAAAAGGTGCAAAACGGAATTATTAATGTATATGAATTAATGAAAAAAAGGCAGAATGCTGATTTAAAAAAGTACAGAATCTACTGATTCGTTGAAACTCAGGAATTTAATTTAATTTTTTTCGAAAGAAGTCAAAAATCTTAGTTTGTTTTCTAGAATTAAGTCTGTCAGTAAGGACAATAGATTCTAACATATTCAATGAGTAGAAAATAGAGTGACTTACGTTATTTCTACTTTAAAAAAGCGTCTAAGTTGTATGATATGGTTCATTGCTTCGGCCGCACTCGGAACGTTCATTTCCCTGGCAACTGATGACTCGTCTTTATCACCCGATGCCTCGTCGCCGTCTTGTTTTTCAATGTTGTTGTTGAACACTTCAGCGATGATATCTGCGTCGGTTATCTCACGACATACTGCAACATCGTCATCCACGTTGACAAAATCGTCATACGAGATGGTAGGATCAGAAATGACGTCCTCCCAGCCGTCAACTGAAGGCACTGTTTCCTCTATAATATCATTTGCATTTTCTTCATCCTCCTCCTTTTTTACGGAACCAGCTTTTTTAAAACAGCGTTTGATCATTTCGGGCGTCACTTCGTCCCAAGCTTTCTTTCACAATTGAGAGGCTGATGATTGTAAAACGAAAATTGAAATTATACCGCGAATGTTTCTTTTATAAAAATCGAAATTTATTTTCAAAGAGAAATAGCGACATTTCTAACTTTGAGGATGAGGTATGGAAAGGTGAAACATGAAGAGTAATGGCTTCGATTCCCGCCCCTGGACACTTTTTATTTTTCCGTTCGCCATTACTCTTCATGTTTCACCTTTCCATACCTCATCCTCAAAGTTAGAAATGTCGCTATTTCTCTTTGAAAATAAATTTCGATTTTTATAAAAGAAACATTCGCGGTATAATTTCAATTTTCGTTTTACAATTGAGAGGCTTGAAGTACGTCTAGTTTGATTTTAAGGGCTTCGGAATCTCGTCGTCAAAGTATTGTATGATCGAAGCGCCGACATATAATTCGCGACATAGCTTTCTTGCTAAATAATAATTCTCAAAAATCCACTGAAAATTTTTTAACAAAAAATAACAACAAACAACTTAATACACGTGTTTTAAATTTAATCTAATGAAGGTCTGGATGACTTGCATGACTTGCAAAACATCGAAGGTTCGACTTGTAGAAACTTGACTCTTGCGGCAAGAGATTGCAACGACATTTCGCGAAAATTTCCAGCCTTGAATGGGCATCAGATCCTCATTTTAACTTTTAAAAGTTCGAATTATCCAAGACATAATTCGAATTAACCACGATTTTAACATTATTTTTATAGGAAATTCTAGGAACCGAAATGAATATTCGAATTAGAGACGTTTACGAATTAAAGACGTTAACGAATTAAAAACGTTCGAATTATCCAAGTTCTACTGTATTTAAAATGGTCAGAACATTCTCTCTCGCTCTCTGTGATTAAATCACTATTGCGTCATTTTGTTAAGAGAGCTTTAGCCTTAAAATATATATAATATAGTCACGACCGCCTTTCCTCATCGGCCTCTGTCACGGATGCGCGCGCACGGGGAGGTCACGTGCTCGCCGGCAGCCAATAAAAATTTAAAAAAAAAACTCTCTCGAGCCGGATTTGAACCAGCGACCTAAGGATCACCGTTGTAACATCTACAGTCCTCCGCTCTGCCAACTGAGCTATCGAGGGATACAAACTGTATGAATAAGTTTACCTTATAAAGTCAACTAATCCTATTTCTACACAAAATGTACTCATATATATATAGTCACGACCGTCTTTCCTCATCGGCCTCTGTCACGGATGCGCGCGCACAGGGAGGTCACGTGCTCGCCGGCTCCCTCGAGCCGGATTTGAACCAGCGACCTAAGGATCACCGTTGTAACATCTACAGTCGGGTAAAACACGGGCGTTGCCCGGGTCATTCGGCTAGTATTTTAGAAATGTGAGTAAAATTGTATATTTAAAAATATTTCATTGTATTGTGAAGTATTCACTTAAAAGTGATGGTGAACAAATGCTATACAGTTTTTCCAAGCCACTATCTCAACATCAGAGATTCATTTTTCGGCATTTTGAATTTTTTTTATAGGTATTAGTATACTTTCTTGCAATTACCAACCGGCAAAACTCACCAGAGCATCTTCTTTTAACTTGCCCTCTGACTAATCAAATTGTATGTAGATACTTTGAAACATTACCAAATTATCTTTGTGTATATACTCTATCTCTTATGAGAACTTTGTTAAGTTTAGAACTATTTGTACAATAATTTACAAAACACTACTAATCCATCGTGTAAATAAATAATCATATATATGTAAATAATACTGACACAGCACAATAGTCCTTTGGACTTCGTGCTTTTTGTAACAATAAATAAATAAAAAACCGGCAAATGCTCCGTCTTTATGGCACGATATTGCAGGAAGTACAACCACTAGGAATGATATGTCAGTCTGCTTCGAATGTTCTGATTTATAATCAATTAGACGCGTTATCTGCTGCACCACGAGAACTATGTAGAATAATAGGTTTATCACATTTATATAAATGTTTTTTAAAATATTAATTTAAAAAATAGAAATAAATGACAGGTGTGGATATATTTTTGTTCTACTTGATGGCGCTCTGCTATCTATAATTCTCATGAGAGCGCGGTCAAGATTTGCCTTTTTTGTTTATATATGTGTATGAAATGGGGAAATATGCGCTAGATAAACCAGAAGTATCCAATAGAAATATACAAGAGAAATATACAAAAAGTGGTCAAGAATCATATAAGAAATAAACAACACAAGTCTCGCCACGAATTCCAGAGAACATATAAAAAGTCCAAGTATCATGTTTTATACTTTAAATCGTCGTATGTAATTAGAAGTGACCGGATTATCCACGCTCCTGTCAAGATGAGGTGGAACCCTTTGTAAGGCATCGACTTTTTTCAGAAAGTTTTAAAAGGATTATTCTTATTGGACTTAACGTGCGTGGAGTGACCAAAAAGTAGAATTATCTATAAGTATAAGTTGTATAAGCAGATCAAACTTTGGGTCGATGTCTTGGGTGGTGTTTTTAATCATTGTTAAATTATGTAGACGTAAGGCAGTAGGGCATTAAAAATTCAATAGATAAATGATATTATATTTTATTATATATATTATATCTATATATAGAAAATTCAATGTTTGTTTGTTTGTATGTCCGGTATACAAATTCGCAGTAGTTCACTAATTCAAACCAAAATTTCCATACATAGGTAAAATAATACGGGGAAGACGATAGGCTATTTTAAAAAATATATATAAATCAATTATAAAAACTATATATTCAAATTATTCTACTTAGCTCACGAACAGCGCCCTCTATAAAGTTAGATTAAATTATGCTGATTCAAACAAATAGATAATGCTAATAACAAACAATTATAAAAAAATCTTATCTAAATATATATCACTCGGGTAGATATGCACACGGGTCATTCCCGGGGCGAAGCCACCCGTCTAGTATCATATATTATTATAGAATTGAATATTCTACATTCGAATAAATGTAAATATTTTGTATATAGATATAACCGTTTTCTTGCCATTTCAGAAACTTTTCAAATAGACAAATGTTCTGATCGTGTCGAAATATCATTCCCGTTTATTTTCTAACCAAGAGAGATATGCCGTTTTTATATAAATCTTGAATTTCATTGATTGCGATATTTGTAGAAATATAAATATATATTCAGTATATAAATATATATATATTCAAAATAAAAAAGGCATATCATGACCAGATGGCGCTCTGCCTTCTGAAAAGCACATGTGCTCCTGGTCAGGATATGCCTTTTTTTATTTTTAATATCAACACCTGACCTTTTTTTTTTTCTCTATTGTTTTTCATATATATATATCAGTTAAACCTGTCTATAGCGCCCCCTCTAAATAGCGCCTTTCTCTCTATAGCGCCCGATTTTAAACATTAAAATGTAAACATTTTACATTAAAAGTGACCTGTCTATAGCAGCCCCTTTCTATAGCACCCTATTTTTGTGAGTCCCAAGAGGGGCGCTATAGACAGGTTTAACTGTATATATAATACAGTATGAGGGAAAATATAAAGTCAAAAATTCTTAGTGTCAATATGACTACATTCTAATATTTATATGTGATATTTTGTAGAATATTATTTTATTTTTATCAACAGGTTATTTACTTGGATTATTTATTATATTGCCTCTCTCCTATACTTTTTGTTGTTAATAAAGGGGGGGCGAAAATATTTGTTATCAAAATAAATTACTTCGTCTTTCTCATTTTCGTGTTGGTCTTCCCTCATATTTATACGTAGAAATATTCTTGAGTAAAAAGCATTAACCAATTCTAGAGTTGGTGTTAAAAGATAGCCGGACCCTCGTTGTCATACAAAACATCCCTCGAGGGCCCCGGAACTGTCGCTCGACACCAAATTAAACAGGAGAAATATGCAACAGCTGATAGTTCCTTGTGACCTGATTAGCACCGAACGAACCCCGAGGGTACCTCGCTGTCGCAATTCCAGATGTGAATTAAGGACTAAATAAGAGACTCTGATCTAGATCAACCAATCTGATAGCTGCTTGTGACGCAATTTGGGAACTTGTAAAAACAGCTGTACTAACTTCATTTACAAAGATATGTGTCCAGATCATGTCTTTTCTAAGCATCTTAATCTACCTGGAAAGATTTGTCACTTTCCAAAATAGTTATCGTCTTATGAATTATAAATTTCTGTTCTCCAGGTTTAAAACGGCTCCAAAAAGCGTTTGTTACAGAAGAGACTGGTAGTTTCAAAAAATTTCAAGATGTTTGGCTAAGGCGCATGGATCATAGAAGATAACCCTCTCTAAACCCCTACAGGAAAAGTGGTCACAAGGAAATAGATGACTTAATAACAATTAAAAGATTGGATTTATAAAGAGCAAATAAATCAGAAAAATATAAATTGAGAGAATATACAATTGAGAGAATTTATTTCTATCGACGTTTCGACAAATATAAATGATCTTCTGCTGGTTGAAAATAAAACAACTATAACTAGGCCTTTGCCCTCATTTGTAATGTTTTTATGTCTGGTTACTCATGCTTTAATTCCTCCTGACAAAATTTAAACGAAAATACCCCAAAGGTATATTGACCATAGATCAACGAATGAACGTTATTGCTTAGGGTAAGGAGATTCTTCTAATATACCATATACCTGCTTTCGAACTGGAATCATTCTTCTACTTCTACTTAATGATTAGATGATTATTGTCGAAAAACACCGATTGATATCAATATTTATTCTGACCGGAGAACTTTCTCCACAATCAATATGAATACAGGCTGACAACAGACATGTTAAAATTGGATTGACATGGACTGAAACAGAAGCTATCAATCGGTATTTGGCTTCGATATGGGCTGCTGCTTCTTCAATCATATTTGTTTTTAAAGTGCATTTCTTTATCAAGAAGGCAAAGTTTCCAAATAAATTATAAAATATGTTTACTCTATTATTATTATTATTATTATCATTATTATTATTATTATTATTATTATTATTATTATTATATAACGATGTAGGGAGCTGGCGAAGAGACGAGGAAGATGAAACACCGGATATAATCAGGGAGCACAGGGATACGACGACCATAGAAGAGATCCAGGTGAACGACCTAGAGAAGATGACAGGACACCTGGCAGACAAGAATGGACCAAAGCGAGGGAACCATTTTACCGAGGAACCACCAGGAGAGGCCATAGAAAGACTGTTGAAGAGCTGCAGGACATCAGGGGACCATATCAGTGAGGGCCCCAGCACTGACCAGGAGTCAAGATAGCAATTGTAAACATCTTTGTTTACTTTTACAGTTATTATTTTTTTAGTTTGTAAATAAAAATATGTAAATAGACTGACCATTCGTTACACTTTTTATAGAAAACCTTGTAACCTTTTTGAAAAATAAAGTTATTATTATATTGTTGCACCAAGTTGCAGCTTTGCAGGGTCGTCGACCTTGGTTTCTTCCTTCTTGGTGTTATACACGTTTCCCAAGCGGGTTTCCATATTCAAAGCAAATAAATAAAAATAAATTACCTTTCAACGTTATTGTGTTTATTTATTCGTCGTTTTCCTCGTAGGTCGTGATCCGCAGTCTTCCTCTCCGTCTTCTCTCGCTCCAATAAGCAATCAAGATATATGTACAATAAAATATTACAAAAGGAATGAAACTATAAAAAGGAATGATGATAATCTAAATAATCTGTTTCAAATAAATATTAAATATCATAGAATATTTTGAATAAATGTAGGGCGCCTTAAAATTGATGCAACAGTATATTAAATATAATATATATATTGAAAAATTTAACTATTTTTGATTCTTTATGATTCTTTTAAAAATAAATCAATTTTCTACTGCCCTTACTGCAATGATAGAATAATGGGAGAACTAGCGAAACCGCTGGGAGGATTCACCACTGATGAGCCAGGCCCTCCCATTATTTTATCATTGCAGTAAGGGCAGAAGAAAATTGATTTATTTAGAAAAGAATCATACGCGTCAAAAATAGTTCGAAAATTTGATAAAAGATGGCGCGCAAATGCATCATATAATTATTGTTACACAAAGGAAATAAAAATAAAGACAAATATGTCTACCTAATTTTTAAATAGGATTAAAGCGACATTTGATCGATTTGAAAGGATATCTATTTGAATTAAATGTAACACACTTTTACCATTTAAAAAAAAATAAGTTAATTCTTGTCTGGTCAATGGATACACATAGCAAAATCTGTCTTAAAAACTAAGTGGAAACCAGCTGGATAAACAAAAGAAGTACATAAACCTGTGTTTAGAGAAAACCTGTATTATCCAGCCATTTGTTTCGGTCCCTAAGGCTGGTTTATTCCCTGTGTATGATGCAGGGAAATTTCCACCGACCCGGGTTTTTGTGATTTCTGAGAGGGTTGCTTGATGAAGTAAAGATTTTTGCATCTTTTTCACCAGATCTTTTTGTACTAAAAGTGTCGAAATTACTTCAGAAAACTACCTTTTGGTGATTTCGAAAGATTTTCCAACACGAGTACCTTTTCAAATCTCGTTTGAAATCGAAATGATGAGGAGCATTTCTTGAAGCTCCAAGTTGATTTCAGAAATTTTATAAAGCTGGGGTTGTAACAACTACACAATATTTCGTGATTTTCAAAGATAGACTCTCTCGTGATGTAACTGGGGTTCCTGGAGCCACGTACTAAAGTCGCCAACTTCCCAGGTTGGTCTTTAAGGCTTCCGGTCTAATGGGGGATATCCAGTTTATCAGATGTCGCCAGTCAGAAGTGATTTATACTTGAGAGTGTTCTGCAGGTCTTTAGAGATAAATATTCGAAGAGAATGGTTTGCTAGAAAGAGATCGTATATTACCTATATTTACCCATTTTACCTATAATTAAAATAATTAGAGTGGCCTTTTTAAAAGCATACTTTTTGTTTCATATTTCTTTTTATTTTGAATATTTACTATAAATTTGCCACGTTAATTTATCATATTTTAATTTTCCTAATGGGGTGAATACGGTGAAGTACGGTATTAAGAAATAAGCAAGCCAGAAATGATTTAATAGCAATCGCATGCTAGAACCTCAAACATAAAGAAAATGATATAATTGTTATTTGAACAAATACATGAATTAAATTCAAAAGACAAAAACCTCTCGCAATCAGTATCTTTTATTATTACATATAACGGACGCTAGCTTTCGAACAATTAGTTCTTCAACGGGCGTTTTTACGCCCAAGTAAAAACGCCCGTTGAAGAACTAATTGTTCGAAAGCTAGCGTCCGTTATATGTAATAATAAAAGATACTGATTGCGAGAGGTTTTTGTCTTTTGAATTTAATTTTATGCGCAAGTTTTTTGATCTTAAATACATGTATATTGCTAATTTCCCCTCTTTGGAACATAATATTTTTAAAACAAAACAAAATTATAATTGAAATAATATTTCCATAAATATAAATATACGTGTTTATCAAGGAATAAAGCATTTAAAATATATATATTATCAGCATGGTGAAAAAGTCCCTCCTCCTCTTTTTCCCAAGAGCATAAAATAAAATTTGAAGAATTATAAAGAGAATCACGTTCATATTAAAACCATTCGGATGTGTTTTGTTTGTTGGCTTATAAAAACCAATAAAGGTTAAAACCGAGAGACCTCATGTCCACAGAAATATTTGACTCGTGTACACACACAGGAACTTACAATTGCCCAACTTATGTCATTTCGTTAATCACTACTTAAATAAATGTAAATTATATTTGATAAATAAATTGTATATTTGTTATATTCTTTGTCTTCACCTAGTTTTCAGTCCATATATATATAATTATATTTTATTTTTGAGAGTAATTATAGGTTTTAGATTGACCAGTTGATTTGTTAATACATAATTGTATATTTTCGAACCCTAGTTACCACCATGAGTTTATCCTGTCCGTATGACTGTAGTGTAGTTTGATTGGTTGGTTAGATGCAGTCGTAGCCGACGGTGTAATCGGAGACCTTTCTTCTGTCTGGGCGCCGGCTGTTACTCAATCTAATTTTATTATTTCGTTTTGTATCACATGATAGCCAAACTGGCGAGTTGGAATTTTTCTACAATTTTAGTTGTTACACTATAGCTATATTACATATGGGGATACCAAGTATATATTCAAATATATTACAACACACATATATATATATAGATGATTATTCTCCTGACAAAATAGCCATCTATATTTTGACCATAGAATTGGCCTAGTCAATTTGCTAGCTGATCATCACTATGTCGAATTCTGAGAATCTCCTGAATAAATTGTGGATCTCGTTAAATCGAAATTCGTTCTGGACAGACGAGGGACATTGACCCAAAACCATGGTCTCCAAGTTGCCAAAACAGTGGCTTTGTCACCAAATCGAGTCTGCTAATTTTCAGAAATGATCAATAGATGGCGCAAAGTTATGGCACTTATTTGGATAGTAGAGTTGACGTTTTTTATAATTCAATAATATCACGACAAAATATTTAACATGGTATGGTGTATTTTATTATATATGGCAATGTAATAATATCTCAGCAAATATAGGTTCTAATTCAATCACACTTTATGAAAGAAAATAAGTATAAAAGAAATTTCCTAAACAAAATCGATGTAAAAATACGTTGCGTGAAAGGAAAATCGAAAATTTCAAATTTGTTCCTGCAAAAATGCTTGAATATTTTTTCCTTTCCGTAAAATAAAAGAGAAATTTTACTTTCGTTTGATACTGGATTCGAATAATGCGAATGTTTTATTATATTTTACGTATATTTTCATTATATCCACACACAAACATCTTGCCTCTCAGACTTTAATGACCGAGAAGTCCTCACTTCTTTTTTCTAGATTTGACTCATTTTGTCTCCTCTCTTATTGTAAAGACGTTGCTGTATCACCTCATAAGCATAAATAACAAACAATTTCAAACTGCATACTAATCTTTAAAACACGCGCTCAAAATATAATATAGCTAAACCGAAGGTCTCATTGGAGAAGAAATTTGTTTTGTTAACAAATTGTGGCGCGTTACAAGTTTTCTTATATTTATGACAAACTGCAAAGATATTGTAATATTTTGGAAACTTTATTCATTTTGAATGTTGCTTTTGATAGAAATGTGTATATTCATTTTATTTGCATAATATATTTATCTTTTATAATTTTGCTAATATCTTTATTCAATACAGCAAACATTTGAAACCATAAGCGACAGTTAAATTGACCTAAATTTTTCAAAATTTAAATATTAACTTAATTTTACGAGATTTCAATAAATAATTGACCTCATATAACTAGAGCAAAAATAAATTAAATAAATGTGTATGGCATGTATGTGTCATGACCAAGTATAAAGAAAGAACTATGTTTGTACGCTTCGCCAGAACAGGCAAATGAACAATATTCTATTAGAAATTCTATAGAATTCAGACCAACATGGATTTTGACTCAAATATTAACTTCTTGTGGCGTAAATTATTCAATTTTGGATGAAAATGGTTTTAAAATAGTTTAATTTGAACTATTCTCAAATTTTAATCATTTGGTTTAGGTAAATAAACTGATTTATATTCATACCAGGTTTCATAGTATTCCTCCAGTTCCTAATATTTCCACTAGAGCATATATATAAATACCATGGTATAGAGTTTGGTATTTGTTCTAATTTTCCATAAAAACTGGAGTTGTTGCTCATTTATTTGCGTGATTACGTTACACATTGTTTTAAAGCATATTTAATGGGAAGAGGCCTTATTTTGTACTTGAATACCATCCTCCTGAAACTCAAGTTATATATGAGGAACATTTTTTCTCTCCCTACTCTTCCCCGGCAGACACCATCAAAAGCTCTCAAGCTTTACAAGCTTGATACCTTAATATGATTGAGTGGAGATAAGAAAGAAGAAGAAGACATTTTTCTCTGCAGATATATTCTTTTTTCAAAAATCACTGAATCGGCAACAATCGTATTTTTGCCTTATCTCTCACATGAATGAGCTAAATTTTAAGATAAAAATATCATGGTAAATAAAAGTACTTCGATTATCGAATATATTTTACCCACTTAACTTATTGAATAATGTGTCCCTAATTAATATTATCTATTTCGAGAGATAAGTAGTAAAATTTTTCCTGCTAATTAATTGCGCTTCTTAACTTTCATGTGTAACTTTCCTTGATTTTTTATGTTTAGCTATTCATATGATGATATTTTCATCCTAATGATGCCAACTACGGCCTTTTAAGGCATGGTTTCGAAACCCCAAAATATATTTTAATAGCTGGCTTAAATTATTTACGCAAGTCTTGGAGTGTGAATAACGAAAATATATTATATTGGGTTTCCGAAGTACAGAGTAGAGCTGATTTTTTTTAGTCTATTTCAAATGTTCACACAATTATATGTAACGAATTGCATTGATAATTTATATTTCTTCAAATGTGTCTTTATATTAGAGACTCATGCCTTGAGGTATGGGTGTTTGAATCATAAAAAAGGACCCGAAACAATAGCCACATCAATTTGACCAGAAGGCCGCACAAATATTTCACACCCTTCCTGGAGTTCCCCTAATTTTAGCTTGTCGGGATAATTGCCGCCTTTCCTTCCTTAATGGCCAGAGATTGCTGCAAAGATTTGTTGGTCCTTCCGCCACCAATTGGTTATTGGATGGTTGTTTGATCGCTTGGGTTGACAAATTAATGTAAAAGCCTGATATAAATCATTATACAGAACAGCGGTTATTTGCAGCGGTTTCACATATAGAAAACGACTTGACTTTCACTTACAAGATGTTATAGTTTGATTACTAGCACACAATGGTAGACTTGGGCTTGTGCAAGAATGGGGTGCCATTGAAGTAATTCAGATGTTTAAATGTTCAAGCCTTGTCTTGATTGTCTAAGTTGTTACAAGTCAAGGTGTACAGGCTATCTGTCTGAAAGACAGATTTCGATGTAGGCCTACGGTCAAACATTTTCATAAAGTTATTTTAAAACCTATTTTGTTTTCAACTCATTGTTATTTGCTTTGTTTGTTTAATGTGACTCATTTTTTTTTAAAAGTCAGTCTTTGTTTGATTTATCTTATTGAATCGGTCCAATCATTTTATTTACACGCAATATTAGAGTGTTATGATTGGTTAAACAGGCGAGATAGTTGAAAGAGTTCTACATTCAGAAGCCAGGCCCTATCAATATTTTTTCATCTTCTAAGGACAGAAAGAAATATTATTGTGGAGAGGTGGAATGAATGGTTTCGTTTCTTGACTAGAGATGGCGCGCTGACATAGTTTATAGGTTTTATTTTTATTAATCAATTTAAAAAGAATGAATTATCGGTTCATTGTTTTAATGGGTTTCATTGACGTTTAAATTTATATATTACGAAAGTAGAAAAATTGTAAACTATATTTATTTGCATTGTCATAATTGAGCCCTTTGTTTCTGACTCTTCGTGTGATTTTCCACACTCTAAAATATCTATAGTTATATCAAATTTGATTCTATTTTTTTATTACAAAATAGTTTCACAATAGAATACAACATGGTTTCCGGAACATATTCATCTCACATGCCAGTAAATATAAAGTTATGATCAATATAAAAAAGTTACGCATGCTAATGAAAACCTTATAAGGTCGGGAAATTACAACAAAATCTTTGAATATGGGATTGAATTTAGCATTTATCTTCACGCCCTGGTCATTTGAGGATGAAACATCTAGCACGAAAGAACACATTCTTTATTCGGCCTTAATCGCTAAATTTTTGTATCTCTCTCCTGGGTGATGTCACTGGCGATCTTCCATCAAAGTCTGCAGCGGTGTCGCAGACGCCATATAAATATTCATTGTACATAGATGTATATCTGATTTTTATATTGATCATCATCATTGTAAATTACTCATTATCATTACTCTAATAGTGCGAACTGTGCACTTTGACCCATGTATCGACAATATTTCAATAAAATTCTTTCTCTTTTAATATCAAGTGAATCTCTTGATATTACCTAGCTTACTTGTTTTCTTGTTGGTTAGTCTTCCTTCAACTAATGGGTTTCTTTCTATTTTGTGAATATACAGTGTATATCGGTTATACTCCAGGTGCGCCATATATCTACACTAGCCGAATGACCCGGGCAACGCCCGTGTTTTACCCGATTGAATGTTTTTATTCAAATACTATTTGTTACAATTATAAATTGGCGCCTTAAATAAATGCGTATATTAGTTAATAACTATAGCCTATGTGCTTTATCTGTCTATGTACTGTTGGCTTCCGTAGGCGTCTCTTACTGGGAAAAAGAAAGAGAGGATTCATTTAGTTATTAACTAATATATGCATTTATTTAAGGAGCGACCCGCTCCAACACAATAGTTACAAAAACGAAAAAGCGAGTGGGGGGGGGGCATGATGGGGGGGGGGGGGGGGCAAAGGTAGCGTGATCGTAGCCAACCAATAGGAGGGCGCCATTCCAAAAAAAAAAAAAAGCAAACGGTGACAGAGATGACAAATGATTAGGAGATGAAGAATTAAGAACGGATGACGCTCGTAACTGTATATATCTACATAGGTAGAAGAAGCTCGCCTCTCACAAGTTGTCATATTCTTGGTGATCAACATTTCTTCAACTAAAATATTCTTGCTACCAGCTATAGTAAATTTCTTTATATCACGTTTGTGTAGAGTTATACATAGGTTATCTCAAAGTGATACATTAAGCACCTTGCTCTAGGGTCACCTTTAAATTCAGTTAAACAAGATTATGTCCTTTTATATGAATTTAGTGTAAGCGCTCTCTGAATCATTAAAGCGTTTTAAAGTCAATTCTGTCAGTTCATGAACGACATGTTTCTTTATTTTTTAGGCAAGTATAAGGCGAGGTTTTTAGCTTAGGATTCATTTTACGGGCCTGACAATAAAAATACTACAATAGACAGAGAATGTATTATATTTACCGTAAGCCCGTAGATAAATCCTTAGAAATAAATTTTGCCTTATCTAAATATAAAGAAACATAATAACAACAGAATACATTTTATTAGGATATTTCGTAACACATAGACTCGACCCAAACCAATAAATAAAAAAGCAAACAATGGTAGAAAGCGCTACCAAGTAAACAGGCAAGCGGCAATATTAAGGCAACACTGCATGTATTCAAGTCATCTTAATTTTCATTTTCCAACGATATTCTTAGATTTTCGGCCGAACTGTAGAACGGGTAGTATAGATATACAAACTGTAATCGATCAACGACGCAGGAAGAAACTTGTATTTTTTTTTTTTCGATTATAAGCACAAAAACATTAAATTTTTGTCCTTCACCCTGAAGTCGGGAACACACAAACAATCGAGAATGTAATGGAATACTCTATCTAATATTTAATCTCCACATAATTCATATTTCAAGTAACAGTCCTTCTTTTTCAATATTCTGAGCGGCTTTAGAGAAAAATAGCCAGAGCATCCTTTAAAAAAGAAACCTAGCGTCCAACTGAAAGTGTTTGTTTTAAAATATCGTATCATGGTTTCAAATTACCTAAAAGTGAAACTATGCCTTAGGTGATGGCCGAGCCCACGCGGAGGCCGACTCAGCTAATGAGCTAGAACAAGTTTGGAATGTGCGACCCTGTCAGGAAGTTATTTTCGATATTTAATAGGCTGTTGCGACATTTAGAGTGCAACCATGCCGAGGACATTGAACATCCACACATGTGCTAGTTGGTCTACCTGAGTTCCCTGCAACTCGACAGCCTTGACCCTTGCTGGTAGTTTACAGCCCCACTAACCTAAACTAACAGCCACCTACTTTAAAGATAACTAGGTTACGTTTAATAGAAAACATTTTGGTCGAGCTTTAACGCTTATGTAGAATCATCTTATATCGCATAAATACAGGTACTGCCTAGAACATATTTCTCTCTCTCTCTCGTCGAACTCCTTGCAATCCTTAATCTCTATCTAGGCTTTGAGGACCACTCCATCACCTGGTCGGAGAAGTCCACATTTCCTTGGTCGGTCTAAGAAAGCGCGATGTTACTAGAGATCTTGCTGCCTAAATTGCCAGAAAACTCTGCTGCAGTTGCCACGTACAAATTTGATGTATACTCATTGATTTAGGATTTTTCATCGTTATTATTCTAATATATATTTTATTGCCATATTATTTGACCAGATTTTGTCAATAATTTGTCTCGTTTCCACGTCTCTCTCTAGATACTCGCTCTTCATCTTCCAACCAACTCTAACTCGAAACCAACGGTTTAGACAACCCTTTCACCGACCCCCATCAACATTCATACAAGAACTTCTTCCCTCAGCGAATTTTCTTTATTTATAATTTTATCGAATAATATTAACAAGTTATCGCATATATACACAACTTCACATCTTATAATTGAGGGCAAAGTTTCTATTTGAGTCAATTTCTTACTTCTTCAAATACGAAAAAAGAATAAGCAAGGAATCCTTTTAATTTAAATTTATGTTAATTTAAGTTTATTTTAGATGCTGAATATAGATTCTTCTTGGGATCTTATTTTTCGTTTTGAAATAAATAAAATAATTTGACATATAAAATATGAAATAAAAGGATTCAAGCACGAATGGGAGGGTTCACCACTGATGAGTCAAAACCTCCCAATATATTTTTTCATCGCAGTAAGGACAGTAGAAGTTTGTATTGTATATAAAATAAACATTCGTTCTTTATTCCTTTCATTCTATATACAGTTATGAGCGTCATGCGTTCTTAATTATTCATTTTTCATCTCTGTCACCGTTTGCTTTTTTTTTGGAATGGCGCTCTCCTATTGGTTGGCTACGATCACGCCACCTTTCGGGTCATTCGGCTAGTTTATATATATAGATGGCGCGTTATTGCTTTATATAAAAATATGTAGAAAATAATTTAAAAATAGAAAAAATGCTCATGTGTGCGGTCAGGACACGCTTTTTTTGTTGTTGTTGTTTTTAATATAAAAATATGAATCGTAAATTAATTATGATATGAAGAGCTTCGGAATTTAGACCTAATCGATTTGAAGACCGATCATATTTAATCCCTTGGGTAGGTCTTAAATCGATAATTAAGTGTGTAGTTAGACCTGCGACTCCTCCAAATTATCTTAATATCACAATGGTGCAAGAATTTTAAACTTTTTTCATAGTAATTTAGGTTATAAATAGTAAATTAAATTGTATTGCCATCTATCGTTTAAAATTTTACACAAATAAATTTACTGGCAATGCGTGTGCTTGAGCCCTCTCATTCAATAACTCATATCATTGTAGTAAGGTCTGTAGAGATAATATTTGATGATATTTAAAAGAAACGCATTGCCAGTAAATTTATTTGTGTAAAATTTTAGGTTATAAATATTAAATAATAATTTAACCTACTTTTATGAACATTACTTTTCTAATTATAGCTGTGAATTTTGCCGAGAAGTAAACAAACCAATGAAAGAGGGAAAAACACTAATTTCGTGGAATCAAACCTAGATGGTGTGGTGGCCATTGACCCGAATCTTCGTCTGCTCTTAGAAACCAATAAATAACGTGTGTGTTTTTTTTTTTGAGATAGAAAGAATGATTCTATTCTTTTTCTAGTGTACCAATTATTGAATATACTAGAACACTAACCCGTTCTACGGACGGGTCTAGAAAGACAGCCAACTCTAAGCCACATTTTGCCTTAATAAAGTTCAAAAATAAAAGGCAAGACTATACGCTTCACTAATACACTCAAAGAAAAAACTTAAGGAATAAGAAAGTATTCGATATCGCCGGTATTTTTTTAAAGGAGACAGGCAATTTTGTTCACACTTTGGTTATCTCGTGTTTCTTCAATAACTAGACGGGTGACCCGGGCTTCGCCCCGGGATCGACCCGTGTGCATATCTACCCGAGTAATATATATTTAGATAAGATATTTTAAAAATAATTGTTTGTTATTAGCATTATCTATTTGTTTGCATCAGCATAATGTATGTATACATAAAGTATGTATATATATATACATCTTAATAGTACAAAAGCTACATACCTATACTTTCGATATTCGCGGACCTATAATGAGGTATTGTTAACAATAGATTATTTAAGGAGCGACCCGCTCCAACACAATAGTTACAAAAACAACAAAGCGAGTGGGGGGGGCATGATGGGGGGGGGGGGGGGGCAAAGGTGGCGTGATCGTAGCCAACCAATAGGAGAGCGCCATTCCAAAAAAAAAGCAAACGGTGACAGAGATGAAAAAGAATTGATGACGCTCGTAACTGTATATAGAATGTTTACTGTGTATCAAGTAACTTTTATAGTTTTTGACTGAATCCCGATAAACATGCTAAAAGGTACAACTTCCATAAGTTTGGCCATGAGTGTATATGTTTAACTCTACCTTAAGTAAATAAATGATTAAAAATTGATTATCACAATAAAATAATTCGTATAGTCTTTTTTAATCTAGTCTATTAATTCACACACACACACCACATATGCTGACATCAGCCATCCTAAACTTTCATTTTCAGTTAAATCATATAAAAGCGTTTTGTTTTTTAAATTATTATATGAATTTGACTATTTTAGCATTTTCAATTTGATCACTCGCGATGAAATTTAAAATATTTTTAATTAAATCAAAATTTAAATAATAGAACAATGACTCATTTTATTAAAATATGTATAATTACTTAATATGGGGATCAAGCTTATTTTAAAACAATAAAACTTGAATTTTTGGAGAGACTTGTGAATATTTATTAAAGATAATTATATAAATGATATATAATGAATACACTTGTATATGCATCATGATATTTGAAGTAGTTCGCGTAATTATAATCGATAAATTGATATTTATCTTGATTTTTGCCATTTTTTGCTTGTAATTCCAAGGATATTTGAGATAGAAAAAAAAACTGATTTTTCTTTCTCCTTTTACGTCATGAACAACCGCTGGAAAAATGAAGTCTCAATTCCCAGCAGTTTCCGAGTTGAAGTCGTGCGTGAAGGAATTATTTATATATTGGCTCATAATCGTTGCAATGTTTAAAGCATTTTGTGCATTTATTAGAAGGGAGAGGTGCCTATTTTTACATGAATACCATCCTCCCTGTTGTGATTTTAATTCGACCTAGGTTTATATTATTTAGGATAAATATTATCATTTTAGCGCTTCTCTGTAGTGTTAAAAAAATTTCATTAGCTTATCTCCCTATCGATTGAAAACCAAAAAAAGGAAATGATAGCCTAACTTTCTGTTTTGGTTTACAGCTACCGGAAAAATGTGTGTGTTTATATGTAATGTGTGTATTGCGTTTGTGACGTGTGTGAGTTGTGTATATTGTGTTTGTGAGGTGTGTGTGTGTGCGTGAGGTGTGTGTTGTATGAATTGTGTTTGTGATGTGTATACTGTATGTGAGGTGTGTGTTGTATGAATTGTGTTTGTGATGTGTATACTGTATGTGAGGTGTGTGTTGTATGAATTGTGTTTGTGATGTGTATACTGTATGTGAGGTGTGTGTTGTATGAATTGTGTTTGTGATGTGTATACTGTATGTGAGGTGTGTGTTGTATGAATTGTGTTTGTGATGTGTATACTGTATGTGAGGTGTGTGTTGTATGAATTGTGTTTGTGATGTGTGTACTGTATGTGAGGTGTGTGTTGTATGAATTGTGTTTGTGATGTGTATACTGTATGTGAGGTGTGGGTTTTGTGTGGTGAATATTTTGAACCTAATTATATTTTCGAACCTTTGCCTTTCATGAAAAAAATAATAGTGGAGTCAAAACATCTCATGAACCTCCACACAGCTTGATTAGTGACTGACTCACAAATTTCTCTTAACTTGAAGTACATTAAAATCAATTTAATTGAATCAGTGAAGCTACGTAATTGAAAAATAGAAAGTGAGAGAGAGAGAACAGAGACAAAGTTTTCGAATTGGGGATAAATCTTTCCAGGTTTCAGCCAGCCAAGTTCAAAGGATTTATACTGTCTTCTGTGACCTTAAATCTGGGCGCAAGTCTTTTCTCAGATCTCCGAATGAAAAAATTATTATTTTGATGGACTAATTATCTACATTATCTTAATTGAAATCAATCTTAAAATTTGTATCTCTCTCTATTTGGAATAATTTCATCACAAACATACAATGTTTATAAATTTGTATTTCATACATTAATATTTTTGAAAATAGAGCAATCCATAAATAAATCTTTTATTAAAAAGGCATATATTGGTAAAATAAAATAAATGATATTTTGATCCAATATATGCCTTTTTAATTAAATTCATCAATATATTAAGAAAAGGCATATCCTTTTCGTGCAACTGAAAGTTGCTGATGGCTTGCGCCATCTATCGGAATAAATATCAACTATTCTCGTTGATTTTTAATTAATATAGAATTAGCCAAATACCCATTCTTGATTAATCAAGAAAAGCTAACCACGTACGCGTTTTGGGCTGTTGGCCCTCATCAGCGAGGTGCCCGTTTCATGATTTTTCAGGATTCCTGAATGACCTGTTTTTTGATCGTTGAGGTACAGCTTGCACCACGCTGATGAGGGCCAACAGCCCGAAACGCGTCCGTGATTAGCTTTTCTTTATTAATCAAGAATGGGTATTTAGCCAATTCTGGAATAATTAAAAATCAACGAGAATAGTTGATATTTATTCCGATAGATGGCGCAAGCCATCAGCAACTTTCAGTTGCACGATAAGGAGATGCCTTTTTCTTAATTTATGCACCTTATCCCAGTACAATATCACATTTGTACTATTTTTTCACATTAATATATATGAAAAAACAATAGAAAAAAATAAAAGATAAGTGGGTCAGGTGTTGATATTAAAAATAAAGAAGGCATCTCCTGACCACGAGCACATGTGCTTTTGAGATGACTTTTCTTGATTTATCAAGAAATTGGGTTGGCCAAATATCACGGAGCAAGCTAAATAAACGTTTAGTTTATTTCTGCTCCACTAGATGGCGCTCTGCCATCTAAAAAGCACATGTGCTCGTGGTCAGGAGATGCCTTCTTTATTATTAATATATATATATATAGATATATAAAATAATGTTAATATTTTAAAATATATTTATAATTTTCCTATAAATACAAATTTTATGTTTGTGAGCGTGAGGCTGAAATCGCCTTAAGAACCCTATGGAAATGTATTTTTAAAATCATGCTTTAAAACCTAAAGAGAGACTAAAATACAAAACCCATGTTTATTTCTCAAACCAACTTTTTTGATGTAATGAGAAATTATTTTCGAAATCTGATTCTTCCACAGGCATCTCTAATATTCTACTAGGAAGCAGGGGTGGTTAGCATCCTGTTGATTCAGTCTGTTGGATCGTTCAATTAGTAGTGGGATCAGGTTCCTGACTATAAAATACGAGAAAGATAATTTTTAAAATCATACTCTTACATTATTTCATTACGACAGTTACATTCAACACCCGTTCGTTATATTGGTTATCGTTTTCAATTCAAATAGCTTGAACGCTAAAATAGAACAAACTAACACTAGCGCTAAATAAATTCCTATTTCCTATGTATAAATGTGTGTTGCTATTTATTCTAAGTTAACAAGAATCTCAAACATCATAGTGATATAGTTGTGGCCTTTATTTGAAAAAAAAAAGATAAGTGAATTTGAAAGGATACGGTTTTCAAAATTTTAAATGTGTATAAATAATACCCTTGTTTTTTTTTTCTTCTACATTTCTACATTAATTCCTATCAAGACCTGACGTGCTTACGAAAATGTTCAGCATTTTATCCGGATTGATGTGCCTTAAAAAAATCTTCACACAACATATACATTAAATTTTTCACTAGAATATTAACCCGTTCCACGTATGATCGAAAATTTGTAATCAGAATCCCCAACTTGTTTCAAGTATTTAATTTAAAAAAGATATGTCCAATACAGTCGTGACTAGGATCAGTAGCCTAGAAAGAAGGAAACAAAGCACGACGAGGCTATAGCGAAAACCAAAACTCAATTACTTTATTGTTGTTTTTACCTTCTCTTTATCACACCTATGTTTACATCGATTTGACGAAAGGATAATCCAACGTGGAAATTAAAGTTATGTGAAATATCATTTTGAGTATCTCGTGGCCACTAGCTATATCGTTAATCAAACCTGGGAAGTAGTTACGAGCTCTGAGTACAGATACGACAGCGCGGGAAATGATTCCGATGGCTTATCTTCTATTGTTATGGAAATATATTTATTTGATTTTACTATAATACATTAATCCTCTATGTCAAATTAAGGCGGGGACATCGAATTTCCGGGGATGAGTTTTTTTAAAATCTATTTCTATATAAATATATATAATACACTTTTAAAATTTAAAAAACTCATCCTCTGGGACGCCTGCATTTGAGTTTGCTCATCACGTTTTAGATTCCTCATGTATATTTAACCATATATAATCTTTTAGAAACGATTAATAAACCAGTTTCAATCTCAAACTCTCTCTCTCTCTCGCATATGTTTTCTTATAACCCGTGAGCGAAACAATTGAGAACGAGCCACTTTTATCAAATCAAGGATAACACTGATCTAAACCAACCATTGTGAGACCACCTCCAGGAGAACTAAAAATTTTATTTTCAATATTTCATGAGCTATCCTACTGTATCGTTTACCTTTCAATTCACATTTATAAATCTTCAAATAGTTCTAATAAATATTATATAGCTCTAAAAAAACTAGCATCATTCTAACGCAAAAATCGGTAAACATTAAAATTGCTAAATTTGAAGAAGCATTAATAAAATTGTATCTATCTAAATTTTTTGGAAGAATTTATAGAGACAGTACAGATTTAGGTTTTGGAGTGCCATTTAAATTTACAGAATGAATGTGTATTCTGCCTTATGTGTTTTAAATTGAAAATATATGTTTATAGTGGTTATAAAGTAGAGAGCCTCAGAAAATAAGGAAAGCAAAATAAAATCACTTACAAGAAGAGCATTGGTATATCCAGGCGGCAGGTGTGGGCACAGCTGTAACAGTGGGGCTCCTTTCAACTCCGACCCTCGGGACGTTCTGCCGCTGCCGGGACCCCGTGACCGCCCGTGACGCCACGCGACCTCCCAATTACTGCCGGCCGCTTGGCTTCTGAGATGTTGGGTCCCTTTCTTTACCTTCTTATTGTTATTTGTTTTGACGATATACGCCGACTTCTGAGATTTTGGGTCTCTATAATTTGTGTGTGTGTGTTTATTTTTGCTGGGAATTATTGACGATATTATAAATACGCAGGCTTCTGATATGCTAGGACCCTTCCTTTGTTTTGTTTGGCTTGATTGGCCGTTATTGACAATATACGCTCAATTCTGATATGTTGGATTTCTTCCTTTGTTTTATTTGGCTTGACTGGATGTTATTGACGATATACGCCGAATTCTGTTGTTTGGGTATCTTCCTTTGTTTTATTTGGTTTGACTGGATGTTATTCACGATATACGCCGAATTCTGATGTTTGGGTATCTTCCTTTGTTTTATTTGGCTTGACTGGATGTTATTGACGATATACGCCGAATTCTGATGTTTGGGTATCTTCCTTTGTTTTATTTGGTTTGACTGGATGTTATTCACGATATACGCCGAATTCTGATGTTTGGGTATCTTCCTTTGTTTTATTTGGTTTGACTGAATGTTATTGACGATATACACCGAATTCTGATGTTTGGGTATCTTCCTTTGTTTTATTTGGCTTGACTGGATGTTATTGACGATATACGCCGAATTCTGATGTTTTGGGTATCTTCCTTTGTTTTATTTGGCTTGACTGGATGTTATTGACGATATACGCCGAATTCTGATGTTTGGGTATCTTCCTTTGTTTTATTTGGTTTGACTGGATGTTATTGACGATATACGCCGAATTCTGATGTTTGGGTATCTTCCTTTGTTTTATTTGGTTTGACTGGATGTTATTGACGATATACGCCGAATTCTGATGTTTGGGTATCTTCCTTTGTTTTATTTGGCTTGACTGGATGTTATTGACGATATACGCCGAATTCTGATGTTTTGGGTATCTTCCTTTGTTTTATTTGGCTTGACTGGATGTTATTGACGATATACGCCGAATTCTGATGTTTGGGTATCTTCCTTTATTTTATTTGGCTTGACTGGATGTTATTGACGATATACGCCGAATTCTGATGTTTGGGTATCTTCCTTTGTTTTATTTGGTTTGACTGGATGTTATTGACGATATACGCCGAATTTTAATATGTTGGATCTCATCCTTTGTTTAGTTTGTCTTGACTGTGGGTAATTGATATACGCCGATTTTAGATATGTTGGGTCTCTTCCTTTTTTTTTTTTTTTGCTTGATTGTGAGTCATAGAAGATATACGCCGAATTATTGATTCTCGCCTTGATTTTCTTCACCGTTTTATTGAAAATCGTGGCTTTTTAAAAATTGGATAACCTAAATTATCAAAAGATCAATGTTGATATACCTTGACCCCGAAAATAGCTTCAAAATATATTTCAAATGGAGGAGCTGGGGGAGCATAAAACATTTTCTTATTGGTCTTTTTGTTGTTTTATCTTATTTATTATTAATCTTTGTCGCTATGATATTATATATCTAGGCTTTCTATATTTCTGAATATTATGATGGAGAAACACCTTTTTGGTATTGTTTCAAATCTCCGCACATTAGATTGATTCTTATTGCACTTATTGTATTGGAAACGTAGCCCAGCCAAGAGGTAGCTTCACTTCAAATTATCCATGCATAGAGAATTATTTATTTAGTTTATATATTTTCTTCTATATTAATACATATATAATGCATTAAATGTCTTTAAAATATTTGTAACAATTAAATTCTACTGGCAATATATTTCTTTTTAATAATATCATTAAGATATGCCAATAATATCATTGAAGAGAAACACATTTCCAGTCAAATTTATTCGTTACAAATTTGATCGATAGATGGCGATTGAATTTATAAATATTGTCTCATCTATATATATAAAAATGAATGTATGTATGTGTCCTTTATGCCTGACCAAACCACTCATTGGAACGCCATGAAACTTTGAGAAGTTATTTAGTATAGTACTGGGAAGGTTTCTAGCAAATACAATTTTTGGAATAACTTTTCGCCTAAAATTAATCAAGATAAATATTATAATTTATCTGTTATAATTCAACAATCTGCTCTAAATATTATCATGATGATACGATGATTTTGTAATGTAGAAAATTAGGAAAGACAAAATTCAGGATGACACGGCAATTTATTTGAGACAAGAATAATGATACAATTCCAAGGCAAGTTACTATTCCTTTAACTTCCAATTACCGAGGGAACCAATTAATATTGATTTTATTCAACTTATCGAGTATTTTTAAAGGAACCGGGAAAAAATGTTCACTTTATCGAGAGATTCGTTAGACAAACCTTTACTCGGGATAAAACCCGGGCGAAGCCGGGTACGTCCGCTAGTCTATATATATAGTGTGTGTGTTATATATATAGTCATCGAATTTCTCTCAGGGGTCCCCCCCTATGTTGTAAGCAATTTTATTTAAATAATTTCCACTACAGTAGCTCATAGGAACCTATCTATTCAATAGAATACCCAAAGTCTTCTGAAGAAGTCTTCAAATGGGCAGACTATATATAGGCAGAATAAAAACATGTATAATATCAAGGTAACACGCTCGATTCCCGACAATAAGTCGGTGGATGAGAGGGTAACACGCTCGATTCCCGACAGTCATGAACCGGGATTGAATCCCGCGTTAAAAATTGTTTAATATGTGAATAACCTTCACATATTATTCATTGTTCAATTATCATGAACTAGGTTGCTCTTGCTGAGCGGTACCTATTAATGTGATTTGAACCAGGCTAAAAGCATGCATAATATCATTGAACTGGCAGATTATATTGGTGAAATCGCTTGGGTGGTTCATCACTGATGAGGCAAATCTACAGTTCACTAATTACAAAAAAAACCTGTCCTTTACATAAAAATATAAATAGCGTATCATCCTCACATTTAATATGTGGAAATTAAGTAACTTCTGAATCAAGTTTTAAAATATGGTAGATAGAGAGAGTTGATGTTTAATTTTTCAAAATCATTTTATAGATATATAGTCAGGTTTCTAAGACCAAACAATAGTTATGACCAAATATTCCAACTCAATAAGTCCAAAATACAATTATGATTTGCTATCCAATCGGAACTAAAAGGCCTAACATATTTAAGTCCAAAAATAAAAACGCAAATTCAATTTCATTTTTGTGAATTGGCCGTTTTGAAGAATAACATATTTGTTTTCAAAATGTCACCTTGCTATACACAGATATATATTTTTATTACTTTTATAACAGATATTTGTATCCTAGTCATAAATCGATAAAATTGTGAGTGTAAGAAGATAAAGCATAATTCAGTTTAAAATAGTCGATATAATTGAATGATCCATATGTGATATATAAATGAAAAGCGAATTTTGGATTTTGTTTTATTATTATCTCAGTTGATTAAATATTTGATATGTTTCTAAAAGCTGTACGCTCTCTCCTGATTTTTTCAGAAAAATAAAAATAATTTAAAGCAAGTTCACCCTCATACTGTGTGTAAAAGTGATATATAGGTGTTGCTGAATCAAAATGACTTTATTGTTAAAAAGTAAGGGGAATATATTCATTTTTATGCTTAAACTAGCCGAATTGCCCCGGGCAATCGGGTTTTACCCGATTAAATGCTTTTATTCAAATACTATTCGTTACAATTATAAATTGGCGCCGTGGATGTCATTCTTGTATAATATATAAATGAGTTTTAAAAATTGTAAAAAAAAATGCATCGGTCGGGAATCGAACCCGGGCCGCCCGCGTGGCAGGCGAGCATTCTACCACTGAACCACCGATGGTTATGAGAAATGGCCATATTTGGATATTTATTCCATTCACAAAAGCAAACGGTGACAGAATTGATTATTAAGAATTGTTGCTTGATGACTCTGATAACTGTATATATTAATATGCTGTTTTTATATATCCTCTTATTATTTCAATTGCCATCTAACGATAAAATTTGTAATATTTTTTTGGCAATGTGTTTATCTTTTCTGTTTTTCTATTTTCAAAGTGTTTTCTATTTATTATAAAATATTATCTCTACAGAGACCTTAATGCATTGATATAAATTGTTAAATGAGAGGGTTTTGCTCGTCAGTTAATAATTGCAATTTTCTAATAATAGCTTTAATATGATGATACGTCACAATTTGAATTATAGATTATAAACATAAGGTAATAAGAGTAAATCCGAGATAAATCATTAGTGTGTGACATTTCGGTAAACAACGCTGTTACCTAAATATCACACACTAATGATTTATTTCGGATTTGGTCTTATTACCTTGAGCTTAATACGAAATCAATTTTGCGGAAGGGCATTGCTCGAGACATTTCCTTATAATAACATCTATGCACCTCTGAAGACTGTAAGATCATGTCCATATATTCCCTAAACACCCCTAAGCTGTCTTCCATAATAAATGCAGGGTATATAAGGAAAACCATTCAATACAATACAATAAGAGTCGGTGGATGAGAGGGTAACACGCTCGATTCCCGACAGTCATGAACCGGGATTAAATCCCGCGTTAAAATTTGTTTAATATGTGAATAACCTTCACATATTATTCATTGTTCAATTATCATGAACTAGGTTGCTCTTGCTGAGCGGTACCTATTAATGTGAATTTGAACCATTCAATACAATAATAGAGTGGTCTGGAGATTGATTTGGTGAAATCTCTGAGAGGGTTTACCATTGATGAGCCAAGCCCTTTCATCTAACGATTTTTATCATTACATCAAGGTCTCTCTTTAGAGATAACTAGACAGGTGACCCGGGCTTCGCCCCGGGATTGACCCGTGTGCATATCTACCCGAGTGATATATATTTAGATAAGATTTTTTTATAATTGTTTGCTATTAGCATTATATATTTGTTTGCATCAGCATAATTAAATCTTTGATAGAGGGCGCTGTTCGTAAGCTAAGTAGAATAATTTGAATATATAGTTTTAATAATTGATTTATATATTTTTTAAAATAGCCTATCGTCTTCCCCGTATTTTTTTACCTATGTATGGAAATTTTGGTTTGAATTAGTGAACTACTGCGAATTTGTATACCGGACATACAAACAAACATACAAACATTGATTTTCATATATATAGATATTTAATAATGTATATAAAAATAAGCATATTTCCAAAATATATTCATTGAAATTATATTATTCCCTCTATAATTCGGGTTAATGTGTCCCGCTACCTATTATGGAGAGAAAGGAAATACCCTTTATGTAATGCTGCATGAATGAGCATATTAAAATTATAGACAATCTAATCGATCATGTTATTTTATAAATTTTCACCTATTCATCTATAACTCGTGCAGGATGCTAAAAGTAATACAATATTCCAACTAAACGTGTAAGTTTACTGGCAATGCGTTTCTTTTAAATATCATCAAATATTATCTCTACAAACCTTACTGCAATGATATGAGTTATTGAATGAGAGGGCTTGGCTCATCAGTAGTGAACCCTCTCAGCGGTTTCGCCAAATTAATCTCTAGACCGCTCTACTATTGTATTGGACTGGTTTTGTTATATACCCTGCATTTTCTATGGAAGGCAGCTTAGGGGTGTCCAATACAATAGTAGAGCGGTCTAGAGATTAATTTGGCGAAACCGCTGAGAGGGTTCACTACTGATGAGCCAAGCCCTCTCATTCAATAACTCATATCATTGCAGTAAGGTCTGTAGAGATAATATTTAAAAGAAACGCATTGCCAGTAAATTTATTTGTGTAAAATTTTAACGATAGATGGCAATAAAATTTAATTTACTAAACGTGTAAGATTATTTTTAAGAAACAAGTCTTATTTTCTTGATCCAAACATCGATAGTACAAATAAACATAAAAATTAATATCCTCCTAGGTTTTATTAGTAAATAAAGATATTTTAACTCAGAAAAACACTCACCACTGTTCCATACAGAATGAGAATTACCGCGTTTCATGTTTTCACACATTTTTGAAGGGGAAGAAAAGAAAAAGCTAACATGTCAAATGTCAAAAATAAACATAAAAATAAATATCCTCCTAGGCTTTATTATAAAATAAAGAGATTTTAACTCAGAAAAACACTCACCGCTGTTCCATACAGAATGAGAATTACCGCGTGCATGTTTTCACACATTTTTGAAGGGGAAGAAAAGAAAAAGCTAACATGTCAAATATTACAACAAAAATAACCATATACAGTTAAACCCGTCTATAGCGCTCCCTCTTGGGACTCACCAAAATAGAGTGCTATAGACAGGACACTTTTAATATAAAATGCTTACATTTAAATGGTTAAAATCGGGCGCTATAGAGAGGAAGGCGCTCTTTAGAGGTGGCGCTATAGACAGGTTTAACTGCAATATAATATGCAAAATATGATATATGTAATATTGTTGCAAATGTGATCCTGCCGACGTATGGATAAGCTGGCAGTCGTGTACGTGAGGCGAGTGTCGATGTTCTTCCCACACGCGGACAACAAGAAGCAGAGGCAGGGCTAGATGTTAGCACCGAGAGTGATCGGGGACAGCCCACGGGACAGAGGTAGAGGCCATGACACAAACTTGGATGCTTATCCCCGAGACATGGAGAGAGAGACTGTGTGTTAGACAGAAGCCGTCTGCCAAGAGCCACCCTCTAGAACATCTGCTGACCCCCTGCCAAAACCTGCCCTGTTTTCAGGGGTCGTCTATAAAGAGTCCCTAGGGGCCCCACATGGACTGGGCGTTGGCTTTTTCCTCCCCTCTGTCCCTGCCACCAGCTGACAGAACACTCTTTGGATCTTTATTTTGACGTCAACATTTTTAGTTTTACATACAAATAGGGGTTTACAGGTATTATTAAAAAAGATATAGCATATATACAAAATATGGGGGTGGTAGCAAATAGAAACGGTGTGCATTTTAAAATAAGGGTAGAATCTTTTAAGGTATCGGCTCTAATTGGAAGATATGTGACATATACTAAAAGTGTCATACAGTTTAAAATATATGATATATATATATTTTAGTTTATATATAAAAAAATACTCTTTCTCATATTTAACCTTATTTAAAACAATTTAGTTAAAATAAATAAATATGCTTGGGTATGGTTGAATTGACAATGAGATATAGCAAATCCTACATTGAAACCTACTCGACCGTAAAGCCATAAATTTTTGGTTCTTTGGACTAAAGTCTAATTACGACTTCACATTCTTATATCGGGCTATAGAAATATTATTTGTTTTTGTTGATAAATTATTTTGGTTGAATTTAAACTGACTATTGTTGAAAATTTATTTAAAAATTAGGAAACACAAATATGAGTATGTCAAGAGGTAATTTATTTTTATTGAATCAATTAAATTTTATGTACATAAAATAATAGAGAAGCATTGAGATTAATTTTTTATGTAACAAAATATGGGAATTAATTATCTGTGATTGAATAATAATTATTCTGAAAAAAATAGTACAAATGTGATATTGTACTGGGATAAGGTGCATAAATTATGAAAAAGGCATCTCCTTATCGTGCAACTGAAAGTTGCTGATGGCGTGCGCCATCTATCTATGAGAATAGTTGATATTTATTCCGATAGATGGCACAAGCCATCAGCAACTTTTAGTTGCACGATAAGTAGATGCCTTTTTCTTTTTCAAAATAAATATTCTGTTATATAGATTATCTCCATATAAGAGCTGTGACCCACAAATCTTATTGCTTATGACATGGATCTGAGGTGTTTCTGTAAAGCTTTCTCGGCGTCTTGAGAGTTTGTTCCAAGTAAACTTTGAATTCGTTAGTTTTACGGTGCTAAAAGCGGCTTTGTCGTCAGAGCGTCGATAAGTAATTTCTATTTCTTGGAGGGAAGTCTTGCCTTTAACACTGGAATGGAATCCTGGAGTCAATCGCGGCAAAGTAGCCTACAACACTCCCCATGGCCTCAAGGGTGTGCTTGGCGATATACAAGTCTTTCCTTTTATACCCATCATCTAAATATCATTGTATTGTGCTTTCTCCTTTAGAAGAACGTTCGCGCGTGCCCGCGCGCGAAATCTAGAGATTAAATATTTTGATAATAAACTTTTTCCTGGGTAGGCCTGATATTTTTTCCTTAATCTAAATATCGAAATATGGTTAATTATATAAGTAGTTTTAAAATCCATTTTTCTAATTTGTTGTTTCTTACCTTCTTTGACGGGAGAATAAATAGTTCGAGAACGGTTGGTGTAGCTATATTCCTATAGAAAATTATATTATGTATAAAAGAAACATTCGTGCTTTTAAATCCTTTCATTTTATATCTATATTCCTCTTTACCTACACAGATATCTCGTGATATTTTTAAAACTAAAAGTTGAATCGCTTAAAAAATGTTAAAATCAAAAACACTCTCAGTTGATAAGTTTCTTTTATCTATATAAAAACAAGGGAGTTTTCGACCAAGAGGTTATTTGACGAGCAGAGCGCTAAATGCGAGGCATTGTTAGGGCCATTGAAGAGATTTTTTCATGACCAAATAAAATAAAATTAGAAATTATCATAGCGGAGCGTTTTTTATTCAATGTTCTTATATACCAGTCCATTGTAAGCTTGAAGAATAGTTAGACTAACATCCATGCTTCATATATTGAGCAGCCTATGGCATTGCTAAATCTCGCTTTTGACCATTTTATACTAATTACACTTGATAATTCTCGGAACTACTAAGTGGAAAGCAAATAGGTCTTGTTAGGTTTTGAAGGTAAATTACCCCTGTGGATATTATTTTCATGCTAACTACCAAATCCCACGGTCCACGCCCTATGGAAGTAATTATGTAAATGGGGAAACTTTTTCTACGCCATAAGCCTCAGGGCCCGACGTCTTTACCAGTTAGCTTTGCACACACTTTCCTACTAACTTATTATTACCTGAGCCAGACAGCTTTCTCCCACTGATAGGTTAGTTTTTCCCTGCCCCGAGGTCCTAAGCCAGGACTCTCTCGCCAGGTAATAAAGTTGCTTCATCTCCATACCCTGAGGTTCTAAGCTAGCGTGCTCACATTTTTAGCTTCACTTCTCCTAACCTGAGGTCTTGGGCTATAATTGTCTCACCATTTTAGATCCTGTCCAAGCTCTTAGGTCTTAAGCTATAACTGTCTCACAGTTTCAGTTCCTGCCCTAACCCTGAAGTTCTGACCTATAACTGTTTCACAGTTTCAGTTCCTGTCCAAGCCTTGATGTCTTGAGCTATAACTGGCTCACAGCTTTAGTTCCTGTTTTAGCCCTGAGGTCCTGAGCTATAACTGCTTCACCGTTTCAGTTCAGCCCTGAGGTGCTAAACTAGAAATCTCACATAGTTAGCTTTAATTCTCCTCCATAACCTAAAATCCTGGTCGAAACAAACCTATCACCAGTTAGTTTACTTAGTACATACGTATGTATATTATCACTTATTTTTTACGCATAATATACAGGAAATATTAGAAAGTGGAAGCCAAAAAAATACAATAATTAATATTTGTATTTAAAATACGCTCATGGACAAAACTCAAGGAAGTTGTATCTTTCAGAATGTATATCGTGATTCAGACAATAACTCTGAAAAATATTTAATATACAGTGGCACCCTTTTTTTTTTTTTTTTGAAGACACATGAGATAACCAAGTGTTATCAAAATTGTCCGTCTCCTTAAAAAATAAACAGAGGACTGCGACCTCACAAAGACTTTCCACTCCCTCAAGTTTTTTTTCCATGAGTGTATGTTTCAAAGCGGCTTGTATCTATAGGAATTTGAGAATCTGCAAAAGCATAAAGTATTACCTCTAAAATTCAATCATCATCGGAGACTGAAATAAAAAAAGATCTCTCTCTCTCTCTCTCTCGGCCGTGCGGCCACGCGGCGCGCGAGCTCCGCGTTTTTTGAGTCTGAGATGGAGGCCATGGAGACTAATAACCCCTTTGGGGTATTGGCTGAAAGCCAAGAGAATGGGCTGCAAGCCCATATGAACTCCACAGAAAACCCTCAAAGCTCCACCGAAATATCGGCAAATGAATCAGATATGGCTGAAAGCCTTTCTGATTCAAACAATCGTAAAGATGCAAATTCTGAGCCGGCGGCGGACGGCGGACATGCAAATTCTCGCCGCAATTGGGCTGATTGCCCGGAACTGAACGACCAGCTTCCCGATGGCGAAGATGGAATCTTCACCACAGTGGGAGGCTCTAAGAAAAGGCCACATGACCCTGACCATGTCAACTCGGGGGCCAAAAAGGGATGCGTCCAGGCACCGAGGATCGCTCCCAACAGCAGCAGGCCACGAGTCACGCCAAGGGCCAGCAGGGTGCGCGAATACCAGACCACCAGGCAGAAGCAGGCGACCTTCCGAGCCAGGTCGGCAGCGATGCAGGCGGACCAGTGTGTCTACCTGGAGTTCTGCCCAGACTTCACCGAGGACCAGTACTTCCTGGCGCTGGAAGCCAAGCTGGGCAAGGGCACCGTCTACCAGCTGACGAAGATGGAGGGGCAATTCCTGGTCGGCCTCTCCGGTGTCCAGCAAGCCGACAAGCTCGTGGAGGATGGGCTGGAGATCGAGGACGCCCTCCTGCGAGCTACACCACTGAAGAAGCGGGCTGAACGGATCATGTTCGGGAACGTTCCGTTCTTCGTTGAAAACCTGGACCTCGTGGCAGCCCTGCAGCCCTTCGGACAGATAACATCCATCGTCCAGAAAATGAAGGAGCTGGGCGAGTCATACTGGGCTGACGCACGGCGTGAGGCCTTCATCACTCTCCGAGACGGTGTGAAGCTCTCACACATCCCAGCCCGTCTCAATATCAAAGCCAAAGGAGTGACTAGCCACGTGTACGTCACCTATGGTATCAGGTGCTCCTTATGCTATAAGCACGGGCACAAGCGTGCCAACTGCCCCCGGAAGACTGGTGTCCAAGAAGCTAACCTGCTTCTACACCTGGATCCCCCCGCTGGTCCAAATAACGCCGGAGGAAGGCAGCCCTCCTCCTCGAACGTCATGCCTGCTCCAGTACCAACGCCAGCCGCAGGTCCATCATCGACAGCTGCTCTGATCCCAGATGTAACACCAGAACCACCCGCAGCACCACCAACCCCAGCTACATCACCAGCTCCACCTGCAGCTCCTGCACCTGCTCCAGAGACCCTACCTACGGCTTCTGTGGACCCAGTCCCTCCTACATCAAAGCAGTGCCGTGGTGGCGCTCGGAAGACGCATAAAAAGTCCAACGTGACCCGGACCCAGCTCAACGAACTCCTTGAGCGCATTCACAGCAACATCTTGGACAAGTCTGGGCTCGAAGGGCTTGAAAAAGAAGAAGTCTTGGACGCACTAGCCTCAGTCCCCGGTCTGAAGAGCCTGATAAACAAGATCGGGAGCGAGCAGTTAACCGCCCTCAACAATACTGCCCAGGAGCTGATCGACGCCCTGCCCGACTCCAACTGCGCTCTCTACAAGCGCCTATCGGACGTTCGTGCCCAGACGAGGAGCGCCCAATGAGCTTCCGTCTGGCTTCCATCAACGCCCGCGGGCTCGCCGCTCGCGAGAGGAGCATTGAGCTCTGTCACTTCCTGCGCCAACATCGCGTAGACGTCGCCTTTATTCAGGAGACCAACACCTCGTCGCTGGATCCCATTCAACATCTGTGCCTGGGCTACAGCGCCGCCACCGTGCCCCCCGCAGCCCTCAGGGGTTCGGGCCTCGCCTGCTTCTTCGCGCCGGGGGTCGCTGTCCTGCGGCAGCGCGTCCTGTGGCCGGGAAACATCTCCATCGTCTCCATCGACGTCCGAGGCCAGGAAGTGCGTGTCATCAACTGTCACTTGTCACACATTCCTCGCGAGCGGCTTGAGCAGCTGGAGTCCATAACAGCAGCCGCGATCCAGGAGGACGCCTGGGTGGTGGGTGATCTCAACATCGACGAGCAGAGCCCGAGCGACATAACATCCGGCTCGGTGGAGGCCCTCACGGAGCTAATGGACCAGACAGCCCTCGTTGATGTTGCCACCCTCTTCGACGCCGAACACCTTCCAACCAGAGTGGCCAGCTGCAGGAGTCGGGTTGACGCAGCTCGCCTGGACAGAATTATCTTGCCATCGAGACTCCTGGAGAGAGTGACACTGTACAAGACCATCTACTACAGGCTCTCTGACCATCGAGCTATCCTCACCCAGATGGGCTCGCCTCATTCCCCTCGCCAGCCCTGCGTGGCCGCCATGCTTCGTTCGGCTCTGGTGGATGAACATCTGCTGGCAACAATAGAAAGAACATCTGGATCTATTGCGGACATGTCCAGCGAAGCTCTTTGGATTAGATGGTCCAAGATCAAGGCCGAACTCCTGGCGGAGGTGAGATCCCTCCATGTCCCACGCGTCGCAGATGACGACCACATCTCGCGCGCCAGGCGGTATCTGCAGGCCAGACTGGAGGCAGCATCTTCAGCCGCCGACTACCCATCGCTGCCCGACCTTGTGCGCTCGCTTCGCGTCCGAAGGCCCGCTGGCACGACCATCCGGGATGAAGATGGGAGCGTCATCGACGGCGGGGAGCTGCGACGACGGGCATACTCCGTCTACCAGCGCCGCTTTGCCTGTGAATCCGGCGACCCCATCGCCGCCGCTGAGTTCATCCGGGGGACGACCACCACCCTCACCCTGGAAGAGGATGATCCACTGACCCGCCCTGACATCACAGGCGCAGATATCGCGGCGGCCATCCGCCGACTACCGCTCGGAAAGGCTCCCGGGTGGGACGAATTGCCCTGCGAGTTTCTCATCACCTACGAAGACTTCTTCGTAGAGGCTCTCAGGCGCGTCTTCGAGGCCTCCAAACTCCGCGGGGCCCTGCCTTCATCGATCAGGCGCAGCACCATCTGCCTCGTCCCCAAGTCCAACGGCGGCCCTGGGCTCAGCGGTTACAGGCCGATTTCGCTCCCCACAGCTGACTACCGCGTCCTGGGCAACATCCTCCTCCAGCGTCTGCGGCCCCATCTTCCCGCCCTGGTGCCTCGGTGCCAGACATACGCTGTTCCGGGAAGGTCTCCCAGTTGGAACGTGGCGCGAGTAGCCGACGAGATCGACTTGGCTACGAGGAACGGGTCGGAGCTGGCTGTCATCTCAACGGACCTAGAGTCGGCCTTCGACACCCTGGACCGCTGCTTTCTGGTGTCCCTGATGGTCTCTCTGCGGCTGCCTCCTGCCTTCGTTGAGTGGTTCCTCCTCCTGTATGCCGGGGCGGATGCGGCGGTGCGGGCCGGAGGACTCCACACAAAGCCCTTCCATCTGCTGAACGGGGTGAGGCAGGGCTGTGCCATCAGCGCCGCTTTGTTTAGCCTCGCCACTGGCCCTCTCCTGGTGCGCCTCGAGCGTGCGCTCGGCCCCGGAAACGTCCTCGCCTACGCCGACGACATCGTGCTGCTCATCAGGCGCGACGAGCTCTTCGACGTGGTGAGAATCATCTTCGAGGACTTCCGGCGCGCTTCGGGAATAGGCGTCAACTTTGCGAAGTGTAAAGGCCTATGGTGCGGCGCCTGGCGGGCCCGCACCGACACGCAGCTTGGCATCTCCTGGACATCGGAGCAGATCCGGGTACTGGGCTGCAACTTAACACCTGCAGTGTCATCCTCCGCCCAGGAACAACATCTCCTTGCACTGCTCGAGAGTGCTGTGGCGAGGTGGGTCCCCTTCACCCGCGGCCTCTCCTTAGTCGGTCGAGCCAGAGCCGCCAACTCGCTGGTGTTGTCCGCCGTGGTGCACCATCTTCACGGCTACCTGCCCACAGACTCCACCATCGCCAAGCTGCAAGCCCGACTAGTGCGCTTTGTCTGGGGACCTCGGCGTACTACCTGGTTGCCGGGCGGCGTTCTTGCTAGGCCAGTCTCCGTGGGCGGCTTCGGACTTCTCGACATTAGAACGCAGCTTCGCCTGGCGTGCTTGAGGGGCGTTCAGACAGCGCTGCGCGGAGGCCTCAACGCCTACTCTTGGCTCGCTGTGAGTGGGACGTGGCTGACCCCTCCAACATCTGGGACATGGCATCCACCTCGGCGCCGCAGGCTCCTCAAGCTCTGGGAGGCCGTCTCGGAGATATTGGAGCTGAACCACCGGGTGCTGCCGCCACATCAGCTTCAGGAGCTCCATATCATCGGGGACTCCAGGTTCCTCCGGCCTCCAGATCTTTTGGTCGCATCGCGGTGGGCGGGAATGCGCGTTGGCGATCTCACCAGCTCTTCATCTCTCCCTCTGCGCACCACCCGCGCCGCCCTCGCTGACATCGCGGCACTCACCACCTTCTGCAGCCGGATTGTGGAGGAAAACCGGAACCACACCCACCGGGTTGACAACATCAAGGACGGCATCGTGCTGCGCGGGACGGCCACTGCGTTCCAGCGCCTAACCATCCGCACTGCCCGCCGCATGCTAGAACGTCCACGCCTGGCTGCACTGCCCATCACCCAGCTGCTAGCCCGGTGGCTTCCCCACGTCAGCATCCCCATCTCCATCAGCTGGCCTTCTCTCCGGCGAGGTGCCTTCTCGGGGCACAATGCCGACGTTGCCGTGCGGCTGGCCCTTCACGCCCTTCCCCATCCAGCGCATCCGGCCTCAGCCCGGGAGTCCTGCATCGCCTGTGGGTCCGTAGACCTATCACTGGCCCACCGCTACTGGTCCTGTAGGCGGATCAGGCCTGTCATCCTGGAGGCCTTCACCATCATCCAGCGGTCCCCTGACCTGCAGGGATGGATCTTCGGGCTTGACCTGGAGGACGACGCCCTGGCCATCCTGGCGTCTGCCAAGACCCGTATCTACAGGCACTTCCTGGGCCTGGAGATACGAGGCGTCCAAGAAGACCCTCTCATCGTCTGGAGGAGGACTCTGGCAAGTTGGTGGAGCCTTCCTCAATCATAATTTCACTGTATTTTATCATTTTTTCATCCATAATTGACTTGTAGTCAATAAAGAATGTTTAACCGTCTCTCTCTCTCTCTCTCTCTCTCTCTCTCTCTCTAAATATATATCTCTAAAAATATTTATCATAACCCATATCAAAACTTAATGTATGTGTTTTAAACTTGTTCTATAATGTGGAAAACATATAACTATCATACTTGATGTTTTTACTTACTGTTATCTTGTACATCAACATGAAGCCAAGTCGGCCTGCTACTGAAGAATGCTCCCAGTCTTAATGGTTAAAGAATATGCGCCTTTTACTGCTCTCAATCATGTCCTTTGCATCTTCTGAAGCTTGAGGGAAGATAAGAAATTAGAGGAATAATATATTTTACGTTAAAGGTTACTTGCAAATATAATATTTTCTAGATAAACATAGTGTCAAAAAAGTCAGTGCGCGGTCAATAATTGCTAGAGAGCTATAAAATTTGTTAAATGTGTAAAGCTATATTAGCTTAAAATAGGCAGTTTTGTGTGAGGACCTAACTTCATTTCTTTGGTAGACCTTTCAATCATTTATATTGTAGTCTTATGATGTATATTTATATTTTATAACATACTAGACGAATGACCCGGGCAACGCCCGGGTTTTACCCGATTAAATGTTTTTATTCAAATACTATTCGTTACAATTATAAATTGGCACCGTGGACGTCACTTTTGTGAAACGTCCCGCTCCAAACTTTACAGTTAGATTAGTTACGATATACACATGTGTAAATCTTCAAATCGAGCGAGCGTCTATAAATATCTCGATTTAGATCAAGTATTCTAATTATTAAGCGAACTATTATTAATAAAATTTTGAGAAGATTTTAAACGTATTTATAACCTTGATAGAGGGTGCTGTTCGTGAGCTAAGTAGAATAATTTGAATATATAGTTTTAATATTTAATTTATATATAATTTAAAATAGCCTATCGTTTTCCTCGTATTTTTTTACCTATATATGGAAATTTTGGTACTGTAAAAAAAAAAACTTTGCTTCAATAATATTTTTAAAAAAAGCACCCAGGCTAAGTTTGGAACCAAGGTTGTGGAAATACGAAGCCATACACCTAACCATTAAGCCACGCTTGGCATCATAAATATTCGCATTTCAGGCCTTACATATTTCTAACGACCTTTTTGAAATAGGTTTTTGAAACATGGAAATTATAATACCTCAAATAAATAGAAATATAGTGAACACAAATAAAACATACCAAATATTTCGAATTAGAGCAGTTATTTTAAACGGCGAATTAGATCAGTTATATCTAAAAATGAAAATATATAAATAAATAAAACATACCAAATATTTCAAGAGCAGTTATTTTAAACGTCGAATTAGATCAGTTATATCAAAAAATGAAAATATATAAATAAATAAAACCTACCAAATATTTCAAATTAGAGCAGTTATTATATAAATATTTATATTATATGTGTTATTAAGCGAACTATTTTAAACGGCGAATTAGATCAGTTAGTTATTAAGCGAACTATTATTAGATATTTTAAACGGCGAATTAGATCAGTTATATCTAAAAATGAAAATAAATAAATAAATAAAACCTACCAAATATTTCAAATTAGAGCAGGTATTATTAAAAATATTTATATTATATGTGTTATTAAGCGAACTATTATTAATAAAATATTGAGAAGATTTAGATTTTAAACGTATTTATAACCTTTTAGTATTGATAGAGGGCGCTGCTCGTGAGCTAAGTTAAATAATTTGAATATATAGTTTTAATAATTGATTTATATATTTTTTAAAATAGCCTATCGTCACCCCCGTTATTTTTTACCTATGTATGGAAATTTTGGTTTGAATTAGTGAACTACTGCGAATTTGTATACCGGACATACCAACAGACCAACAAACAAACATACATTTTTATATATATGTTTTTATATATATTTTTTCTATATATTTTATATATATATATTTTTTATATATATTTTTTATATATATTTTTATATATATAAAACGTACATTTTAAATAAAATAATATTTTTAATAATTTGCTACAATAATATAAAAGAAATGAAAAAAAAAACACCCAACCTGAGCCTCGAACCTAGGTTGCGGGGGTACGAAGCTGTGTACCTAACCTATAGGCTATGCTTGACGTTACAAATAAGCTCATGCGAGGCTATTTAAGGCCATACGTCTGCCGCGAGGGGGCGCTGATTGCGAGTGAATTTACGTTTTATTGTAAATAAAAATGCAACGAAAGGTTATTTCTAAAGAGTAATTAGCCAGAAACCATCCCGGTAGTATACTAAACATCTTCCCAAAGTTTCATCACGATTGGTTTAAACGTATTTATAACCTTTTAGTATTGATAGAGGGCGCTGCTCGTGAGATAAGTTGAATAATTTGAATATATAGTTTTAATAATTGATTTATATATTTTTTAAAATAGCCTATCGTCACCCCCGTTATTTTTTACCTATGTATGGAAATTTTGGTTTGAATTAGTGAACTACTGCGAATTTGTATACCGGACATACCAACAGACCAACAAACATACAAACATTCATTTTTATATATAACATATATATGTAGCAAAAGATGCATCTCTCTCTTTATTTGTGCATGCGATTTTTGTTACGATTGTGGTAAGGGCGCGGTAAGAAATTATTCTATATACAGTTACGAGCGTCATGCGTCATCTCTGTCACCGTTTGCTTTTTCTTTGGAATGGCGCTCTCCTATTGGTTGGCTACGATCACGTGGCTACGATGGCGCCGCCACTACGCGAGACACTTTGTTTTTGACTTTGACCCCCCCCCCCCCCCCCACTCGCTTTTTGGTTTTTGTAACTATTGTGTTGGAGCGGGTCGCTCCTTAAATAAATGCATATATTAGTTAATAACTAAATGGAATCCTCTCTTTCTTTTTCCCAGTAAGAAACGCCTACGGAAGCCAACAGTACATAGACAGATAAAGCACATAGGCTATAGTTATTAACTAATATATGCATTTATTTAAGGCGCCAATTTATAATTGTAACAAATAGTATTTGAATCAAAACTTTCAATCGGGTAAAACACGGGCGTTGCTCGGGTCATTCGGCTAGTTTATTTATAAAAGAAACAATGCGCGTAAATAGTTTATAGTTTTGGGAACAATAGAGACATTTATATAAAGTTTCTGTATGAAAAATGTTCAATTACCTTAGTATTTTTTTTTTTTAAGTTTTAAAAAATAATTATCAAATACAAGCACGAATTTTAAGTTCTTAGATATTCCGTGATTTTCTTTTTTATACACATAGATATAATTTAAATATAATTTAAAGAGTTATTTATATTAATAAGTTTATATAGAGAGAGAGAGAAAAATGGTAACTTATCGTCAAATTAATCATCTCAATCCATTTCTTCTATGTTTGACAGCCGTTGCTATTGAAGAGAATTGTTTGTTAATATCACCATCTAGAATCTATATACCATCTATTAACAAGAGCGGCTCTGTAAGATAACTTTGAGAATTACCACGCGGCCTCACGTGCGATTGGGTCCCGCCTCTCCGCTTTCGCTTGATTTAAGACCAGGAAGTCTCCTCCGATCAGATGGAAAGAGCTCCTGGAGGTATAATTCATCCTTTAACTCTTCATCCCTTCCTGCCGTTCTATATTCTCTCTTTTTGCCTCGTAATCTTTCCTGCGATACTGCTACTTGGAGTTTTAGCCCTTGTTGGTTTAGTTCGGTTATCTTCTTAGATTTACTGTGTTAGTGTTGCTTGAAGCACTGGATCAATTGTTGATTTAGTTCTGCCATATATATGTGCTAATGCTGATTGGAGTACTAATTGGATGTAATAATGAATCGTATCTTAAGTGCTACTGCCGCATGTGCTCCAAGCTCTTTTGTTGATTTTTTATGGCATCTTATCGTGTCCCCTGTGTTCCTGTTGATTTCAATCCTATCCCTCTAGTTAAATCAGCTCAGGGTTTTCCGGTGCATGCTATGCTATTAATACTTAGAGTTCTAGCCTTCTTATTGGGCGTTGTCTTGTTTCTTATTGTATCTCTCTTTATACTGGAGGTCTTTTATCGTGGGAGGTGCAATAAGATCAGGACTGTCTCTTCGTCCTAGTGCTAGCCTTCAAAATGATCATATAGAGTAGAACTTTCCTAAGGCCACTTTCTTCGTTCAAATAGCTATGCATATCATATATTCACATCATATAGATCTTTTAACATAATTAATCATTTTAACTGACATAGAACTCTCTACCATAGACCAATCCTACAGTATCCACCCTGGTTTGCAATATAGAGCTGTCGCTTTAGGAGGATTTAACTTTATAGCTCCTTACTTAAACAGAGGAGAGAGAGAATTAAGAAAAGGATGAAACTTTCTCAATTTTAAATCGACTATAAGTGTAATATTTGACGATGAGAAAGCTGTTGGCAAAGCGATAAGACTTCCCTGGTTAGATGAAGAACCTCAGATGTAGACCATATATGACTCAACGACGACAGTTTGTCAAAGCAGGCCAGTACTGTCCCACAGTCCGATCATCCATTTATAACGGCAGTTTTTGTCTCTCTCACGGGCCCATCAGGTCAGCAAGTTGAGCGTGAGTCTGAAAAACTCTGAGGTCACTTCCCTTCAACCTGCACCCCAGCAGTAGGTCTCTTGTTCAATTCTTTTATCTTATTTCCTTCGTTATGTGGCAGTCATGAGTATAAAAGGTACTAATAATAATAATGCTACATTCTATAAACACAAACTTATGATTTGCTTCAAACAATAAGATTTTATCATTTCAATTGCGTGTGTGTCCAGCAAAAATAAAATATCTTGCTTAATACTTTTCATGTTTAACTATAAAAATGCTATTTTTGTGCTAATAGACTCCACTTCCTTTATAATACATTATGACGGTACAATTGTCTGTACAAAGAACACCTATTCAGATCGGTAAATGGCCAGGTTTGGCAGATTCGTACAAATAACAACCTGTATGCCACGGTTTAATGTTATGACCCGAATTTTGTTTGAATTTACCATAGCTCTTGATATGGCTTCTTCTTCAATTTGGAGCTGCGTTATTTGCACAATAAATCAATATGGTGATTCCTATCTGCCTATTCTGGTAGGAAACGGCATAATAATGTCGAATTTTATGCAGCCATCTCTCTCTCTCTCTCTCTCTCGTTCGGCGGTACATATACTAAAATTGGAACGATACAGAGAAGATTAGCATGGCCCCTGCGCAAGGATGACACGCAAAATCGTGAAGCGTTCTCTCTCTCTCTCTCTTTAAGATGTTAAACTGTCCTCGAAGCGCGTCCTTAATGTTAAAACCATAATGACCTTTATTTTCTTATTTTCACTAAAATATCTTCAAAATGGTCAATGATGCTAGCAATACAGCTGAGTACAACAATAAAGCGGTCGTTTAGATTGAATGCTGAGAGTTTACCACTGATGGGCCAAGCCTTCCCAAATATACATGTATGTATTTTACCATTTAATTAAGATACTGAAGTTAACAGTGAGGAACTACATTTTAATTGAAAAATGTAAATTAACTTTACATATTTGACAAAGTCCTTAAATTTACGAGGTGTGTTCAAAAAGTATCGCGACTTTTGAATTTTCGCGGGTTACGTATATTCGAATTTCGATCTTTTTGTGGCTTTATGTTGGTACTCATGTCTCTCACTTATGCCGACAAGCTCGGCCATTTTGAATGTTCACTTAATTGTTGACAGCTGCTTTGCTTGCAGGTGTTTTGGATCGTCTTCGATTTTTACCTATTAAAAAAAAATGGATCAAAGAACCTGTATCAAATTTTGCGTGAAAAACGAAATTAAGTGCGCGGATGCATTCCGAATGTTGACTGTGGCATACGGAGAAGCTACCTTGGACCGAAGCAACGTTTATCGGTGGTACAAAATGTTCTCAGAAGGCCGAGAAGATGTGAACGACGAAGAGCGTGCCGGACGCCCGAGCACTTCAACAACAGACGAAAAAATTAATGAAGTGGAGAAAATGATATTGGCCAATCGTCGAATCACCGTTAGAGAAGTTGCTGAGGACCTAAACATATCGATTGGCTCGTGCCATTCGATTTTTATCAATGATTTGGGCATGAGACGGGTCGCCGCGAAATTGCTCAATTGCGACCAAAAACAGCATCGCATGAACATTGCTTATGAGATGTTGGACTCTGTCCGCGACGACCCAAATTTGCTCCAGAGGGTCATAACTGGTGACGAAGCGTGGGTTTATGGTTATGACGTGGAAACTAAAGTTCAATCGTCTCAATGGAAGCTGCCGCACGAACCAAGACCGAAAAAAGCGCGCCAAGTTTGGTCGAATGTGAAAGTTTTGCTAACAGTTTTCTTCGATTGCAGGGGCGTGGTGCATCATGAGTTCTTGCCACAGGGTAGAACGGTCAATAAGGAATATTACCTGCAAGTTATGCGCAATTTGCGCGAAGCAATCCGCCAGAAACGCCCGGATTTGTGGAAGAGCAAAAATTGGCTTTTGCACCACGATAAAGCCCCTGCTCACACATCGTTGCTTGTGCGCGACTTTTTGGCCAAAAACAACACACTAATGATGTCGCAGCCACCGTATTCTCCAGATCTGGCCCCCTGTGACTTTTTCTTGTTCTCTAAACTGAAGAGGCCCATGAAAGGACGACGTTACGCTAAGCTTGACGAGATAAAGACGGCATCGAAGGAGGAGTTGAAAAAGTTTTTAAAAATGATTTTTTGAAGTGCTTCGAAGATTGGAAAAACCGTTGGCACAAGTGTATAATATCTCATGGGGATTACTTTGAAGGGGACAAAATAGGTATTCATGAATAAATAAATATTTTTTTAAAAAACACAAAAGTCGCGATACTTTTTGAACACACCTCGTATGTGAGTTATTATTTAAGAATTTCGGCATATTTTGTGCTTTCTTACTTATTTATGCAAACCAGCAACTCGAAATCTCATTTCTTACGTCAAATCTTATTCCTTATATATTCTCCCAACTCTCTATAAAGAAAATTAGGTTTGACGTTTCAAACTCAAAAAGTAAGATATAATTTCTTGAAACTCTGATTCAGAAGAAATATATAGCAGAACAAAAGGTAAAATTAATATGTTGTGCTACCTAAAATTTGAATGTTATAGAAATTCTTCTTAGAAATTCTCTACACAAAAAAAATCTACCATGAAATTGTTGTAATGGTTAAGTGTTATCTGAACAAGAATCGCTCCGGCTTACAAGTTGAACTGAATGTTTATTTAATCTAGTAATCTCCTTTTATACAAGATAGAGATAAAAAGGAAAAAGTTTACATAAGTTTAAAACAATTGACAAATGGCATGATTTTGCATAGTCAATAATATATAATAAATATAATACGTAACATATGTTATTTAACATATCACAACAGAAATACGGTTCAATTAATGGGTAATTCTGGAATTGGTCGTGTTATGTTAGGTCGAATAATTTTGACTTTATATACAAAATGGGTTGCTAGTAAAGGTGTTCGCTCATTGGAAGTTTTATTATACATCTTGGAAGATGTGTAAGGAACCTGAGATATATGTAAAGTTGTCATGTAGAAAGCGTTCATTGCTTCTAGAACTACAAATTCTAAATAATATTTTCCAAATACGTATATTCCATTCAAACGGTTTCGAAAAGCTAAAGTAGAACGGTAATATAGAAAGCTCAGTGGTGATATGTCAAGCATTGTCTGATGCCAGAAGATAACGGCGGTCTAAGCGCCGAATGAGTCCAGGATCCAATCAATAGCTAGAACAAAGAAGCAGGGCATCTTGGCCACACCCTGGCTTCTGAAAAAACAAATGAGTTGACGCCATGGTAACAATGAGATCTGTAGGTCAGCGGTCAATATCCCAGCCTAGGCCAGTAGCTGCATGCAGATTTTGCAGGCACAATGTATTTGCACCCTATTTCAAAAGTTCCTGGAACTCTCTAAGTAATTAAAAGATGTAAAAAAAGCACTTTCTGCATCATCGTGGTATCATATTCGTTTTTCAATATTTTCATTTTTCATTTTCCAACTTTGCAATTTATTTTGGCCGAAGAAGCCCCGCCACTTTAACATCTTAAGCATGTTTTAGACCGATTCGTCCAATTTCACGAAATCGAAGCCACCCTTATACTGTTTAAATATGTAACCCGAAACCTTTTGTGTTGGGATTCCCTAATTTTCTACAATTTGGGATTCTCGAATTTGTCAGATTACAATTGTGGCTTATTCCTTGCTCTAAATCTGCACATTCTGAATATAGATAGGATATGTAAAATGCGTTTTTACGGATATAGAGGAAACTTTTCGCAATGTTTTATAAAAAAGAACTAGTTTAACTGATAAAATAAATTCAACTATCAAATCAATTCCTTTCCAAAGACACCATTTGTTAACCTCCGTTAATAATTTGAGTAAACTCACTCGCATGGAACATGGAGCCAACGTGTCTCCCCTCGGCTACTCAGTGAAAGAAACGGCCGCTCGAGACTGAACACAGATACAATGATGTAGCTAACATAGCAATTGACTTCCTCAAGTTATCTTAAATATTAACACATTTTCAGCTCACTCTGCTAGATTTAAATCGTAGACCCGATAGAGAAAACTGAATAGTTGTTTTATAATTCCAAGTGCAAATTCTATAGGCCATGACGGTAGGGTGATAGTTATCGACTGCTTTCACTGTGAATGCACCACATATCGATGTGGATGCACTTATAAATGTTCAGAGTTCAATTTGTTACTTGCATTAACTGGTTGGGATAGACTTGTGGGGAAAAATTGGGACCCATCAAAGGAATGTACTAATTTTAAAATAAAAATTGCTTATCGCTGTGTGGTTTTGTTCTTTAGTTGCTGGGAATTTTTATTTACGCCACTATGCCTGTGAAGCATAGATCTGTATAATACCATAAACATATAAATATGAAAATATAAGAAGAAATATAAAAAAGGTCAAGTGTTGATATCGAAGACCAAAAAGGCATATTTTGACCGCTCACATGATCATGCCCCACCATATCTACCGTTCGGCCAAAATAAAACGAAATAATTCCCGTGACAAAAGGTAGGAAACAATTTTAAACATTCTAAAGCCTATTCCATCGAAACAAATGGTTCCGAAAATCTATTCTAAACATTTCACTAATTAAGGCCTCATTTTGATTGAGAACTGTTTGTTCTTCTATCAAATGTGTGTCCGTCAAATGCATTCAAGCTTCTAGTCTTAAATATCAAAAGGCTGAAAATGAATTGATATGAACATGTCTTAGAAGTGCAATTTTATCAGGGGGAACTGTCCAAGACAGGTTTGGCTATATCAACAAAGGCTATCGAGCCCACGTGGCCAACGTCGGGCGACGGGTGCGTAAGAAATCAGCCGATAACTGGCGGCACGCAACTTTCATTTTCATCGCAGGCGGAAGGCGAGAACAATAAGGTCGTGGCGTGAGATTAGGTCGGAGCGTCACCCACACAGACCCTTGGGCATTCAGATAACTCCTGAAACTGAATTATTCTTTCTCATATATGGACTATATACCGGTATTCCTCTGTGTGTGAGAGTCAACCCAATTATTTAACTTTACAGTTATTTTAGGATATCTGTTCTTAAGAATGTGTAAGTCCATATAAAATATTTTACTTGAAGAGAAAAATATCTTGAAACATAATTTTATAAAAAAGTAGTACAAATGCGATATTGTACTGGGATAAGGTGCATAAATTATGAAAAAGGCATCTCCTTATCGTGCAACTGAAAGTTGCTGATGGCTTGCGCCATTTATCGGAATAAATATCAACTATTCTCGTTGATTTCTAATTATTCCAGAATTGGCCAATTACCCATTTTTGATTAATCAAGAAAAGCTAACCACGGATGCGTTTCGGGCTGTTGGCCCTCATCAGCGTGGTGCAAGCTGTACCTCAACGACCAGATAAAACTGGTCCTTCAGGCATCTTGAAAAATCATGAAACGGGTAGTTAAGGCCAGAATTTCATGAGACCGCGACTTAAGGACCTGAAGGACCAGTTTTATTTGGTCGTTGAGGTACAGCTTGCACCACGCTGATGAGGGCCAACAGCCCGAAACGCGTCCGTGGTTAGATTTTCTTGATTAATCAAGAATGGGTAATTGGCCAATTCTGGAATAATTAGAAATCAACGAGAATAGTTGATATTTATTCCGATAGATGGCGCAAGCCATCAGCAACTTTCAGTTGCACGATAAGGAGATGCCTTTTTCATAATTTTGTAAGTTATATCAAATGGCATGCTTAATTCCTAATAGGTTTTAAAAGAGCAAAATAGAGAAAAGAATATCAATGGTGAAATGGAAGCATCTCCCTGTCACACAACGAAACGTACCTGGTTATCGTCAGCTATCAAGAAAAATATCTTCTGAACCATATTTGTTCTTTCCGTAATTTGGACAAAACTCAGTCTACACCCGGCTGACGAAGGATAACATCCGGGAATATGTACGTGGTTAGTTTTCTAATTTCGTCAAGTATTTGGCCTATTTCCGAGGAAATATCGGAATTGATAGTTATTACGAGGGATGGCACTCTACCATCAGCAGAGGTTAGGTGCATCATCAGAGAAGATACTCTTTCATTATGATCCAATAAATTGCAACAAAATATTTAATATTCAGAAATATCCGCCTTTGCCGGTCCCAAGCCCGGATGAAAAAGGAGGAGGGGGAGCAGTAACAAGCTCACTAAAAAACCTGGGTTCAGCTGGCCCGGCTGATAGTACCCTGTTAGGGCTCCTAATCCAGGGATACAGGATGAGCAGCGTTTGTACTCCATGTTAGGAGCGGCTGCACATGGCGTCTGTTCCTCATGTCAGAGGCGGCCATTTATTTTGGAGCTAAGTCGGCCTGCCACTGAGTAGTGCTCCCAGTCTTAATGACAAAGGCAGACGCATTCTATTTCACCCAGTGTGGAGATGAAGAAGAAGAAGAAGATATTTTTCTCTACACTGTTAAACTTCCCTAATTCCCTTCCTAGTGTTTTATGAATTTTATTTGTTTTCCTTCAAATAAATCACAGTGTAATTTTGAGGTTGGTCTTTCCGAATTGTTTTTCGTGACAATATGTAAACTCAATAACAGTAGGAACCTCCATTAATATCACACAAAAAAACATGGTTTCTTCTGAATGCGGTCGTTCATTGAAATTTAGATTCAATGATTACAAGTCTTTTTTAAAAATTATTATTTCGCCCAAATTTGGCTGCTTATAGAGATCATTAGATTAGGTCTCACTGAGGGCTTTAGGGATCTTCATTAGAGCTCATATTGAAATGCAGAGGGATATATTTGCTTTCAAGGGTCAAATGCCTTTTCTAAAACTTCACGAATAAAAACAAAGTAGTTTAAAAATTTGTCAGGAAGAAAATTTATCTTGACGGGAAACTGTTTTGCCTTTTAAAATCTCATAGTTATTTCAATCATAAAATAATGGATACTTATAAATTAAATCATAATTATTATTATAAATAATAATCCATACTTCCACACTCCAAAATATTGAGCCTTGATAACAAATTATGGTGATCGCTAATAACTTTAGATCTTTGATTTTTTTCGAATACATTTTTCTAAAGAAAAATATCAAAAGATTATTATAGCGAACCCTTTCTTGGGTATCTGATTGGTAATCCTTTGTTTTGATATCAAATTCACCCTATTAAATACGTTCACTTTTTATTTTCATATGTCAAAAATCTTAAAATCTCAAAAGACCTGTCTAGGAAGTGTTCGGTTTCCCCTGTGAAAATTGCAAGGTTCAATACTTTGTATGTTTTCATCATTCTGAGAGAGATATTAGAGAAGCAACTTGTGTTAGGCAAAATAAAATTGTTACTCTCCACAAATCGTTTTTCGTTAATCTACATTTTGGAAATTTTATTCGTTATTGGGGAGAGACTCTACGGCAGACTGTTTGTCAATGGCTGGGTGGACTTTGACGACAAGATGGCCTTGGCAGTTCTTGGTAAAAGTGAATATGTAAGAGCAGGGAGCAGGAGCGATGAAAATTAAAGGCTGGACTTCCACCAAGTCCGGGAGTAGGTCCGTGATCTGGGACTTGAGCGGCTGGTTGGCCCAGTAGATCCCGTGGTCAGTGGCCAACAGGAATCCTACCAAACAACTGTAGTACTCCTTCCTGACGGCGAAGACCGTTATTTCTTCATTCACACCTGCCGAGTCTACTCCTCTCTTGTCTTCAACCTCAGTGAACAGTTTCACCAACTCCTGAAAGTTTCTGGAAAGGCTTTGTTGCTCATCCACTTGTTTCATCTCGGTAGAGAGAACGGTTGGCAATTGAGGAGAATCGGTTAGGATTTCGTTTGAACGGCGGAGGGACAGCGCCATATTTGGAAGGAAGGGGAGAGGGGTAGGGTGGGGGGCTGAAATGATATATGGATAGAAACCTTTTCCTTAGCGACGCATTTTTATTTGTTCTTTAAGAATAAAAATAATAAAATTGCTGAATCATTTTTCTCTTCTTAAATTTTATACCCTATTAATATATATATATGTTGAATGGGCCCAGCTTCTCCAGGATTTTGCACGATTGAATTTTTTGTTGTATGTGCTTGGATGTAAGGGGCTCTTAACTAGCTTTATGTTTTATTATACACTTCTTGTGTTAAAGAAAACATATAATTAATTCAAATTTATAAATATATAAATAATAGTATAACAATTTTCATTGGATTATTTATTTGAAAAGAGCTTTAACTCCACAATCTTATCTCCAGTTATATTACGATCATATCTATTTTATAAATCCCTTACGCTTTATACAATATTATACCGCATAAATTAAGCCTAGGATATATAGGCCGACCATGACGAGGCTTGAATTTCAAAATTTCTATTAGTATTTTTCAACATTAAGGGTCCTCAAATATCTATAAAAGAAAACAATATTCCTATAGGCTTAATTTATTACCCCGCATGCCATATATTCTCTCCATGCGAACTCAATACGACAAGCCTTTGTAAAACTATCTACAGCTGTTTACGGTAAATGTTGTATAATCCGTAGGTTTTTATGACATGGAATATGATCGTAATGACTGAAAACAAGATTGGTAGCTTTATTTGGTTAGGACTGCTAAAATTATTGTGTTATTACTTTTTTTTTAATTTAGGCTTAATCCTACTCTGGTTGAAGCCTGTTTGAAGCGTGTCTGAAGGCCAAGAAAGTCAAGATGGTTTTGAATGCTTTTGAACTAAATTTTTCTGTTATATAAAAATAATCTGAGGACGCTTCATCTCATATATAGGGGGCTTCTGTATTCACTCATATCTCATCTTAATAAAGCTGTATGTTTGCGAATAGTTTCGTCGCAATCAGATTCACAAAAGTAGTAGGTTCGCGCACCTATTCAGAGCCATCTCTTTGGTCGGAATAAATTATGTCATTGACCGTGGCTAGACACACTTCTAAAAGTTTATAAAGTCTTTTGAACTTAGGCCAGTCCGTGGCACCAGAATGACCATTTATCTACCCGGGGTCAATTTGTATGGTGAACCAACTGATTGGGGAAGCAGGTTTGGGCTTCTTCGATAGCTGCCCACTCAATGTCATTCGTAGAACCTACATGAGATGACCAGGACCCCCGTCGCGGTCCATCCTGAGAAATGACAAGGGCCAAGGCACTTGGCGTTCAACTAACACTGGCAGCTTACCAAGTCAGCTCCGCCTGACACTAACAGTGGGTTAAGGGTTTCGATTGTTCAGAATTCTTTTCCCATATGAGACGGACTGAGTACCAATGTTTCTCACTACATTTATCAATGTTTAGGTCTCCACTATCTAAACGGGGAATCTGGCAGTTTATCAATCACAAATTTTAAGTGCATTAGTAGATTGTTCCTATCCAGTTTGTCAAACCAATGGCAAGGACGGATTATGCCTAGCTAAGCGGGGACGCTTACTGGAACGTTTGTTAAGTTGTGGCCATCATGTATTGATAAAAATATTTTAGAAACATTCCGGCTACAAAAATTTAAAGAACGAATTGTTGAACAATAGGAGATGACATGCCTATGATCTAGATTTACAATTTAAGACGAGGTAGGTCAACAGGAATGTAGGTAAGGCTACAGAGAGACTTGTAGCGAGTCTCTGACTGCAACAAAGAAGATGTGTTGTTTTTAATTCTAATCCGATTCAATAAGCGTCTTGTCCACCTATCTGTAGATGGATTCTGTTTTACTACAGAATCTTTCCTGGAATCTGAGTTTAACTAGGCGTGTCGGGGGGGGGGGGGGGGGGGGCAAAATCCTCCTAACCGGACGTTAGGGGCGGACTTTCCAAGTTTAACGGACACATTAGTCTAAGAAATGTTCACTTGGCTTATAAACAGGATGTAGAACATGTGGTCATGTGTTTGCATGCAGGCTTGAGGGCCGAAAGGTCAGGATGGTTGTAATGATCCTAGGATGCTCAAATCCTATTTTATCTCAAATTTTGCATTCGAAATATGGGGTCTTCGCCGATTAAGTGTGCAGGCTGTGATAGTGATCCCTATAATATATAAAGATTTTATATTATATTTTCAAATATAGACATAATCGATGAGGTTGATAGCAACTCATACCTTGTAAATTCGAGAATTTCTCGATTTTTAAAGGAGTACTCGCCCCTTCCACTTTATCCAAAATAAATTGTTCAGTGGAGAGGGAGAAAAGTGAAGTCAGCCAGTTTACTGACATTGTTCACGAAATATATCCTCATTATTAAAGTTTGGGGATAATGCACGCGATGTTACACAAAGTACGATTCCTTCTGCGCTACATCAGATCAATGCCCCCGATGCCAGCAAGAAACTCAAGGAAAACTGGACATTTTGTTTGTGGTCAACCTCACGCCTCGTCGCTCTAGCCGGCGTCAAACCATAAACCTTATTTTGGGACGGAGAGCTAAACTTGGCATTGCTCGTCACTGGCTGAACGCTTAATTTGGATAGAAAGCAAATATTTACTGAATAACTAAAATTCAAACTTTTTTCAATTTTTAGACCTTTTTCTTTATGATTTATATTTGCTATGCGGACAGGATGGGATACATTAGCCAATTTTCGGTTACATTTCAGTGATTACGCTAGTTTAATTTGCCAAAAAGAGGTGGGTTCCTATGAGTAAGAAACGTATAGAATCTTTTATTTTTGCCTGGGATCAAAATATCTTCATGAAAAAAATAATTATTAAAAGTTAAAGTGAAACATATGTATAATACTCAATTTCGAATAACCTATACACTCAACTTCATTTGGGAAATTCTATTTAGAATTTTTATTTAGAAAGTATAAAGTTAAATACTGAAAACCCGCTATACAAAATAGGATCAAAAGGTTCGGGAAATTAGTCAAAAAAAAATATTTTAAGAGTTTTTGAAAAAGAAAAATGATCATCATAATCACGAGACCTCGTTCTACCTTGTGGCTCCCGAAAAATGCCCCCAAACCGAAAAAAGCAAGAATGTCTAAGTCAAAGACATAGGTTCTCTTGGTGACTTTTTTCTATCATCAAGGTATTGTGTGTGTTAATTCCTCCCACAAGGGCAAACAATTAATCAACACGTGTATCTAGCGATTTTACGCCGTTTACGGGAATCAATAAGGAAGAAACGACTGGAAAAGTGGATCTCGGGCGAATGGATGTTTCATCACGATAACGCCCCAGCACACAGAGCTCTTTCCGTAGGTGCTTTTTTTGACTAAAAATACCATGTTGACAATGCCTCATACCCCGTACTCGCCTGATTTATCACCAAATACTTCTTTATCTTTCCTAGAATGAAGTCAGTTCTAAAAGGACATAGATTTGATACCGTTAATGTCATAAAGGAAATTTCGCTGAGCGTTTTGAGGAACATTACTTCTGACGAATTTTCTGGGTGCTTTCGTAACTGGGAAAAAAAGAATGAAACGCTGTATAGATTCCCTCGAACAGTATTTTGAGTAATATTAACCATTTTTTGTATATATTCATCTAATAAATCTTTTATGGCCCAATTCCCCGAATTTTATTATCATACCTTGTATGCACCAGACGACTTCAATTAACATTAGGCACACTAATTCTGCTTATATAGTCATATTATACATAAGTTTTCAGTACTTTTCTCCAACATGGCGTATAAAAATCTGATATTTGGCCTAACTGTGCAAAAAGTATGCAAAGTGTCATAGTCAAATTTTCAAGTTTCTTTCTCATATCGTCTTGAAGTTGTGAACTTAAAATTGGAAAAGCAAAAATATTTATTAAATAGGCTATTATTTTATATCAATATCAAGGGAAATCCCTAACATTTTCATATATAATATAATTAAATTATGATGCACTAGCGCGCCATCTGTTATCAAAATTCAAAACTATTTTAAAGGCGTAAGATTCTTTTTGATATTAAACAATTTCTACTGCCCTTACTGCAATGGAAAATTTGATGAGAGGGCCTAGCTCATCAGTGGTGAACCCTCTCAGCGGTTTCGCCAGTTTAATCTACCATTAAACTGGCGAAACCGCTGAGAGGGTTCACCACTGATGAGCCAGGCCCTCTCATTAATTTTTCCATTGCAGTAAGGGCAGTAGAAATTGTTTAATATCAAAAAGAATATTACGCCTTTAAAATAGTTTTGAATTTTGATAATTAAATTATATTATTATCATTATTAAAAAAAAACAATTTTAAATCAATATCAATGAAATTTTTAAATATGTTATAAATTATCTTTATTAAAAGAAAACTCTCAATATCGTTTAAGATTGACTGTTGCTCTAGAGTCTAGACACATTGGTTGAACTTCTATGTTCCGTTGTTGGTATTGTTGCTTATTCCTCAAGTCATTAAAACGATCTCCATTAGGACCCATTGTCTCAGCTTTTCTATTATAGTCCTGGATTTTTCTATGTTCTAGTGTTTATAAATCCTTGACCATAGGTGACACTTGGTGAGGATTGAAATATGTATTTGTGGTTTTTACTATCGACGATGGTCTCAGCAACCAACTCTCTTCAGTTTATACTAAATAAAATAATTATAAATGTATGAGTAATGTCCTCAAGTTCGAAATTTATTATTTAATTAATGCGAAAACCGGCACAGGTTGGGAAGATCTTCATTACTCTATCAAACCGTATTTGCCTAGTTTTTTTCGTGTTTTAGAAGGGGCAAAAAGGTGGTGTCTCCATGGGGTAAGTTGGTATTAATAATCCCCCTGGTTTCTCGGTGAGAGAGTTTGAAGAAGTTATCTTTCAGTTTCTTCTTTTGGCTTGACTTGAAATGGTCAAATTCAAGGCTGTCGATGGGCTTGGTAGTTGCCTTCGCCTGTGAGCATCCGCACACTTATATTATTTATTCAGTCCAATGTGAAAGGGGATCGGAATTTTGTGATCGAATCCTGATGTAGCTGATCCATGTTAGAGGAAATATCGCTAATATTTTTTTATTTTATGTGTACTAGTCGGTTAGCGCCTGGATAGCTGACATAGAATCTATGAAGAAGACATAGACTTCCGCTCTCGACTCACCCAAATGATTAAAAGCCAGATCAATAGTCAGTAGCTCAGTGTTGAGGACTAAGCATCCTCTTGGATTGGTCTGATTAAGTTTTATGAATTGTCTATTTTTTATGCGCATGCACTACTCCTATAATTTTCTTCCGCATCTTTAGAACCAACTGTATAGGTTTGTATATATTCTAAACCGTATTCTTAAATATTTTATATAGCTAGGATTTTTAAAATATGAGAGGATTTTCATTTTACTTATTACTTATATTTCCTATACTAATGTGGCTCAATATTTGTGGAATACTTAAATCTATATGTTGGGGATTTTACCAGAAGGACATTGGTCTATAAAATAAAAAACACTTCTTCCGTCAAAATAGAATATAAAAGTGAGCACCATTAATTGAGAGTCTCTGCAAACCACGGTACTCGAATCGGTAACAAAACCACAACACCAACTTTGGCGATTTCACGTCCACCTGAAGACCATGATTTCGGGCTAATGGCCCTCCTCAGTCCAGGGCGGGCTTTGATTTCATGAGAGAGATCCACAAGAGATCAAATTAAATCTTCATAATTCCCTAAAGAGGTGTTCAGCTTGAAGAGTTGCTAGGCCATTTCTGGGTAAACAAGTATTCCTCTTCGGATAGTCTGATAACGTAACCTTTTACAGATTCTCAATAATAGTTTTAGGCATTTATAATACTCCAGAATAGTTTTATAATTATATATAAATGAATATTTTTTGTTCTTTCGAATAAATAATAATAAAACTACACTCATGGATAAAACAAAGAATTTGTACCTTTTAGCATGTATATCGGGATTCAGATAGTAACTCTTAAAGATGTTTGATACACAGTGAGCTTTATTGAAGACACACGAGATAACCAAGTAGGAAAAAAAATGTATCTGTATCCCTCAAAAAATAAAAACCAAACGAGAGAGAGAGAGAGACCGGTGAAATCAAAGATTTTCCATTTCCTTAAGTTTTGTCCGTGAGTGTAAATCACACATTTCTTTCACGAGCTACAGCGTTTCAAAGTCGTTCTTTAAAAATAGAAAACTTTCTGCAAATACAAAAATAAACTTGGTAGAGAGATATAACAAAATTGTGAAGGTAGACTAAGTGGAACATTTTACATATCCCCTTTGCATAGCAAGATTAATCAAGGCCCCCCCAAGTTACAAGATTTCAATATTTTACCATTTTATTCGATACCTTGAAATCTTCAATCAGAAGTGGTGTGATCGTATAGAGGTCCAAATCACCATTTCCGTCAAAACGTTCCAAACCCTGAGGCAATAGGTTTATAAAATTATTGAACTATTCTACTCAATTGAACCCCCATATTTTGGCTATTTTAAAATGCCAAACGTATCAGACTTTCATATCATCAATAAGTAACGTGAATAAAAATTATCCCAAAATTCCGCGTACTATCATATCGACGATATTCTTATGCAAATTTCATTCCTAGCCATAGAGTGTTTAAAAAGTAGAAAAATGATTCCTGTATACGAAATAAATAAATATACTTCGGTTTTTTAAAGTTGACGATATTGTTGTTACTCCAATTCTGGATAACCTGAAGTTCTGGTTAACTATTTTTGTCTCGCATCCCTGCACCTAATGTCCCCGGTTCTAATTCTAACGTCTAACCCCACAGCCTGATTCCCTCAGTATTTACAGTAGATACTAAGATAGAAGAAAGAGATAATATTCATGGTAAACGGATTGCGGATTTCGACAATTTAGAAAGAGGGGATCATATATCGCCGCAACTCTTTTTATTAACGCGATTAAAGGAACCTTTCGGGCAGGCCCTTCTTCAGCTAACTATAGTGTACAAACAAGGCAAACGAGAGAGAGATTATATATCGTTTAAAAGAGAAATCTATGTAAATATAGTACAAAATGTCTTAAAGAAATTTACATAATTGAATAAATATAAAGAATCAACTATAGAGAGTTCAAAGGATTTAGTGGAGAGAAAAAAAATGGAATGGCTATTGTTTTATATGGCTTTTGAAGATTTTTTAGGATAGAAGGGGAACGTATTGTGATGACAACTGTATACTTTTGTTTAATGGTTTAGGGTGCTTCATGGTTTCTATTGCTTCAAGAATGAGTCTTTGGGTTTTAGTTGCGCAAAAGAGTTGCGGCGATATATGAACCCCTCTTTCTAAAGAGATAATAGTTGTAGACGCCCATAGGCCATGTCTACAGGCCTCAGTCTGGAGACATAGGTAGCACTCACAAATCATTCGCAAATTCTCAGATAGGAGAAGTATGGAAAGGCCTACCTTTCAATTTGTAGACATCGAATGCCTTCAGAGATAGGTCTAAAGACACAAACACCACACCGAAGCTTATCCTTGTGTATTTACAGTGGTTCTAGATGATAGGAATAGTACGTATGGAATAAAATTACAATTTGTGACTACCGAAAACTCTAGGACTCAGCCTAGAGGATTAACCTTCATTGCATCTACTGAAGACTTCCAGATAAAATAATGGAAGAGAAAAGTCTACCTTTGTCGATTTCAAAAAGTAAAGTCTTCGAGCTTCAGTCTGGAGACATAAGTCACACCCTAGAATCTGTATTTCCTGTAAACTCATTGGTAGAGGAAGGAAGGAACTACTTAGGCAATTGGTATATGTTGAAGGTCCAGGTAATTAGCAAACAAGAGACACGCTAATTGAGGTCAATCCTCCCAGATAACTATTCACACTAACTATTCAAAGTGAGGAAATTTTCCTATAACCTGAATGAGAAAGTTTTTGAAAGGCTTTCCCTTTCCTCGATATTCTTCTATTGCATTTTTTATTCTTAGACCACTTATTTTTCCCTATAATTCCCCATATGCTCTAAATAAGTGCACATAATTCTTTAATAATTTTGTATATTTTATAGATATGAACATATCATATTATATGGTAAAAGGGGTATTGTCGTTTTTGGAATTTATTAAAAACGAACATTTTATATTACTAACTCATTCGTATTGTAACAAATATTTGTAGGATACAAGGTTTTCGCACTTATTGAGAGTGTACTTTACCAGATTACGATGGCATAATCTCAATGTTGGAGCCTTCTGAAAAGTGTTCTAGGGGAAAGAAAGGTGCCGGGATATTGCTGGATACAAAATAAAGGTGGATAGAATAGGAAATGAAGAGGGGTTTCTATTGGAAAAGTAGCGTTTACATAGTTCTACTACTTGTTGTTAGGGTGTAATTCTGCTTCGCAGCTATTTCCACATCGACAGAAAAAACGAGAGAAATGAGAGAAAAATCGCTAGTAGTTCTAGAGACTTTAATTAAAATCAGTTTCTGAGCTCTCTGGAAAGAAACAATGGATCGCTGAGAGAGATTGAAAACCAGAAATCAGTAGCAATTACAGGTATTACTACCCATAAATGCAGTGTTTTTAAAACTTTGAAAAATTATATATAATTCGAAAATTATTCGGATAATAATGTAAGATTGAAAAGATTTTATTCATAACTCAAATATCCCAGTTTTTATTGATATTTGGGTCACAGTAAGGCTATCATTCTTAAAGAATCTTGCGTGTATTCCCAAAGTATTTTCCGAATGATTCCAACTTTTCAGAAGTTTTGAAGTTTTCTTCGAAATAGAAACATTTGCGTTTGATTACTTAGTCGCTTTTAAATCCTATAAAATTTCGTATTCGAATCTGAAAGGCGATTGCACAAATCAAATTTAAAGCACAAGCATGTTATTATGAGAATAAATTCAAAATATAATATAACGGTTAGAGTATTTTTTTCTTCATGCCGTAAATGTGACATTTCATGTACACTGATAGCCACCCAAATTGCAACACCAAGAAAGACAAGAGATATCACAACAAAATTTATTTTGTAGATAACATGTTGACCAAGTATCAAATGATATTGGGAATCTTTTATGGTTCAGACGATGAAACAATAAATAAAAAGTTTACTTACAGCTGAAATGGTTTTAAAGAATAAGGCGATTTTACCTTTTGAGAAAGTATTTTATATTTATTATTTTCAAAGAGAGAGAGAAAAAAATTAACAATTACACTTACTAATTATATAAACAAAAATATCACTCGTTCTTTTTTCTTTTTATTTCACAGTGTTGTCAGCCTAAACGTATTTTAAGATCATTGATTTATTATTTTAAAACATTTTCCTTCTTTTTTTCCAAAAATGATTAAATTTATATACTTCGGCGAAGTGTGGTTCCTGCCAGAATCAGTAGCCAGAGTAGCCGCCATTGTTAGAGATCACCGCTGCCACACGCCTCGGCATTGATTCAAAGAGACTTTGGATGTCTTCTTGGGGTACAGCAGACCAAGCAGCTTCCACACGTTGCCAAAGTTGATCTGGTGTGGCATCTGGGGATGTAATCTGGGTCAATCGTTGAGCAACCATGGACCACATGTTTTCTATCGGTGAAAGATCCGGAGAGCGAGCCAACCAGGGAAGCAATTCAATCTGGCGATTGACGAAGAACCTTTGGACAATAGGTGCTATGTGTGGTCGCGCATTATCCTGTTGAAATATGTCTGTGGGCAAGCCCTGAAGGCGAGGAAGGACAACTGGCTCCAACGCCTCGGAGATGCAGCCTTGGCTGTTTAAAATACCGGCAATGCGTACTAGAGGAGTGCGAGAGTGAAATCCAATACCGCCCCATACCATAATACCCGGTGCAGGACCAGTGTGGCGGTGCATAACGCAGCTGTTCAGCATCCTCTCTCCACGGTGTCTCCAGACTCGAATCCGACCATCGTGGTGTTGCAGATAGAAGCGTGACTCGTCAGTAAAGACAATTTCATTCCATTCTGCCGTCCACATCCTTCTTTTATCTCACCATTGGCGGCGGAGACGTCTGTGGTTCTGCGTCAAGGGTAGACGAAGCAATGGACGTCTTGCGAACAGACCACTCTGCTGTAAACGGCGTCGAATGGTACGTGCAGACACTGAATGATGCGTTACAGGCTGAATGTGCTGTGCTACAGTTCGTGATGTGACTGAGCGATCTGTCACTGCCATGCGCACAATTTGCCTGTCAGTACGTGAAGTGGTGCACTGAGGTAGATGCGATGGAACACGTCGGTCCGTCGTACCTTCCTGCATCCAACGATCACATATCCGCATTTTAGATGTTTAGTTTCGTCTAATACGACTACCGATTTCCCTAAAAGATATTCTACAATCTCGGTAGGCCACTATCCTTCCTCTGTCGAACTTGGATACTGGGTCAAAAGATGTGATCGCTGTTTTCTACGAGGCATAATTGATCGGTTTTTTTTTTTAAACACAAGAAAAAACCAATTGCCTAACTTGAAATCGTCGAAATCTCCAAGCCTTAAATAGTGCTTTGAATTGGAACCACAGGCGCGCGTGATGTGCATTTGCACTGGAATTCTAATCATTTGCGTATCTCACCTCCGCTAATGCATGTTGTAAATTTCATGTTATTTGCATGCTTCTTTCAGGGTGTTGCATTTACGGTGGCCAACAGTTTATAATAACCCCATAATTAAAGAACCTAATGAGTAAAGTTGTTTCCTTACTCTCTGGTTTTTGAGTTTTTTCGCGCAATTTGAAGCCGAAAAATAACAATTTTATAAATTTGATTTTTTTTTTTAAATCAAAAAGTAAATAACTTCAAAAAAATATGTTTTGATGAAAACAAAAAAATATATAATATATAGAGGCGGTGATATGGCTTTAAATCTAGAGCTTTAATCTATGCAAATTAGAGAAAATTTAGGGATTAGAATTCTCCATCTGATGCAATGAATGCAAGGAGTACTTCGAAGAAAAACATCGTATTTAATTTCCGATTCTTTTCTGAAGAAATAGGAAAGATCATGTGTGTGAACTGAGTATAGTTCCAGTCCACTTGGCGCCAGGCTTTAATTGGGGGGTTGATGCTTCGCCACGCTCCGTGCTGGAACTGGAGCGGAGCCGCATGACAGATATAGATCGGCTCTTCTTCTGAGTCATGTAGACGTCCCCACTGGACACTTCCATGGCCTCACGGGTATATACATACTTCCTGGACACTTCTATGGCATCACGGATGTCTATATACTTCCTGGACACTTCCTTGGCATCACGGATGTCTACATACTTTCTGAACACTTCCATGACATCAAAGATGTCTACATACATCCTGTGCACTTTCATGACATCACAGATATCTATACACATTCTGGACACTTCCATGACATAACAGATATCTATACACGTTCTGGACACTTCCATGACATAACAGATATCTATACACGTTCTGGACACTTCCATGACATCACAGATATCTATACACGTTCTGGACACTTCCATGACATAACAGATATCTATACACGTTCTGGACACTTCCATGACATAACAGATATCTATACACATTCTGGACACTTCCATGACATCACAGATATCTATACACGTTCTGGACACTTCCATGACATCACAGATATCTATACACGTTCTGGACACTTCCATGACATCACAGATATCTATACACGTTCTGGACACTTCCATGACATAACAGATATCTATACACATTCTGGACACTTCCATGACATAACAGATATCTATACACATTCTGGACACTTCCATGACATCACAGATATCTACACACTTTCTGGACACTTCCATGACATCACAGATATCTATACACATTCTGGACACTTCCATGACATCACAGATATCTACACACGTTCTGGACACTTCCATGACATCACAGATATCTATACACGTTCTGGACACTTCCATGACATCACAGATATCTATACACGTTCTGGGACACTTCCATGACATCACAGATATCTATACACATTCTGGACACTTCCATGACATCACAGATATCTATACACATTCTGGACACTTCCATGACATCACAGATATCTATACACGTTCTGGACACTTCCATGACATCACAGATATCTATACACGTTCTGGACACTTCCATGACATCACAGATATCTATACACGTTCTGGACACTTCCATGACATAACAGATATCTAACACGTTCTGGACACTTCCATGACATCACAGATATCTACACACGTTCTGGACACTTCCATGACATCACAGATATCTATACACGTTCTGGACACTTCCATGACATCACAGATATCTATACACGTTCTGGACACTTCCATGACATCACAGATATCTATACACGTTCTGGACACTTCCATGACATAACAGATATCTATACACGTTCTGGACACTTCCATGACATCACAGATATCTATACACGTTCTGGACACTTCCATGACATCACAGATATCTATACACGTTCTGGACACTTCCATGACATCACAGATATCTATACACGTTCTGGACACTTCCATGACATCACAGATATCTATACACGTTCTGGACACTTCCATGACATCACAGATATCTATACACGTTCTGGACACTTCCATGACATCACAGATATCTATACACGTTCTGGACACTTCCATGACATCACAGATATCTATACACGTTCTGGACACTTCCATGACATCACAGATATCTATACACGTTCTGGACACTTCCATGACATCACAGATATCTATACACGTTCTGGACACTTCCATGACATAACAGATATCTATACACGTTCTGGACACTTCCATGACATCACAGATATCTATACACGTTCTGGACACTTCCATGACATAACAGATATCTATACACGTTCTGGACACTTCCATGACATCACAGATATCTATACACGTTCTGGACACTTCCATGACATCACAGATATCTATACACGTTCTGGACACTTCCATGACATCACAGATATCTATACACGTTCTGGACACTTCCATGACATCACAGATATCTATACACGTTCTGGACACTTCCATGACATCACAGATATCTATACACGTTCTGGACACTTCCATGACATCACAGATATCTATACACGTTCTGGACACTTCCATGACATCACAGATATCTATACACGTTCTGGACACTTCCATGACATAACAGATATCTATACACGTTCTGGACACTTCCATGACATCACAGATATCTATACACGTTCTGGACACTTCCATGACATAACAGATATCTATACACGTTCTGGACACTTCCATGACATCACAGATATCTATACACGTTCTGGACACTTCCATGACATCACAGATATCTATACACGTTCTGGACACTTCCATGACATAACAGATATCTATACACGTTCTGGACACTTCCATGACATCACAGATATCTATACACGTTCTGGACACTTCCATGACATCACAGATATCTATACACAGTTCTGGACACTTCCATGACATCACAGATATCTATACACGTTCTGGACACTTCCATGACATAACAGATATCTATACACGTTCTGGACACTTCCATGACATAACAGATATCTATACACATTCTGGACACTTCCATGACATAACAGATATCTATACACGTTCTGGACACTTCCATGACATAACAGATATCTATACACGTTCTGGACACTTCCATGACATCACAGATATCTATACACGTTCTGGACACTTCCATGACATAACAGATATCTATACACGTTCTGGACACTTCCATGACATCACAGATATCTATACACGTTCTGGACACTTCCATGACATAACAGATATCTATACACGTTCTGGACACTTCCATGACATCACAGATATCTATACACGTTCTGGACACTTCCATGACATCACAGATATCTATACACGTTCTGGACACTTCCATGACATCACAGATATCTATACACGTTCTGGACACTTCCATGACATCACAGATATCTATACACGTTCTGGACACTTCCATGACATCACAGATATCTATACACGTTCTGGACACTTCCATGACATACAGATATCTATACACGTTCTGGACACTTCCATGACATCACAGATATCTATACACGTTCTGGGACACTTCCATGACATCACAGATATCTATCACACGTTCTGGACACTTCCATGACATCACAGATAACTATACACGTTCTGGACACTTCCATGACATCACAGATATCTATACACGTTCTGGACACTTCCATGACATCACAGATATCTATACACGTTCTGGACACTTCCATGACATCACAGATATCTATACACGTTCTGGACACTTCTCATGACATAACGATTCTATAACACGTTCTGGACACTTCCATGACATAACAGATATACACGTTCTGGACACTTCCATGACATCAACATATATACACACACTTCTGGACACTTCCATGACATCACAGATATCTATACACGTTCTGGACACTTCCATGACATAACAGATATCTATACAAGTTCTGGACACTTCCAAACATCACAGAAATATCTATACACGTTTGGACACTTCCATACATAACAGATATCTATACACGTTTCTGGACACTTCCATGACATCACAGATATCTATACACGATCTGTGCGCCGACTCCATGACATCACAGATATCTATAACGTTCTGACACTTCCATGACATCACAGATATCTATACACGTTCTGGACACTTCCATGACATCACAGATATCTATACACGTTTTATGGACACTTCCATGTACATCACAGATATCTATAATACGTTCTGGACACTTCCTATGACATCACGATTTATAACTAGTACATAGACACTTCCATGACATCACAGATATCTATACACGTTCTGGACACTTCCCATGACATAACGATATCTATACACGTTCTGGACACTTCCATGACATCACAAGATATCTATACACGTTCTGGACACTTCCATGACATAACAGATATCTATACACTTCTGGACAATTCATGACATCACAGATATCTATACACGTTCTGGACACACTCCATGACATCACAGATATCTATACACGTTGGACACTTCCATGACATCACAGATATCTATACACGTTCTGGACACTTCCATGACATCACAGATATCTATACACGTTCTGGACACTTCCATGACATCACAGATATCTATACACGTTTCTGGACACTTCCATGACATCACAGATATCTATACACTTGGACACTTCCATGACATCACAGATATCTATACACGTTCTGGACACTTCCATGACATAACAGATATCTATACACTTCTGGACACTTCCATGACATCACAGATATCTATACACGTTCTGGACA
>CP092877.1:18021197-18038490 GCA_030710605.1 Cordylochernes scorpioides | reverse complement strand
TCACTATCACAGCCTGCACACTCAGCAGGGGAACGTGATAATCGGCGGCGACTTTAAATCGGCGAAGACCCCATATTTCGAATGCAAAATTTGAGATAAAATAGGATTTGAGCATCCTAGGATCATTACAACCATCCTGACCTTTCGGCCCTCAAGCCAGGATGCAAACACATGACGACATGCTCTACATCCTGTTTATAAGCCAAGTAAACATTTTTTAGACTAATGTGTCCGTTAAACTTTGAAAGTCCACCCCTAACGTCCGGTTAGGAGGATTTTGCCCCCCGACACGCCTAGTTAAACTCAGATTCCAGGAAAGATTCTGTAGTAAAACAGAATCCATCTACTGTAGGTGGACAAGACACTTATTGAGTCGGTTTATAATTAAGAACATCACATCTTCTTTGTTGCAGTCAGAGACTCGCTACAAGTCTCTCTGTAGCCTTACCTACATTCCTGTAGACATACATCGTCTTAAATTGTACATCTAGATCATAGGCATGTCATCTCCTATTGTTCAACAATTCGTTCTTTAAATTTTTGTAGCCGAAATGTTTCTTAAACATTTTTATAAATACATGATGGCCACAACTTAACAAACGTTCCAGTAAGCGTCCTCGCTTAGCTAGGCATAATCCGTCCTTGCCATTGGTTTAACAAACTGGATAGGAACAATCTACTAATGCACTTAAAATTTGTGCTTGATAAACTGCCAGATTCCCCGTTTAGATAGTGGAGACCTAAATATTGATAAATGTAGTGAGAAACATTGGTACTCAGTCCGTCTCATATGGGAAAATAATTCTGAACAATCGAAACCCTTAACCCGCTGTTAGTGTCAGGCGGAGCTGACTTGGTAAGCTGCCAGTGTTAGCTGAACGCCAAGTGCCTTGTCCCTTGTCATTTCTCAGGATGGACCGCGACGGGGGTCCTGGTCATCTCATGTAGGTTCTACGAATGACACTGAGTGGGCAGCTATCGAAGAAGCCCAAACCTGCTTCCCCAATCAGTTGGTTCACCATACAAATTGACCCCGGGTAGATAAATGGTCATTCTGGTGCCACGGGGACCGGCCTAAGTTCAAAATACTTTATAAACTTTTAGAAGTGTGTCTAGCCACGGTCAATGACATAATTTATTCCGACCAAAGAGATGGCACTGAATAGGTGCGCGAACCTACTACTTTTGTGAATCTGATTGCGACGAAACTATTCGCAAACATACAGCTTTATTAAGATGAGATATGAGTGAATACAGAAGCCCCTATATATGAGATAAAGCGTCCTCAGATTATTTTTATATAACAAACAAATTTAGTTCTAAAGCATTCAAAACCATCTTGACTTTCTTGGCCTTCAGACACGCTTCAAACAGGCTTCAATCAGAGTAGGATTAAGCCTAAATAAAAAAAAAGTAATAACACAATAATTTTAGCAGTCCTAACCAAATAAAAAGCTACCAATCTTGTTTTCAGTTATTACGATCATATTCTATGTCATAAAAACCTACGGATTATACAACATTGTGCCTTAAACAGCTGTAGATAGTTTTAGCAAGGCTTGTGGTATAGAGTTCGCATGGAGAGAATATATGGCATGCGGGGTAATAAACCTGGTCGGAATAAATTATGTCATTGACCGTGGCTGGACACACTTCTAAAAGTTTATAAAGTATTTTGAACTTAGGCCAGCCCGTGGCACCAGAATGACCAGCCTATAAGAACATTGTTTCCTTTTATAAATATTTGAGGACACTTAATGTTGAAAAATACTAATAGAAATTTTGAAATTCAAGCCTCGTCATGGTCGGCCTAAATATCCTAGACTTAATTTATGCGGTATAATGTTGTATAAAATGTAAGGGATTTATAAAATAGATATGATCGTAATATAACTGGAGATAAGATTGTGGAGTTAAAGCTCTTTTCAAATAAATAATCCAATGAAAATTTTTATACTATTATTTATATATTTATAAATTCGAATTGATTATATGTTTTCTTTAGCACAAGAAGTGTTTAATAAAATATAAAGGTAGTTAAGAGCACCTCACATCCAAGCAGACACAACCAAAAATTCAATCGTGCAAAATCCCGGAGAAGCTGTGCCCATTCAACATATATATATTAATAGGGTATAAAATATAAGAAGAGAAAAATGATTCAGCATTTTATTATTTTTTATTCTTAAAGAACAAATATAAATGCGTCGCTAAGGAAAAGGTTTCTATCCAAATTTCATTTCAGCCCCCCACCCTACCCCTCTCCCCTTCCTTCCAAATATGGCGCTGTCCCTCCGCCGTTCAAACGAAATCCTAACCGATTCTCCTCAATTGCCAACCGTTCTTTCTACCGAGATGAAACAAGTGGATGAGCAACAAAGCCTTTCCAGAAACTTTCAGAAGTTGGTGAAACTGTTCACTGAGGTTGAAGACAAGAGAGGAGTAGACTCGGCAGGTGTGAATGAAGAAATAACGGTCTTCGCCGTCAGGAAGGAGTACTACAGTTGTTTGGTGGGATTCCTGTTGGCCACTGACCATGGGATCTACTGGGCCAACCAGCCGCTCAAGTCCCAGATCACGGACCTACTCCCGGACTTGGTGGAAGTCCAGCCTTTAATTTTCATCGCTCCTGCTCCCTGCTCTTACATATTCACTTTTACCAAGAACTGCCAAGGCCATCTTGTCGTCAAAGTCCACCCAGCCATTGACAAACAGTCTGCCGTAGAGTCTCTCCCCAATAACGAATAAAATTTCCAAAATGTAGATTAACGAAAAACGATTTGAGGAGAGTAACAATTTTATGTTGTCTAACACAAGTTTCTTCTCTAATATCTCTCTTAGAATGATGAAACATACAAAGTATTGAACCTTGCAATTTTCACAGGGGAAACCGAACACTTCCTAGATAGGTCTTTTGAGATTTTAAGATTTTTGACATTTGAAAATAAAAAGTGAACGTATTTAATAGGATGAATTTGATATCAAAACAAAGGATTACCAATAAGACACCCAAGACAGGGTTCGCTATAATAATCTTTTGATATTTTTCTTTAGAAAAATGTATTCGAAAAAAATCAAAGATCTAAAGTTATCAGCGATCACCATAATTTGTTATCAAGGCTCAATATATTAGAGTGTGGAAGTATGGATTATTATTTATAATAATTATTATGATTTAATTTATAAGTATTCATTATTTTATGATTGAAATAACTATGAGTTTTTAAAAGGCAAAACAGTTTCCCGTCAAGATAAAATTTCTTCCTGTCAAATTTTTAAACTACTTTGTTTTTATTTGTGAAGTTTTAGAAAAGGCATTTGACCCTTGAAAGCAAACATTCCCTCTGCATTTCAATATGAGCTCTAATGAAGATCACTAAAGCCCTCAGTGAGACCTAATCTAATGATCTCTATAAGCAGCCATATTTGTGCGAAATAATAATTTTTAAAAAATACTTGTATTCATAGAATCTAAATTTCAATGAACGACCGCATTCAGAAGAAACCATGTTTTTTGGTGATATTAATGGGGGTTCCTACTGTTATTCCGTTTACATATAGTCACGGAAAACAATTCGGAAAGACCAACCCCAAAATTACACTGAAATTTATTTAAAGGAAAACAAATAAAATTCATAAAACACTAGGAAGGGAATCAGGGAAGTTTAACAGTGTAGAGAAAATTTTCTTCTTCTTCTTCTTTATCTCCACACTGGGTGAAATAGAATGCGTCTGCCTTTGTCATTAAGACTGGGAGCACTACTCAGTGGCAGGCCGACTTAGCTCCAAAATAAATGGTCGTCTCTGACATGAGGAACAGATGCCATGTGCAGCCGCTCCTAACATGGAGTACAAACTCTGCTCATCCTGTATCCCTGGATTAGGAGCCCTAACAGGGTACTATCAGCCGGGCCAGCTGAGCCCAGGTTTTTTAGTGAGCTTGTTACTGCTCCCTCTCCTCCTTTTTCATCCGGGCTTGGGACCGGCAAGGGCGGATATTTCTGAATATTAAATATTTTGCTACAATGTATTGGATCATAATGAAAGAGTATCTTCTCTGATGATGCACCTAACCTCTGCTGATGGTAGAGTGCCATCCCTCGTAATAACTATCAATTCCGATATTTCCTCGGAAATAGGCCAAATACTTGACGGAATTGGAAAACTAACCACGTACATATTTCCGGATGTCATCCTTCGTCAGCCGCGGGTGTAGACTGAGTTTTGTCCAAATTACGGAAAGAACAAATATGGTTCAGCAGATATTTTTTCTTGATAGCTGACGATAACCAGGTACGTTTCGTTGTGTGACAGGGAGATGCTTCCATTTCACCATTGATATTCTTTTCTCTATTTTGCTCTTTTAAAACCTATTAGGAATTAAGCATGCCATTTGATATAACTTACAAAATTATGTTTCAAGATATTTTTCTCTTCAAGTGAAATATTTTACATGGCTTCCATTTCACCATTGATATTCTTTTCTCTATTTTGCTCTTTTAAAACCTATTAGGAATTAAGCATGCCATTTGATATAACTTACAAAATTATGTTATCAAGATATTTTTCTCTTCAAGTGAAATATTTTACATGGCTTCCATTTCACCATTGGTATTCTTTTCTCTATTTTGCTCTTTTAAAACCTATTAGGAATTAAGCATGCCATTTGATATAACTTACAAAATTATGTTATCAAGATATTTTTATCTTCAAGTGAAATATTTTATATGGGCTTACATTCTTAAGAACAGATATCCTAAAATTACTGTAAAGTTAAATAATTGGGTTGTCGCCCACACACAGAGGAATATCGGCATTTAGTCCATATATGAGAATCATTCAGTTGCAGGAGTTATCTAAATGCCCAAGGTTCTGTGTGGGTGACGCTCCGACCTAATCTCACGCCACGACCTTATTGTTCTCGCCTTCCGCCTGCGATGAAAATGAAAGTTGCGTGCCGCCAGTTATCGGCTGATTTCTTACGCTCCCGTCGCCCGACGTTGGCCACGTGGGCTCGATAGCCTTTGTTGATATAGCCAAACCTGTCTTGGACAGTTCCCCCTGATAAAATTACCCTTCTAAGACATGTTCATATCAATTCATTTTCAGCCTTTTGATATTTAAGACTAGAAGCTTGAATGCATTTGGCGGGCACACATTTGATAGAAGAACAAACAGTTTTCAATCAAAATGAGGCCTTAATTAGTAAAATGTCTAGAATAGATTTTCGGAACCATTTGTTTCGATGGTATAGGCTTCAGAATGGTTATGTAGTTTATTGGCTGATTGTTTCCTACCTTTTGTCACGGGAATTATTTCGTTTTGTTTTGGCCGGACGGTAGATATGGTGGGGCATGATCATGTGAGAGGTCAAAATATGCCTTTTTATGTCTTCGATATCAACACTTGACCTTTTTTTATATTTCTTCTTATATTTTCATATTTATATGTTTATGGTATTATACAGATCTATGTTTCAGGCATAGTGGCATAAATAAATATTCTCAGCAACTAAAGAACAAAACCACAAAGCGATAAGCAATTTTTTTTTAAATTAGTACATTCCTTCGATGGGTCCCAATTTGTCCTCACAAGTCTATCCCAACCAGTTAATGCAAGTAACAAACTGAGCTCTGAACCTTTATAAGTGCATCCACCTCTATATGTGGTGCATTCACAGTGAAAGCAGTCGATAACTATCACCCTACCGTCATGGTCTATATAATTTGCACTTGGAATTATAAAACAGCTATTCAGTTTTCTCTATTGGGTCTACGATTTAAATCTACCAGAGTGAGCTGAAAATGTGTTAATATTTAAAATAACTTGAGGAAGTCAATTGCTATGTTAGCTACATCATTGTATCTGAGGTCAGTTTCGAGCGGCCGTTTCTCTCACTGCCGAGGGGAGACACGTTGGCTCCATGTTCCATGAGAGTGAGTTTACTCAAATTATTAACGGGGGTTAACAAATGGTGTCTTTGGAAAGGAATTAAATTGATAGTTGAATTTATTTTATCAGTTAAACTAGTTCTTTTTTTTATAAAACATTGTGAAAGGTTTCTTCTATATCCGTAAAAACGCATTTTACATATCCTATCTATATTCAGAATGTGCAGATTTAGAGCAAGGAATAAGACACAATTGTAATCTGACAAATTAGAGAATCCCAAATTGTAGAAAATTAGAGAATCCCAACACAAAAGGTTTCGGGTTACATATTTCAACAGTATAATGGTGGCTTCGATTTCGTGAAATTGGACGAATAGGTCTAAAACGTGTTTAAGATGTTAAAGTGGAGTGGCTTCTTCGGCCAAAATAAATTGCAAAGTTGGAAAATGAAAAATGAAAATATTTTTTTTTGAAGAACGAATATGATAACACGATGATGCAGAAAGTACTTTTTACATCTTTTAATTACTTAGAGAGTTCCTGGAACTTTTGAAATAGGGTGCAAATACATTGTGCCTGCAAAATCTGCATGCAGCTACTGGCCTAGGCTGGGATATTGACCGCTGACCTACAGATCTCATTGTTACCATGGCGTCAACTCATTTGTTTTTTTCAGAAGCCAGGGTGTGGCCAAGATGCCCTGCTTCTTTGTTCTAGCTATTGATTGGATCCTGGACTCATTCGGCGCTTAGACCGCCGTTATCTTCTGGCATCAGACAATGCTTGACGTATGACCACTGAGCTTTCTATATTACCGTTCAATTTTAGCTGTTCGAAACCGTTTGACTGGAATATACGTATTTGGAAAGTATTATTTAGAATTTGTAGTTCTGGAAGCAATGAACGCTTTCTACGTGACAACTTTACATATATCTCAGGTTCCTTACACATCTTCCAAGATGTATAATAAAACTTCCAATGAGCGAACACCTTTACTAGCAACTCATTTTGTATTTAAAGTCAAAATTATCCGACCTAACATAACACGACCTCTAATGAATAACCAATTCCAGAAGTACCCATTAATTGAACTGTGTATTTCATAGTAGATTTTTTTTTGTGTAGAGAATGAAGAGCTGGAAGAATTTCTATAACATTCAAATTTTAGGTAGCACAACATATTAATTTTACCTTTTGTTCTTCTATATATTTCTTTTGAATCAGAGTTTCAAGAAATTATATCCTAATTTTTGAGTTTGAAACGTCAAACCTAATTTTCTTTAGAGAGAGTTGGGAGAATATATAAGGAATAAGATTTGACGTAAGAAATGAGATTTCGAGTTGCTGGTTTGCATAAATAAGTAAGATAGCGCAAAATATGCCGAAATTCTTAAATAATAGCTCACATAAATTTAAGGACTTTGTCAAATATGTAAAGTTAATTTACATTTTTCAATTAAAATTTAGTTCCTCACTGTTAACTTCAGTATCTTAATTAAATGGTAAAATACATACATGTATATTTGGGAAGGCTTGGCTTATCAGTGGTAAACTCTCAGCATTCAATCTAAACGACCGCTTTATTGTTTTACTCAGCTGTATTTCTACCATCATTGACCATTTTGAAGATATTTTAGTGAAAATAAGAAAATTAAGGTCATTAGGGTTTTAACATTAAGGACGCGCTTTGAGAACAGTTAAATATCTTACTTAAAGAGAGAGAGAGAGAGAGAGAGAGAGAGAGAGAGAGATGGCTGCTTAAAATTCGACATTATTATGCCGTTTCCAACCAGAATAGGCAGATAGGAATCACCATATTGATTTATTGTGCAAATAACGCAGCTTCAAATTTATGAAGGAGCCATAACAAGAGCTATGGGAAATTCAAACAAAATTCGGGTCATAACATTAAACCGTGGCATACAGGTTGTTATTCGTACGAATTTGTCAAACCTAGCCATTTACCGATATGAATAGGTGTTCTTTGTACAGACAATTGTAACGTCATAATGTATTTTAGGTGAAGTCTATTAGCACAAAAAATAGCATTTTTATAGTTAAACATAAAAAGTATTAAGTAAGATATTTTTGTTGGACACACACACAATTGAAATGATAAAATCTTATTGTTTGAAGCAAATCATAGGTTTGTGTTTATATAATGTAGCATTATTATTATTAGTACCTTTTATACTCATGACTGCCACATAACGAAGGAAATAAGATAAAAGAATTGAACAAGAGAGCTACTGCTGGGGTGCAGGTTGAAGGGAAGTGACCTCGGAGTTTTTCAGACTCACGCTCAACTTGCTGACCTGATGGGCCCGTGAGAGACAAAAACTGCCGTTATAAATGGATGATCGGACTGTGGGACAGTACTGGCCTGATTTGACAAACTGTCGTCGTTGAGTCATATATGGTCTACATCTGAGGTTCTTCATCTAACCAGGGATGTCTTATCGCTTTGCCAACAGCTTTCTCATCGTCAAATATTACATTTATAGTCGATTTAAAATTGAGAAAGTTTCATCCTTTTCTTAATTCTCTCTCTAAGCAAGGAGCTATAAAGTTAAATCGTACTAAAGCGACAGCTCTATATTACAAACCAGGGTGGATACTGTAGGATTGGTCTATGGTAGAGAGTTCTATGCCATTTAAAATGATTAATTATGTCAAAAGAGCTATATGATGTGAATAAATGATATGCATAGCTATTTGAACGAAGAAAGTGGCCTTAGGAAGGTTCTACTCTATATGATCATTTTGAAGGCTAGCACTACACACTAGGACGAAGAGACAGTCCTGATCTTATTGCACTTCCCACGATAAAAGACCTCCAGTATAAAGAGAGATACAATAAGAAACAATACAACGCCCAATAAGAAGGCTAGAACTCTAAGTATTAATAGCATAGCATGCACCGGAAAACCCTGAGCTGATTTAACTATAGGGATAGGATTGAAATTAACAGGAACACAGGGGACACGATAAGATGCCATAACAAACCAACAAAAGAGCTTGGAGCACATGCGGCAGTAGCACTTAAGATACGATTTATTATTACATCCAATCAGTACTCCAATCAGCATTAGCACATATATATGGCAGAACTAAATCAACAGTTGATTCAGAGCTTCAAGCAGCACTAACACAGTAAATCTAAGAAGATAACCAAACTAAACCAACAAGGGCTAGAACTCCAAGTAGCAGTATCGTAGGAAAGATACGAGGCAAAAAGAGAGAATGTAGAACGGCAGGAAGGGATGAAGAGTTAAAGGATGAATTATACCTCCAGGAGCTCTTTCCATCTGATCGGAGGAGACTTCCTGGTCTTAAATCAAGCGAAAGCGGAGAGGCGGGACCCGATCGCACGTGAGGCCGCGTGGTAATTCTAGAAGTTATCTTACAGGACGGCTCTTGTTAATAGATGGTATATAGATTCTAGATGGTGATATTACCAAACAATTCTCTTCAATAGCAACGGCTGTCAAACATAGAAGAAATAGATTGAGAAGATTAATTTGACGATATGTTACCATTTTTTTCTCTCTATATATATAAACTTATTAATATAAATAACTCTTTCAATTATGATTATATAAAAGGGCGTAAATTTTAAATTTAAATTATATTCAAATTATATCTATGTGTATAAAAAAAAGGATATCACGGAATATCTAAGAACTTGAAATTCGTGTTTGTATTTGATAATTATTTTTTAAAACTTAAAAAAATAATAATAAGGTAATTAAACATTTCTTATATAGAAACTTTATATAAATGTCTCTATTGTTCCCAAAACTATAAACTATTTACGCGCATTGTTTCTTTTATAAATAAACTAGCCGAATGACCCGAGCAACGTCCGTGTTTTACCCGATTAAATGTTTTGGTTCAAATACTATTTGTTACAATTATAAATTGGCGCCTTAAATAAATACATATATTAGTTAATAACTATAGCCTATGTGCTTTATCTGTCTATGTATTGTTGGCTTCCGTAGGCGTCTCTTACTGGAAAAAGAAAGAGAGGATTCCATTTACTTATTATCTAATATATGCATTTATTTAAGGAGCGACCCGCTCCAACACAATAGTTACAAAAACCAAAAAGCGAGTGGGTGGGGGGGGGTCAAAAACAAAGTGTCTCGCGTAGTGGCGGCGCCATCGTAGCCACGTGATCCTAGCCAACCAATAGGAGAGCGCCATTCCAAAGAAAAAGCAAACGGTGACAGAGATGACGCATGACGCTCGTAACTGTATATAGAATAATTTCTTACCGCGCCCTTACCACAATCGTAACAAAAATCGCATGCACAAATAAAGAGAGAGGCGCCTCTTTTGATACATCTATATGTTATAAAATATAAATATACATCATAAGACTACAATATAAATGATTGAAAGGTCTACCAAAGAAATGGAGTTAGGTCTTCACACAAAGCTGCCTATTTTAAGCTAATATAGCTTTACACACTTAACAAATTTTATAGCCCTCTAGTAATTATTGACCGCGCACTGACTTTTTTGACACCATGTTTATCTGGAAAATATTATATTTGCAAGTAACCTTTAACGTAAAATATATTATTTCTCTAATTTCTTATCTTCCCTCAAGCTTCAGAAGATGCAAAGGACATGATTGAGAGCAGTAAAATGTGCATATTCTTTAACCACATTAAGACTGGGAGCATTCTTCAGTAGCAGACCGACTTGGTTTCATGTTGATGTACAAGATAACGGTAAGTAAAAACATCAAGTATGATAGTTATATGTTTTCCACATTATAGAACAAGTTTAAAAAACATACATTAAATTTTGATATGGGCTATGAAATATAGTTTCAGATATATATATTTAGAGATCTTTTATTTCAGTCTCCGATGATGATTGAATTTTAGAGGTAATAGTTTATGCTTTTGCAGATTCTCAAATTCCTATAGATACAAGCCGCTTCGAAACATACACTCATGAAAAAAAAAACAAACTTGAGGGAGTGGAAAGTCTTTGTGATGTCGCCAGTCCTCTGTTTATTTTTTTAAGGAGACGGACAATTTTGATAACACTTGGTTATCTCATGTGTCTTCAAAAAAAAAAAAAAAAAAGGGTGTCACTGTATATTAAATATTTTTCAGAGTTATTGTCTGAATCACGATATACATTCTGAAAGGTACAACTTCCTTGAGTTTTGTTCATGAGTGTATTTTAAATACAAATATTAATTATTGTATTTTTTTTGGTTTCCACTTTCTAATATGTCCTGTATATTACGCGTAAAAAATAAGTGATAATATACATATGTATATGGTAATTTAAACCAACAACCCCATACTGTGTATATAACTTATAATAAGATTGTCATGTTGTATATATAAACACATCTATAAATAATGATGCGCATGATTAATCTGTGTCATTGCATCGCCCTATGTAATGTAATTTGTACAAAGTGGATAAATAAATAAAATCTGTAATAGATTTAAGAGTTGAGCTAGGGCGGAGATCGAACATATAGTATTGCCAAAACAACAAAGTCTAAAGATGGAAGTCATAAATCAGGTAGATTCACAATTCCCACGACAGGCCACCCACACTGTCACATGTGGTGGAATGCAGAGACCCCTCTCACACCTGGACAGGTAAAGGCGCCCTTTCTCAAACGCCCCTGTCACATAAGGTCCCCCCCCCCGTCTTTTAACCTATAAATACATCACTTTCACAGGGACTTGACAGTTCAGTTCAGTTTAGTTGAGTTCACCCTTAGTGCAAGCCGCGTCGGTCGTATGTTATGTCGATCTCATCCAACATGTAGTTAGTAAGAACTCTTCTATCTCCATCTTTTCGCTCCTAGCTCAACTTTTATCTGTTACGGAACTTTCTTAGTGCAATTGTGTCTTCGTTTTTTGTGTGGACATCCCAAACTTTCCACTCTGCCTCGACCACGACTGCCTGTATTTTGTGAGAACTTTTAAAGGTCTTCCAAGGTGCAGAGAGGTACTGGAAAACTCTACATCCTGACTGTTCCTCTCGGTCAACACAGTACAACAAGAGCTACCAGGACTTCAACTTTTATTTCAGTAGTCGACAGGATACTACAAGTCGACAACAACCAAACTTTAACTTATATATTTCAGTAGTCGACAGGATCTCTACAAAAACTACTGGAATTCTCAACCTACATTACATGTATGTACTAAGTAAACTAACTGGTGATAGGTTTGTTTCGACCAGGATTTTAGGTTATGGAGGAGAATTAAAGCTAACTATGTGAGATTTCTAGTTTAGCACCTCAGGGCTAAAACATAAACTGAAACGGTGAAGCAGTTATAGCTCAGGACCTCAGGGCTAAAACAGGAACTAAAGCTGTGAGCCAGTTATAGCTCAGGACATCAAGGCTTGGACAGGAACTGAAACTGTGAAACAGTTATAGCTCTGAACTTCAAGGTTAGGGCAGGAACTGGAACTGTGAGACAGTTATAGCTTAATACCTAAGAGCTTGGACAGGATCTAAAATGGTGAGACAGTTATAGCCCAAGACCTCAAGTTAGGAGAAGTGAACCTAAAAATGTGAGCACGCTAGCTTAGAACCTCAGGGTATGGAGATGAAGCAACATTATTACCTGGCGAGAGAGTCCTGGCTTGAGACCTCGGGGCAGGGAAAAACTAACCTATCAGTGGGAGAAAGCTGTCTGGCTCAGGTAATAATAAGTTAGTAGGAAAGTGTGTGCAAAGCTAACTGGTAAAGACGTCGGGCCCTGAGGCTTATGGCGTAGAAAAAGTTTCCCCATTTACATAATTACTTCCATAGGGCGTGGACCGTGGGATTTGGTAGTTAGCATGAAAATAATATCCACAGGGGTAATTTACCTTCAAAACCTAACAAGACCTATTTGCTTTCCACTTAGTAGTTCCGAGAATTATCAAGTGTAATTAGTATAAAATGGTCAAAAGCGAGATTTAGCAATGCCATAGGCTGCTCAATATATGAAGCATGGATGTTAGTCTAACTATTCTTCAAGCTTACAATGGGCTGGTATATAAGAACATTGAATAAAGCGCTCCGCTATGATAATTTCTAATTTTATTTTATTTGGTCATGAAAAAATCTCTTCCATGGCCCTAACAATGCCTCGCATTTAGCGCTCTGCTCGTCGAATAACCTCTTGGTCGAAAGCTTCCTTGTTTTTATATAGATAAAAGAAACTTATCAACGGAAAGTGGTTTTGATTTTAACACTTTTTAAGCGATTCAACCTTTTGTTTTAAAAATATCACTAGATATCTGTGTAGGTAAAGAGGAATATAGATACACCAACCGTTCTCGAACTATTTATTTTCCCTTCAAAGAAGGAAAGAAACAACAAATTAAAAAAATAGATTTTAAAACTACTTATATAATTCACCATATTTCGATATTTAGATCAAGGTGAAAATATCAGGCCTACACCAGGAAAAAGTTTTTTCTTAAAATCTTTAATCTCTAGATTTCGCGCGCGGGCACGCGCGAACGCTCTTCTAAAGGAGAAAACACAATTCAATGATATTTAGATGATGGGTATATCTCCAACATATGTCCAGCATCCCTAGAAAATCTCCCAAGAAAGAAATCTGCCTGGCGACACCTCATTAATTGGACTTCCACTGGCATTGTATATAAATCCAAGAAGACTTAGGTCAAAAGGACATCCCGGGTAGTTGGCGACTTCTGTACGCTCCAGGAACCTGGGTTACTTAAATAAATAATAATAATGATGGGTATATACCCGGGTAGTTGGCGACTTCTGTACGCTCCAGGAACCTGGGTTACTTAAATAAAAAATGATGGGTATAAAAGGAAAGACTTGTATATCGCCAAGCACACCCTTGAGGCCATGGGGAGTGTTGTAGGCTACTTTGCCGCGATTGACTCCAGGATTCCACTCCAGTGTTAAAGGCAAGACTTCCCTCCAAGAAATATAAATTACTTATCGACGCTCTGACGACAAAGCCGCTTTTAGCACCGTAAAACTAACGAATTCAAAGTTTCCTTGGAACAAACTCTCAAGACGCCGAGAAAGCTTTACAGAAACACCTCAGATCCATGTCATAAGCAATAAGATTTGTGGGTCACAGCTCTTATGGAGATAATCTATATAACAGAATATTTATTTTGAAAAAGAAAAAGGCATCTACTTATCGTGCAATTAAAAGTTGCTGATGGCTTGCGCCATCTATCGGAATAAATATCAACTATTCTCATAATTTATGCATCTTATCCCAGTACAATATCACATTTGTACTATTTTTTCAGAATATTTATTATTCAATCACAGATTATTAATTCCCATATTTTGTTACATAAAAAATTAATCTCAATGCTTCTCTATTATTTTATTTACATAAAATTTAATTGATTCAATAAAAATAAATTACCTCTTGACATACTCATATTTGTGTTTCCTAATTTTAAATAACTTTTCAACAATTGTCAGTTTAAAATTCAACTAAAATAATTAATCAACAAAAACAAATAATCTTTCTATAGCCCGATATAAGAATGTGAAGTCGTATTTAGACTTTAGTCCAAAGAACCAAAAATTTAAGGCTTTACAGTCGAGTAGGTTTCAATGTAGGATTTGCTATATCTCATTGTCAGTTCAACCATGCCCAAGAATATTTATTTATTTTAACTAAATTGTTTTAAATAAGGTTAAATATAAGAGAGAGTATTTTATATATAAACTAAAAAATATATATATATAATATATTTTAAACTGTATGACACTTTTAGTATATGTCACATATCTTCCAATTAGAGCCGATACCTTAAAAGATTCTACCCTTATTTTAAAATGTACACCTTTTCTATTTGCTACCACCCCCATATTTTGTATATATGCTATATCTTTATTAATAATACCTGTAAACCCCTATTTGTATGTAAAACTAAAAATGTTTACGTCAAAATAAAGATCCAAAGAGTGTTCTGTCAGCTGGTGGCAGGGACAGAGGGGAGGAAAAAGCAAACGCCCAGTCCATGTGGGGCCCCCAGGGACTCTTTATAGACGACCCCTGAAAACAGGGCAGGTTTTGGCAGGGGGTCAGCAGATGTTCTAGGGTGTGGCCATCGACAGACGGCTTCTGTCTCGCACACAGTCTCTCTCTCCATGTCTCGGTGATAAGCATCCAAGTTTGTGTCATGGCCTCTACCTCTGTCCCGTGGGCTGTCCCCGATCACTCTCGGTGCTAATATTTAGCCCTGCCTCTGCTTCTTGTTGTCCGCGTGTGGGAAGAACATCGACACTCGCCTCACGTACACGACTGCCAGCTTATCCATACGTCGGCAGGATCACATTTGCAACAATATTACATATATCATATTTTGCATATTATATTGCAGTTAAACCTGTCTATAGCGCCCCCTCTAAAGAGCGCCTTCCTCTCTATAGCGCCCGATTTTAAACATTTAAATGTAAGCATTTTATATTAAAAGTGACCTGTCTATAGCACTCTATTTTGGTGAGTCCCAAGAGGGAGCGCTATAGACAGGTTTAACTGTATATGGTTATTTTTGTTATAATATTTGACATGTTAGCTTTTTCTTTTCTTCCCCTTCAAAAATGTGTGAAAACATGAAACGCGGTAATTCTCATTCTGTATGGAACAGCGGTGAATGTTTTTCTGAGTTAAAATCTCTTTATTTTATAATAAAGCCTAGGAGGATATTTATTTTTATGTTTATTTTTGACATTTAACATGTTAGCTTTTTCTTTTCTTCCCCTTCAAAAATGTGTGAAAACATGAAACGCGGTAATTCTCATTCTGTATGGAACAGCGATGAGTGTTTTGCCGAGTTAAAATCTCTTTATTTGCTAATAAACCTAGGAGGATATTCATTTTTATGTTTATTTGTACCTTCGATGTTTGGATCAAGAAAATAAGACTTGTTTCTTTAAAATAATATTACACGTTTAGTTGGAATATTTTATTCATTTTGGCACCCTGCACAAGTTATAGATGAATAGGTGAAAATTTATAAAATAACATGATCAATTAGATTGTCTATAATTTTATTATGCTCATTCATGCAGCATTACATAAAGGGTATTTCCTTTCTCTCCATAATAGGGAGCTAGACACACTAACACGAATTATAGAGGGAATAATTTCAATAAATACATTTTGGAAATATGCTTATTTTTATATATATTATTAAATATCTATATATATGAAAATCAATGTTTGTATGTTTGTTTGTTTGTATGTCCGGTATACAAATTCGCAGTAGTTCACTAATTCAAACCAAAATTTCCATACATAGGTAAAAAAATACAGGGAAGACGATAGGCTATTTAAAAATATATATAAATCAATTATTAAAACTATATATTCAAATTATTCTACTTAGCTCACGAACAGCGCCCTCTATCAAAGATTAGATTAAATTATGCTGATGCAAACAAATAGATAATGCTAATAACAAACAATTATAATAAAAAAATCTTATCGAAATATATATCACTCGGGTAGATATGCACACAGGTCAATCCCGGGGCGAAGCCCGGGTCACCCGTCTAGTTATCTCTAAAGAGAGACCTTGATGTAATGATAAAAAAAAAAACAGATGAAAGGGCTTGGCTCATCAATGGTAAACCCTCTCAGAGATTTCGGCAAATCAATCTCCAGACCACTCTATTATTGTATTGAAAGGTTCAAATTCACATAAATAGGTACCGCTCAGCAAGAGCAACCTAGTTCATGATAATTGAACAATGAATAATATGTGAAGGTTATTCACATATTAAACAAATTTTAACGCGGGATTTAATCCCGGTTCATGACTGTCGGGAATCGAGCGTGTTACCCTCTCATCCACCGACTCTTATTGTATTGTATTGAATGGTTTTCCTTATATACCCTGCATTTATTATGGAAGACAGCTTAGGGGTGTTTAGGGAATATATGGACATGATCTTACAGTCTTCAGAGGTGCATACATGTTATCATAAGGAAATGTCTCGAGCAATGCTCTTCCGCAAAATTGATTTCGTATTAAAGCTCTAGGTAATAAGACCAAATCCGAAATAAATAATTAGTGTGTGACGTTTCGATAACAGCATTATTACCGAAATGTCACACAATAATTATTTATTTGGATTTACTCTTATTATCTTATGTTTATAATCTATAATTCAAATTGTGTCGTATCATCATATTAAAGCTAATTTTAGAAAATTACATTTATTAACTGACGAGCAAAGCCTTCTCATTTAACAATTTATATCAATGCAGTAAGGTCTCTGTAGAGATAATATTTTATAATAAATAGACCAACTAATTCAAAACGAGCAGATGAAAATCACTGATTCAACCCACTTTGCTCACTACAAATTTTTGAGTGAATCATTCATGACAGAGGAGTAC
>CP092877.1:17976415-18021097 GCA_030710605.1 Cordylochernes scorpioides | reverse complement strand
TCCCTATATATCAATATTTTATATTATATTTTCAAATATAGACATAATGGATGAAGTTGATAGCAACTCATACCTTGTAAATTCGAGAATTTCTCGATTTTTAAAGGAGTACTCGCCCCTTCCACTTTATCCAAAATGAATTGTTCAGTGGAGAGGGAGAAAAGTGAAGTCAGCCAGTTTACTGACATTGTTCAGGAAATATATCTTTATTATTAAAGTTTGGGGATAATGCACGCGATGTTACACAGAGTACGATTTCTTCTGCGTTACATCAGATCAATGCCCCCGATGCCAGCAAGAAACTCAAGGAAAACTGGACATTTTGTTTGTGGTCAACCTCACGCCTCGTCGCTCTAGCCGGCGTCAAACCATAAACCTTATTTTGGGACGGAGAGCTAAACTTGGCATTGCTCGTCACTGGCTGAACGCTTAATTTGGATAGAAAGCAAATATTTACTGAATAACTAAAATTCAAACTTTTTGCAATTTTTACACCTTTTTCTTTATGATTTATATTTGCTACGCGGACAGGATGGGATACATTAGCCAATTTTCGGTTACATTTCAGTGATTACGCTAGTTTTTAATTTGCCAAAAGGTGGTGGGTTCCTATGAGTAAGAAACGTATAGAATCTTTAATTTTGCCTGGGATCAAAATATCTTCATGAAAAAAATAATTATCAAAAGTGAAAGTGAAACATATGAATAATACTCAATTTCGAATAACCTATACACTCAACTTCATTTGGGAAATTCAATCTAGAATTTTTATTTAGAAAGTATAAAGTTAAATACTGAAAACCGGCTATACAAAATATGATCAAAAGGTTCGGGAAATTAGTAAAAAAAATATTTTAAAGAGTTTTTGAAAAATAAAAATGATCATCATAATCACGAGACCTCGTTCTACCTTGTGGCTCCAGAAAAATGCCCCCAAACCGAAAAAAGCAAGAATGTCTAAGTCAAAGACAAAGGTTCTCTTGGTGACTTTTTTCTATCATCAAGTTATTGTGTGTGTTAATTCCTCCCACAAGGGCAAACAATTAATCAACACGTGTATCTAGCGATTTTACGCCGTTTACGGGAATCAATAAGGAAGAAACGACTGGAAAAGTGGTTCTCGGGCGAATGGATGATTCATCACGATAACGCCCCAGCACACAGAGCTCTTTCCGTAGGTGCTTTTTTGACTAAAATAGCATGTTGACAATGCCTCATCCCCCGTACTCGCCTGATTTAGCACCAAATACTTCTTTATCTTTCCTAGAATGAAGTCAGTTCTAAAAGGACATAGATTTGATACCGTTAATTTCATAAAGGAAATTTCGCTGAGCGTTTTGAGGTGCATTACTTCTGACGAATTTTCTGGGTGCTTCCGGAATTGGAAAAAAGAATGAAACGCTGTATAGATTCCCTCGGACAGTATTTTGAGGAATATTAGCCATTTTTGTATATGTTCATCTAATAAATCTTTTATGGCCCAATATCCCGAATTTTATTATCATACCTTGTATGCACCAGACGACTTCAATTAACATTGGGCACACTAATTCTGCTTATATAGTCATCTTATACATAAGTTTTCAGTACCTTTCACCAACATGGCGTCTAAAAATCTGATATTTGGCCTAACTGTGCAAAAAGTATGCAAAGTGCCATAGTCAAATTTTCAAGTTTCTTTCTCATATTGTCTTGAAGTTGTGAACTTAAAATTGGAAAAGCAAAAATATTTATTAAATAGGCTATTATTTTATATCAATATCAAGGGAAATCCCTAACATTTTCATATATAATATAATTAAATTATGATGCACTAGCGCGCCATCTGTTATCAAAATTCAAAACTATTTTAAAGGCGTAAGATTCTTTTTGATATTAAACAATTTCTACTGCCCTTACTGCAATGGAAAAATTAATGAGAGGGCCTGGCTCATCAGTGGTGAACCCTCTTAGCGGTTTCGCCAGTTTAATCTACCATATTCATCAGTGGTGAACCCTCTCAGCGGTTTCGCCAGAGGGTTCACCACTGATGAGCCAGGCCCTCTCATTAATTTTTCCATTGCAGTAAGGGCAGTAGAAATTGTTTAATATCAAAAAGAATCTTACGCCTTTAAAATAGTTTTGAATTTTGATAATTAAATTATATTATTATCATTATAAAAAAAAAACAATTTTAAATCAATATCAAGGAAATTTCAAATATATTATAAATGATCTTTATTAAGAGAAAACTTTCAATATCGCGTTTAAGATTGACTGTTGCTCTAGAGTCTAGACAAATTGGTTGAACTTCTATGTTCCGTTGTTGTTGTTGTTACTTATTCCTCAAGTCGTCAAAACGATCTGCATTAGGTCCCACTAGCCGAATGACCCGGGCAACGCCCGTGTTTTACCCGATTGAATGTTTTTATTCAAATACTATTTGTTACAATTATAAATTGGCGCCTTAAATAAATGCATATATTAGTTAATAACTATAGCCAATGTGCTTTATCTGTCTATGTACTGTTGGCTTCCGTAGGCGTCTCTTACTGGGAAAAAGAAAGAGAGGATTCCATTTAGTTATTAACTAATATATGCATTTATTTAAGGAGCGACCCGCTCCAACACAATAGGTATAAAAACCAAAAAGCGAGTGGGGGGGGGGGCATGATGGGGGGGGGGGGGGGGGGGCAAAGGTGGCGTGATCGTAGCCAACCAATAGGAGAGCGCCATTCCGAAAAAAAAAAAGCAAACGGTGACAGAGATGAAGAATTAAGAACGCATGACGCTCGTAACTGTATATAGATTTGTCTCAGCTTTTCTATTATAGTCCTGGGTATTTCTATGTTCTAGTGTTTATAAATCTTTGACCATAGGTGACACTTGGTGAGGATTGAGATATGTATTTGTGGTTTTACAATCAACGATGGTCTCAGCAACCAACTCTCTTCAGTTTATACTAAATAAAATAATTATAAATGTATGAGTAATGTCCTCAAGTTCGAAATTTATTATTTAATTAATGCGAAACCGGCACAGGTTGGGAAGATCTTCATTACTCTATCAAACCGGATTTGCCTAGTTTTTTCCGTGTTTTAGAAGGGACAAAAAGGTGGTGTCTCCATGGGGTAAGTTGGTATTGATAATCCTCCTGGTTTCTCGGTGAGAGAGTTTGAAGATGTTATCTTTCAGTTTCTTCTTTTATCTTGACTTGAAATGGTCAAATTCAAGGTTGTCGATGGGCTTGGTAGTTGACTTCGCCTGAGCATCCGCACACTTATATTATTTATTCAGTCCAATGTGAAAGGGGATCGGAATTTTGTGATCGAATCCTGATGTAGCTGATCCATGTTAGAGGAAATATCGCTAATATTTTTTTTATTTATGTGTACTAGTCGGTTAGCGCCTGGATAGCTGACATAGAATCTATGAAGAAGACATAGACTTCCGCTTTCGACTCACCCAAATGTTTCAAAGCCAGATCAATAGCCAGTATCTCGGTGTTGAGGACTAAGCATCCTCTTGGATTGGTCTGATTAAGTTTTATGAATTTTCCATTTTTTATGCGCATGCAGTGCTTCTATAATTTTCTTCCGCATCTTTAGAACCAACTGTATAGGTTTGTATACGCGTATATTCTAAACCGTATTCTTAATTTTTTTATATAGCTAGAATTTTAAAAATATGAGAGGATTTTCATTTTACTTATTACTTATATTTCCTATACTTATGGGGCTCAATATTTGTGGAATACTTAAATCTATTTGTTGGAGATTTTACCAGAAGGACATTGATCTATAAAATAAAAAAACACTACTTCCGTCAAAATAGAATATAAAAGTGAGCGCCATTTATTGAGAGTCTCTGCAAACCACAGTACTCGAATCGGTAACAAAACCACAACACCAACTTTAACGATTTCAGGTCCACCTGAAGACCATGGTTTCGGGCTAATGGCCCTCCTCAGTCCAGGGTGGGCTTTGATTTCATTATAGATCCACAAGGGATCAAATTAAATCTTCATAATTCCCTAAAGAGGTGTTCAGCTTGAAGAGTTGCTAGGCCATTTCTGGGTAAACAAGTATTCCTCTTCGGATCGTCTCATAATGTAACCTTTTACAGATTCAATAATAATTTTAGGCATTTATAATACTCCAGAATAGTTTTATAATTATATATAAATGAATATTTTTTGTTCTTTCGAATAAATAATAATAAAACTACACTCATGGACAAAACAAAGAATTTGTACCTTTTAACATGTATATCGGGATTCAGATAATAACTCTGAAAGATGTTTGATACACAGTGAGCTTTATTGAAGACACACGAGATAACCAAGTGTGAAAAAAAATGTATCTGTATCCCTCAAAAAATAAAAACCAAACGACCGGTGAAATCAAAGATTTTCCATTTCCTTAAGTTTTGTCCGTGAGTGTAAAGCACACATTTACCTCGTACCTCGTATTTCACGAGCTACAGCGTTTCAAAGTCGTTCTTTAAAAATAGAAAACTTTCTGCAAATACAAAAATAAACTTAGTGGAGAGATATAACAAAATTGTGAAGCTAGACTAAGTGGAACATTTTACATATCCCCTTTGCATAGCAAGATTAACCAAAGCCCCCAAGTTACAAGATTTCAATATTTTACAATTTTATTCGATACCTTGAAATCTTCAATCAGAAGTGGTGTGATCGTATAGAGGTCCAAACCACCATTTCCGTTGAAACTACACGTTCCAAACCCTGAGGCAATAGGTTTATAAAATTATTGAACTATTCTCCTCAATTGAACCCCCATATTTTGGCTATTTTAAAATTCCAAACGTATCAAGCTTTCATATCATCAATAAGTAACGTGAATAAAAATTATCCCAAAATTCCGCGTACTATCATATAGACGATATGCTTATGCAAATTTCGTTCATAGTCATAGAGTGTTTAAAAAGTAGAAAAATGATTCCTGTATACGAAATAAATAAATATACTTAGGTTGTTTAAAGTTTACGATATTGTTGTTATTCCAATTCTGGATAACCTGAAGTTCTGGTTAACTATTTCTGTCTCGCATCCCTGCACCTAATGTCCCCGGTTCTAATTCTAACGTCTAACCCCACAGCCTCATTCCCTCAGTATTTACCGTAGATACTAAGATAGAAGAAAGAGATAATATTCATGGTAAACGGATTGCGGATTTCGACAATTTAGAAAGAGGGGATCATATATCGCCGCAACTCTTTTTATTAACGCGATTCAAGGAAGCTTTCGGACAAGCCCTTCTTTAGCTAACTATAGTGTACAAACAAGGCAAACGAGAGAGAGATTATATAACGTTTTTAAAGAGAGTATCTATGTAAATATAGTACAAAATATCTTAAAGAAATTTACATAATTGAATAAATATAAAGAATCAACTATAGACAGTTCAAAGGATTTAGTGGAGAGAGAAAAAATGGAATGGCTATTGTTTTATATGGCTTTTGAAGATTTTTTAGGATAGAAGGGGAACGTATTGTGATGGCAACTGTATACTTTTGTTTAATGGTTTAGGGTGCTTCATGGTTTCTATTGCTTCAAGAATGAGTCTTTGGGTTTTAGTTGCGCAAAAGAGTTGCGGCGATTTATGAACCCCTCTTTCTAAAGAGATAATAGTTGTAGACGCCATAGGCCATGTCTACAGGCCTCAGTATGGAGACGTAGGTAGCACTCACAAATCATTCGCAAATTCTCAGAGAGGAGAAGTATGGAAAGGCCTACCTTTCAATTTGTAAACATCGAATGCCTTCAGAGATAGGTCTAAAGACACAAACACCACACCGAAGCTTAGCTTTGTGTATTTACAGTGGTTCTAGATGATAGGAATAGTACGTAAGGAATAAAATTACAATTTGTGACTACCGAAAACTCTAGGACTCAGCCTAGAGGATTAACCTTCATTGCATCTACTGAAGACTTCCAGATAAAATAATGAAAGAGAAAAGTCTACCTTTGTCGATTTCTAAAAGTAAAGTCTTCGAGCTTCAGTCTGGAGACATAAGTCACACCCTAGAATCTGTATTTCCTGTAAACTCATTGGTAGAGGAAGGAAGGAACTACTTAGGCAATTGGTATATGTTGAAGGTCCAGGTAATTAGCAAACAAGAGACACGCTAATTGAGGTCAATCCTCCCAGTTAACTATTCACACTAACTATTCAAAGTGAGGAAATTTTCCTATAATCTGAATGAGAAAGTTTTTGAAAGGCTTTCCCTTTCCTCGATATTCTTCTATTGCATTTTTTATTCTTAGACCACTTATTTTTCCCTATAATTCCCCATATGCTCTAAATAAGTGCACATAATTCTTTAATAATTTTGTATATTTTATAGATCTGAACATATCATATTATATGGTAAAAGGGGTATTTTCGTTTTTTGAATTTATTAAAAACGAACATTTTATATTACTAACTCATTCGTATCGTAACAAATATTTGTATGATACAAGGTTTTCGCACTTATTGAGAGTGTATACTTTACCAGATTACGATGGCGTAATCTCAATGTTAGAGCCTTCTGAAAAGTATTCTGGGTGAAAGAAAGGTGCCGGGATATTGCTGGATACAAAATAAAGGTGGATAGAATAGGAAATGAAGAGGGGTTTCTATTGGAAAAATAGCGTTTACATAGTTCTACTACTTGTTGTTAGGGTGTAATTCTGCTTCGCAGCTATTTCCACATCGACAGAAAAAACGAGAGGAATGAGAGAAGAAGCTCTGAGCTCTCTGGAAAGAAACAATGGATCGCTGAGAGAGATTGAAAAACCAGAAATTAGTAGCAATTACAGGTTTTACTACCCATAAATGCAGTGTCTTTAAAATTTTGAAAAATTATATATAATTCGAAAATTATTCGGATAATAATGTAAGATTGAAAAGATTGTATTCATAACTCAAATATCCCAGTTTTCATTGATATTTGGGCCACGGTAAGGCTATCATTCTTAAAGAATCTTGCGTGTATTCCCAAAGTATTTTCCGAATGATTCCAACTTTTCAGAAGTTTTGAAGTTTTCTTTGAAATAGAAACATTTGAGTTTGATGACTTAGTCGCTTTTAAATCCTATAAAATTTCGTATTCTAATCTAAAAGGCGATTGCACAAATCAAATTTAAAGCACAAGCATGTTATGATGAGAATAAATTCAAAATATAATATAACGGTTAGATTATTTTTCTTCATGCCGTAAATGCGACATTTCATGTACACTGATGGTCACCCAAATTACCACACCAAGAAAGACAAGAGATATAACTACAAAATTTATTTTGTAGATAACATGTTGACCAAGTATATAATGATATTGGGAATCTTTTATGGTTCAGACGATGAAACAATAAATAATAAGTTTACTTACAACTGAAATGGTTTTAATGAATTAGGCGATTTTACCTTTTGAGAAAGTATTTTATATTTATTATTTTCAAAGAGAGAGAGAAAAAAAATTAACAATTACACTTACTAATTATATAAACAAAAATATCACCCGTTCTTTTTTCTTTTTATAATACAGTGTTGTCAGCCTAAAAGTATTTTAAGATCATTGATTTATTATTTTAAAACATTTCCTTCTTTTTTTCCAAAAATGATTAAATTTATAGACTTCGGCGAAGTGTGGTTCCTGCCAGAATCAGTAGCCAGAGTAGCCGCCATTGTTAGAGATCACCACTGCCACACGCCTCGGCATTGATTCAAAAAGAATTTGGATGTCTTCTTGGGGTACAGCAGACCAAGCAGCTTCCACACGTTGCCAAAGTTGATCTGGTGTGGCAGCTGGGGATGTAATCTGGGTCAATCGTTGAGCAACCATGGATCACATGTTTTCTATCGGTGAAAGATCCGGAGAGCGAACCAACCAGAGAAGCAATTCAATCTGGCGATCGACGAAGAACCTTTGGACAATGCGTGCTATATGTGGTCGCGCATTATCCTGTTGAAATATGTCTGTGGGCAAGCCCTGAAGGTGAGGAAGGACAACTCGCTCCAACACCTCGGAGAAGTAGCGTTGGCTGTTTAAAGTACCGGCAATGCGTACTAGAGGAGTGCGAGAGTGATATCCAATACTGCCCCATACCATAATACCCGGTGCAGGACCAGTGTGGCGGTGCATAACGCAGCTGTTCAGCATCCTCTCTCCACGGTGTCTCCAGACTCGAATCCGACCATCGTGGTGTTGCAGATAGAAGCGTGACTCGTCAGTAAAGACAATTTCATTCCATTCTGCCGTCCACATCCTTATTTTATCGCACCATTGGCGGCGGAGACGTCTGTGGTTCTGCGTCAAGGGTAGACGAAGCAATGGACGTCTTGCGAACAGACCACTCTGCTGTAAACGGCGTCGAATGGTACGCGCAGACACTGAATGATGCGTTACAGGCTGAATGTGCTGTGCTACAGTTCGTGATGTGACTGAGCGATCTGTCACTGCCATGCGCACAATTTGCCTGTCAGTACGTGAAGTGGTGCACTGAGGTGGATGCGATCGAACACGTCGGTCCGTCGTACCTTCCTGCATCCAACGATCACATATCCGCATTACAGTTGTTTGGTTTCGTCCAACACGACTACCGATTTCCCTGAAAGATAATCTACAATCTCGGTAGGCCACTATCCTTCCTCTGTCGAACTTGGATACTGGGTCAAAAGATGATCGCTGTTTTCTACGAGGCATAATTGATCGTTTTTTTTTTTTTTAAACACAAGAAAAAACCAATTGCCTAACTTGAAATCGTCGAAATCTCCAAGCCTTAAATAGTGCTTTGAATTGGAGCCACAGGCGCGCGTGATGTGCATTTGCACTGGAATTCTAATCATTTGCGTATCTCACCTCCGCTAATGCATGTTGTAAATTTCATGTTATTTGCATGCTTCTTCCATGGTGTTGCATTTACGGTGGCCAACAGTTTATAATAACCCCATAATTAAAGAACCTAATGAGTAGAGTTGTTTCCTTACTCTCTGGTTTTTGAGTTTGTTCTCGCAATTTGAAGCCGAAAAATAACAATTTTATAAATTTGAGGTTTTTTTTAAATCAAAAAGTAAATAACTTCAAAAAAATATGTTTTGATGAAAACAAAAAATATATAATATATAGAGGCGGTGATATGGCTTTAAATCTAGAGCTCTAATCTATGAAAATAAGAGAAAATTTAGGGATTAGAATTCTCCATCTGATGCAATGAATGCAAGGAGTACTTCGAAGAAAAACATCGTATTCAATTTCCGATTCTTTTCTGAAGAAATAGGAAAGATCTTGTGTGTGAACTGAGTATAGTTCCAGTCCACTTGGCGCCAGGCTTTAATTGGGGGGTTGATGCCTCGCCACGCTCCGTGCTGGAACTGGAGCGGAGCCGCATGACAGATATAGATCGGCTCTTCTTCTGAGTCATGTAGACGTCCCCACTGGACACTTCCATGGCCTCACGGGTATATACATACTTCCTGGACACTTCTATGGCATCACGGATGTCTATATACTTCCTGGACACTTCCTTGGCATCACGGATGTCTACATACTTTCTGAACACTTCCATGACATCAGAGATGTCTACATACATCCTGTACACTTTCATTACATCACAGATATCTATACACATTTCTGGACACTTCCATGACATAACAGATATCTACACACATTCTGGACACTTCCATGACATCACAGATATCTATACATATTCTGGACACTTCCATGACATAACAGATATCTACACACATTCTGGACACTTCCATGACATCACAGATATCTATACATATTTTGGACACTTCCGTAACATCACAGATATATATACACATTCTGGACACTTCCATGACATCACAGATATATACACATATCCTATACACTTACATGACATCACAGATATTTATATACGCCGGCAATATGGATATTTCGAATGCATATAGTGTATTGGCTGAAAGCCCTGAATCTCTTCTATAAGATGAGTCAAATCTTGTAAGAAATGATAGAACTCTTTTTGAGATATCATCGAATGAAAAATCAAATGAAAATTCAATTGCTAATGGCAAAATCCGGAATCATGCAAATACGTCTGTATTTAACGACGGTCATGCAAATTCGGCTGTGGCGGATGCCTGCGGCCTTCCAACTACGACTTCCATCGATAATGGTAGCCAGGCACTCAACTGGGCGAATGACATCGGAAACAGAGATTATTTCCTTATAGCATCATTTATCTAATTATACAGTGTTGGTTTTTTCGCCGAATTATATCAGCGAAAAAAAGAGGGCGTATTTGATTCTATATCTTATATCACGTGACTTCTACTCACGTGTTTAAAGTTAATCCAAGAATCACTATCACTACGGATCTTGCTACTGTGTTGCCACCTTGATCAATTCTTTCAGCTTTTTCAACGTGAAGCTTCTTTAACCACTGACCGATTTTGCAGCCACGGTATCACCATGATCAATTTCTTGGGCCTTCTCAATGCGAGGCTTCTTTAACTACTGGCTGGATCTTACTGTCAACGGTATAACCATGATCATTTTTTGAACCTCTGCAACGTTCAGCTTCTATAAACACTGGCCGGATCTTACAGCCACGGCATCACCATGATCAATGTCGTGAAAGTTTCTATAATCATTGACTTGATCTTTTATCCAACGGTATCACCATGATCAATTTCTTAAGCTTTCACAAATGCGACTTCTATAACTCCTTGCCGGATCTTGCACGATATCACCATGAACAAGTTATTGAGCCTTCTCAACGTGAGGCTTCTTTAGCCACTGGCCAGATCTTGCAGCCAATGTTACAACCATGATCATTTTATTGAGCTATCGAAACATCGGTCTTATAAAAAAAAAACGGCCAAATGATCAGCTCTTATACCGCCTTGAGCACATCCTTGAGGCTTCGCAACGGGCAACCTCTAATAGCAGCGGCCAGATCTTTCAATTGTGGTGCCGCACTTACAATTCTATCATATTTCGCAACGTGTGCATTTTCAGAGTTGCTACGATCGTTTCCTTGAGACTTTTATAAATCACAGCTTAATACCAAGACTAATAATCATATTGAACTCATTTAAAAAAAATTATCCTGGCTTGTGGTTCAATCTTTAATTCTATACACTTCAATTTTTTTCAAGCCTATTAAAAAGTACAGTACTTATCTGAGAGAGAATTCTTCCACTTGAATTATTTTTTAGCCTCATTGTTGGTAAAGTCGCTCTAACAACTCAACATTTTCTAATATATTAATTTTAAATATATTCACTACCCCCCTGCTCACATATAAAGATCCTTTCCAAGTAACTCTAACGGCGGCTATCTATAATAGAAGAAAGTACTCTAAATTAAAAATACTTTCATTTAATTGATCCCCACAAGACGCAGTATTAAACAATTCAACTTTCCTTTTTGGATATTCGAACTCCTTCTTGTTATGTCATTCAGCTCTCTCTCGCTCTTTATAACGGTTAAAAATTCCATTTGTAATATTAAGTGGAGGCGGTATTCATGTTTTAAATGGACATTTATTCATTTTAAACAATACATTGAATTATTAATAGGCTAATCCCTTAATAGAATGTTCAAATCAATAAGCTTGAGGAATGAGTTTCTTTTGCAAATAAATTTATTTCGAGCTTTCTCGGGCAACCCCCTTCTACAGGAAAATTAAAAATAAGGTAAATTAAATTATATTACATTGAGATTAAGCTAGGCAAATGTATAACGAACTATAGAAAATAAATATCAGAAACAAACACTCGTGAGACTACTCGTGCCTCATGCGTTCATGATACATTGGGGGGTTGGGTGGCTGCAGGGAATATTACATTATAAATTTCCGGTAAATCAATTTTTCTATTAAGGCTGTGGAATTTACTTGACAGGAGGGATTCGATTATTAGTCTTTGATGTTTGCTGGAGATATTGGAATAATGAATTTTAGGGGATGTAATGTTGAAGGAATGGCCAGTTTCATTTATATGCTGCACTATTACCTAGACCATAGATCCCTAATAGTGCAGCATATAAATGAAACTGGCCATTCCTTCAACATTATATCCCCTAAAATTCATTATTCCAATATCTCCAGCAAACATCAAAGACTAATAATCGAATTCCTCCTGTCAATTAAATTCCACAGCCTTAATAGAAAAATTAATTTACCGGAAATTTATAATGTAATATTCCCTGCAGCCACCCAACCCCCCAATGTACCATGAACGCATGAGGCACGAGTAGTCACACGAGTGTTTGTTTCTGATATTTATTTTCTATAGTTCGTTATACATTTGCCTCGCTTAATCTCAGTGTAATATAATTTAATTTACTTTATTTTTAATTTTCCTGTAGAAGGGCGTTGCCCGAAGCTCGAAATAAATTTATTTGCAAAAGAAACTCATCCCTCAAGCTTATTGATTTGAATGCATTGAATTGTTATATGTGAATATCGCCAAACTCGCCGATTCAGATTGATGCCTGTGCCACACGACACCAGCTTTAAAAATATAGATCAGGTTCAAACACAGGTTGTTGGCTCTTTTGTAATTTGTCATGATAATTTGTATCGCAGGTTTGAGCATTACACCTGCGAATTGTTAAGATAAATATCTAGAAGTTTCAGCCTAGAGAGAGACAATGTCAATTAACCACTTTATTGACCTCTAGTCAAAATCAAAGAAAATTTTGAATACAACAACAACAACAACAACAAAAGCCTTTATTGAAGACCTCTCGTCCTATAAAGGATTCGCCAGTTTACAGAGTAATTGAAGAGAAGAGAACTAAGAATACAGAGAGAAACCTATAAGTTAGTAGGTATAGTATAGTATTTTCTACACTGTGACTATCTACAACAGCAGTAACAAGCCTTTTAGTGGAATCAAAGTACCATACAGGATTCGTCATTCTAATCCTGACAAAGATTATTTACATATGATTATTTACATCAATTAGATTATGTATATAGCTTTCTTTTCTCTTCAGCCGTCTTCCAAAATTTGAACAACGCAAACGCTCCAGCTCTGTTTCTCACCACCTCATTCAACAGGAGCTCCAAAGAGAGTCCCTCAAGGCCTATTTCACTGAGGAGCACTTCAGAAAATTTTGAATACAATAAACCGTATTTACTTTTTTTAATAAAAACGAAAATTTGTACACCACGCCTTCTCAGAAGGAACGTCTGGGTATTATCAAGGGTTACAATTCGCCCCGAGTTTGGACAAGCCCTTGCTTATTGAGCAGTTTTTGTTCCCAACATGCCCAATTTCTATGTTGAGGAATTCGCACAGAATGGTCTTACATCAAGGAGAGAGTTGCTTGAAAAGTTCCTCTCATTCAGGGCGGTATAAAACCGCGTCCAATATTCCATTATTATAAACCTCCTCAAAAAGAGAGAAAGAGTCAGCGATCAGATGGTCAAAAAGTTTATCTACCTGATCCTTGAGCTCCTTCTCCTGAGATATCTGAGGGGGCAGTTTGATTCGGATCACGGGGGTAGAAGACTGGTGCAGTCTTGTCTTGGATCTCTTTAGCAAGAGCGGCTATTGGCTCAAGGAGAGTCGGCAACTGGCTGGCGCTCGGCGCCGGAAAATAAGGGTTTAGAGTTGGAGTTCCCTGGGGATGGACAGGGCGGTTCGTCCCGGGTGAAGATGTGGCATGGCCGAAGGGTGTTAAAGAGGTCTGCTTGATGGGTGCAGATGGCTCCGCGGCTAATGTAGGGACGGCAGAGTTGTTGGAGAGCATGGGTTGGAGGAGGAAGGCTTCAACACCGGGCCCTGCCGGCTCCTGCCCTTCCCTCCTAGCTTGGCAGGGAGCTGGTGGAGTTTCCATGCTTCATTCAGAAAGACAAATGCCTCCTTGTTGCCAGTGGTCTAGGTGTAGCCGCCACTGGATACAATTTCGTGGGTCAGGGAGACAACCCTGCAGTAAGACCACCGCCCCGTGACGTCATCTTTGTCCTTGAGAGAAAATGGGAGATTCTTCACTATATATATACTATCTTTCTGCTCTTAGCCTATAGGGGAAAGCTTTAAGGATGGTGGTTTCTGATGGTGAGGCCTTCCTCAACCAGACGTTCCGCCAAGTCGACCCGACCAAAACTTTGCCAAGCATCTTTATCAGCTGGTACACTGATGACTTTCTCAGCATCTGTTCCAGCGCAATCAGGTATTGGACTGGATTGAAGTCCTCGCTCAACTTGACGAAGCAGCACTGGTCGAATGTCACAGCTACAAACTTTGCCCTGACGAGGTCTTGCTGCTGCCTGTTGCTTTTTTAACCACTGTTACAGGATCTCTTTTTGCCCTGCTAAGTTTCTGAAGAGATCCGGCTTGATTCGCAAGTTTTGATGGTTGGATTGGAGACTCTTGGTCTTTTTTGAAACCTTGGACTTTTGCCAACCTCGAGATGTCAATTACTGCTCGAAAGCTTTGACTCGTCTGCCCAATTCGCATTTTTATTTTCCGACGCAATTAAATTAACACTTGCGTTTTTTGTTGATAACGGAAAATTGAAATTTCTATTAGAGTTGAATTCTGGCAGCTTCTTGCCTAAATATTGGGTGTTTTCCCCGCACACTCGCAATTGTACGGTTGAGGAATTCACTCACAATTATCTTCTGCCCAGGCGTAAACCAACCACCAAGGATATCTTTCTGGAAAATTCAGGTCTTAAACGATATTTAATCTATTTACTCTCTCTCTCTTTCAAATTGAATATAATTATGCCGGTGTAGTGTTATATATAAAGGGAAGAGGAAATTTTTGAACAGGATGCTATACTTTAAAATATCGATATAGGCACGTTTCTTTTTTATTTATTATTATTATTATTTTAAAATTATTGTTCACTCTGCATACTGTATTAAAATTCAGCATTGTATTTGGGGTATATAATACGTGGTGTGTTCAAAAAGTATCGCGAATTGTGTTTTTCTTCTATTTCATGTTTCCACATATTCTTCTTAAGTCTAGAATTTCATTTGTTTTGAACCTGTATTTGTAAATATTTCTTGTAAGAAATAGTCAAAGTTTTCATTATGCCTGTTGAAGAATGATGATCACTTAAAAGCTTGTCATTTAAAATTTAAAAAAACTCATTGTGAGAGAATTTTTGTAGTTTTCACAATTTGATCCTGAAAAATGAACTTTTTATATTTGATTTATTTATTTATCAACCGCACACATATTCTTTATTTTTTAATTCTACGAGTATGTACGTGCAGGGCCGTTGTCCCGCGGGTCGCCCGGGCGAGATTCTTGCGGCGTTCCCATCCAACCCGTGCTTCCTCCCCCTTCTATTCCTTCCTTTCCAAATATTGTAACCAATGTTTTAATATAGAGATAAATTGAGACAACGATAAGAAACACAAGTCAGAAAGAAGAGCTTCTTTTATGAGAGGTCGATCGTTCTTTATAGCCGTAAAAGGACATCTTTCCCGAAATATTGAACGATCATCCTCTTACATAAAGAAGCTCTTCTCCCAAACTTGTGTTTCTTCTCTAGAAATATATAATATTATATTATTATTTAAACTCAAAACATTAAGTGAGATAAAATAATATAGATAAAGAATTCTTCCTGGATTGAATTTAGACGATAAAAAACATGGCGAAGGAAGACGAGTTTCTTTTATTGATGCATTAGAGCAAGCTTTCGGGCAAAAGCCCTTCGACAGGCAAGATAAAAAACGACACTATGAACGATACCGATGGCTGTAGTGAATATATACATACACATATTAATTTACATAATTTTTTCTCTTTTTATATACTTAATACTCCATTTCAGTCATATACAAGGTATGTCCCATAAGTTCCCGGACTGGGTCCATAAAAAAATAAATAAATGAAAAATGTAAATAAATTTGACAGTTTATTATAGAAAAAATATCTGGCAACACGGTGGTACCAATATCGAGGCGGTACGTGCGCGCGCGCCAAGTTATTCTAATTTATTTAAAGGTTACACCTTGCGCTGCGGCGATTTTACGATGGAACAAAAATTGAAGCAGAGGATTTGCATAGAATTTTGTGTGAAACTTCAAATATCAGCAACCGACACTTTTGAAATGCTTAATAAAGCATTCCCCAATAACGCCCCAAAGAGAACAACTGTTTTTGAATGGCATTCTAGATTTAAAGCTGGCAGAATTTCCATTGAAGATGATCCTCGTCAAAGACGCCCAACATTTCAAAGGACTGATGAAAATGTGCAAAAAATCACCGATTTGATAAAAGAAAATCCTCGAACCACTTTGCTGGAGCTAGAGCAAGACACAGGCATCTCTTAAACAACGATTGGAAGGATCGTAACCGAAGATTTGAGGCTCAAAAAGACTCCTGCAAAATTCATCCCAAGATTCCTCACTAATGAGCAAAAACTGTGTCGGCTTGCAACCTGTGAGGACATGCTGGAAATGACAAGAACGGATCCGGAATGGAAAGACAAGATAATCACAGGCGACGAGACATGGGTCTATGGCTATGACCCTGAAACCAAGAGTCAATCTGCCGAGTGGAGAGGTCAGGGTGAGCCTAGACCCAAAAAATCCAGGATATTGAAATCCAGAAACAAGGTGTTGCTGGTCGCTTTTTTTGGATAACAAGGGCATTGTTCATCACGAGTATCTTCTTGCAGGCCAAACAGTTATTAAGGAAATGTATTTGAGCATTCTTCGCCGTCTAAGGGAAGCGATTCGAAAAAAAGGCCAGAAAAATGGACTAATGGTGACTGGATCCTACACCATGACAATGCCCGCCCTCACACAGCGCACTTGGTGACGAGTTTTTTGGCGAAAAACGGGACAGAAATCCTACCTCAACCACCCTATTCCCCAGACATCGCACCAAATGACTTTTTCCTGTTCCCCAAACTCAAAGCAGTTCTAAAAGGAAGACATTTTGACACCAGGGAAGACATAATAGAAAAATCGCTGCTGGCATTGAAGAGCATTCCAAAAGAGGCCTATAAAAACTGTTTCGACAATTGGGAGAAACGATGGCGCTGGTGCGTTGAAGCAAGGGGGGATTACTTTGAAAAGTTTTAATAAAAAAAAATAAAAAATCTTACCTTTTTTTTTATGGACCCAGTCCGGGAACTTATGGGACATACCTTGTATTATGCTTCATTAATATTTCTTTCCTTCAGCTATTGTTTTGCATCTCTTGAATTATCCTCTATGATAACTATTTTTTATTTTTTGCAAATAGTTAAATTGCCATTTGCATGCTTTTTTCTATATTTATGTAAATTAATATGTGTATGTATATATTCACTACAGCCATCGGTATCGTTCATAGTGTCGTTTTTTATCTTGCCTGTCGAAGGGCTTTTGCCCGAAAGCTTGCTCTAATGCACCAATAAAAGAAACTAGTCTTCCTTCGCCATGTTTTTTATCGTCTAAAAAGAAAATAATATAATAATTTTTTTTTTTAAATGTCATTTTGGTACGATATGATTAATTTCAACTCTGGCCTCCTTGCGAAGTCCCCTCTAACCGAGCGCCCTGTAGAGGCGAAAAATAAAGAACCCTAAAGAAAACTTCTAAGTACGTTTTAACTGGTGTTGCAGCATGTGGCCGAGCATTATCATGTTGCAAAATAACTTTGTCGTGTCTATTGGCGCATTGCAACCGTTTTTCTCGCAATGCTCGGCTCAAACGCATCAATTGTCTTCGGTAGACCACCCCTTTGATTCTTTCGTTCGGTTGTAGCAGCTCATAATATACCACTCCTAGCTGGTCCCACCAAATACACAGCATAATATTTTTGCCATGAATATTCGACTTGGCCGCCGATGATGAGGCCAGACCAGGGTACCCATATGTTGCCTGACCTTTTGAATTATCGTAATGGGCCCACTTTTCATCGCCAGTTACAATTCGATGCAAAAACCCCTTTCTTTTTTGACGTTGGAGTGTCAAATTATATTGACAAATATTTACAATCTTATCTCAGGTTTTAGTGGAAAGAATTTGTGTTTTCGTTTGTTTGTGAACAAATCTCTCCCGCCTTCTCATTGGACGAATATGGCCATGTTTGTATATAAAAGGGGCTATGGTATGAGTCGAGGCGAGTGTTGTGGATTATCGTGTGGAGACGCTTAAAGTGTTCTCTGCGTGCTATATCCCTGTCTGGCAATCTCATCGCATACCTGTGTAACCCCGGTCCGATCCCTACCTAAGCAGCAATAAAGCTAAGTACTGTTTTTTTTATTTTATTTAACAAATTGTGATTTATTATTTACTTTTTTTTGGTGTTGTACTTTTGAGTTCACGATTTTTCTGTGTTTAAGTTACTCTTAGTGTAGGCCCTAGTATATTGTATCTTGTGTTAACCCGTACAAAGTAACTTTTGTCATTGGCGAGCCCTACCAGGATTACTGGTGTTTTGCACGTGTAAATTCCTGTAATTTTTACGTGCGGTTTTTTTTTTTCTTTGTTTGAGTGGTTTATTATTACTTTTTGTACTCCATGATGTTCGCGAATTCTTTGCTCAACTTGTCAGTGTTTAATGGGGTTGATCTCGAATTTTTCATTCGGGAAGTCGAGCTTAAAGCTCGAGTAGGCAAATGGGATCCTGAGGTCAAAGCATTGCTCATGTTCGAGGCTTTATCCCCTGAAGTTAGGTTGAGCTTAGAGGAGATGGGTATCCGTTACGATAGCAGTTTCAAAAGTATTGCTAGTAAACTGAACATATTGTACCCTAAGAAAGCGCGTGGTATTAGGGAATGCCTTAAATTAATAGAAGGTCTAAAGCAGAGAGTTGGGGAAAGTCCTATGGTTTTTAAAGAAAGATTCCTGGCCATTAGAGATAAAGTAGAGTACAATTTTGACGATAGCCTAGTGTTCGAAATTTTCCTCGAAAATGTGCTCGATAAGTATAGAGAGGCTATTGTTCGCAGTGAGGCTAAATCAATAGACAAAGCAGTCAGTGTCATGGCCACGGAGGATAGTGTAGAACACCGTTGCATCTTTATGAAAGGGGTATGTTCAGTAGAAGGGGTTGAAGAAATAAATAGCATTAAGAGTGAGATGAAGATGCTTAGTGCCAGTGTAAACAGGATGAAGCACGAAAATGAGCAGTGTATTACAGATCTTAGAGGTGAGATAGAAAAACTGACTAAATTGTTGGGCGAAATCAGGCTGAGTCCACCTGAGTGTAGCTTAGGACATATAACTAGTGATTGCTCAAGACAGTCTTCTATGTTTTCCAACCGCAATACTCTTGACAATGCTGAGATAGTGAACATACGTTCATATGGAGGAGATCATTTTAGAAATCTGCCAAAAGTTAAGGTGAATATTAACGGCAATATGTGGCACCTGTTATACGATACAGGAAGCCAAGTCAGTATTATTGATTCTGAAAAGTGTAATGTCTTGAAGGAGAATTGGGACGATCCACTTAAAACTTTACGTATAGTTTCAGTGACAGGCCACGGGCAGACACTTACACGTGTTAAAACCTGTAGAGTTGGTAACGAAAACGGCAGCGTGCTGGGAGAGATAAGATTCTGGTTAATGTCACTCGGAGATAAGGGCTACGACGGGATTCTGGGAATCAATGATATAAGGAGATTGAATATCCAGTTGCCTCCCGTACGGTAACGTTGCAACATGATTTCCTTGAAACCAGAAGACCATGATTATGTAGACCTTAGCTGCGTTGCCAGTGAACATAGACCAATGGTTTCTAGCTCCATAGATGAGAAATCAGTGAGACGCATTGAAAACGAGGCTGTAAAGTTGCCACCGACTGAGTTTAACAGAAGCTGTGAGTGTAGCGCTGGGTCTGTTAATAGTTTTAGAAAGCCTACTTGGGCTGAGAGGTTAAGGGTGATGCGGAAAGCAAAGGAGACTGTCAGACAGTTTATGTCAGGTAATTCTGCTAAAAAGCGTATGAATCCTAGGCCACCTTATACCAAAAGTTTCGACAGAGGAGATCTGGTAATGCTAGCTGTTCCTAAGACTGAAGGTTACTCCAACGTCTATGGGCCTTTCCGTGTGGAAGCTAGGGTCTCCGATGTTAACTTTAGAGTAAGAGGGGTCACCATGCACGATGTGAAAGTTGTACATGTCGATAGGATGAAAGCGTTTAGAAACAGACGTTAAGAAGAGCTTTTAGCTCTTGGACTTGAGAGAACTGAATGAAATTGGATCGTTCGGTTTCTCATCAAGTGAGCGTCTGTCAGTACCCTAAGTCTCTACCTAACATACCCAGCCAGTCCCAGATGAGAGCTTATTTGGTCCCCCATTAAACTCTGTCTGCTAAAGCATATTATATATGTGTGTTTGGTAATCACTCCTGGTAACTCACATAGTATGCGCAGATTATTTTTTTGAAGTTTCTTTTGGGAGGAGCAAAATGGAAGGCACCTTTATGGAACGACCCGGATGCCTACTTCTCCTCTCTTTAGTTTTTTTTTTTTGTATCTTTATAACATGGCTCCCGTGAGCTTTTTCCCTCCCGACAGCGGGAGGTTTTCCTTACGGGACAATGTGAATGTTTGGGAGATTTGTTAGTTACTTTTTCTTTTTTTTTTCTTTGGAAGGATACCTTTTGTCAAATTATATTGACAAATATTTACAATCTTATCTCAGGTTTTAGTGAAAATAATTTGTGTTTTCGTTTGTTTGTGAACAAATCTCTCCCGCCTTCTCATTGGACGAATGTGGCCATGTTTGTATATAAAGGGGGCTATGGTATGAGTCGAGGCGAGTGTTGTGGATTATCGTGTGGAGACGCTTAAAGTGTTCTCTGCGTGCTATATCCCTGTATGGCAATCTCATCGCATACCTGTGTAACCCCGGTCCGATCCCTACCTAAGCAGCAATAAAGCTAAGTACTGTTTTTTTATTTTATTTAACAAATTGTGATTTATTATTTAATTTTTTTTTGTGTGTTGTACTTTTGAGTCCACGATTTTTCTGTGTTTAAGTTACTCTTACTGTAGGCCCTAGTATATTGTATCTTGTGTTAACCCGTACAAAGTAACTTTTGTCAGGAGCAGTTATTCACACGTGAAAAAAAAAACGGCGTTCGACGTCTCTTGGCTTCAGTTCATATGGCACCCAATTTCCTATCTTTCGGATCATTCCCATTTTTTTAAACGATGAAAAATTGCTGGTTGAGTGACTCAAGGTGTTTTTGCGAGTTCCTTCTTCGTTTGTATTGGATCTTCATCGAGCCTTCCCTCTAATTCTTCATCCTCAAACTTTGGTGGCGCTCCGGGTCTTTCTTCGTCTTCCAAATCAAAATTGCCACTTTTAAACCGTGAAAACCACTTCTGACACGTTCGTTCAGTTAGAGCATGGTCACCATAAACTTCCACTAAAATACGAGGACTCTCAGCAGCTTTTTTCTTCATATTGAAGTAATGAAGTAAAACTCCCCGCGAAAACACATTATTTGGCACAAAAGTTGACATTTTAGGAGCGAACAGAAAATAGGTTGTTCATACTTCAGAGAAATTACGGTTACTGAAAAAGAAAGCTTATGATGATGCTTCAAAATAATGGTGTTGCCAGATGAAACAATGGATTAATAAACTAGTAGCGCCATCTCTATCAAAACCGCATTAACTTATTTATACTCCTAATAGCTAATTTTAGCTATCACTTCAGCCAATTAGCGTTGAGGTAGTGAAGCAAGCATGCTTTCTTGGCTCAGTGGTTACATCGAAGTACTAACCAAATATTATTATAAATATTGTAACAGAGTATTTATTATTTTATTAACAGAGTAACATTTTTTATGTTTATATTTTGCTACTCTGTAAACTTTCGTCATTGCTTATCCTTTGTTTATCATTTATAGTTTGTGCTTGCCTTAAATAAATTGCTGTCTCATCCCGAAGTTGGCCTTCCCTAATTTTCCACGTGGTAATATTCTAAGGCTCAGAATTATTCTCGTTACGTAGGTTTTTCCTCCGTACCGCATGTTCGGCTGATACAATCTCAGTAGCATGGACGTGATGTATGTTGACAATGCTGGTGACACGACCCTGGGCAATACTCAGTGTCACAATACAAGCTCACTATCTGACAATATAACAATTAGCCGGCTCCCATTATGTGGATAATGACTTAATTTTAAAGTGGTGTTTGACTTCCTGCTGGCCTATCAGAGGTATGGATCTCTCTGACCGCGTTCCTAGCTCACACAAACTTTCATTATTTCGATCCTGATAACCTGTGTTATCTAACACAATGATACTTTGATTGCCGCCTGGTGGAGTCACGGGCTTTGAGCGACACTGGGGTTGATTCATGCGACTCGGAATGTAGACTACATCGACAACTAGGTAGTCTAAGACAGAATTCGTTGCTTACAAAGAAGGGAGTAAAACAGACTTGAAAATATGTAGCGGATTTTGCGCTTGATGTCATTATCTTTAAATATATATTTTACAAACGATGTGAAAATTAGTTTATTTAAATTATATTTCAAAATATTTTCTCAGTTTAAAAAAAGATATTGTTCTCCTTACTTAGTAAAGTTTAAAAAACACTGCTCCCAATACCCATGCACATGTATTTCTAATGTCGCGTTGCGCACTTTTGGTAATTTAAACAAAATAATTTTACATGAACGTTTATCAATGGCAAAAGTGTAACATATGGTCAATGGCTTTACATGAATCTGAAAGCTCGGCATTTAAAAGCCAAGAATTGCCAAGCAGTCGCTTTCGAGTTATGGTGCAATCGAAATGTAGGTGGATCAAGTCATGAGATATTCGGGAATCTTACAAGGTATAAGAGGTAAATTTCAAGGATAATGAGGGCATAGTTACATAAACAATATACTAGGGAATTTTTAGAAACATATTTTCAAATTATAAATAAATTTCACAAAGTTGTGAGCAATACCTAAATATATATAGAGAGGGAATTTTTGATTTATTTAACTCAAAATACAATTGATAGAACGTGAAAATCAATTTATAAAGAAGGGACTTGGGGACCTAAGGAGGGGACTTATTTTATTTTATTTCAACAAACAAAACGCGATATCCCGGCTAGAGATAATTGCGCCTATTTACATTTTTAAGCAGAAAAAGCTATAAACATATTATACAAGAAAAAAATAATAATAATAAAAGAGAAACAATAAGATATATTAGTAACCTGATCCTTTAAGGTTAAAAAGATAATCATAAATATATTTACAAAAATGGTTAAATCTGCGACAATGAGAGGACTTGAAGACATTTACCTAAATTTTAACTAGACACGGTAAGAGGGGACTTCAGGTGATATCTCTAGACACATAACACAGAAGGGGTTAAATGATGGCTACACTATCGCACACCGTCATGTACACCCCTGACCCGGCGGTACATATACTAAAATTGGAACGATACAGAGAAGATTAGCATGGCCCCTGCGCAAGGATGACACGCAAAATCGTGAAGCGTTCCATACACCCCTGACCCCAACATCTCGCTTTATAGAAAGCTATATATTAACAGTAAAATGGAGTAAGTAAAATGGAGCTGACTGAAGACAACACTGCTGATACTGACAACACTAAGCCCAGACCTACGTCACACGCGAGGCCTCCCATCAGAGTTTTACCCCTGCAGCCTAGTCCCGGGTCCGTGAAGTAAGCAAGTTGTCGGAGAGAAAGTCGAGCGCCTGTCCATGTTACGCTGGTACACAGTGTTATAGTAGTGGGTCCCTACCGGCCAGCGTGTAATGGCCGATAACCACAGCCTAGCCTATCTGAGATTTAAGCTCTGTAGTCTCTTCAGGGGTTTGACCCGCTTTCCTAGTACTGTTTAGTCACGCAACAAAGCCGTCGGTATATCTGGAACCCAGGAGAATCGTACCTCCCCATCTGGATCGTCGTTACGCACAGCATCCTATAATTCAGACTTTATGGTCAACAGATTGCTATATTGTCACCTAGTCCCTATTTTATTCTTGGCATTCAAGCGCCTTGTAAATTTTTCTACTTTGATTCTTCGTGATTTGGATTAGAAAAGAGCGCAAAGTCCACAAGAAGAGCATCCAATTATGACAAATAACTTATTACAATTCGTTACAATAAATTAATGTAGCAGCTCTAATCAGCAACTCAAGATACCAAATTCCTCCAAAAAAACTCTAGATAAAATTCTCTCTAATTCCCTCAATTTATATAGGAAAATAAGGCAGGGATATCTTTAGAAGCTTGTAAAATGGTTTCCGATATTTGTGGCTGATACCGTTATATTTATAAAGGTAACTGTAAAGGCTGAGAATATATCGACATTATCATTCAGTCCTCTCTTTGATCTTTTCAATGCAATTTAAACGTGCGATTTATTGTTTTATATATAGTGTTCAATACTATATTTTCTTATATAAAGTTATACTCATATCGAGCTGAGAATGTTAATGCCATGTTTAAAAATTTGAAAACTTTAAAAATTTTAAAATATGTTTGTTTTAATATCCTTTAAGAAAAATATCGGGATAAAAGAAGCTCGACTGACGTCATGCTTATTTCTATCAATCCAACTAATCAGTTAGGCCAGAGCTGCAGGTGCCAAGCTACATTTTGGGCAAGTGGGGAAGATTTTGTTGTTATTTTCTATCTTCAATGGCTTGAGATGGCCTGTTCTAAATCTTGTTAGTGTTGTTTGATGCTGTCTATTTCTGAGGTTCAGAGCTCCTCCTGGGTTCACTCCACTGTACCAACTGTGCTTAGGTGGGATCCTCCAGTTCTTGTTTATTTTTGTTTTGGCTACTGTTTCTATTTCTTTAAAAGTAAGTTTATTTTTCTGTGGCAAGGGTTCTTTTGTGCCTTTTTTTGCTAGCACACCAGCAGCTTCACAAGGAGATTGTGGCCCCCATTAGTAGGGAGGATACATCAGATTTAACATGCGAGATTGATGCAAGAATTTAATAGCTGATAGTGATCATAAAAATTCTTACCTTCATTCTTATAAATATTGTTTTTTATTTCTCAAATATTTTTTAATGCTATTTTAATTAATTTGAAAACTTCTTTCTTCCTTCTGAATTTGCGCCAGTAATTTCTTGTTATCATTAATTATATTGAAATATATATAAAATACTAGCTAAATGACCCGGGCAACCTCCGGGTTTTACTCGAGTGCATATATATTTTTTAAATGTTTTCATTCAAATACTATTCGTTACAATTATAAATTGTCAACGTGGATGTCACTCTTGTGAAACGTCCCGCTCCACACTGTACATTTCCAGCCTCGACTATACCGCCTTGTAGACCGCTCCGATGTCAGGCTCTCCTGGCACCGTCTTGCAGGATCATCCACACACCCGGAGGCAACTCGCCGTGTCTTCCACTCGCGGCACATGTGACCAGCTGTCCTTGTCCTCCCCCACACACCAATAATTTGCGCCATTATTTTCTTGTTATCATTAATTATTGAGTTGTATAAAATATTTATCATAATTCCTCATATCTTAACATTTTTAACTGAATACTTTTTTTTTCTCGTTCTTATTATTAATATTTTTATTGTCTTTTTTCTCTCGTTAATTTCAGCGAGTTTTATATATATAATCGACAAGAATAGATGAGTGAATAATTGTTTTATATATGCTGTCATCGCATATAGAAGCTTTCACGCATGTGTGGTCAAAATTCAACAAAAATATCATAAAAATTCATTAAAAATATTCATTAAAAATGAAAAAGGCATGTCCTGACCAGGAGCACATGTGCTTTACAGATGGTAGAGCGCCATCTGGTGGTACAGAAATCAACTAAAAATTAATTTAGCCTGTTCCCTGATATTTAGCCAACCCAATTTTTGATAAATCACGGAAAGCCATCCACGAACGGGTTTCGCGCTGTTGGCGCTCGTCAGCACCACCAAACTGCGACCAAAAAGCACATGTGAAGTACATGTGCTTCGGGTCAGGATATGCCTTTTTTATTTTTAATATCAACACCTGACCTTTTTATTATTTATTTTTTCTATTATTTTTTCATGTGTTAAGCGTATTTACGCAAGTTTGGCCTTAAATACCCATTTCTTGGTTTCTCAAGAAGCTTCTGGAACCAAAAATCTTTTTGGTCGCAGTGGCACAGCCTATTCCACGCTGACGAGCGCCAACAGCGCGAAACGCGTTCGTGAATGGTTTTTCTTTATTTATCAAGAAATTGGGTTGGCCAAATATCAGGGAACAGGCTAAATCAATGTTTAGTTGATTTCTGTTCCACCAGATGGCGCTCTGCCTTCTGTAAAGCACATGTGCTCCTGGTTAGGATATGCCTTTTTTATTTTGAATATAAACACCTGACATTTTTATTTTTTCTATTGTTTTTTAATATAATAATATATATCAATTAATGAAAAAACAATAGAAAAAAAATAAAAATGTCAGGTGTTGATATTAAAGAAGATGCCTTCTTTATTTTTAATATTATTTATATTTTTTCTTCAAATTTTATTATGATATGAATTAGGATTTTATATCATTTTTGAAAAAAAAATATTTATTAATGATTTAAAATATTAGTTTATTCATAATTTATATATATATGATTTACAAAAATTGGTGTATGTAAAGAGCATGTATAGGGGAAAAAATGATTAAAATTTCAGAACAATTAATTGTTTTATTTCAGAGTTTGATCGTCACAAATTAATAATGTCAATATGTCGTTGGACAAAGGCCCTGGCCTGGATGCAGGCTGCCACCCGGCGTGTCATGGACTGATAAAGATTCCGGATGGTGTGCTGCGGGATTTCTTGCCAAATTGTCTCCAACTGTCGGGCTAAATAGTCAACATTCCGAGATGGTTGCAATCGCCTTCCCATCACGTCCCAGATGTGCTCTATGGGCGAGAGATCAGGCGACCTTGCTGGCCTACGGAAGAGTTCGGCAAGATTGAAGACAATCCATAGTAACACGTGCCGTGTGTGGCCGGGCATTATCTTGTTGAAAAGTAAGCCCGGGGTGATGTGAGAGGAACGGCAACAAAACAGGCCGTAGAATGTCATATACGTACCGTTGTGCTGTCAGGGTGCCAGGAATGACTACCAATGGGTCCTGCTATATAATGAAATGGCACCCCAGACCATAACGCCCTGTTGTGGACCTGTGTGGTGTTCGACAGTAAGGCCAGGATCCACACGCTGCCCAGGACGTCTCCAGACACGTTTGCGACGGTCGTCAGGACACAGTAAGAAACGGGACTCGTCACTAAAGACTATACGTCCCCAGTCAGCGCAGTTCCAAGTTGATCGCTCCCGACACCACTGTAGTCGGACTTGTCGGTGCACGGGTGTGAGGGGTAGGCATCGTAACGGTCGGCCAGCTCTTAGATTCCGCTCTCTCAGTCGCCTGTTGATGGTCATTTTGGACACTTGTGTGCCGGTCACACGTTGGATGGTAGATAACGTGGATTCCGGTACTGCGACAGCCATTCTGACAATTGCTGTCCTCCCGTTCTGTTGTTGCCCTTGGTCGACCGCTGCCGTCCTGACGTTGCAATCTTCCGTTGTTGACCCACTTTTGCCAACATCGCCTAATAGCCGCATCACTTCGACACAGATGTCGCGCGATTAGTCGATTAGACCAACCAGCCTCTTTCAATCCAATGGCACGACCAGTTTCAAACTCTGACATATGTTCGTAATGAGCACGAATCTTTCGGCGAGGCATTGATACAGTAGAAATAGGCGTACTGCTAAAATATTAAACAGAATGCTGCTTGCTTAAATTTTAGATAGGTATTCTTTGATATCAGGTTTTGTAGTTCTGAATCACCAGTTTGTTCTTTGGCGATCTCTTCATAGTCGATGGTTGTGATAGCATCAACTCTGGACAGAGCATCGGCGACTATGTTGTCAGTACCTTTTATGTACTTGATGTCAGTAGTGAATTGGGAGATGTATTGTAGATACCTTAATTGTATAGGAGAAGCTTTCTCATTTTTTAGTTTAAATGCGTAAATTAAAGGTTTGTGATCAGTCAAAATTGTAAATTCACGTGCCTCAAGCAGGTGCTTGAAGAATTTGATAGACAAATATATTGCGAGAAGCTCTCTATCATATGTACTATAATTGCATTGAGCAGGATTTAATTTTTTAGAGAAAAATGCTATTGGTTTCCATGCATTATTGTTAAGCTGTTGGAGAACTGATCCCAGCATCTGTACAGAGTGAGATAGGCAGTTCAGTATTGGGGTAGGCTAACAGTGCTGTATTAGCTAGGGCTTGTTTGCATTTTTCAAACTGAACTTCAGCTTCTTCAGTCCATTTAATTTCGCTTCTATCCTTTTTCTTGGCACCCCTCAAGTATCCATGAAGGATTGCCTGAGTCTCTGCGGCATTGTTCAAAAAGGTACGATAAAAGTTTAGCATTCCCAAAAATATGCGTAATTCATGAACTGTTTTTGGTTTCTTATATTCTAAAATAGCTCTAACCTTTGTTGGGAGTGGTTTCACACCGTGAGAGGTAATAGGGTATTCTAGAAAATCAACTTCCTGTAGCAGGAATTTAGATTTAGAAATATTGATTCTTAATCCATAGGAATCTAGTCTGCTGAATAAGGTTCCAAGGTGGCTATAATGCTCTTCTTCCGTTTTAGAGGCTACCAGAATATCATCTAAGTAGACAAATGCAAAGTTCAAATTTCTTAAGACTTCATGCATGAATTCCTGAAAGGTGGCAGTAGCATTTCTAAGATCGAAACTCATTACATTAAATTCGAATAGCCCAAAAGGAGTAATGATGGCAGTCTTTGGTTTATCCTCTTCTTCAATTGGAATCTGATAGAATGCCTTACATAGGTCTATTTTTGAGTACACACTAGTACCTTTTAAGATGTGGTGGAAATCGTCCAGTCTAGGAATTGGATAACGGTCTGGAAGTGTAACTGCCCTGAATCTTCTATAATCACCACAAGGTCTTAGTGACTCTTCCTTTTTTGAAACTAAATGTAGTGGACTCGTCCCAAGGAGAATTTGAGGGTCTAATTATCCATTATTTAACATATATTGAAATTCTGCCTTAGCAAGTGTTAATCTCTGTGGATCTAGACGACGGGCTCTTGAGTGAATTGGCTGACCTCTTGTAGGAATATAATGCTTAACGTTATGTTTTGCTTCTACAAAATCTGAAGGTGGCCTACATAGGTTAGGGTATTTAGTTAGGATAGTGTTGACCTTGGATGATGAATTTAGAGTGCAAATATTTCCCATGTCTGAGATTGACTGAATGACGCCCTCTTATAAAAAGATTAGTTATTACATCAATTAAGCGTTTATTTTTTTATATCTATTATCAATCCAAAGTTGTTCAAAAAGTCTGCTCCTATTATACCTCTGTTGGTATTGGCGATTACAAAAGGCCATTGAAATTGACGTCGAAGTCCGATATCCAAATTTCTAACCTTTGTTCCATAGGTAATAATCTCTGTACCATTGGCTGAATATAGTTTATAATCAGAGCTAGGCATCCTATTTTTATCCTTTGGTGGTATTATAGATATATCAGCACCACTGTCCACCAAAAAGCGCAATCCCGTGTTTTTGTCTGTAACAAATAATCGGATATTGCGACAATCCTGAATGCCGGCGGAAGAGTTTGTTGCTACTCTGTCCGCCGGTTGGAGTTTTCCCGACTCTTTCCAAATGCACGGAGGCCTGCATTTATTTTGCAAGCAATTAGGACCAAATCTAAAATGGTAATAGCAAAATTTCCTTTTTGCGCTGAAAGATCTTTGAGAATTACTTCTCGGCCTTGACTGATTCCTAGTTTTGTATCGAGATCTTGATCTCTCCAGTCTCAATACGGACACTTGCCGTTCAAGATCTTCCAATTTGGCGATCAAGCGATCTGTTGTGAAGAAGGCACTTCCACACCATATATTTCTTTGGTAGAGTTTATTTCATTTATTTTATCGGCCATTATGGCCAATTTGCTAATTTCCTCATCGCTTACAATAAGTATATTCTTTATGGATGTGGGCAATTTATCGAGCCATAAAGTTTTTATTAAATTTTCAGAGATATCTGGGGTAGCGAGGGATCTGAGCTTTTGTAGTAACTGGCTCGGCTTCATGTCTCCGAGCTCTATACCAGCAATTAACTTTTTAATTCTCAACCCTTCGCTTTCTCTGAACAATTCAAGTAGTCGTGATTTACATTCAGAGTACTTGTTGTCAATTTTGCTATTAATTATGTCCCAAATGTTTTCTATATATTTAGGTTCTAATTGGGAGATCAAATAATTAAATTTAGTGTCTTCCTGAATAATTCCACCTATTTTGAACTGTGATTCTACCTGGAAGAACCATATTTCAGGTTTTTCAACCCAGAAAGGTGGTATTTTAACATTAACTTTGCATATTTCTGAGGTATCGCTAGGCTTATTTTCCGTTTCCATTTTACGTAAATTTGAAATTCGACACAACAGCTAGATATGTTTAGAGATAAAGTTAAAAATAAAAATTTTGATATAAAATGATAAGGAAGATAATATAAAAACTTATCTTAGTCTTGATATGATATCCCGATATCTTGGATGATGTTTCTTTTCAAGCTTGAATCAATTTTTGCATTTGTTTATCTCTTGAAATCTTCGTAAGATTTTTCTTTTCAATCACGTCTAGCTCACCAATGTAGTGTGTCGATTTATTAGTCCAGCGATGGCCCAGAAAGTATTTCAAAGTTAGTGTTTTATTGGTATTACTTATTAGCTACATTTTTAGAGGGAGACAAAAGGACAAAACCCTAGAATGTCTATTCTGGTTCTCCTTCACTTCCGCTGATCTGCCGCGCCGCATAGCGGTGGTCATCTCCTATTTCATTGCCCCGCTTGTATGTTTGCTGACGGCGTGGTCCGTCATCCCAGCAGACTGAAAGGAAGTGTCTTGGCCCCCACAGTCTCATCAATTGTGATAAATCGGTCGGAACTCTCTTGAATCGGTCCAAACATTGCTGCAAATGTCGTTTGGGCATTTTCTTCTGATATGCATTCAGTAAATGTGTCACACACTTTGCCAAGAGCTTTCGCATCCCTAATTCTTTGTGCAACATGTTCCGCGCCCTTTCTTCCGATATTCCCATGTCCTCAGCTTTCTCACACACCTTTATTCGCCTATCATCCAACACGATGTTGGGTACCTTTTTGATAGTTTCCGGTGTGATTGCAGTTTTTGACCATCCTTAACGTAAATTATCTTTCACGTTTAAATTCAGCTGCCCACATTTTAATGGTTTAAATTAAGGGAGTAGAGTTCCCGTAAACTTTTGTCAGCTTCGGAGGAATTTCTTTAAGGATAATCCATCCAAAACGAAGAACTTAATAACAGCACGATATTCCAATTTATCAATTGCAACGAAACACGTACAAGACATATACTGCAAAGATTCGTTTACAAAACTACTAAAACAAACTTGTTAAAAACTTGTCCTACGAACTAATGACATATGCGCGCAAGGGGGAAATGTAATATTTTGCCGAGTTGAATGCCATCACTTGAAAACTTGTCACTGTTTCACCCTTGTGTATATATTGTTACATCATGATTAATGGCGTATTTCTTATATTATTTTTAATATATTTGAAATTTAAATTATATATTTATTTATTTTTATATAAAATATTCTATGATATTTATTTAAAACACAGATTATTTAGATTGTCATCATTTGTATTTAGGTACACGTGTGACTTCACTGCTCTCTTTGCTGTGAGAAAATAAAGAGAGGATTCTGGTGGCTACTTAAAGAAGACTTATCTCGTTATTCCCTTTTATAAATTTGTAGGATGGTTGAAACACGCTCTGGTAAGATGCAAGACCCAGCACAGGAGAGAATCCAGGCTGAAGAGTCTGCCAAGCCGCAACCTGGTGCAACAATTGGTAGAGATGCTAGTTCCGACCCAGTTGTCCTGAATCCCAACATCGACATCCCCAAGTATGATGGAACGGAAGACCCTCGCCCATGGATTGAATCTCTTGAAGAAATTGGCTTCTTGTACCATTGGGCAGACTACATTATCTCTCGTTATGCCGCCATGAACATGACGGGAAGCGCTAAAACCTGGTTGAATTTACACAAAGCTAGTTTCACGAGCTGGGAAAATATTAAAATCCGCCTCATTCAGGATTTTTCTTTGGACGCGAATAAAGAAGAACTTAGAATGAAGCTCAACAGAATGCAACACTGGAATGAACCAGCAATCAGTTTCGCGGAAGACATTCTAGTGTTGTGCAACAAGGTTGACCCCGCAATGGAAGAAGAAACAAAAATTGAACATGTTATTGGAGGACTGAAAAAAGAGTACTCATTCGCGCTCTACCTGAACCCTCCTAAAATGACCGATGACCTTCTTGTCGTGTGCAAGAAAATGGATTCTTTTGAAAAGAAATATCGGGAACGTGTGGAGAAATCCAGAAACCTATATAACGGTCCACGCTATTCTAGACCCCAACAACAATCGAGGTACGTGCCGCCGACTGCCGCACGAAACTACCAGACCACTTCCAGGCCCCAAGCCCCTGTTTCCAATAATTACAAGAACGACTCCCCTCCTACCCCCAGACAGTATCGAAACAACTTTCCCCAGCCCTCTACCCCTAGACGTCCTTATAATCCTAACTTTGTGCCGAAACCAAACCTTCAGAGAAACACTTACAATAAAAGCCAAGAAGTGAGCAAAAATAGGACGGAAGATGGAAGACCAATCTGCTTTAAATGTAACAAGCCAGGGCACGTGGCCCGTTATTGTAGGGTCAAGTTTATAAGAATCCTAGAAGAGGATCCAGCAGATACCCAAGAGAAGGTCGAAGAAAAATGCCAAATGAATGAAATATCAGAGAAATCAGGACCTCGGCTTTATGCTGATGTATGTCATAGCACACAGACAAATATTCCTACCCGGAATAGATATTCCGTGTTGGAAGATTTAAACTAAGCGTCGCGCCTGAATCTGTCAATCAAAGCAAGTCGACCATAAACGGAATCAAGAAGTTGGACCCTAAATACAAATTAAAAATTAAGGTGGACAAGATAGGGACTTTTGAAGCTTTGGTTGATACAGGTGCTGACCTCTCAGTGGTCGACCTCAGAACGGCCCTCGATACAGGCCATGGTATAAGTAAACTCGCAAAAATTTGTGCAGGACCCGATGGAAAAAAATTGGACATGGATATTGGATATTGGACATTGGACATTGGATATTGAAAACGCATTTACGGACATTAATTCTTGGGAGAGATTTCCTTAAGAAAATGAACGCAAAAATAGATTGTAAGCAAGAAACTATAAAATATGATTTGACGAATAATCATGACGAAATCAATTTTGAAATGTTGAAAATAAAGAGTGCCAAGGATTCCATTGTACCGGAATGTTCCATGAAATTGATCAAGGCATTGGTAGAAACAGAGGATGGAGAATATATTATCGAGGAGAGCAGCAAAATGTTTCAAACAAATGGACTTCGTCTAGCAAGAAGCTTGATCAATGTTATAAATAGGGAAACACACATCTGGATAACTAATCCGTATCCTCGACCGTTAAAAATAATGAAAAACCAAACATTGGCTTTTGGAAGTAGTCCAGCGAAAATAAATGTGAGTCAAGAAAGAGAGGTAGAAAAGAACGAAGAACCTAGATTCCAAATAAACGAAAATCTTTCACCAAAGGAACAGAAGGAGTTAAAACAAGTTTTAGAAAGGTATGGAGATCTTTTTTCATCGAGATTAGGGAGAACCAATTTGGCAAAACATCGGATAGACACAGAAGACGCGAAGCCAATTAAACACAAGCCTTACCGGGTAAGTGCTAAAGAACGAGATATTATAAAAGAGCAAATTGACGAGATGCTTACAGAAGGCATAATTAGGCCATCTTCTAGCCCCTGGTCTTTTCCAGTAATATTGGTCAAGAAGCGAGATGGTAAATACAGATTTTGTGTGGACTACAGAAAACTGAATAATGTGACAGTAAAAGATGTCTATCCGATCCCTAGAATAGACGAAGTTATGGATACTCTCCAAGGATCTACACACTTCTCAGCAATAGACCTCAGATCTGGATATTGGCAAGTTGAAGTCGAAGAAAGAGACAAAGAGAAAACAGCTTTCACTACAGCGCATGGATTATATGAATTCAACGTGATGCCTTTTGGACTTTGTAACGCGCCTGCTACCTTTGAGAGAAATATGGAGAATATGCTTGGAAATCTGAGATGGCAAATTTGTTTCTGTTATCTGGATGATGTTATCATATATAGCCCGGATTTTCCAACGCACCTCAAAAGACTTGAAGCTGTTTTTAGATGTTTTCGTGAATCTAATTTAAGGTTAAACGACAAAAAATGCCGATTTGCTTTTGAAGAATTGGAGATTCTCGGCTATATAACGAGCAAACATGGTGTTGGGAATAGAATGTTAATTTTCTTATAGATTTATATTTTCTAAATATATGTAAATTTAATCCATTATAAGAAACATATTTGTCATATGTAAATATTTATATGTATATATATTCGTGACAAAAAATAAACTGTTATGTTGACTGGTTAGAGTCGTGTGGTTTCTCGGCCCGCCCTCGAGAGGTCTACGCCTTGGTTGATACCTGCCTTAGACACTTCCGTAGATTTGACTTCTTGGGAATCGCTCTTCTCTACCTTTGAGATTCCACGGTTTTTTTCCTCCCCGGGACCAGAATAAGAGACTTCGGGCGTCTGGGCAAAATAGAGCCTGGGCGCTACGCCGCTGAACGCGACATTTGGCATCCCAGCCGGGACGCGAGGAGAAAGCCGTGCCTATATTTGGAACCCCTTTGGATTAGAAGATGGAGAGAGAAGAAGCGCTAGAGAGACTCAAGAAGAAGAGAACCATACTCCGCACGTCTTTATCCAAGTACGGGAAAAGAATAGAGGAATATGACGTGCACAAGGAGTGTGACCACGAGGAACTGCTGGGGCAGCTTTTGGATGTCTACGAAGAACTGAGGCGGGTAGACGAAGAAATCGGTAAGCTGATTGACATCAAAGATCTAGAGAAAGATCTAAAGATGGTAGAGGAATACCGAGAAAAGGCCGTGGCGTGGAAATATTTGTTAAAGAAAAGAAGTCTGGTGGTAGCGGAAGGAATGCAGAGGGAAACTGCAACTGCCACGAAGAAGGAATATCCAGGAGAAATCAGTCGACCGACTCTAACTGGGATGGTTAAGTTACCCAAATTAACAATGGAAAGATTCTACGGAGAAATTAGCCAGTGGTTAAATTTTTGGAATGCCTTCGATTCATCAATCAATAAGAATGAATACTTGACCAAGATAGATAAATTTAACTATCTTAAAGCCTACTTGGGTGGAACGGCGGCCCAAACTGTGGAAGGATTTTGCCTATCTGAGGAAAATTACGATAAGGCCGTTGAATTGTTGAAGAAACGCTTCGGAAAAGGGGAAAGGTTGATCGACGTGCATATGAACAACCTCTTGGCCTTGAAACCACTTAGAGTGACAAAGGACGTGGGGGTTTTCAGAGAATTGTACGGCAGAATCCTGGTGCAGATTAGAAGTTTGGAGTCATTGGGTGTTGTCGTTGAAAGCTACGGTAACTTATTGTGCCCTTTACTCCTCAAGCTATTGCCATCAGACTTAAAGCTTGAATTACACCGGGAATTCACAGGAGCTTTTTCTCTTGGAGATTTGATTGAATTTTTGGAGAGACAATTGATTGCATTAGAAAGCACGTTCGGCACGCGTGACGAAATAACAGCCGGCCAACCATCAAATGAGCACCCTCAGTCACAAAGCTCTATCGTGAAGTATCGAAGAAATGAGAGGAATCCCCTGCCCACGGCTGCTGGTTTTTTGAATGCCTCTGAAGCAGATAAAGAGAAAGTGCTGGATGTGGAACAAGGAATGGATTCAAAGAACACCGAAGAAGTGAAGCTGCTCTATGTAAAACAAGGTACCGATTTAAGGATGGCAGAAAGGCCATATGCAGAACAAGGTAATGAGCCTAAGGAAGACGGAGTACAAGACTCTGAAAATGAGCCTAAGGGCGACGGAGTAAAGGATTCTGAAGCTGAAACCAAGGATAATGAAGTGGAGGATTCTGGAACTGCAATTGAGGCTTGTGAATCGGTGAGCAACTCTAAAGCGGTAGCTGAAGGCGCGGATCAAGTGGAGATTGCAGATGGTGAGGCTGAGTCCATTGATGATATTGAGGAAAGAGTTGTCAGAATTCCAGCATCGAGTAAATTGATGGAAGCAGGACAGATAGGAGATGCGGAATTTAAAGTAAAGGGATACTATTTGCCTGATCGCCCTGTATGTGGGTGTGACTCCAGGGCTGCGCCTGTACGGCCAGCGAAAGACGGCGCTTCCTATCGAGGACGAAACGGATTCTCGTTGAAGCGATATATGAAGAGGATACACAGTCTGCTGAGAAGAATCCCTGAGATAAGGATAAAGCTTCGGAGGAATAAGTTCGGAGTTGTGGCCGACCTGAAAAGATATTTCCAGATGATCGCCATCAGAGATAATGATTGGGACTACCTCAAATTTCTTTGGGAAAAAAAAAAAGATGGACAACTGATGGTTTTGAGCGGGAAATCGTTGTAGACGATTTTGGTTGAGTGCCCGTGCCTCTAAATCCGGAAGAAAAGTAAATGGTTGAATGATGATGCATGGTTGGAGAAGGTGAAACGCTTTCTAAGCAGGGTTGCACTGTCCAGATCACCTATGTGAGGAGAGAGCCAATAGAAAAAGGTTCAATTGGCAAATATCTTCCAAGCAATGGAATGTAACTTGTATCGAAGGAAACTGTTTCTGGAGCTGCAGTAACTCCAATGTTATATACTCCGGCCAGTTCTCCAAAGGGGCAAGTGCCTACTCCAGCGAAAAGGTCTTAATTTGGGAGACAAGTCTCCAGAAAGTCTGGTGAAAGTGCTAGACCGGAAAGGATTGCGAATCCTGTAGATCATAGGACTATTATATTGAGTGGTTTGAGATCTCTAAGGAAGAGTTCAGAGTCCTATGACTTCTGTAGGCCTGCAGACGATACCTCTGGGCCTTCAGACGATACCTCTAAGCCTAAAGACGATGCCTCGGCATAAGATCCTGATTCTTCAGGATGTAAAGCTCAATGTTCTCAAGAGGTTCCAGAAATTGCAATGGAAGATAACTGGGCGACTTTTGTAATGAATCGAGTTATGGAGATCCGATCTCTCAGTGAGACAGAGGATTGGTATCGTGTACCAGGATGTTTGAATCCAGCGGATTTACCATCACGGGGGGTGCTTAGCCGATTCTCTGGAGAGATCGAAGTGGTGGGAGGGCCCGAGTTGGTTGAGAAGACCAAGAAGAGATTGGCCCCATAGGGAAATATACCCTGACCCAGATATTGTGAACTCGGAAAAGAGAAAGATTGTTTTAACATCAACATGTATTGAAAGGGAAAAAAGATCAGTACTACTATCGCTTTTCAAACTACTACAAGATATTGAGAGTAACTGCCTGGATGAACCGGTTTTTAACAAATGCGAGAGGAACAATAGGTCAGCGAGTGAAAGGTGATCTTACTGTGAATGAAATTAAAAGGGCGGAACTGATGCTGGTGAGAGTTATCCAACGGGAATCCTTCACTGGACCAGAGGACAAGAGGTTGAAGGATTTCAAGTTATGCTGCGATTCTTTGGGATTGTTGAGGGTCAAAACTAAAATAAGTAGGAGACAAGATCTGGAAAGATTGATTGGTTTGCTGAAACAACTCCTTAGGAAGATTCTTGGTCAAGCTCGTTTGGAATTTGAGGAACTTTACACCATTATCTGTGACACAGAGTCTTTGATGAACTCACGTCCATTAACCCTTGCCTTGTTCTTGCACGACCTCAAAGAAATAGGAGTTCCAGATCTGGACTCTATTGAAAGGGCTAGTCTTCAGAAGAGATACCGATTTAGACAAAGGTTAAGAGAAGATCTGCGGAAGAGATTCCGGACGGAGTATTTTGGATTCTTAAGGCAAGAGACTAGAAGACGCTCGAAGACAAGACCTATCAAGGTGGGAGATCTGGTGTTGATTGGACAAGATAATGCTAAGCGAGTCAATTGGCCTTTGGCGAGAGTTGTGGAGGTCTACCCTGAACGAGATGGACCTGTGAGGGTCGCCAAGTTGAGAACCAGCAAGGGCGTCCAGATTAGGCCGGTTCAACGTCTCTACAATTTAGAGATACCCGCCGATCTGGGGAGTACCTTGAGGAGTATACAGTCGGAACCACGCCGGGGAGGCTCCCGAGGAGAAGCCAGTAAAGACCCTACGAAGATAGCCCAATCCTAAAGAACTGGAATGAACGGTCGTTTCCCAACTATTGGTTGAGTTTCTGTAGAAAAAACTCAAGGTGGGAGTATGTTGGGAATAGAATGTTAATTTTCTTATAGATTTATATTTTCTAAATATATGTAAATTCAATCCATTATAAGAAACATATTTGTCATATGTAAATATTTATATGTATATATATTCGTGACAAAAAATAAACTGTTATGTTGACTGGTTAGAGTCGTGTGGTTTCTCGGCCCGCCCTCGAGAGGTCTACGCCTTGGTTGATACCTGCCTTAGACACTTCCGTAGATTTGACTTCTTGGGAATCGCTCTTCTCTACCTTTGAGATTCCACGGTTTTTTTCCTCCCCGGGACCAGAATAAGAGACTTCGGGCGTCTGGGCAAAATAGAGCCTGGGCGCTACGCCGCTGAACGCGACACATGGTATAAAACCCGCGGAACATAACATCAAAGCTGTCAGAAATTTTCCTCGGCCCAAAAAGGTCAAAGAAGTACAATCCTTTTTGGGAATGTGTTCATATTATAGAAAATTTATCAAAGACTTTTCAAAAATTGCTGACCCTTTGACCAACCTTATAAAAAAAGTGTATCATTTACCTGGACAGAAAGACAAGAGGAAGCGTTTCAAACCCTAAAAACAGCACTATTAAGTCCACCAATTTTAGGTCACTTCAATCCAAATGCACCTACTTATGTTCATACTGATGCGTCCAACATCGGCATAGGTGCAACACTTGTCCAAGACATCGGTGGTGAAGAGAAGGTGATCTCATATTTGAGTCGTACCCTAAGTAAAGCGGAGCAAAATTATTCAACCACTGAAAAAGAATGTCTGGCCGTTGTCTGGTCAATGTCAAAATTACGACCCTACCTTTATGGAAGACACTTTAAAATAGTAACAGACCATCACGCCTTATGCTGGCTCAAAAACTTGAAGGATCCAACAGGTCGATTGGCAAGATGGGCATTGAAAATTCAAGAATATGACTTCGATATAATACATAAATCGGGAAAGAAGCATCTGGACGCCGATGGCTTATCTAGGGGGCCCTTACCAGAAACTGATTGGGATGAGGATTTTGAAAGGCTATTTTTAAATCAAATAACAGACGAAGAGGATAAATTTATCGAAAGTGTTAAGAAAAACCTTAATGGAAGCAGGCGATCAATTGCGCAAAACTTTAAAGAAGAAGATGGATGCCTCTTTAAGAAAAACCCGAACCCTGAAGGCAGGGCGTGGTTGCTTGTGGTTCCAGAGAATAAAAAGAGAGAAATTATGAAAGAATATCACAATCATATGTCGAATGGCCATCTGGGCGTCGCCAGAACCATGTACCGAATAAAGAGTAAATACTTTTGGCCATCCATGCTAAAGGATGTCTCAGAATTCGTTAAGACGTGTCACCTTTGCCAAAGTAGAAAAGGCTCAAACCAATTACCTTCTGGACTACTACAGCCCATCCCCCCAGCCAACTTTCCTTTCGAAAGAATTGGAATTGACTTTGTTGGTCCACTACCATCTACGAAAAACAGGAAAAAATGGATAATCGTGCTGACGGACTACTACACTAGATATGCAGAAACAAGAGCAGTCTCGGAAGCAACAGTGAAAGAAGTTTCTAAATTTCTAGTAGAGGATATTTTTCTTCGGCACGGAGCCCCACAATATCTTATTAGTGACAGAGGCTCTCAATTTACCAGTAATTTAATGAAAGAGGTGATGAAAACGTGCAAGATTAAACATTGCTTCACAACGAGCTATCATCCCCAGACTAATGGATTGACAGAGCGGTTAAATAGAACATTGATCAATATGCTCAGTATGTATGTGAACACTGATCAGAAAAATTGGGACGAAATACTCCCATTCATCACTCACGCTTACAATACTACAATTCAGGAAACCACAGGATATTCTCCCTTTTTCCTGATGTTTGGAAGAGAACCCACGTCTCTTTTGGACGACAGGAATATCTCGGTGGACATTGACAAAGATGATTATGATGAATACATAAAACATCACTTAGACAAAATAAACAGAACAAGAAAATTAGTTATTAACAACACAATAAAGACTCAAGAAAGAATGAAAAAGAACTATGACAAGAAACACATGCTTAATTGAGCCAAAAGATAATCCTGGCCAAGACCCATTGATTGTCCATGTCTCAAGACTCAAACCCTATTTTGAGAGAATTGATGAGGTAACTCACGAGGACGTGACGACCTCTGGAGAGGGGGAAGTGTTACATCATGATTAATGGCGTATTTCTTATATTATTTTTAATATATTTGATATTTAAATTATATATTTATTTATTTTTATATAAAATATTCTATGATATTTATTTAAAACACAGATTATTTAGATTGTCATCATTTGTATTTAGGTACACGTGTGACTTCACTGCTCTCTTTGATGTGAGAAAATAAAGAGAGGATTCTGGTGGCTACTTAAAGAAGACTTATCTCGTTATTTTCTTTTATAAATTTGTAGGATGGTTGAAACACGCTCTGGTAAGATGCAAGACCCAGCACAGGAGAGAATCCAGGCTGAAGAGTCTGCCAAGCCGCAACCTGGTGCAACAATATATATAATACAATATAATGCGGCTTATGACTGTAGAACGATGTTTGACAATTATACCGCTAATGTTTCTTTTGAACGAAAAATCTAAATGTATTTTAATGAAAAATAACGATTATTTCTATCCTTAGGAATGAAGTATGAAAGGATGAATTGTGAAGAGTAATGATAAACGGAAAAATAAAGTGTCCAGGGATGGGAATCGAACCCACAGTGGTCCGCTTACCGGGCAGATGCCATGCCCACTAAGCTACCCTGGACATATTTTTCCGTTCGTAAATATTATATTGCCACGTGGAAAATTAGGGAAGACAAACTTTGGGGTGACATAGCAATTTATTTAGGGCAAGAACAAACTATGAATGATATTAAAAAGGCTAAGCAATATGGGAATTAATTATATAGAGTAGCAAAATATAAACATCAAAAATGATACTCTGTTTAAAAAAATAATGAATACTTTGCTACATAGCTCCTTCCCTATGGGAGCTGTGACCCACAGCTTGCAATTATTGTAGTTACTGACATGGTTCTTACGTGCTTCTGCCAAGGATTCCATCGAAGTCTTGGAACTTTGTCCCTAGAACCTTTGCGCCGTTTTTTTTTTTTTTTTTTTTTTTTTTGCGGCATGAAGAGCGGCTTTGTCGTCGTATCGTCTATAGGGACATCGTCATCTTGGAAGAAAGTCTTGGCTTTGACACGGCGGTGGAATCCTGGAGCCAGTCTCCGAAAATGTAGATCACAGCACCCATGGCCTCTAGGTCTTCTCGGCGGTCTTCAGTTTGTCTTCCCTAATTTACCCAGCATCACCACAAAAATGCCACGTGGAAAATTAGGGAAGACAAAAACTTCAGGAGGAGACAAAATTTATTTAAGGACAAACTATGAATGGTAAACAAAATATAAGCCACGAGGGATATTTACAGAGTAGCAAAATATAAACATAAAAATGACCACTCTGTCAATAAAAATAATAAAATTAATAAATACTTTGTTACAATATAATAAAGGCTCCAGGGTAGCCTAGTGGGCATGGCATTTTCCCGGTAAGCGGACCACTGTGGGTTCGATTCCCATCCCTGGACACTTTATTTTTCCGTTTATTATTACTCTTCACAATTCATCCTTTCATAATTAATTCCTAAGGATAGAAATAATCGTTATTTTTCCCTAAACTAAATTTATATTATTCGTTCTAAAGAAACATTTGCGGTATAATTGTCAAGCATCGTTCTATATATATATACAAGGTATGTCCCATAAGTTTCCGGACTGGGTCCATAAAAAAATAAATAAATGAAAAATGTAAATGAATTTGACTGTTTATTATAGAAAAAATATCTGTCTACACGGTGGTACCAATATCGAGGCGGTACGTGCACGCGCCCCAAAGTTATTCTAATTTATTTAAAGGTTACACATAGCGCTGCGGCGATTTTACGATGGAACGAAAATTGAAGCAGAGGATTTGCATAGAATTTTGTGTGAAACTTCAAATATCAGCAACCGAAACTTTTTAAATGCTTAATAAAGCATTCCCCAAAGAGAACAATTGTTTTTGAATGGCATTCTAGATTTAAAGCTGGCAGAATTTCCATTGAAGATGATCTTCGTCAAGGACGCCCAAAAATTTCAAAGGACTGATGAAAATGTGCAAAAAATCACCGATTTGATAAAAGAAAATCCTCGAACCACTTTGCTGGAGCTAGAGCAAGACACAGGCATCTCTAAAACAACGATTGGAAGGATCGTAACCAAATCAAAAAGACTCCTGCAAAATTCATCCCAAGATTCCTCACTAATGAGCAAAAACTGTGTCGGCTTGCAACCTGTGAGGACATGTTGGAAATGACAAGAACGGATCCGGAATGGAAAGACAAGATAATCACAGGCTACGAGACATGGGTCTATAGCTATGATCCTGAAACCAAGCATCAATCTGCCGAGTGGAGATGTCAGGGTGAGCTTAGACCCAAAAAATCCAGATTATTGAAATCCATAAACAAGGTGTTGCTGGTCGCTTTTTTGGATAAAAAGGGCATTTTTCATCACGAGTATCTTCCTGCAGGCCAAACAGTTATCAAGGATATGAATATGGGCATTCTTCGCCGTCTAAGGGAAGCGATTCGAAAAAAAAGGCCAGAAAAATGGACTAATGGTGGCTGGATCCTACACCATGACAATGCTCGCCCTCACACAGCGCACTTGATGACTAGCTTTTTGGCGAAAAAACGGGACACAAATCCTACTTCAACCACCCTATTTCCCAGACATCGCACCAAATGACTTTTTCCTGTTCCCCAAATTTAAAGCAGTTCTAAAAGGAAGACATTTTGACACCAGGGATGACATAATAGAAAAATCGCCGTTAGCATTGAAGAGCATTCCAAAAGAGGCTTATAAAAACTGTTTCGAAAATTGGGAGAGAAACGATGGCGCTGGTGCGTTGAAGCAAGGGGGGATTACTTTGAAAAGTTTTAATAAACATTTTTTAAAAAATCTTACCTTTTTTTTTTATGGACCCAGTCCGGGAACTTATGGGACATACCTTGTATATTGTCCACTCTTTTCTTTTGTGCTCTTGTGAAAACAGGACTTTGTAACTGAATCAAAAAGTCTCTCCAATCTAGCTCATTTGTTTTGATATATTCTGGGCAAACCTTTCCTGAAAAATGCAATTATTCGTGTATAATTCCTTCTAAATTATGTCTTTGAAACATTATTGCATTTCTATGTTTCATTTTTTTTCTCACTTTTAATTAATGTTTTGAAAATAAAATTATACTGAACAGAAGGATCTGACAAAATATAGGGCTAAAGATTGATACAGATCACATGCAAAGTTTCATACAGATTGATTCAGTGTGTAGCTCAGGATTTATCGAGAAACAAATGGATTAACATATTTTCATTTATTATGAAGAAGAAAAACAATATGTGCTTTATTTATAAAATAAGAAGTATCATTTCATTATATTGCAACGTAGAAAATTAGGAAAAACAAACTTCAGGATGATATACAATTGTTTTGCCTTCTACATGCTTCGGTCAAGCATTTTAAGGCATCACTCATGATTAGGTGTCTCCAAGCGCCCGCCGCGGTGGAGGGCCAAGGAGAGGGCTGGAGATGCGCCGGCAGAGCCGTGGGCACCCCGGGGGAGAGGAGGGCGAGTGCGCGCCGATTTTGAGGGAACCAAGGCAGCACCAAGCACAACTAAAGCGCCGCAGGCTACAAAAATATTTAAGGGATCATTTCAGGGATCAAGATCAAGCGATCAAGACCCAGAGATCAGAAGGTCTGGCTTTTATCCTTAAACTTCAGGATGGCATGGCAATTTATTTAAGGCAAGCACAAAGTCAACATTTAAAAAATACAAAATAAGCAATGAGGCAAGTTTACAGAGTATCAAAATATAAATAATATAAATATCAAAAAAATAATAATTAATAATCTGTATATAAAATATAACCAATATTTCGCTACAATATACTTAGATTTTATGTTATTTTAGACATTATTATAGGCAATTTAATAATGATTGCCGATTTACATGTATAATTATAACTATTAATAAGAAGAAATGTCTAATTAAAGGCATTAGTAAAGAAATAATTCCATGAGCAATTAGGCAATAATTATCTTTTTTACAATTTCTCTGGCACCATTAACATCTAAAAAAAAGTGATCATAGCATCAAAACTCAGGTAATTGTGTTTTTAGGACTTCAGCAAAGATTTGTGTATTTTTAAAAGCCAAATATGTCCTCCATACACACAGAGAACAAAACCCTAACCCATACAGGTA
>CP092877.1:17836120-17976315 GCA_030710605.1 Cordylochernes scorpioides | reverse complement strand
TCACAGATATCTATACACTTTCTGGACACTCTCCATGACATCACAGATATCTATACACTTTCTGGACACTTCCATGACATCACAGATATCTATACACGTTCTGGACACTTCCATGACATCACAGATATCTATACACGTTCTGGACACTTCCATGACATCACAGATATCTATACACGTTCTGGACACTTCCATGACATCACAGATATCTATACACGTTCTGGACACTTCCATGACATCACAGATATCTATACACGTTCTGGACACTTCCATGACATCACAGATATCTATACACATCTGGACACTTCCATGACATCACAGATATCTATACATTCTGGACACTTCCATGACATCACAGATATCTATACACATTCTGGACACTTCCATGACATCACAGATATCTATACACATTCTGGACACTTCCATGACATCACAGATATCTATACACGTTCTGGACACTTCCATGACATCACAGATATCTATAACACTTCTGGACACTTCCATGACATCACAGATATCTATACACATTCTGGACACTTCCATGACATCACAGATATCTATACACATTCTGGACACTTCCATGACATCACAGATATCTATACACGTTCTGGACACTTCCATGACATCACAGATATCTATACATTCTGGACACTTCCATGACATCACAGATATCTATACACGTTCTGGACACTTCCATGACATAACAGATATCTATACACATTCTGGACACTTCCATGACATCACAGATATCTATACACGTCTGGACACTTCCATGACATCACAGATATCTATACACGTTCTGGACACTTCCATGACATCACAGATATCTATACACGTTCTGGACACTTCCATGACATCACAGATATCTATACACGTTCTGGACACTTCCATGACATCACAGATATCTATACACGTTCTGGACACTTCCATGACATACAGATATACACGTTCTGGACACTTCCATGACATCACAGATATACACGTTCTGGACACTTCCATGACATCACAGATATACACGTTTGGACACTTCCATGACATCACAGATATCTATACACATTCTGGACACTTCCATGACAACAGATATATATACACGTTCTGGACACTTCCATGACATCACAGATATCTATACACTGGACACTTCCATGACATCACAGATATCTATACACGTTCTGGACACTTCCATGACATCACAGATATCTATACACGTTCTGGACACTTCCATGACATCACAGATATCTATAACATTCTGGACACTTCCATGACATCACAGATATCTATACACGTTCCTGACACTTCCCATGACATCACAGATATCTATAACACGTTTGGACACTTCCATGACATCACAGATATCTATACACGTTCTGGACCCTTCCATGACATAACAGATCTAACACGTTCGGGACACTTCCATGCACTCACAGATATCTATACACGTTCTGGACACTTCCATGACATCACAGATATTATACACGTTCTGGACAACTTCCATGACATAACAGATATCTATACATTCTGGACACTTCCATGACATCACAGATATCTATACACATTCTGGACACTTCCATGACATCACAGATATCTATACACGTTCTGGACACTTCCATGACATCACAGATATCTATACACGTTCTGGACACTTCCATGACATCACAGATATCTATACACTTCTGGACACTTCCATGACATCACAGATATCTATACACATTCTGGACACTTCCATGACATCACAGATATCTATACACGTTCTGGACACTTCCATGACATCACAGATATCTATACACATTCTGGACACTTCCATGACATAACAGATATCTATACACGTTCTGGACACTTCCATGACATCACAGATATCTATACACGTTCTGGACACTTCCATGACATAACAGATATCTATACACGTTCTGGACACTTCCATGACATCACAGATATCTATACACGTTCTGGACACTTCCATGACATCACAGATATCTATACACGTTCTGGACACTTCCATGACATAACAGATATCTATACACGTTCTGGACACTTCCATGACATCACAGATATCTATACACGTTCTGGACACTTCCATGACATAACAGATATCTATACACGTTCTGGACACTTCCATGACATCAAGATATCTATACACGTTCTGGACACTTCCATGACATAACAGATATACACGTTCTGGACACTTCCATGACATCACAGATATACACGTGGACACTTCCATGACATCACAGATATCCACTTCTGGACACTCCATGACATCACAGATATCTATACACATTCTGGACACTTCCATGACATCACAGATATCTATACACGTTCTGGACACTTCCATGACATCACAGATATCTATACACGTTCTGGACACTTCCATGACATCACAGATATCTATACACGTTCTGGACACTTCCATGACATCACAGATATCTATACACGTTCTGGACACTTCCATGACATCACAGATATCTATACACGTTCTGGACACTTCCATGACATCAACAGATATCTATACACGTTCTGGACACTTCCATGACATCACAGATATCTATACACGTTCTGGACACTTCCATGACATCACAGATATCTATACACGTTCTGGACACTTCCATGACATACAGATATCTATACACGTTCTGGACACTTCCATGACATCACAGATATCTATACACGTTCTGGACACTTCCATGACATCACAGATATCTATACACGTTCTGGACACTTCCATGACATAACAGATATCTATACACGTTCTGGACACTTCCATGACATCACAGATATCTATACACGTTCTGGACACTTCCATGACATAACAGATATCTACACATTCTGGACACTTCCATGACATCACAGATATCTATACACGTTCTGGACACTTCCATGACATCACAGATATCTATACACGTTCTGGACACTTCCATGACATCACAGATATCTATACACGTTCTGGACACTTCCATGACATCACAGATATCTATACACGTTCTGGACACTTCCATGACATCACAGATATCTATACACGTGTCTGACACTTCCATGACATCACAGATATCAAGTACACGTTCTGGACACTTCCATGACATCATCAGATATCTATACACGTTCTGGACACTTTCCATGACATCCAGATATCTATACACTTCTGGACACTTCCATGACATCACAGATATCTAAACACGTTCTGGACACTTCCATGACATCACAGATATCTATACACGTTCTGGGACACTTCCATGACATCACAGATATCTATACACGTTCTGGACACTTCCCATGACATTCACAGATATCTATACACGTTCTGGACACTTCCATGACAGCCACAGATATCTATACACGTTCTGGACAGCTTCCATGACATCACTGATTATCTATACACATTCTGGACACTTCCATGACATCACAGATACTATACACAGTCTGGACACTTCCATGACATCATCACGAGATATCTATACACGTTCTGGACACTTCCATGACCATAACAGATATCTATACACGTTCTGGACACTTCCATGACATAACATAGATATCTATACACGTTCTGGACTAGACACTTCCATGACATCACAGATATCTTACAACAGTTCTGGACACTATTTCCAATTCATGACATCACAGATATCTATCACTTTCTGGACACTTCCATGACATAACAGATATCTATACACGTTCTGGACACTTCCATGACATCACAGATACTATACACGTTCTGGACACTTCCATGACATAACAGATACTATACACGTTCTGGACACTTCCATGACATCACAGATATCTATACACGTTCTGGACACTTTCCATGACATCACAGATATCTATACACGTTGTCTGGACACTTCCATGACATCACAGGATATCTATACACGTTCTGGACACTTCCATGACATCACAGATATCTATACACGTTCTGGACACTTCCATGACATCACAGATATCTATACACGTTCTGACACTTTCCATGACATCACAGATATCTATACACTTTCTGGACACTTCCATGACATCACAGATATCTATACACGTTCTGGACACTTCCATGACATCACAGATATCTATACACGTTCTGGACACTTCCATGACATCACAGATATCTATACACGTTCTGGACACTTCCATGACAACACAGATATCTATACAAGTTCTGGACACTTCCATGACATAACAGATATCTATACACGTTCTGGACACTTCCATGACATCACAGATATCTATACACGTTCTGGACACTTCCATGACATACAGATATCTATACACGTTCTGGACACTTCCATGACATCACAGATATCTATACACGTTCTGGACACTTCCATGACATCACAGATATCTATACACGTTCTGGACACTTCCATGACATCACAGATATCTACACACTTTCTGGACACTTCCATGACATCACAGATATCTATACACGTTCTGGACACTTCCATGACATCACAGATATCTATACACGTTCTGGACACTTCCATGACATCACAGATATCTATACACGTTCTGGCACTTCCATGACATCACAGATATCTATACACGTTCTGGACACTTCCATGACATCACAGATATCTATACACGTTCTGGACACTTCCATGACATCACAGATATCTATACACGTTCTGGACACTTCCATGACATAACAGATATCTATACACGTTCTGGACACTTCCATGACATCACAGATATCTATACACATTCTGGACACTTCCATGACATCACAGATATCTATACACGTTCTGGACACTTCCATGACATCACAGATATCTATACACGTTCTGGACACTTCCATGACATCACAGATATCTATACACATTCTGGACACTTCCATGACATCACAGATATCTATACACATTCTGGACACTTCCATGACATCACAGATATCTATACACGTTCTGGACACTTCCATGACATAACAGATATCTATACACGTTCTGGACACTTCCATGACATCACAGATATCTATACACGTTCTGGACACTTCCATGACATCACAGATATCTATACACATTCTGGACACTTCCATGACATAACAGATATCTATACACGTTCTGGACACTTCCAAACATAACAGATATATACAAGTTCTGGACACTTCCATGACATCACAGATATCTATACACATTCTGGACACTTCCATGACATCACAGATATCTATACACATTCTGGACACTTCCATGACATCACAGATATCTATACACATTCTGGACACTTCCATGACATCACAGATATCTATACACATTCTGGACACTTCCATGACATAACAGATATCTATACACGTTCTGGACACTTCCATGACATCACAGATATCTATACACGTTCTGGACACTTCCATGACATCATAGATATCTATACACATTCTGGACACTTCCATGACATCACAGATATCTATACACGTTCTGGACACTTCCATGACATAACAGATATCTATACACGTTCTGGACACTTCCATGACATCACAGATATCTATACACGTTCTGGACACTTCCATGACATCACAGATATCTATACACATTCTTGACACTTCCATGACATCACAGATATCTATACACATTCTGGACACTTCCATGACATCACAGATATCTATACACATTCTGGACACTTCCATGACATCACAGATATCTATACACGTTCTGGACACTTCCATGACATAACAGATATCTATACACGTTCTGGACACTTCCATGACATAACAGATATCTATACACGTTCTGGACACTTCCATGACATCACAGATATCTATACACGTTCTGGACACTTCCATGACATCACAGATATCTATACACGTTCTGGACACTTCCATGACATCACAGATATACACGTTCTGGACACTTCCATGACATCACAGATATCTATACACGTTCTGGACACTTCCATGACATAACAGATATCTATACACGTTCTGGACACTTCCATGACATCACAGATATCTATACACGTTCTGGACACTTCCATGACATCACAGATATCTATACACGTTCTGGACACTTCCATGACATCACAGATATATATACACGTTCTGGACACTTCCATGACATCACAGATATATATACACTTTCTGGACACTTCCATGACATCACAGATATCTACACACGTTCTGGACACTTCCATGACATCACAGATATATATACACTTTCTGGACACTTCCATGACATAACAGATATCTACACACGTTCTGGACACTTCCGTGACATCACAGATATCTACACATATCCTATACACTTACATGACATCACAGATATTTATATACGCCGGCAATATGGATATTTCGAATGCATATAGTGTATTGGCTGAAAGCCCTGAATCTCTTCTATAAGATGAGTCAAATCTTGTAAGAAATAATAGAACTCTTGTTGAGATATCATCGAATGAAAAATCAAATGAAAATTCAATTGTTAATGGCAAAAGCCGGAATCATGCAAATACGTCTGTATTTAAACGACGGTCATGCAAATTCGGCTGTGGCGGATACCTGCGGCCTTCCAACTACGACTTCCATCGATAATGGTAGCCAGGCACTCAACTGGGTGAAAGACATGGAGACAGAGATTATTTCCTTATAGCATCATGTATCTAATTATACAGTGTTGGTTTTTTCGCCGAATTATATCAGCGAAAAAAAGAGGGCGTATTTGATTCTATATCTTATATCACGTGACTTCTACTCACGTGTTTAAGGCTAATCCAAGAATCACTATTACTACGGATCTTGCAACCGTGTTACCACCCTGATCAATTCTTTTAGCTTTAGCAACGTGAAGCTTCTTTAACCACTGACCGATTTTGAAGCCACGGTATCACCATGATCAATTTCTTGAGCCTTCTCAATGCGAGGCTTCTTTAACCACTGGCTGGATCTTACTGTCAACGGTATAACCATGATCATTTTTGAGCTTCTGCAACGTGCAGCTTCTATAAACACTGGCCGGATCTTAGAGGCACGGTATCACCATGATCAATTTCTTGAGTCTTCTCAATGCGAGGCTTCTTTAACCACTGGCTGGATCTTACTGTCAACGGTATAACCATGATCATTTTTTTGAGCCTCTGCAACGTGCAGCTTCTATAAACACTGGCCGGATCTTAAAGCCACGGTATCACCATGATCAATTTCTTGAGCCTTCTCAACGTGAAGCTTCTTTAACCACTGGCTGGATCTTGCTGCCAACGGTATCATCATGAACAATTTTTTGAGCCTCTGCAACGTTCAGCTTCTATAAACACTGACCGGATCTTAAAGCCACGGTATCACCATGATCAATGTCGTGAAAGTTTCTATAATCATTGACTTGATATTTTATCCAACGGTATCACCATGATCAATTTCTTAAGCTTTCACAAATGCGACTTCTATAACCCCTTGCCGGATCTTGCACGATATCACCATGAACAAGTTATTGAGCCTTCTCAACGTGAGGCTTCTTTAGCCACTGGCCAGATCTTGCAGCCAATGTTACAACCATGATCATTTTATTGAGCTATCGAAACATCGGTCTTATAAAAAAAAAACGGCCAGATGATCAGCTCTTATACCGCCTTGAGCACATCCTTGAGGCTTCGCAACGGGCAACCTCTAATAGCAGCGGCCAGATCTTTCAATTGTGGTGCCGCCCTTACAATACTATCAGATTTCGCAACGTGTGCATTTTCAGAGTTGCTACGATCGTTTCCTTGAGACTTTTTTAAAGCACAGCTTAATACCAAGACTAATAATCATATTGAACTCATTTAAAAAAAAAATTATCCTGGCTTGTGGTTCAAACTTTAATTCTATACACTTCAAATTTTTTCAAGCCTATTAAAAAGTACAGTACTTATCAGAGACAGAATTCTTCCACTTGAATTATTTTTAGCCTCATTGTTGGTAAATTCGCTCTAACAACCCAGCATCTTCTAATATATTAATTTTAAAATATATTCACTACCCCCCTGCCCACATATAAAGATCTTTTCCAAGTAACTCTAACGGCGGCTATCTATAATAGAAGAAAGTACTCTAAATTAAAAATATTTTCATTCAATTGATCCCCACAAGACACAATATTAAACAATTCAACTTTCCTTTTTGGATATTCGAACTCCTTCTTGTTATGTCATTCAGCGGTTAAAAATTCCATTTGTATTATTAAGTGGAGGCGGTATTCATGTTTTAAATGGACATTTCTTCATTTAAACAATACATTGAATTATTATATGTGAATATCGCCAAACTCGCCAAATCAGATTGATGCCTGTGCCACACGACACCAGCTTTAAAAATATAGATCAGGTTCAAACACAGGTTGTTGGCTCTTTTGTAATTTGTCATGATAATATTTATCGCAGGTTTGAACATTACACCTGCAAATTATTAAGAGAAATATCTAGAAGTTTCAGCCAAGAGAGAGACAATGTCAATTAACCACTTTATTGACCTCTAGTCAACATCAAAGAAAATTTTGAATACAACAACAACAACAAAAGCCTTTATTGAGGACCTCTCGTCCTATAAAGGATTCGCCAGTTTACAGAGTAATTGAAGAGAAGAGAACTAAGAATACAGAGAGAAACCTATAAGTTAGTAGGTATAGTATAGTATTTTCTACACTGTGACTATATACAACAGCAGTAACAAGCCTTTTAGTGGATTCAAAGTCCCATACAGGATTCGCCATTCTAATCCTGAAAAAGATTATTTACATATGATTATTTACATCAATTAGATTATGTATATAGCTTTCTTTTCTCTTCAGCCGTCTTCCAAAATTTGAACAACGCAAACGCTCCAGCTCTGTTTCTCACCACCTCATTCAACAGGAGCTCCAAAGAGAGTCCCTCAAGGCCTATTTCACTGAGGAGCACTTCAGAAAATTTTGAATACAATAAACCGTATTTACTTTTTTAATAAAAACGAAAATTAGTACACCACGCCTTCTCAGAAGGAACGTCTGGGTATTATCAAGGGTTACAATTCGCCCCGAGTTTGGACAGGCCCTTGCTTATTGAACAGTTTTTGTCCACAACATGCCCAATTTCTATGTTGAGGAATTCGCACAGAATGGTCTTACATCAAGGAGAGAGTTGCTTGAAAAGTTCCTCTCATTCAGGGCGGTATAAAACCGCGTCCAATATTCCATTATTATAAACCTCCTCAAAAAGATAGAAAGAGTCAGCGATCAGATGGTCAAAAAGTTTATCTACCTGATCCTTGAGCTCCTTCTCCTGAGAGATCTGAGGGGGCAATTTGATTTGGATCACGGGGGTAGAAGACTGGTGCAGTCTTGTCTTGGTTCTCTTTAGCAAGAGCGGCTATTGGCTCAAGGAGAGTCGACAACTGGCTGATGCTCGGCGCCGGAAAATAAGGGTTTGGAGTTGGAGTTCCCTGGGGATGGACAGGGCGGTTCGTCCCGGGTGAAGATGTGGCATGGCCGAAGGGTGTTAAAGGGGTCTGCTTGATGGGTGCAGATGGCTCCGCGGCTGATGTAGGGACGGCAGAGTTGTTGGAGAGCATGAGCTTGGAGGAGGAAGGCTTCAACACCGGGCCCTGCCGGCTCCTGCCCTTCCCTCCCAGCTTGGCAGGGAGCTAGTGGAGTTTCCATCCTTCATTCAGAAGGACAAAGGCCTCCTTGTTGCCAGTGGTCTAGGTGTAGCCGCCACTGGATACAATTTCGTGGGTTAGGGAGACAACCCTGCAGTAGGACCGCCGCCCCGTGACGTCATCTTTGTCCTTGAGAGAAAATGGGAGATTCTTCACTATATATATACTATCTTTCTGCTCTTAGCCTATATGGGAAAGCTTTAAGGATGGTGGTTTCCGATGGTGAGGCCCTCCTCAACCAGACGTTCCGCCAAGTCGACCCGACCAAAACTTTGCCAAGCATCTTATCAGCTGGTATACTGATGACTTTCTCAGCATCTGTTCCAGCGCAATCATGTATTGGACTGGATTGAAGTCCTCGCTCAACTTGACGAAGCAACACTGGTCGAATGTCACAGCTGCAAACTTTGCCCTGACGATGTCTTGCTGCTGCCTGTTGCTTTTTTAACCACTGTTACAGGATCTATTTTTGCCCTGCTAAGTTTCTTAAGAGACCTGGCTTGATTCGCAAGTTTTGATGGTTGGATTGGATACTCTTGGTCTTTTTTGAAACCTTGGACTTTTGCCAACCTCGAGATGTCAATTACTGCTCGAAAGCTTTGACTCGTCTGCCCAATTCGCATTTTTATTTTCCGACGCAATTAAATTAACACTTTCTTGCGTTTTTTGTTGATAACGGAAAATTGAAATTTCTATTAGAGTTGAATTCTGGCAGCTTCTTGCCTAAATATTGGGTGTTTTCCCCGCACACTCGCAATTGTACGGTTAAGGAATTCACTCACAATTATCTTCTGCCCAGGCGTAAACCAACCACCAAGGATATCTTTCTGGAAAATTCAGGTCTTAAACAATATTTAATCTATTAACTCTCTCTCTTTCAAATTGAATATAATTATGCCGGTGTAGTGTTATATATAAAGGAAGGAGGAAATTTTTGAACAGGATGCTATGCTTTAAAATATCGATATAGTCACGTTTCTTTTTTATTTATTATTATTATCAATTTAAAATTATTGTTCACTGCATACTGTATTAAAATTCAGCATTGTATTTGGGGTATATAATACGTGGTGTGTTCAAAAAGTATCGCGAATTGTGTTTTTCTTCTATTTCATGTTTCCACATATTCTTCTTAAGTCTAGAATTTAATTTGTTTTGAAACTGTATTTCTAAATATTTCTTGTAAGAAATAGTCAAAGTTTTAATTATGCCTGTGTTGAAGAACGATGATCACTTAAAAGCTTGTCATTTAAAATAAAATAAAAACTCATTGTGAGAGAATTTTTGTAGTTTTCACAATTTGATCCTGAAAAATGAACTTTTTATATTTGATTTATTCATCAACCACACACACATATTCTTTATTTTTTAATTCTACGAGTATGTACGTGCAGGGCCGTTGTCCCGCGGGTCGCCCGGGCGAGATTCTTGCGGCGTTCCCATCCCACCCGTGCTTCCTCCCCTTCTACTCCTTCCTTTCCAAATCTTGTAACCAATGTTTTAATATAGAGAGAAATTAAGACAACGATAAGAAACCCAAGTCAGGGAGAAGAGCTTCTTTTATGAGAGGACGATCATTCTTTATAGCCGTAAAAGGACATCTTGCCCGAAATCTTGAACGATCATCCTCTTATATAGAGAAGTTATTCTCCCAGACTTGTGTTTCTTCTTCTATAGTGAGGTGGTTCGTCTGGTTTTGAAAAAATGATTCAATTATTCATTCGTGGCATTTTAATTTTATTAAGGATAAAATATAAATATAAATAAAATGTTACAAATTAAATATCTAGTAAAAAAGAGTTGAAAAATTTTTCATTCAAATGGATGGATGTGAATGAATGTCTGCTCGTGGTGGCCGTCAATTACAAACGTACCCTCGCCCGTGCTTGCTACGTCACCGCCGCCGCGCATGCGCGCCGACTTGGCGTCACCGCCGGCAGAGGTGGTGGCGGCTGAAAGGGCCGTTAAAAATTGGCGGTGGGTCAAAACACCGTCACAATAGAAATATATTATATTTTAATATTATTTAAACTCAAAACATTGAGTGAGAGAAAATAATATAATAATAAGTTTTTCAAATGTCATTTTGGTACGATATGATTAATTTCAACTCTGGCCTCCTTGCGAAGTCCCCTCTGACCGAGCGCCATGTAGAGGGGAAAAATAAAGAACCCTAAAGAAAACTTCTAAGTACGTTTTAACTGGTGTTGCAGCATGTGGCCGAGCATTTTCATGTTGCAAAATAACTTTGTCGTGTCTATTGGCGCATTGCAACCGTTTTTCTCGCAATGCTCGGCTCAAACGCATCAATTGTCTTCGGTAGACCTCCCCTTTGATCCTTTCGTTCAGTTGTAGCAGCTCATAATATCAATATACCACTCCTAGCTGGTCCCACCAAATACACAGCATAATATTTTTGCCATGAATATTCGACTTGGCCGCCGATGATGAGGCACGACCAGGGTACCCATATGTTGCCTGACCTTTTGAATTATCGTAATGGGCCCACTTTTCATCGCCAGTTACAATTCGATGCAAAAACCCCTTTCTTTTTTTACGTTGGAGCAGTTATTCACACGTGAAAAAAAAACGGCGTTCGACGTCTCTTGGCTTTAGTTCATATGGCGCCCAATTTCCTATCTTTCGGATCATTCCCATTTCTTTAAACGATGAAAAATGGCTGGTTGAGTGACTCAAGGTGTTTTTGCGAGTTCCATCTTCGTTTATATTGGATCTTCATCGAGCCTTCCCTCTAATTCTTCATCCTCAAACTTTGGTGGCGCTCCGGGTCTTTCTTCGTCTTCCAAATCAAAATTGCCACTTTTAAACCGTGAAAACCACTTCTGACACGTTCGTTCAGCTAGAGCATGGTCACCATAAACTCCCACTAAAATACGATGACTCTCAGCAGCTTTTTTCTTCATATTGAAGTAATGAAGTAAAACTCCCCGCGAAAACACATTATTTGGCACAAAAGTTGACATTTTAGGAGCAAACAGAAAATAGGTTGTTTATACTTCAGAGAAATGACGGTTACTGAAAAAGAAAGCTTATGATGATGCTTCAAAATAATGGTGTTGCCAGATGAAACAATGGAATAATAAACTAGTAGCGCCATCTCTATCAAAATCGCATGAACTTATTTATACTCCTAATAGCTAATTTTAGCTATCACTTCAGCCAATTAGCGTTGAGGTAGTGAAGCAAGCATTCTTTCTTGGCTCACTGGTTACATCGAAGTACTAACTAAATATTATTATAAATATTGTAACAGAGTATTTATTATTTTATTAACAGAGTATCATTTTTTATGTTTATATTTTGCTACTCTGTAAACTTTCGTCATTGCTTATCCTTTGTTTATCATTTATAGTTTGTGCTTGCCTTAAATAAATTGCTGTCTCATCCCGAAGTTGGCCTTCCCTAATTTTCCACGTGGTAATATTCTAAGGCTCAGAATTATTCTCGTTGCGTAGGGTTCCTCCGTACCACATGTTCGGCTGATACAATCTCAGTAGCATGGACGTGACGTATGTTGACAATGCTGGTGACACGACCCTGGGCAATACTCAGTGTCACAATACAAGCTCACTATCTGACAATATAACAATTAGCTGGCTCCCATTATGTGGATAATGACTTAATTTTAAAGTGGTGTTTGACTTCCTGCTGGCCTATCAGAAGTATGGATCTCTGTGACCGCGTTCCTAGCTCACACAAACTTTCATTATTTCGACCCTGATAACCTGTGTTATCTAACACAATGATACTTTGATTGCCGCCTGGTGGAGTCACGGGTGACACTGGGGTTGATTCATGCGACTCGGAATGTAGGCTACATCGACAACTAGGTAGTCTAAGACAGAATTCGTTGCTTACAAAGAAGGGAGTAAAACAGACATGAAAATATGTAGCGGATTTTGCTTGATGTTATTATCCTTAAATAAATATTTTACAAACGAGATGTGAAAATTAGTTTATTTAAATTATATTTCAAAATATTTTCTCAGTTTAAAAAATAGATATTATTCTCCTCACTTAGTAAAGTTCACTGCTCCAATAATCATGCACATGTATTTCTAATGTCGCGTTGCGCACTTTTGGTAATTTAAACAAAATAATTTTACATGAACGTTTCTCAATGGCAAAAGTGTAACATATGGTCAATGGCTTTACATGAATCTGAAAGCTCGACATTTAAAAGCCAAGCAGTCGCTTTCGAGTTATTTTTTTTAAACAGAAACCGTTATAAACATATTATACAAGAAAAAAATATTAATAATAAAAGAGAGAAACAATAAGATATATTAGTAACCTGATCCTTTAAGGTTAAAAAGATAATCATAAATATATTTACAAAAATGGTTAAATCTGCGACAATGAGGGGACTTGAAGATATTTACTTAAATTTTAACTAGACACGGGGGCTTTTCAGGTGATATCTCTAGACACATAAAACAGAAGGGGTTAGATGATGGCTACACTATCGCACACCGTCATGTATTGCTACACCCCTGACCCCAACATCTCGCTTTAGAGAAAGCTATATATTATCAGCAAAGTAGAATGGAGCTGACTGAAGACAACACTGCTGATACTGACAACACTAAGCCCAGACCTACGTCACACGCGAGGCCTCCCATCAGAGTTTTACCCCTGCAGCCTAGTCCCGGGTCCGTGAAGTGAGAAAGTTGTCGGAGAGAAAGTCGAGTGCCTGTCCATGTTACGCTGGTACACAGTGTTGAAGTAGTGGGTCCCTACCGGCCAGCGTGTAATGGCCGATAACCACAGCCTAGCCTATCTGAGATTTAAGCTCTGTTGTCACTTCAGGGGTTTGACCCGCTTTCCTAGTACTGTTTAGTCACTGCAACAACGCCGTCGGTATATCTGGAACCCAAGAAAATCGTACCTCCCCATCTGGATCGTCGTTACGCACAGCATCCTATAATTCAGACTTTATGGTCAACAGATTGCTATATTGTCACCTAGTCCCTATTTTATTCTTGGCATTAAAGCGCCTTGTAAATTTTTTCTACTTGATTCTTCGTGATTTGGATTAGAAAAGAGCGCAAAGTCTACAAGAAGAGCATCCAATTATGACGATTAACTTATTACAATTCGTTACAATAAATTGATGTAGCCGCCCTAATCAGCAACTCAAGATACCAAATTCCTCCAAAAAACTCTAGATTAAATTCTCTCTAATTCCGTCAATTTATATAGGAAAATAAGCCAGGGATATCTTTAGAAGCTTGTAAAATGGTTTCCGATATTTGTGGCTGATACCGTTATATTTATAAAGGTAACTGTAAAGGCTGCGAATATATCGACATTATCATTCAGTTCTCTCTTTGATCTTTTTAATGCAATTTAAACGTGCGATTTATTGTTTTATATATAATGTTCAATACTATATTTTCTTATATAAAGTTATACTCATATCGAGCTGAGAATGTTTATGACATGTTTAAAAATTTGAAAACTTTTAAAATAGGTTTGTTTTAATATCCTTTTTTTTTTTTAAGAAAAATATCGGGATAAAAGAAGCTCGACTGACTTCATGCTTATTTCTATCAATCCAACTAATCAGTTCGGCCAGTTCATAATATGTGATATTCATCCAGCTTCTTGTTGACTGGCAGATGGTGTATAAATATATTTGGTAATCAATAAGAAAGTCAACGTGAGCTTGGTCAGTCCCGATAACATGGAGATTGTTGTTTCTTATCCCCTTGTGTAAAGATTACACGAATTCCATGAGTTCATGCTCCTCGAGCTGTTTTATGATGAGCAGCGGCCTCTCCCAAAGGTCCCGTTTAGTGCATCTAATGCAAGCCAAAATGTGCTCTGGAGCTGCAGGTGCCAAGCTACATTTTGGGCAAGTGGGGTAGATTTTGTTGTTATTTTCTATCTTCAATGGCTTGAGATGGCCTGTTCTAAATCATGTTAGTGTTGTTTGATGCTGTCTATTTCTGAGGTTCAGAGCTCCTCCTAGGTTCACTCCACTGTACCAACTGTGCTTAGGTGGGATCCTCCAGTTCTTGTTTATTTTTGTTTTGGCTACTGTTTCTATTTCTTTAAAAGTAAGTTTATTTTTCTGTGGCAAGGGTTCTTTTGTGCCTTTTTTGCTAGCACATCAGCAGCTTCACAAAGAGATTGTGGCCCCCATTAGTAGAGAGGATACATCAGATTTAACATGCGAGATTGATGCAAGAATTTGATAGCTGATAGTGATCATAAATATTGTTACCTTCATTCTTCAAAATATTGTTATTTTATTTCTCAGATAATTTTATAATGTTATTTTAATTAATTTGAAAACTTCTTTCTTCCTTCTGAATTTGCGCCAGTAATTTCTTGTTATCATTAATTATATTGAAATATATAAAATACTAGCCAAATGACCCGGGCAACCTCCAGGTTTTACTCGAGTGCATATAATTTTTTTAAATGTTTTCATTCAAATACTATTCGTTACAATTATAAATTGTCACCGTGGATGTCACTCTTGTGAAACGTCCACACTGTACATTTCCAGCCTCGACTATACCGCCTTGTAGACCGCTCCTATGTCAGGCTCTCCTGGTACCGTCTTGCAGGATCATCCACACACCCGGAGGCAACTCTCCGTGTCTTCCACTCGCGGCACATGTGACCAGCTGTCCTTGTCCTCCCTCACACACCAATAATTTGCGCCATTATTTTCTTGTTGTCATTAATTATTGAGTTGTATAAAATATTTGTATCATAATTCCTCATATCTTAACATTTTTAACTGAATACTTTTTTTTCTCGTTCTTATTATTAATATTTTTATTGTCTTTTTTCTCTCGTTAATTTTTTCAACGAGTTTTATATATATAATCGACAAAAATAGATGAGTGAATAATTGTTTTATATATGCTGTCATCGCATATAGAAGCTTTCACGCATGTGTGGTCAAAATTCAACAAAAATATAATATTAAAAATGAAAAAGACATGTCCTGACCAGGAGCACATGTGCTTTACAGATGGTAGAGCGCCATCTGGTGGTACAGAAATCAACTAAAAATTGATTTAGCCTATTCCCTGATATTTAGCCAACCCAATTTTTTAATAAATCACGGAAAGCCATCCACGAATGGGCTTCGCGCTGTTGGCGCTCGTCAGCGTAGAGTAGGCTGTACCACTGCGACCAAAAAGCACATGTAAAGTACATGTGCTTCTGGTCAGGATATGCCTTTTTTATTTTTAATATCAACACCTGACCATTTTATTATTTATTTTTTCTGTTATTTTTTCATGTGTTAAACGTATTGACGCAAGTTTGGCCTTAAATAACCATTTCTTGGTTTCTCAAGAAGCTTCTGGAACCAAAAATCTTTTTGGTCGCAGTGGCACAGCCTATTCCACGCTGACGAGCGCCAACAACGCGAAACGCGTTCGTGGATGGTTTTTCTTTATTTATCAATAAATTAGGTTGGCTAGATATCAGGGAACAGGCTAAATCAATGTTTAGTTGATTTCTGTTCCACCAGATGGCGCTCTGCCATCTGTAAAGCACATGTGCTCCTCGTCAGGATATGCCTTTTTTTATGTAGAATATCAACGCCTGACATTTTTATTTTTTAATTTTTCTATTGTTTTTAATATCATAATATATATTAATTAATGAAAAAACAATAGAAAAATAAAAGAAAAGTGGGTCAGGTGTTGATATTAAAGGAGATGCCTTCTTTATTTTTAATATTGTAATGAAGATAAAGAGCGGGAGATTCCAGATAAATTAAACCAGTTTATTTGCTGTTACAACTATAAATGCGCTGCACGGAAGTGAGTGCCAGCGCGCAGAAAAAGAAAAGAAAAATGATCTTAACTATGTAAAACAAAAATAGTGATATATATATGCAAAATTTAATTTTGCATAAAACAGAATAAAAGAAATAATGTATAACTATTATTTACAAATACCTTTTACATTGCCCCTTCCCTATAAAGGGCTGTGTCCTCACAGCTAGGAGAATCACCCCTGGGGCAAAGGGCTCACGTGTTCCTAGTCCTCCTGTCCGATGGGTCCATGGTAGGGCTTCATCCTTAGCACATGCACAATGTCCTTGGTTCGATGTCGTCTTCCTTGATCTTCAACTGGTCTCACTTCATACGTCACATCTGATAGTTTCCGGGTCACATGGTAAGGTCCAAAATAGCGTCTCATCAGTTTCTCGCACAGCCCTACACGTCGTACTGGTGTGTAAATCCACACCAGGTCGCCTGGATGGTACGTCACTCTCCTGTGTTTTGAGTCATAGTTTGTTTTATTGACGTCTTGGGCTTTCAGAATGTGGAATCGTGCAATTTGGCGTGCCTCTTCTGCTTTGGTTTCCAATTCTTGAATATATTCGTCACTATCGGTGGTTTCTGGATAGGGAAACAGCGCGTCCAGTGGGGTTTCTGCCTCTCTCCCGTGAACTAAAAAGAACGGCGTGAATCCAGTTGCCTCTTGTTTCGCGGTATTGTATGCGAACGTGACAAAGGGTAGAATCTCGTCCCAATTCTTTTGATCAAGGTCTACGTACATCGACAGCATATCGGCCATGGTTCTATTCAGCCTCTCCGTAAGACCATTGGTCTGAGGATGATATGCCGTAGTGGACCGTTTGATGATCCCACAGCAGTTGGCCAACTCTTGGATCAACTTTGACTGGAAGTTGCGGCCTCGGTCCGTCACGATTTCCCGAGGGGCTCCATGGATCAGTATCACCTCCTCCAGAAGAAAATTTGCCACCCCTTGGGCATCCCCAGTCGCTAAGCTTTTTGTAATTGCGTATTTAGATAAATAGTCAGTACATACTATAATCCATCTCTTCTTGTTTCTTGATAATGGAAATCGTCCAAGTAAATCTATACCTATCTTTTGGAATGGTCGGCTTGGGGGTGGTATAGGAACCAGGTGTCCAGGTGGCAATTGTGGGCTGTTCTTTCTGCGTTGGCATTCTTGGCAGTGGCTGACATTTTTTCACACTTCGGTAGAGTCCCGGCCAAAAGTACCTCCGTATCACCCTATCATATGTTTTGGCGAAACCCAGATGGCCTGCCATGGGAGCGTCGTGTAGCTCTCTCAATATGTCAGATCTGAGCCGTCTTGGCACGACGAGTAATAGAGATGGGCCGTTTGGGTCAAAGTTCTTCTTATAAAGAATCCCATCCACAATTTTGAAACGGTTGTCCTTGGAAGTACTGTCTGACAACCCATCAAGAATTTTCAGAATATAGGGATCTTGTTTCTGTTCATCTTTGATGTTCATAATGGTTGACAAAAATGGAAAATCATCATACATTTCTTCAACTTTGTCTTTCATGGGATTTCTGGATAGACAATCAGCGTCCCGATGTTTCATTCCAGTTTTGTAGGCGATTGAGATGTCGTATTCTTGCAGCCGAAGAGCCCATCTAGCCAGTCTACCCGAAGGGTCTTTCAAGTTCGCCAACCAACATAATGAATGGTGATCGGTTACCACCTTGAACGGACGTCCAAATAGATAAGGCCTGAATTTGCCGATCGCCCATACGACTGCAAGACATTCTCTCTCGGTAGTGGAATAATTCCACTCGGCCTTTATTAGAGTACGAGATGCGTAAGCGATAACCCTCTCTCTCCCTGCATGAATCTGTACCAGAATAGCCCCTATTCCAAATCCACTAGCGTCGCAATGTACCTCTGTTGGTGCGCTCTCGTCGAAATGCCCTAGGACGGGTTTTGAGGAGAGGGCTCGCTTTAGGCTTTCAAATGAATTTTCTTGTTTCTCTTCCCACTTAAATGTGGATGATTTGCATAAAAGCTCGTTGAGTGGTCTTGAAATGTCGGCATAGCCTTTAATGAATCTTCGATAGTATGACGATAACCCTAGAAAACTTCTCAGCTGTTGTAAGTTCGCCGGAGTTGGAAATTCAGCGATGGCCTTTATTTTTTCATAATCAGGTCTAACTCCATCTTGGTCTATTTGATGTCCGAGAATTTTTATTTGGTCAGCTCCGAAACAACATTTTCTTAAATTGAGTCGCAACCCAGCCTTTCTGAAGCAATTCAGAACAGCGCCTAAACGCGAGAGATGTTCAGAAAAGGTGGCCGAGTAGACAACGACGTCGTCTAGGTAACAAAGGCATGTTGTCCATCTGAGCCCCCGCAACAAGCTGTCCATCATTCTCTCGAATGTTCTGGGGGGCATTACAAAGCCCAAAAGGCATCACTTTAAATTCAAAAAGTCCGTCTGGTGTGATGAATGCCGTCTTTTCTTGGTCTTCTTCGTCTATTTCAATCTGCCAGTAACCTGTTTTAAGGTCCATCGTCGAGTACATTCGTGCTTCTCTCAAACAGTCCAGAGCATCGTCTATTCGGGGAAGAGGGTAGACGTCCTTTTTAGTAATCTTGTTCAGTCCTCTGTAATCTACACAAAATCTCCAAGAACCATCTTTTTTCTTCACCAAGACGACAGGTGATGCCCACGGACTCTCCGATGGCTGAATGACGTCTGCCTCTATCATCTTATCAACTTCATTCTGAATTATCCTACGTTCTGCTGGGGACACTCTGTAGGGCATACGCCTTATCGGTGCACTATCGCCTGTGATGATGCAATGCTTTATTGAGTCTTGAGATTTTCTACTGGTGATAACTGGGCCAAATATTTCAGCATAATGATTGACTAGTTTTAGCAGCTCCTGTTTTTCCTCTGGCGCACGTTCTGGAGCAATACACGGCTCGATATTTATCTCGACGCTAGATTGATCACACGGCGGAGTGTTTTCGGCGGGATGTTGGGAATCGTCGATTGAGCAAATACCACACTCATCAATCTCCGAAAAATAGGCAACACACATTCCAGAGGGAATCAGACTTGTCTGAGTGCTGAAATTGGTTATCCATAGTTCCGCCTTACCGTGTAGCACTGTAATAAGTGACGCTGGGATTGATATTTCTTTGTCCAAGAGCAGTTTCCTGGAGCCTTCAGCTATCATACTCTTTCTCCCTGCAACTTCGGACGTAGAGACAGTTATCATTTTACTAGATTTAGGAGGCACGATGTATTCCTCTTCGACAAAAAAGCGTTTTAAAGAATCTCTAGACTCATCATCAATCGTCTCTGAAAAGGCAATTTCAGATCGGCCACAGTCAATTATTGCTCTTGACGCTTCCAGCAAATTCCAGCCCAGGATAACATCGTGGCTGCAACCCGAAAGTACTAGAAACTCAAACGCTTGCATGAAGTTGCTTATTTCAAGTTTTACGATGCACTTTCCAATAGGAGACACAAATCTGTTGTTCGCAACCTTCAACGTCATTCGTGGACCTTCAAACATCACGATGTTCAACTTTCGACGAAATGCATCCGATATTACAGAGTACGAAGCGCCTGTATCAACTAGTGCTCTCACTTTGTTGCCATTAATAACTACCATTAAATAATTAGAATCTAGGTCGGCTTTCGTCGATGGAGGGTTTACGTCACTGGCGACCTCACCTCCCTTGAGGGTCGCGCGACTTAGTTTTCCCGGTTAATTGGCCTAGGAGAGCGGCTTGAACGTCTGCTGGGCGACTGGGACTGTCTTCTTTCTATTCCAAACCTTCCACGTCCTGGGTATGGGGATGAACTTCTTGGGGGAGTACGTCGATTCGTGACACCGAAGTTGTCGTCGTTCGTCTCAGAATTCGAAGAGTATTGTGGGCGGTAAAAAAAATTTGGGTTGTAGTAGGTTCGTCCTCGTTTGTTGCACTCTATAGACTCATTTGCCCTTGCTTCCTGATATTGCCGACGACGTTCTCTGCAATATCGTACCACGTGTCCAGGCCTATTGCAGTGAAAGCATATAGGAATATTATCAGGAGTCCGAAATTCATCCGTTTTCCTCGAGGTGTATGGCTTGGATTCTCTTCTGGCATCTTGAACTTCGTGCCAGGGTTTATAGCCTCTTGTTGGGTAATTTGGGCGCTTGAGTATTGGCGCCAATGTATTCTCCGCTCTCTGGTAAACCTCATTTTCCAGTTGTTCAGAGCACGTGAGAGGGCTTTTGCATGAAAGGGCCTTGCCAACTTCCTCTTTTATAATTTTCCGGATAAGGCTTTCAAAATCTAGGTCACTGTCTCCCGAGATTGAAGCCACATTGGCAAGTCTTTCAAAATAAGCAACTCCAATTCTTTTTTTCTTACGGTCTTCTATTCTTCGGCACTGTCTGCTGAATTCGTCTACCGTTGCCATCTCAACGGGAAGGAGTGCTTGGAAGATGTCCTCCGCAACACCTTTCATCAGATGAGCCAATTTTTCGACTTCTCCCATTGCTGGATTGACTTGTCGACATAGGTTAAGGATGTCTTGGATGTAAGACTCAGACGGTTCACCAATCCTTTGTGCTCGTATTTTTAGCTTTGATTCAGCCTTTCGCACAAAATGCTCTTGATCACCAAATATCTTTAGGAATTCCTCCTTAAACCTTGGCCAAGAATTTAGGCTTTCTTCTACGTTTTCAAACCAACATTTGGCCGTCCCTTCTAAATAAAAGATGACATTAGCCAGGCAAAGAGATTCGTCCCAACCATTGTGCCTGGAAACGCGATCATAGTCCCTTAACCATTGATAAGGACACTCCGAGTCCTTGCCTCCAAACGCAGACGGATTTCTTGGTTGCTGAAGACAGGTAAAGGATGTCCTAGTCGACTGGGATCCCTCCATTTCGCTTTTCACTGACATTTCAGTTTCCTGATCCAAATCGGTTGGTGATAAGCCTCGAAGTCTCAGGCTTCTTCTCCTTGATACGTCCACCTTTGAGAGGTAAATGGGATATTACAGCGTCTCCACCAGATTGTAATGAAGATAAAGAGCGGGAGATTCCAGATAAATTAAACCAGTTTATTTGCTGTTACAACTATAAATGCGCTGCACGGAAGTGAGTGCCAGCGCGCAGAAAAAGAAAAGAAAAATGATCTTAACTATGTAAAACAAAAATAGTGATATATATATATATGCAAAATTTAATTTTGCATAAAACAGAATAAAAGAAATAATGTATAACTATTATTTACAAATACCTTTTACAATATCAATTAATATTTTTTCTTAAATTTTATTATGATATGAATTAGGATTTTATATCATTTTTGAATCAATTATTAATTAATGATTTAAAAAATATTAGTTTATTTACAATTTATATATATACTAGCGGATGTACTCGGCTTCGCCCGGGTTTTACCCGAGTAAAGGTTTGTCTAACGAACATTTGTTAAAACAATTCTCTATAAACTTATAAAAAAAAAGATATATTTTGATAATTTGAAACTCGTAAATTTGAATCTCTCGATAAAGTGAACATTTTTCCCGGTCCCTTGGAAAATACTCGATAAGTTGAATAAAATCAATATTAATTGGTTCCCACGGTAATTGGAAGTTAAAGGAATAGTATCTTGCCTTGGAATTGTATCATTATTCTTGTCTCAAATAAATTGCCGTGTCATCCTGAATTTTGTCTTTCCTAATTTTCTACATTACAAAATCATCAATAATAAATATTAGAAGTGCCATAGAATAGCAATACAGAAGTAACACATAAACTACAGGAAAAAAGTGTGTGTGATGGCAAAAATTGTATTATATTAGTGTTTAGGTATTTGATTTAATTAATATAGTTGATATAATAATATATATTTATATTATATAAAATATAAATGAGTTTTAAAAATTGTAAAAAAAATGCATCGGCCGGGAATCGAACACGGGCCGCCCGCGTGGCATGCGAGCATTCTACCACTGAACCACCGATGCTTATAAAAAAATGGCCATATTTGGGTATTCATTCCATTCCGGATTACTCCGCGTAAAAAAAAGTACTTCAAATGAAAAAAAGAAATAGCCTAAAATACTAATCAAAATGTAGCCGAAAAATTTCCTCAGGTTTATAAAAAGCGACATGCAAAATTTGGTACCAATTGGTTCAGTAGTTTTTGAGTTTATTTCGAAACAGACAGACATTGACTTACATATATATAGAGATAGATGATTTACAAAAATTGGTGTATGTAAAGAGCATGTATAGGGGAAAAAACGATGAAAATTTCAGAACAATTAATTGTTTTATTTCAGAGTTTGATCGTCACAAATTGAGAATGTCAATATGTCGTTGGACAAAGGCCCTGGCCCGGATGGGGGCTGCCACCCGGCGTGTCATGGACTGATAAAGATTCCGGATGGTGTGCTGCGGGATTTCTTGCCAAGTTGTCTCCAACTGTAGGGCTAAATAGTCAACATTCCGGAATGGTTGCAATCGCCTTCCCATCACGTCCCAGATGTGCTCTATGGGCGAGAGATCAGGCAACCTTGCTGGCCACGGAAGAGTTTGGCAAGATTGAAGACAATCCATAGTAACACGTGCCGTGTGTGGCCGGGCATTATCTTGTTGAAAAGTAAACCCGGGGTGATGTGAGAGGACCGGCAACAAAACAGGCCGTAGAATGTCATCTACGTACCGTTGTGCTGTCAGGGTGCCAGGAATGACTACCAATGGGGTCCTGCTATCAAATGAAATGGCACCCCAGACCATAACGCCCTGTTGTGGACCTGTGTGGTGTTCGACAGTAAGGCCAGGATCCACACGCTGCCCAGGACGTCTCCAGACACGTTTGCGACGGTCGTCAGGACACAGTAAGAAACGGGACTCGTCACTAAAGACTATACGTCCCCAGTCAGTGCAGTTCCAAGTTGATCGCTCCCGACACCACTGTAGTCGGACTTGTCGGTGCACGGGTGTGAGGGGTAGGCATCGTAACGGTCGGCGAGCTCTTAGATTCCGCTCTCTCAGTCGCCTGTTGATGGTCATTTTGGACACTTGTGTGCCGGTCACACGTTGGATGGTAGTTAACGTGGATTCCGGTGCTGCGACAGCCATTCTGAAATTGCACTGTCCTTCCGTTCTGTTGTTGCCCATGGTCGACCGCTGCCGTCCTGACGTTGCATACTTCCGTTGTTGACCCACTTTTGCCAACATCGCCTAATATCCGCATCATTTCGACACAGATGTCGCGCGATTAGTCGGTTAGACCAACCAGCCTCTTTCAATCCAATGGCACGACCAATTTCAAAATCTGACATATGTTCATAATAAGCACGAATCTTTCGGCGAGGCATTGATACAGTAGAAATAGGCGTACTGCTAAAATATTAACGGAAATTCTGAAAATCAGCTCGTGCCGCGCCGAATATTGAGTCTAGAATGCTCGTGCTGGATGCGCAGTTCAGATGCGCTGGAACTCTTGCTTTGCATAAATCCGCCACCAAATTTCAATCATTTGCATGTTTGGTCGAAGCCTCTTTGTATACGTATTTTCATATAAATCGGACAACTGCTTCTTGATGCGTCGATTTTTTTGTTATAGAGTATAAAACATACTATAGTATAGTACATACATTCAATTACAGCCCTCTCAACTTCTTTATTGGGCGCGCGAAGGGCTTTCCAGAAACAAATTTCTTCAAGCGTGGGAACAGATGGAAGTCTGAGGGTGCCGAATCAGTAGAATAGGGGAGGGTGGCAGAGAAAATCGTACTTTAAATCCCACAGTTTTTCAATTTCCAACACACTTTTGTGAGCAGGGGCGTTGACCTGGTGAAAGATGTTTTTTTTTATATATATCTCAAACCAGGCCTCTTCTCTCGAATTTTCAAATCCAGCTGTTTAAGAAGTTCAAAATAAAATTCACCTGTAATAGTTCTTTCCTTTCCAAGATAATCAATTAACAGGATCATTCTGGCATCCCAAAACACAATGACCATTGGCGCTGATCCACCGGCTTCCATCCACTGCTTCGACTGCTGTTTGGTTTCTGGCGTGTAGTGGTGGACCAAAGTCTCATCAATGGTGATAAATCGATCTGAACTCTCTTGAATCGGTCCAAGCATTGCTGCGAATGTCGTTTGGTCATTTGCTTCTGGTATGCATTCAGTAAATGCGGCACCCACCTTGCCAAGAGCTTTCGCATCCTTAATTCTTCGTGCAACATGTTCCGCGCCCTTTCTTCCGATATTCCCATGTCCTCAGCTATCTCTCACACCTTTATTCGCCAATCATCCAACACGATGTTGGGTACCTTTTTGATAGTTTCCGGTGTGATTGCAGTTTTTGACCGTCCTTAACGTGAATTATCTTTCACGTTTAAATTCAGCTGCCCACATTTTAATGGTTTAAATTAAGGGAGTAGAGTTCCCGTAAACTTTTGTCAGCTTCGAAGTAATTTCTTTAGGGATAATCCATCTAAAACTAAGAACTTAATAACTGAACGATATTCCAATTTATCAATTTCAACGAAACACGTGCAAGACATATACTGCAAAGATTCGTTTACAAAACTACTTGAACAAACTTGTTAAAACTTGTCCTACGAACTAATGACATATGCACGCAAAGAGGAAACGTAATATTTTGGCGAGTTGAATGCCATCACTTGAAAACTTGTCACCTTTTCACCCTTGTGTATATATATATATATATGTCATAATATATGCTCTTCCAGAAATAATAAAGTAAACCTACAGTCAACGAGAGAGAGACGTCGATAGAAGGCAACTAAGTTACGGCCATTTTGAACCACTGGCCACATGCCGGAGGGGGCTTTTCTTGGAACCCTCAGGACCTATTTTTGGACAGTTGGGGGGTGGTTGGCGACAAACGGTCGTTCCGCAGTGGCAGCCGCTAGCGCTCCCTCTCTCTCTCGTTTGCTGGGTCCCATCTTCCAAACTTGTGGTTTCCTTATTTCTCTCTCCCCACATTATCACTATATTGCCAAATATATGTCATAATTTGTAAATAGCTGTATGCAACCCCGACCCAATATGTATGCAATGTATGTTTCAAAGACTTAATAAAGAATAAGGTAACTGGAGGTTAGAACGCCTTAGAGAAACGAGGCCTAGAAAATAGGCTTAGAAGTCAGCAGCACCATTAGCAAAATTACAGCCGATTTTATGATCGCGGAAATAATAAAAGTTGAGTTCAACGACACAGTATTTCCTGGTCGTGTCAGAACAAGTCCAAAAGACAAAGAAATGAGCAAGGACCAATGAGGGAACACTTTCCCAAAGGTCAACCAATAGAAAAAGGCCACGTCACAGCTTTCCTCCAATGGGAAAGGAGATAGGTCTTCGTGTTAAATCGAGAAGCAAGGATTGAAGGTTGTTCACTCGCTCCCACCGAGACAGCACCTAAAGTTGTTCACTCGCTCCCACCGAGACAGCACCTAAAGTTGTTCACTCGCTCCCACCGAGACAGCACCTAAAGTCTTCGACTCGCTCCCACCGAGGTAACATCTGCTCTCGAGACCTCCCCCGTTCATCCCATAGCTAAGTCAATCACCGCCATGTGAATCAATAGGCCACTAATCAAATCCGCTCCATCCTCTCAAGCCTTTCTTTCCTCCAACCAGTTGCCTTTAATTTTCAACCCATCAAGTGTCCTGGCTTATTTCCCTTGTGTGTAAACCTTCTTACTCAGCCACCACGACTGCGTCACCACTTCAACAATCATCAATCCCAAGAGTAAGGTTTCCCAGCTTCGCCCGGGTTTTACCCGAGTAAAGGTTTGTCTAACGAATCTCTCGATAAAGTGAACATTTTTTCGCGGTCCCTTGAAAATACTCGATAAGTTGAATAAAATCAATATTAATTGGTTCCCTCGGTAATTGGAAGTTAAAGGAATAGTATCTTGCCTTGGAATTGTATCATTATTCTTGTCTCAAATAAATTGCCGTGTCATCCTGAATTTTGTCTTTCCTAATTTTCTACATTACAAAATCATCGTATCATCATGATAATATTTAGAGCAGATTGTTGAATTATAACAGATAAATTAGAATATTTATCTTGATTATTTTTAGGCGAAAAGTTATTTCAAAAATTTTATTTGCTAGAAACCTTCCCAGTACTATACTAAATAACTTCCCAAAGTTTCATGTTCCAATGAGTGGTTTGGTCAGGCAAAAAGGACAGACACACATACATTCATTTTTATATATATACTAGCGGACGTACCCGGCTTCGCCCGAGGTTTTACCCGAGTAAAGGTTTGTCTAACGAACATTTGTTAAAACAATTCTCTAAAAACTTATTTAAAAAAAAAAGATATATTTTGATAATTTGAAACTCGTAAATTTGAATCTCTCGATAAAGTGAACATTTTTTCCCGGTCCCTGTGTGCCGTGTCATCCTGAATTTTGTCTTTCCTAATTTTCTACATTAGAAAATCATAGTTTTATCTAGTGAACATTTTTCCCGGTCCCTTGAAAAATACTCGATAAGTTGAATAAAATCAATATAAATTGGTTCCCTCGGTAATTGGAAGTTAAAGGAATAGTATCTTCGCCTTGGAATTGTATCATTATTCTTGTCTCAAATAAATTGCCGTGTCATCCTGAGATAATCTTACTCTTTTGATAAATAATATTTAAGATAACAAACTTAGTGATAAGAAAACTTGTTATCATCGTCACAATGGGGGCGCTGCTTGCGAGTTAAATCTACAAATCTGCAAATAACTCTAAGGATATTCAAGATATTCATGAAATTATTTTTCAAAAACCTTCCCGGTGATATACCTAATAATATCCCAAAATTTCACAGCGATTGGATGTATGGTTTTTGAATCTATAGAGTACAGACAGACTGACAGACAGACATTCAATTATATATATATAGAGATATATAGATAAAATATAATGCGGCTTATGAGTGTAGAACGATGTTTGACAATTATACCGCAAATGTTTCTTTTGAACGAAAAATCTAAATTTATTTTAATGAAAAATAACGATTATTTCTATCCTTAGGAATGAAGTATGAAAGGATGAATTGTGAAGAGTAATGATAAACGGAAAAATAAAGTGTCCAGGGATGGGAATCGAACCCACAGTGGTCCGCTTACCGGGCAGATGCCATGCCCACTAAGATACCCTGGACATATTTTTCCGTTCGTAAATATTATATTGCCACGTGGAAAATTAGGGAAGACAAACTTCGGGATGACATAGCAATTTATTTAGGGCAAGAACAAACTATGAATGATATTTAAAAAGGCTAAGCAATATGGGAAGTATATAGAGTAGCAAAATATAAACATCAAAAATGATACTCTGTTGAAAAAATAATAATAATACTTTGCTACATAGCTCCTTCCCTATGGGAGCTGTGACCCACAGCTTGCAATTATTGTAGTTACTGACATGGTTCTTACGTGCTTCTGCCAAGGATTCCATCGAAGTCTTGGACTTTGTCCCTAAAACCTTTGCGCCCTTTTTTTTTGCGGCATGAAGAGCGGCTTTGTCGTCGTATCGTCTATAGGGACATCGTCATCTTGGAAGAAAGTCTTGGCTTTGACACGGCGGTGGAATCCTGGAGCCAGTCTCTGAAAATGTAGATCACAGCACCCATGGCCTCTAGGTCTTCTCGGCGGTCTTCAGTTTGTCTTCCCTAATTTACCCAGCATCTCCACCAAAATGCCACGTGGAAAATTAGGGAAGACAAAAACTTCAGGAGGAGACAAAATTTATTTAAGGCAAGGACAAACTATGAATGGTAAACAAAATATAAGCCACGAGGGATATTTACAGAGTAGCAAAATATAAACATAAAAATGACCACTCTGTCAATAAAAATAATAAAATTAATAAATACTTTGTTACAATATAATAAAGGCTCCAGGGTAGCCTAGTGGACATGGCATTTTCCCGGTAAACCGGACTACTGTGGGTTCGATTCCCATCCCTGGACACTTTATTTTTCCGTTTATTATTACTCTTCACAATTCATCCTTTCATAATTAATTCCTAAGGATAGAAATAATCGTTATTTCTCCCTAAACTAAATTTATATTTTTCGTTCTAAAGAAAAATTTTCGGTATAATTGTCAAGCATCGTTCTATATATCCCTATATATAGTCACGACCGTCATGGGCCGGTTCTGTCACGGATGCGCGCGCATCATCATTATGATCATTATCATTATCTAATGATAATAATAATAATAATAATTATTATTATTATTATATTATTATTATCCATATATATAGTCACGACCGTCATGGGCCAGTTCTGTCACGGATGCGCGCGCACAGGGAGGTCACGTGCTCGCCGGCAGCCAACGGGCGCGCGCCGCCGGCATTACGTCATAGATTATAAACACAAGGTAATAAGGCCAAATATAAAAATAGTGTGTGATAAGGCACAATTTGGATTATCTACTTATATAATTGCCTTATTCTCTCTGTGTGAAGTTCACTGTGTGAAGTTCACGGATAGATTTTGGTAAGAATGGATAAAATAAAAAAAGTGTCAAGGGATGGGAATCGAACCCACGACCTTCCGCTTACCGGGCAGATGCCATGACCACTAGGCTACCCTGGACATATTTTTCCGTTCACATTTTTATTTTTATATTTTCAAGACACACACAGTTTGGGGCGGGACGTTTCACAAGAGAGACATCCACGGCGCCAATTTATAATTGTAACGAATAGTTTTTAATTAAAACATTTTTAAAATATATACGCACTCGGGTAAAACCCGGGCGTTGCCCGGGCCATTCGTCTAGTATATATATATCATCCACTCTTTTCTTTTGTGCTCTTGTGAAAACAGGACTTTGTAACTGAATCAAAAAGTCTCTCCAATCTAGCTTATTTGTTTTGATATATTCTGGGCAAACCTTTCCTGAAAAATGCAATTATTCGTGTATTTTTCATTCTTCCTTCGAGTAGTTTACCTTTTAAATTATGTCTTTGAAACAGTGTTACGTTTCTATGTTTCATATTTATTTATTTTTTTCTCACTTTCAATTAATGTTTTGAAAATAAAATTATACTGAACAGAAGGATCTGACAAAATATAGGGCTAAAGGTTGATACAGATCACATGCAAAGTTTCATACAGATTGATTCAGTGTGTAGCTTAGGATTTATCGAGAAACAAATGGATTAACATATTTTTATTATTCTGAAGAAGAAAAACAATATGTGCTTTATTTATAAAATAAGAAGTATCATTTCATTATATTGTAACGTAGAAAATTAGGAAAAACAAACTTCAGGATGACATGGCAATTTATTTAAGGCAAGCACAAAGTCAACATTTAAAAGATACAAGATAAGCAATGAGGCAAGATTACAGAGTATCAAAATATAAATAATATAAATATAAAAATATAAATAATATAAATTTCAAAAAAATAATAATTAATAATCTGTATATAAAATATAACAAATATTTCGCTACAATATACTTAGATTTTATATGTGATTTTAGACATTATTATAGGCAATTTAATAATGATTGCCGATTTACATGTATAATTATAACTATTAAAAAGAAGAAATGTCTAATTAAAGGCATTAGTAAAGAAAAAATTCCATGAGCAATTAGGCAATAATTATCTTTTTTTCAATTTCTCTGGCACCATTAACATCTAAAAAAAGTGATCGTAGCATCAAAACTCAGGTAATTGTGTTTTTAGGACTTCATCAAAGATTTGTGTATTTTTAAAGGCCAAATATGTCCTTCATACACACAGAGAACAAAACCCTAACCCTATACCGGTATTTCAAAATGAAATGGTCTCTTTATATTTATCATTTGCCTAGCATTTTCTATCAAAGGTATGTGTGGCCTTTCTCGACAAACTTGTTTCTATACAATACAGTTGAGTCATAATTTGTAACTTTGTTGATTTTAAAATCTAATTCTCAATCCACTGAAATTAATTAGCTGGATGGCTCTAGCATCAATCTAAAATTATTTAACATCAGGGTATTTGTTTTTTGAAAAAAAAAATCGAGTTAGACTATTTTTGTTTAAAAAAATGAATGCGAAAGTAGATTATTTCTTAAAATCAACGCCTTTTGCAATTTTTAAGTATGAACAAACGGGCTTCACGCTATAATTTTCTACAATTTATATAAATTATAGTGTGAAGCCCGTATGTTTACACTTAAAAATTGCAAAAGGTGTCGATCTTAAGAAATAATCTGCTTTCTCATTTATTTTACAACAAATACTCTAATATTAAATAACTTTATATTGATGTTAGACATCCAGCCATTTCAGTGAATTGAGCCAGAATTAGATTTTAATAGCAACAAAGTAACAAATTATAACCCAACTCTATTGCAAAGAAACAAATTTGTTGAGAAAGGCCTCACGTACCTTTGATAGAAAATGCTAGGCAAATGATAAATATACAGAGACCATTTCATTTTTAAATACCAGTATAGGGTTAGGGATTTGTTCTCTGCAATGGAAATGTAGGACATATTTGGCCTTTAAAATACACAAATCTTTTTGATGAAGTTCTAAAAACACAATTACCTGAGTTTTGATGCTATGATCATGATCATATTTCTGTTCAACAATTTGTTTCTAAATAGATTAAACCATACGTCTGAAAAGCAGGATAACTTTAAATTATTTTAAACTAGCGGACGTACCCGGCTTCGCCCGGGTTTTACCCGAGTAAAGGTTTGTCTAACGAATCTCTCGATAAAGTGAACATTTTTTCCGGTCCCTTGAAAAATACACGATAAGTTGAATAAAATCAATATTAATTGGTTCCCTCGGTAATTGGAAGTTAAAGGAATAGTATCCCTTAGTAATAGTATGCCTTGGAATTGTATCATTATTCTTGTCTCAAATAAATTGCCGTGTCATCCTGAATTTTGTCTTTCCTAATTTTCTACATTACAAAATCATCGTATCATCATGATAATATTTAGAGCAGATTGTTGAATTATAACAGATAAATTAGAATATTTATCTTGATTATTTTAAAGCGAAAAGTTATTTCAAAATTTTATTTGCTAGAAACCTTCCTAGTACTATACTAAATAACTTCCCAAAGTTTCATGGCGTTCCAATGAGTGGTTTGGTCAGGCATAAAGGACAGACAGACACACACACACATACATACATTCATTTTATATATATAGATATAAATTTGAATTCGCTTTATCGCCTCATTTTGTTGTTGTTGTTATTTATATACTCAGTATTTTTTCAAAATATAATTTGCAGGGGCGTAGAGAAAACCTGTATTGGTTAAAATATGAGTATATATATTCACGGGTTGTGTGCCAACACTGGAACAAAGGAAAGAATGAGGTATGTATCTGGTAACCTTAAATCTTATTGTTATGCTATTTTAATAGTTCTATTGTTGAATGAGTGATTCGTTTAAAATTTGTTATCGCAACTAGCTATTATATTAGCGCCAAAGTACATCTTTACTCTTCTTTCTTTCTAAAAAATAAATATAAATTGGAGCTATTATATGGGTTCAAGTATTTTATATTCATTCTCTTTTTTTGAAAAATATTTATTTTTAATCTCTGGTACAACTATTGTACCTATATAGGATAACAAAAATTGGAAGATTCTTATCAATTTATATTAAAACGTCATATTCAACTCCCTATCTATTGTTTTTTTTTATATTATAAACTTAAAATAACTGTAAAGATATATTTTATTAGCAATGATTGAGAGTCACTTTATATTTCTAATTGAAATAACCAATTATGAAGTTCCTTTTATAACGATATAGCGCGTTCAACGAATGAATTTTGAAGGTCAGATAGTCGGATAATTAATGTGAGGAATGTTAGAACAGAAAATATTTTGTTACTACATTTATTATTTAAATACTTATTGTTGTTATAAAATTATTCTACGATTTCTGTTAAAATTAGGAAAAATATGCATTATAATATTTTTAAAACATATTTATATAAATCTGAAAATTTTATGAATATATATTGAGTAATAATAATTTCTTTGAAAAAAGAATTTTTCAATTCCAAGGCGATCTGAAATAGAAATTTCTACATATGCTTTGAAGTTATGTTGGAAAAATGAAGTCTTAGCCGCCCAAGGGTGTCCATTTCAAACCCTAGCACACTGGAAGACTGATATCGTATTTATATGATCAGACAAAATAAAGCGAAAGTTTTATTTTAGTCTATGTGTAACATTTTGGCTGCGGGTGTGAAACTAATAAAAGCTCGGAGGACATTTTTCACCCTTGATCAAACACAGAAAGAAACTGCAGAATACCGAGTTTTGAAATGTTCTTGAGTTTTCTCTCTCTCTCTCTCTCTATTACTACAAGATTATATGATTAAATGTGTCCAGAGTACCATCTGGAGAACCGAGAAGTTCATCTTCTCAGCCTACCATCAACAACATATTGTTACGTCGTACCCAGACGCTATTCGTGTACTATGTCTAATCAGTATGCCACAAAGATACACATGTGAGTTCGAAGGGATTGCAGTTAAAGTTAGCGCTTTATTGTATCTCACTTAACAGAAGGAATACAACAGTGGGACTTGCCTTCGACCTCCCCGTCAGAAGAATCCTTGGCGCCGTGAATGTCCTCTTGTGAAGCGTTCCGCTCCACACTATACACATGCAGCCTGGCCCACACCGCCTTGTAGGTCGCTCCGATGTCAGTCTCTCCTGGCACCGCCTTGTAGGATCATCCACACGCCCGGAGGCAAGTCACTACGTCTTCTCCTTGCCGCAGATGTAACCAGACTCTGTCCTCCCCTATACAGGAATGCTGTTTTTAGCGCCTGCCACATGGCAAAGGGGGCAGCTAGAGTCCACCCCTCTCTCCCCACTTGTCCCCTCTTGTCATTCACGTTACAATACCAAACAACTGCAGCAGCATCCATCCCCTGGATATTTTTTGATTAATCAGACGACATTTGATTATTTGGAGTAACGCAACAAATAGACAGCAATCCAGACCCGGAAATGTATCACTTCAGTACACTGCGAATTGAAACAAGAGTAATGTAAAATACTGAATAAAAGGACCCCTCGGTCGGATAATGTAATATCAAAAACGTCGTAAATTATTTTTATCTCTCATTTTCTATTTAAAAAAAAACAAACGTTGAGAAAGGAGGGCGCAAGTATACATTTGCCCATAGATATCTCTAAGAATAAAAATAAAAAGTATTCAATAATGGTAATCAAAATTTTTATATTCAAACAATGGTATCAAAAAAAAACTAGAATAAATGGTGTTTTCGAATACCTAGTTTTTTTTATCAGTTTACTAGCAACTAATAATAAGAAATTTGTTTGTAAAAATTTGTGTTCATATAATTATAAGAAATATATAAGATATAGTGGGGAAAATGGTAAAATTTGATTGGATTGTAGGCTTGCTTCATCGGGCAATGGCCGAGGGAGATAAGCGGCAGACGATGGCAGTGTTGCGCAATCTTTTATCTCATTGTCTTTCTGATTACTTTCATCAATAATTGACTTGGAGAAAAATATAGATGTATATCCAATTTGAATTATTTCAACATCGACCTAGTTATTCTAAATACGAGTATATATGTTTGTAAAATCATTAAATATAATATTAAGAAACAAATTTTTATATTATGTTTTCTTATTTTATTATTATTTCTACATTTAGTTCAATCGATTAAAATACGGGATTTATCTTTAAATTTGAAAAATCAGTTATTCAATTTTTATTAAAATATCGTCATCATCAATCCATAGTCCTACATGCAGGACAGTTTGGGCAGTTCAAATGGAATGGTCCATAAAGAATATTACTAAAACATAATTTAAAAATTTGTAGGAGAATGAAAGCAAATTTCTTCTACTGAAAAACTGGAAAAAAAATCGTTATCTTAGATATCTATTTTATTTTTATTACATTTAACGGGAAATAGAGAAATTGACTTTTTTGGATGACTTTTCTATGCTTAAATTCAATCTATTTTGTAAGTTTTTTTTTTTTTCATATATCAGAATTAGATACAGACTTTCTCATAAAATCCAAATCTCCTTCTGTACTACTGATAATGGACATTATCTTTATTTTCCATAATTGACCAATTTCTTATTTATTTAACACATTGTGGTCATTTTCAAGATTTTTCTATTTATCTTAATTTTCATCAATCATTACATTTTTCCTTTGAAGGCGACCAGAGGCCTCCCCCTTTATCAGTCAGTTTTTATTTCTAATATTCTGGTGTTGCTAGACAAATTAACTTTCTCTGCTGGAAACGTAAGATGTGCGCAAAATCTTATGGTAAAAAGTTTCTTTATACCCCAATATTACAGCTTTATAACAGCATTCGTGCAAAATTCCGAGTCAGCTGATCTAATGCTAAAGAGATTTGCCACATAGCAATGGCCAATTAAGGTAATAAAATAAGATTGCAGGATGAAATATTTTGTTTCAATGTGCACTCTAGGTAATTCCACTCACCCGGCGGCCTTGAAATACCGCAGGCCCGGAAAAGGTTAATTACGAGCATTGCTCCTCATCAACGTTTTTCACATGCTAATGAAGGAACCTTGTAAAAAAAGAGTTTTGGGATTTGACTTTGCTCTCTCCAACCATCATAATTCTAAAAGAATAATTCTTTAATTAGGAAATCGAAATATTTCAAAGTAAATAAGAAAATATATTGTAATAGGTTTATTTTATTCAGAAGAAATTAGCTTTCTCGTCAATCAATCTATGTCAGAAAAATTGTTTTTGGGAATATTTGCTAAAAATAAACTCAAAATATTTTTGAGCTTCAAAACAAATGTTAATAAATGGAATCGAGATATGTACTACCTGGCTTATTTCTCGGGTATTAGGTGTACATTTTAAATTAAACAAGATCAGCTTGGTATAGCAGATGGTATTGAGGCGTGTTTTATGATTTGTTCTATGATATCTGAAGCTTATAGTATGAGACTGTATACGGGGTAGTGTGTAGGGTGGTCTGATGTTGTGTTTACGTCAACCTGCGCCACCTGCTTCAATGGCCTCCAATTCTTGCATAACTCCAACATACCAGTGTGCGCAAGCACTAAACGGCTCTTTCACTTTGTGATTGCTTTTACAAGTATTGACATATGTCAATGATTACCTACCTACAAGGATTATCATGGTCTATACCATATATACTTGGGAAGATAGTACAGCCCTACACCATTGTACTTGTTTTCAACATCGCCAAAGCCTTATTTCAAATAAGGTCTTTTTTTTATTCATAGCTATTAATAACTGTTCAACTAGGTATTGTTAAAACGGATATCTCGTTCAGCAAGTATCTTTATTTCGGCATACAGCGCTGAATGACGTCAGCTTGTGAGCTACAAGTCTCTTCTCCAGACATCTAATGCGTATGTAAGAATACAGAAAAACTACGCTGTACCTCTCATCTCCTTTTTTTATGAGTATTTATCAGCACCGATTTTAGCAAGTTCAGACAAAAGTCAACCTGTATAGCATTAAAATAATGGCTTTAGTCCTCATCAGTACATGGATGGAATCGCTTTCTTAACATCCTACGAGAATTTATGAAATCGGTCCAATTGGCCAAAAAGATGTTTAAGATGGTGAATTGGCAGGCCGATATCCTGGCCAAAATACAACATAAAGTTGCAGAAGGATAGTATCCATGTACCAAAATTGAACCTCTGCCGTTAAACCACCACCTTAACGTTCTGTAATGGAGTGCTGAGCCAAAATGCTTTGTTTTAAAGAGAGAGGTACCGCTTTTGGTACATTTATAGATTTCTGAAATATTTCATATATTGATAAAAAGATATACATTGAGTGTAAATGGAAAATTTTAGGAGTTTGGCTAGAATAAAAAAGTTATAAATATATATTCTTAAAATTTGATGATTTTTTTTTTTTTGCTTTCGATTAAAGATATATATATATATATATATATATGAAAAAAACAATAGAAAAAAAATAAAAGATAAGTGGGTCAGGTGTTGATATTAAAAATCAAGAAGGCATCTCCTGACCACGAGCACATGTGCTTTTTAGATGGCAGAGCGCCATCTAGTGGAGCAAAAATAAACGTTTAGTTTATTTTTGCTCCACTAGATGGCGCTCTGCCATCTAAAAAGCACATGTGCTCGTGGTCAGGAGATGCCTTCTTTATTTTTAATATATATATATATATATATATAGACTGGAATAGAGTTTGGACACCTGTTGCTATAAATAAAGCTGGAAGAAGGGCCCGAAACTGGTTCCAGTAGAAGGGGTAAACTTTAAAAAAGATGGAAGATTCGTTGAAGAGAAATAAAAAAAAAATTGCCGGAAATGAGTAAAAAACAGATAAAATGGAATACAAAATAGTGCCAGCATTTACTAACGTGAGCTAAGAATGAAGACGAAAAATAATTTGAAAAAATTCACATTTATTTCAGCGTGGATAGCAACTCAAAGCAGCATTTTTTTCTTCTTCTTCTTCTTCTTCTTCTTTGAAGCACCATCAAGTCATTGTTCGTTTTGTAAGTTCTTTCCTTCAAAAAAGTGCCCCTATTCTATCATTTCTCAACGCAAATTATCATTATCTCAAATCTTTGTTCTTTTTATTGTGTTATTTTAAGAGAATAACAACTATCTTAATATAGTGTAAATCCTTTTTTAAAACGCAAAATGAAATTGAGAATAATTCAACCTTGCTTGTTTCAATTAAAAACTATTGCTATATATAGACCAAACTTAAATAAGAAAAAATATTTTCTGGAAGGGTATAACTTATCTCTCTCCAAGGTAAACTTTCCCCCTGAGGGTTTTAATATTCTCTAGTATATATTGTTATCGGCTTACTTAAGATGCAATTGGAGTGGTATGATATAAGGATAGAAACTATGAACAGAAACGCTTACAAATCTACAGAAACATATTTACACACTTATTTAAATCAAGCAACGCCCTTTATAAAATAAATAACAAGGAAGTCTATTAGGAGCCATTTATTTATTCATGTGTAAGCTCCATCTAATGATTATAATTGTAAGAACACCCTAACGCTTCTATTCAAATTGAATCAATGGGAAGGTTGATATAGCAAGTTTCAATACCATATCTATATCTATATATATATATGAATGTCTGTCTGTGTGTGTACTCTATAGATTCAAAAACCATATATCCAATCGCCGTGAAATTTTGGGATATTATTAGGTATATCCCCGGAAAGGTTTTCGAAAAATAATTTCTCGAATATCCTTAGATTTATTTGCAGATTTGTAGCTTTAACTCGCAAGCAGCGCCACCTTGCGACGGAGATAGGCTTAGGTCTGCCCCACCCCCTGTCGAGAGAATGTAATCGTCCGGCCGCCGGCCGGATGGACAGTCCAAGTACCCACCGACCAATCAGAGGGGTCAAGAGGTCCTGGCGCGCGGGGGCAGAGTTGGTGACACAGCTGTGCCAAGTAGACAAGAAAAAAGATGACCTCCGGGAACTTCGTCCATCTTCCATAAACGACCATGATTTTATTCAACTTATCGAGTATTTTTCAAGGGACCGGGAAAAAATGTTCACTAGATAAAACGATGATTTTGTAATGTAGAAAATCAGGAAAAAAAAATTCAGGATGACACGGCACACAGGGACCGGGAAAAAATGATCACTTTATCGAGAGATTCAAATTTACGAGTTTCAAATTATCTCAAAATATATCTTTTATTTTTTTTTTATAAGTTTATAGAGAATTGTTTTAACAAATGTTCGTTAGAGAAACCTTTACTCTGGTAAAACCCGGGCAAAGCCGGGTACATTCGCTAGTTAATAAATTAAAAATGATTAGATTATGTAGAATAGTTTATTTTTTCAATACTCTTCGATTGATAAAATGTCAATCTTCGCATATTAAGGTCGAACAAAGAGCTAATTTTATGTATTGTAAAGATTTAATTATAATTATTGATCGACCTTTTTTTTAAAATTTGCTTCGCGCGCCTCGCAACGGACTCTGTCCCATAACAGAAGGGACCCCCATGGAAAATCTTCTATTCACATTCTACGTTTGTAAGTATAAAACATGACACATGTTCTTTTTTGCGTCACCTGGATTCCTTGTCTACTTCTTGACTACTTTTATATAATTCTGGTATATTTCTTTTACATCTCTGGATGGATACTTCTTGTTTGCTTCTAAATATGTTCTTAGCTACGTCTTGTCTACTATTGGCGCATATTTTCTATTTAATGAATGTGTTAGCGTGTATGAGGTTTTATACAGTTAACGTGTCTCCTTATACGGAGCAGAAGTTATCAGGTTTGCATCCTGGCAGACTGATCGTTTTTGGTTAAAATACTACCTACCAATGAGATAATTGATATATTCCAATTCCGTGACACATATTACGTGGCACATTTTCGTACCATAATAACGACAAAGCGGCGTCCAGATAACCATGGCATAAATATGTCTCATGCTAAGATATCTATAGAAACAGCATCACATGTTTAAGTAGCGTTACAGCAATCTCATTTTGAAGCATTACTTGGTTCTTAATGTTCTTCAACAAAAATATGTTCGTTTAGAAAAGAGATAACTATCATTTCTAAAAAGTACACTCATAGATAAAACTTAGGCAAGTTGTACCTTTTATCATGTACTAGACGGGTGACCCGGGCTTCGCCCCGGGATTGACCCGTGTGCATATCTACCCGAGTGATATATATTTAGATAAGATTTTTTTTATAATTGTTTGTTATTAGCATTATCTATTTGTTTGCATCAGCATAATTTAATCTAATCTTTGATAGAGGGCGCTGTTCGTGAGCTAAGTAGAATAATTTGAATATATAGTTTTAATAATTGATTTATATATTTTTTAAAATAGCCTATCGTCTTCCCCGTATTTTTTCACCTATGTATGGAAATTTTGGTTTGAATTAGTGAACTACTGCGAATTTGTATACCGGACATACAAACAAACAAACAAACATACAAACATTCATTTTTATATATATAAAGATAGAAGATATCGGGTTTCTCTCATAAAATAATTCTGAAAGATACTTGAACGGTAACCTTTATTGAAAACACAAGAAAACCAAATGTCTCCTTCAAAAAATAACGATTGTCGACATCAAAATACGAAACTTCCTTAAGTTTTGTTCATGAGGGTAAATATGAGTGTCTATCAGATACCACGTGTATCTCTATTTGACAACGGTTTGCAGCTATATAATAGAACGCATCCATTCCTTTTGCCCACAAAGCTGCCTCGACACCGAATTTCAAGAGTCCTAGTTCTTAGTTAAATAGAGCATCTGATTTTGAGAGAGAGGCAGTGAATAGCATCGTGTTTAAATTAATGAGAAGATGGTCTTCAAGCTTCAGTGATCGCTAATTAAATGTCCTGCAAATATTAATTTTGACCGGATGACCCGGGAAGTTAGTATACTACCCCAGCGTTCCAGATGAAGGCGTATAAAATTGTGCTAGATATAAATATATCTTGTCTAATTACTTCCTGGGCACAACAACACGTGCGTCATTGAACACGTGTTAAGAAATGCGCTTTATAATATCTGGTTGTGAACTTTAATCTTATGGTGGAATTTGAGTGGAGGTTTTGGTAATGAACTCTTAATAGAAATAAAGGAAAACGCATTTTACCGTGAAGCTAACTCGCTCCAAAAACGGATGATAAAGATATTTATTTTTTAAATATAACATACAGTATTATTTAAACGTTTTGAAACGTTTGATTGCCAGAATTCCTCGCATTCGTCCAGAATATCGCGATAAAGACAGTTGGTGTTTGCTGCATGATAATGCACTGAGTCACTCCTCACTCATTGTTCGTCGCTTTTTGGCCAAAAATAACGTCTGTGTGTTGAATCATCCTCCGTACTCGCCTGATTTAGCACCATGTGACTTTTATTTATTCCCAAAAATAAAATTGAAGTTAAAAGGTTGTTTTTTTTTTAATGATATCCCGACGATCCAGAGAGCTGCGACGAGCACTTTGGAGGCGATTCCTTAAAGTGGCCTGCAAGAGGCCTTTAATTCCTTATTAAATCGTTGTAACATATGTATTGAATCCGGAGGGGATTATTTTGAATAAAAAAATAGTAGAAATTGAATTAGCTTGTTTCTGTTTTATTTTACAAACCTATTCTTAAAAATTATTTGCCACACTGTGTATTCTACTACCTTTACTGCAATGTCATTGATAATGAGAGTGTCTGGATCATTAGTGAAGAACGCCCCCAGCGGTTTCTCCCGTTTAACCTACCATAACACTTTAATATTTGACTGATATGCATTTGTTGTCAGAGAGAGAAACACGATGGCGCTCAAATAGTTTGAATTTCTGATAACAGATGGCACCCTAACACATCATGTATAAAAGAAATGCTACTTAGCCTATTGATCGACAGATTCTAAGAGCTGAAGCACGGGGACAAGACTTGTCTTTCTCGAAGCCTTGATTGATTTCTCATAGGAAGAAGCTGCGTATATTGAGGAAGATACCAATATAGTGTACAAAGAGATTTCATAACAGTTGGCACGCTAACACATCATGTTTAAAAGAAATACTACTTAGCCTATTGATCGACAGATTCTAAGAGCTGAAGCACGGGGACAAGACTTGTCTTTCTCGAAGCCTTGATTGATTTCTCATAGGAAGAAGCTGCGTATATTGAGGAGAAGATACCAATATAGTGTACAAAGAGATTTCATAACAGTTTTATAATATCCATTTTTTTTTACATATTATCGAAATTTATATATATTGCGACGTTAATGAATGTTATTTACATATCTGAGATAAAGATATGAATCCTCAAAGTGCTGGTCAGAACAAGCACTCAATCATCAACAGATCAGAAAACATATCTTCAGGTGATTAAACCGTGTGGTTAAATAGGCCTACTTCTCAATCTAAAAAAAAAAAAAACTTTGGAAACGCGAAAATATCGGCTTTCTGGATTTTAACGAACTTAATAGGTCTACTTCTCAATCTAAAAATAACCTTTAGAAACGCGAAAATATCGGCTTACTGGAGTTTAACAAACTTAATAGGTCTACTTCTCAATCTAAAAATAACCTTTGGAAACGCGAAAATATCGGCTTTCTGGATTTTAACGAACTTAATAGGTCTACTTCTCAATCTAAAAATAACCTTTGGAAACGCGAAAATATCGGATTTCTGGAGTTTAACGAACTTAATCTGTAGTTTGGTGATTTAAAGTCGTCATTGAAAGAGACAACTTAATTCACACTAATTTTAGATACTCCCATACAAATTTATATAAGTTTGTCAATTTTCAAATCCATTTTAGCTCCTAAAATTAAAATATTTAAATAAAATATAAAAACAGATTAAATGATATGTTTGTTAGTGACCCTATACAAACATAGGTAACGATGTAAGCGGGCAATACCTGGCGAAACTGGGTCCGAAAGACCAAAATCGGTTGCGATGATCAGGAATTGATATTCAACCAAAACCTGGCTCCTCTAATCATAACTCTCTATCCAAAGTGATTCTGTATATACTACTGTGCTTGTCTTTTGTGCTTCAAAAATACCCAATGTTAGACGCGTCCCTGGTATATATAAGGTAGAAATCCTCTAGTTATCTTTAGATTCCATTGATCAGTTATCTTCCACATAAAAGCAACAATCTTGTCTTATATAGACTCGTCCTGGAGTCCGAGAAAAAATAATGAAAAAATATTGTTGAAAGAATATCAACAACAACAAAGCCTTTATTTAGGGCCTCTCGCCCTATACAGGATTCGCCAGTTCACAAGGGATGGGGAGAACACTGTGTGGCCTTTTTCCGGGATATAGTCTTGTGGAATCCAAATATCGCCATCGCTATATACCTATTCTTTGATATTTCATTAATTAGTGCCGGAAATGAAGGACAAAGTTGCCCCGTTTTATCATTTAGTTTTCGTCTTTCCTCAGACAGAGCAGCACAGTCAAATAAGTAGTGCAACATCTCCGTTGTTATTCCTGATCCACAGAAAGTGCATTTCAGGTCTTCACGCCTCAATAAAATCAGATGATGTTCTCTGAAAAAAATTGAAAGGATTCTAAATTGTGCGATTAATCTGATGACAGGAAAAGGGAGTTCACTTAAGAAATATTCTTCGGTGGTAAACGTTGTATATATATCTCTATAGTGGGAATATAACTTTGATTGGGTTATTCTTGTTAAGTCGTTTTGTATTGTTTGCTCTATCGCAGTTCTTAATATTCCTGGGATAGCATTCGTTGAAAGATAATCAAAAAATAAATAAACAGTCCCAATATACATAGTCTTGGTGGTGACGCATAATAGCCACTCTGTATACTCCAGTCATCCTTTTCGTTTTTGAGTAATATTCTCAAATTTTCAGCTGACTGTAGAACAAACTTATCTACATATAGAGAGCAGTCCGACTATTCTCTTAACTGCGATGGCATCAGTTAATAAATAACCCAGATCCATAGGTGGAGCTGGTCTTATGTAAAATGGGTGTGCCCCAGGACGGGTTGGGATATCGCAGACCTAATGACACGACGTGACAAGGTTGATACGAGCCAATACAATCGCCGATAAATATATTTTACGACACCGAGCTCCGACATGTTTTACTTTCATTTGCCTCGTGGCCAAGTCATTAGAATCCTCTTTTCCTGCAACTTTCATCGCTCCTGGGCTTGTGAGCCCGGAATATGGAACATAAATTTTACTTTTTTACTTCTCATCTTGTTTAATGGCTTGCACCACTTCCTCGTTGTTTTTACAAGTTCCTGGAGAGACGACTGTTAGTGCGTTGTCGTGATGTGGGGACCTTCTTAGAATAGCGGTCTGGGGGACATTACTTGTTCCTCAGACTACCTACATTTATAATGATAATAATTATTACGTAAACATTAGCCCGTTGTACCTGGTACTACGTCCATATAAAAGGAACGTTTCTATCTCTGTCAAATTTGATTCAAAATTTTGCAATACATATAGTTAGTGATGACATCTATCTATATTTCCACAAAATGGTTCAAAATTTGGGGATTCTGTATCTCTAATTCCAGAAAGAGTTTCGAATTTTTAGTTATAACACATTTATAGATCGAATTTTTGAAAGGAGCAAATTTCTACCTAAATGCCTCTTATGTGGCCGAGGGTGAGCAACGTCCTAGGGCGGCTAAGCCAGGAGGGGGCCAAGTAGAGCCTCCAACTCCATCTTAATTTGTAGGAGGGCGCTCACTTACCTTTAAAGTTGGAAGAGAGAGCAGCTTCTATATATATATATATATATATTATATTTAAAATAAAAAGATATGATTTCTGTTGTTTTGGATCATATTGATGATTATGCTATGGTGGTGCAGTCGTGGTTAAAATCTTGAAATAAAAATAATAAAAATAGTATAGATTAAAAATTGCTTTAATTGAGCTATAAGATAAACATAATTCTGTAAAAGTACTGCCTGGCTTAAGGCGTAAGAATAAATAAAACAAAATATTATTTACATAATTACAAAGTTTTGGGTCGGCCAACGGGGAAGAGAGAAAATATCTTTATTTACGGGCTACTAACCAAAAGTTATGATTTTTGAGCCCAAAATCGATGTCAGGTGGCAAGGGACCCTAGGATGTGGAAGCAGGAGATGTCTCGCAGGGGTGGTAGAAACGTTGGGCAAGCAGGGGAATAGCGCCAGGGTGCAGTGAGGCGGGTGCGTTGAATAGGCCAGGAATCCAGGAGAAGTGGCAGATGATAATGGAGGCAGAAGGTCCTTGAAGCCTAGAACTTGAGGGCCCTAGATTTCAGGATGGGGCAGCTTGAGGCTCTCGCCTCGTGCTTGTCAGGAAGGCCCTGGGAGCAGCAGTTGGCACATTTGGAGGTGCGCTGGTCAGCAATGGATGGGCAGGTTCGGCCTTCATGGCCGTCTTCACCGCAGTGGAAGCACTTAGGAGCTCTGGTGCATTGGGCAGAGTTGTGGCCGAAGCCACAACAGCGGAAGCAGACGCGGGCGCGGATGGACTCCTCGAAGTTGAGGATTACTCCATCCACCACGATCCTCCCGCGAACGCCCAGGGCTCTAAAGGTCTTGAGGTCCACCTCGATGAAGGCGGTGCAGGTCCCGTTTCTGGGTGCAGAACGGTGCGCCACGCGCACCACCTTGTCCCCAGGAAGTTTTCTAACAGCAGCGGTTTCCAGGAAGGTCTCCTCAATTGTGGAGTTGGATGTCTCCTCATCCACTTTGAAGAGGCAGATCCGTGGCAGGATCTCCTTCTGCTGGCGGACCTTCATTCCATTCAACTTGCTGGCCAGGGAGGTTGTAACCTCAGGGATGGTGTCAGGATTGCTGGAATGGAGGACCAGCTTCCCCTTGGTGCGCAGGGAGGCCCAAACGCCTTGGGGGAGAGTGTGAGCAGCGCGGACTGTTTTCAGCATCTCCCTTGGGTCAGCCTGTGGGTCATCTGAGATGACCACTGTGTGGGCCGCCGATTTTTCTCCATGAAGGATCACTTGGGCGGCCGCAGGCTTGGAGACGTGGGAAGGCACAGGTTTTGAAGGACCATTCAGGTTTGTCCTCTTTGCAGGCGGGTTGGGAGCTTCAGACTGCTTCCTTTTGGTTGGAGCAGGAGCAGGCAGGGAGGAGGCAGGCTTCTTGGCAGGGAGAGCAGCAGGAGCAGGAGTGGCGGGCTTGATTGGGTCAGTCTGGGAGCTGGTTTCATTGCAGGAAGGAGCAGGGCAGGTTTGAGTGCCGCGGCAAGCAGTCTTGGGCTTGTTGGCCTCCTCAATTTCGTCCAACTCTGCGAAGGACTCGAGGGTGTCAGTGAGGTTTTCTACATTGGTAGCGAGGGCCTTGATCATTTCAGTCCGCGAGGCAATGTAGCGTATCAGGTCCTCATGCAGGGATTTCAGGGCAGGATGGCCAATGGAGCTCAGGATGCTGCAGTTGCGTGAGATCACCATCTCATCTTCCCTCTCCAGGTCGGCGACGTTCACGATGCGGGTTGTAGGCTTGTAGGCCTTCTTTTTCTTCTTGCAGGATTCATGTCAAGAGCGATTACCCGACTGGCCAACGGGGGGCCAACGGGGAAGAACAACAATCAGTTTATATAGTAGAAGCGTGACCTCTGGCGGTCGATTAAAACAGAGTATTTATATCTATGAAATTATAATTTTTTTAAATAAAATAATATTTTTATATAACATTTTTAAATTAAATATTTTAATATAACATATATATATATATATATATATATATAATAAATAGTTATTTAATTTTATAGTCCAGTTTTGTATTAAGATTATCTTCACTATTATGATTATTAAAATTCAAATTATAAAATTTGTAAAATGTTATTAATTTGTAGATAGAGAGAGAAAAAAAAATCCTTTACTTCTAATACATCATCAAGTTAATTATATATTTATAATTAATAACAATAAAAATTAACAACGTAACGTCTTTTGCATCGGCTTTTACACGTCATTTAGACATATTCTAATCCTATATATAGAATAATCGAAGTGAGAATATATATAATAGTTAGAAAAAAGAGAGAAAGACAGAACCATGCACTTTTAATCAAACTAATAATAAGGAAAAAAAAAAAAGTTTTGTAAAGAAGGTAGATAAGATTGTTAGTATATATATATATATTTTTATAATTTTATATTTTATCCTTTTTTTTTTAAGATTTTATAAGGTTTTTTTTTATTTTATAATATGATTATAAATAGTTGTATTTAGTAATATATCTATAGTATGAATTAACATTTGTTATAAGTTTGGATATTATGTTTTGAAACCCTAATGGTAGACCAGACATACACAAAAAACTTTAAATTGAAATAAATTGGAAAAAGAGATCTGCTGGACCGAGGATCTTCAGATAAAAGTCCAGCGACATTTCACCCCTTCTTTATTATGTCATAGATCTCTTTTAAACCGGATTTTATGTGTTAATATTAAGTTGTTTCAGTGAAATATTTAAATGAACATATATAACAGATACAAGTGTTAACAAATTCAAACTGTAAACCTACCTCGACCGCGGCGTCCTCCATTGTGAATATCTATTTCTGGCTGACACATGTTGCGGGGGGGGGACATTTCAAATTTAGACCATTTATTCAGAATTTTTTGAACAACAAGAAAATTAAATATGAAAGGAAAAATAGTTAAGGGAAGAAAGCTGAATTTCATAATCTTTACAGCTAGTTATATTAAAATAACTGATTCAACACTTATTCATCTTTTAATATTCCTTTAAAAAGGCAAATTATAAGAGTTTAATAAAGCTATTAATTGTGCAAAATCACCTTTATTTAACTTCCATTTTCCTCCCCAGAAATTGGAGATTAAACAAAATGAACTATATACGATAACATTTTAAAAATCTTGTGAAAAAATCTTTTAATCAGTTATTTAATCAAAGTTTAATTAACTGTTAAAGATTATAAATTTGTATTAGTTATTATTAAGAGAAATTATAGAAAGTTGATTTCATAAATGGATATTTCCATTTATTTTTTTAAAAATATTTTATAATTGATATACTGTTGAAATATTTTACTTGTCTGATACTAAATTTGTTTTTAATAAATTCCATGTTTAAATTTTTAACATCTTCTATGAAATTATCTAATATATTATTTATTCTATAAAATCTTAGAAACTGACCATAATATATATCCTTACAGCAATTTAATGATATATTAGAATTCATATTACAGTATTTTATAATTTCGAAATTATAATTACTCTTTTTATTATAAACTCTAACAGCACTATTTGTAAGGTCTATATTCAAGTCTAAAAAGGTAACTTTTTTGTTTCTATAAATTTTTTCATTGTTCTTAAGTTTCAAGTATTTAGGATATATTTCAGGTATTAATTTTTTAAACTGTGGATTATTAAATATTATTATGTCATCTACATATCGGAATATTTGCCAATTAATATTATTTTGTAGAAAGTATTCTCTTTCGTACCAGAACAATATTAGATTGGCTAATAAAGGACTAGAAGAAGTTCCCATGGGAACTCCTTCTGATTGAATATATATTTTATTTTTAAATTCTATATAGTTAAAATTTAAAAATGTTTCCAGTAGAGTTTTTGCTGTTTTAAGATCTAATTTAATTGTTTTATATCTGTTATGAATAATTTTAATGTAGAAAGTTTTGTCATTAATGAATTCATTAAATAAATTGGTTATTTTATTATTTAGAGCTCTTAAATTTTTTTTAGAATATAGGTCCTCAAAGTCAAATGTGTGTACTGTTTCAATGTTTGTCCAATTGTTCATTAAATAATTAATGATTTTTTTATTTGAGTCGATAAATTTATAATTATATTTATTAGTTAATTTATTTATAATAAATTGTAGTGTTGAAGCTAATTGTATATCAATATTTTTTATGACTGAATTTATACCAGATGTGATTGTTCTGAAAGAAATAGGTTTTTTGTGTAGTTTAGGAATTATATAGAACTTTGGTATGTTTGGATTTTTGTGGTTATTATAAATTTTTAGTGAATTTTCAACGTTTTTGATGTCTTTTTTGATTTTTGTGGCTGTAGTTCTAGCAAAAGTGTATTTATGATTATTATCAATTTCCTTTTTTAGTATATCGTGGTATAGATTTTTACAAATTAAAGATAAGTTATTGGAACATTTATCTATAGGAGTGATAATATAGTCCTTCTGTAAATTAATTATATTTTCTTTAAAAGAAGGAATGTCTGAATTAGGTTTTGTGTATTTAAGTGTATTATTATAATAATTTATAATTTCCTTTTTAATATTATGTTTCCATTCCAGAAAAGTAAATTCTGGAATACTGTATTTTATACTAGTTTTATTTATGAAAATATCTATATCTTTTAATATAGATTTAATTGTATTATTATAATTGTGTTTAATTTGAGGTATATATTTATAGCCTTTATTTAAAATTTCCTGATATTCTGGATTTAAAAAAGAAAAATTGCTAGTTAATATATGACCTGAGAACTTATATTTATCAATATAGTTGTTGCAATTACATTTAATTTTTTTAAAATTTGCCAAATTATTAATAAATTGGTTATAATTGCAAACTAAATTACCTATATTTTTGTTGTATCTCCAGATTGTTTTGAAATTTAAATTTTTTATAGGGAAAAGATTATTGATGATTTGGTTATTAAAAATATCATTAAATTTAATATGATTAAATAAATTGTTATTAAATTTAATGATAATATTAATGTTATTAGTAGCTTGTTTAATTTTTCTGTATTTAAAGATGTCGTGTGTGATATCTATTAATCTGTTAGTCAGATTATGAATTTTAATATATTCTATGAGTTTGATAAATTTATTATTATTTAGTTTAAATAATGTTTTAATAAATTTATCGACGAAGTTGTTAGTGTACATTTGTTTTGGGTCCAGTAATTCTTCAAATTCAATGTAACCTAATTTATTGGTAGTTTTACCTCTAGTTTTATTAGGTTTAGTTTTAAATTCATTTTTTTTTGTATTTGCAGCTGATTTCATAGGTTGAAATTTCTTCTGTTTGTGGTTTGTATTTGTAGTTTAATTCGTCGTTAAGTCCATAAGGGAATAATGTGTTGTGTTTATAAATGTAGTTGTTTTCTAATAATAGTCGTTGTTTTTTGTTTTGACATATGTCTAGTATTTCTATCTTAAAGTTGTTAAAAGTATGTAATTGATTGTGTTCTTTCATATATATATTACCAATTGATTTTTAGCGTGGTTTCTATGTAGGTTTATTCGTATATTTAATGGATTACAAGTTTGTCCTATATATGATAGTTGACAAATTTGGCATGTTAATTTATAAATAGTATTCACTAATTTACAACTAGTTGTTTGAAAAGTGTCATGGTTCTTAAGAGAGGGACAAGTTTGACAATTTTTTCTTAGGCAATTCTTAGCGAGTTTAATTAACATAAAAGAGGTGCTAACACTAATATGTTTGTAGTTTTTTTTAGTTTTTTTAGTTTGTTATTCTTATGAATTTTTAAATATATTTTTCTTAATTGTTTTTGTGGTGATAAAATTTGTAATAAATTGAATGATTAATCTATAAATATATAGATATTACTGTTTGTTATCTGTTATATTTTTAAGAATAACTAATAAAAAAACATCTTTAAACTAACTAAACATTGAAAAAAACAAAAGTTCTGAAGTTATTTTTTCTAAAATTACTTTTATAATTTACTCTTTTTAAAAAATCAAACAATGAAAGATAATTAAAATTTGTATGAAGATTTATTTATATTAGAATATCTAATATAATTTAATTTGTATATTATGTTATATATAAAAAATATATCATAGAGCAAGCTCATATGAATTAATATAATGTAGAAACTATATAACAAAATAATAACAGTGAATCTACTTTTAAAACTTAAGGAGCAAACTGGATAATAATGATAACTTATATCAATTAGATTCGATTAGATTAGCAAGCTAAATCTAAATTAATTATAATAATAAATAGTTATTTAATTTTATAGTCCAGTTTTGTATTAAGATTATCTTCACTATTATGATTATTAAAATTCAAATTATAAAATTTGTAAAATGTTATTAATTTGTAGATAGAGAGAGAAAAAAAAAATCCTTTACTTCTAATACATCATCAAGTTAATTATATATTTATAATTAATAACAATAAAAATTAACAACGTAACGTCTTTTGCATCGGCTTTTACACGTCATTTAGACATACTCTAATCCTATATATAGAATAATCGAAGTGAGAATATATATAATAGTTAGAAAAAAGAGAGAAAGACAGAACCATGCACTTTTAATCAAACTAATAATAAGGAAAAAAAAAAAGTTTTGTAAAGAAGGTAGATAAGATTGTTAGTATATATATATATATTTTTATAATTTTATATTTATCCTTTTTTTTTTTAAAGATTTTATAAGGTTTTTTTATTTTATAATATGATTATAAATAGTTGTATTTAGTAATATATCTATAGTATGAATTAACATTTGTTATAAGTTTGGATATTATGTTTTGAAACCCTAATGGTAGACCAGACATACACAAAAAACTTTAAATTGAAATAAATTGGAAAAAGAGATCTGCTGGACCGGGGATCTTCAGATAAAAGTCCAGCGACATTTCACCCCTTCTTTAATATGTCATAGATCTCTTTTAAACCGGATTTTATGTGTTAATATTAAGTTGTTTCAGTGAAATATTTAAATGAACATATATAACAGATACAAGTGTTAACAAATTCATAACTGATTAAAAGATTTTTTCACAAGATTTTTAAAATGTTATCGTATATAGTTCATTTTGTTTAATCTCCAATTTCTGGGGAGGAAAATGGAAGTTAAATAAAGGTGAATTTGCACAATTAATAGCTTTATTAAACTCTATAATTTGCCTTTTTAAAGGAATATTAAAAGATGAATAAGTGTTTGAATCAGTTATTTTAATATAACTAGCTGTAAAGATTATGAAATTCAGCTTTCTTCCCTTAACTATTTTTCCCTTTCATATTTAATTTTCTTGTTGTTCAAAAAATTCTGAATAAATGGTCTAAATTTGAAATGTCCCCCCCCCCCCCCCCCCCCGCAACATGTGTCAGCCAGAAATAGATATTCACAATGGAGGACGCCGCGGTCGAGGTAGGTTTACAGTTTGAATTTGTTAACACTTGTATCTGTTATATATGTTCATTTAAATATTTCACTGAAACAACTTAATATTAACACATAAAATCCGGTTTAAAAGAGATCTATGACATAATAAAGAAGGGGTGAAATGTCGCTGGACTTTTATCTGAAGATCCCCGGTCCAGCAGATCTCTTTTTCCAATTTATTTCAATTTAAAGTTTTTTGTGTATGTCTGGTCTACCATTAGGGTTTCAAAACATAATATCCAAACTTATAACAAATGTTAATTCATACTATAGATATATTACTAAATACAACTATTTATAATCATATTATAAAATAAAAAAACCTTATAAAATCTTTAAAAAAAAAAGGATAAAATATAAAATTATAAAAATATATATATATATACTAACAATCTTATCTACCTTCTTTACAAAACTTTTTTTTTCCTTATTATTAGTTTGATTTAAAAGTGCATGGTTCTGTCTTTCTCTCTTTTTTCTAACTATTATATATATTCTCACTTCGATTATTCTATATATAGGATTAGAGTATGTCTAAATGACGTGTAAAAGCCGATGCAAAAGACGTTACGTTGTTAATATTTATTGTTATTAATTATAAATATATAATTAACTTGATGATGTATTAGAAGTAAAGGATTTTTTTTCTCTCTCTATCTACAAATTAATAACATTTTACAAATTTTATAATTTGAATTTTAATAATCATAATAGTGAAGATAATCTTAATACAAAACTGGACTATAAAATTAAATAACTATTTATTATTATAATTAATTTAGATTTAGATTGCTAATCTAATCAAATCTAATTGATATAAGTTATCATTATTATCAGTTTGCTCCTTAAGTTTTAAAAGTAGAATCACTGTTATAATTTTGTTATATAGTTTCTACACTATATTAATTCATATGAGCTTGCTCTATGATATATTTTTTATATATAACATAATATACAAATTAAATTATATTAGATATTCTAATATAAATAAATCTTCATACAAATTTTAATTATCTTTCATTGTTTGATTATTAAAAAGTAAATTATAAAAGTAATTTTAGAAAAAATAACTTCAGAACTTTTGTTTTTTTCAGTGTTTAGTTAGTTTAAAGATGTTTTTTTTATTAGTTATTCTTAAAAATATAACAGATAACAAACAGTAATATCTATATATTTATAGATTAATTATTCAATTTATTACAAATTTTATCACCACAAAAACAATTAAGAAAAATATATTTAAAAATTCATAAGAATAACAAACTAAAAAAACTAAAAAAAACTACAAACATATTAGTGTTAGCACCTCTTTTATGTTAATTTAAACTCGCTAAGAATTGCCTAAGAAAAAATTGTCAAACTTGTCCCTCTCTTAAGAACCATGACACTTTTCAAACAACTAGTTGTAAATTAGTGAATACTATTTATAAATTAACATGCCAAATTTGTCAACTATCATATATAGGACAAACTTGTAATCAATTAAATATACGAATAAACCTACATAGATACCACGCTAAAAAATCAATTGGTAATATATATATGAAAGAACACAATCAATTACATACTTTTAACAACTTTAAGATAGAAATACTAGACATATGTCAAAACAAAAAACAACGACTATTATTAGAAAACAACTACATTTATAAACACAACACATTATTCCCTTATGGACTTAACGACGAATTAAACTACACATACAAACCACAAACAGAAGAAATTTCAACCTATGAAATCAGCTGCAAATACAAAAAAAAATGAATTTAAAACTAAACCTAATAAAACTAGAGGTAAAACTACCAATAAATTAGGTTACATTGAATTTGAAGAATTACTGGACCCAAAACAAATGTACACTAACAACTTCGTCGATAAATTTATTAAAACATTATTTAAACTAAATAATAATAAATTTATCAAACTCATAGAATATATTAAAATTCATAATCTGACTAACAGATTAATAGATATCACACACGACATCTTTAAATACAGAAAAATTAAACAAGCTACTAATAACATTAATATTATCATTAAATTTAATAACAATTTATTTAATCATATTAAATTTAATGATATTTTTAATAACCAAATCATCAATAATCTTTTCCCTATAAAAAATTTAAATTTCAAAACAATCTGGAGATACAACAAAAATATAGGTAATTTAGTTTGCAATTATAACCAATTTATTAATAATTTGGCAAATTTTAAAAAATTAAATGTAATTGCAACAACTATATTGATAAATATAAGTTCTCAGGTCATATATTAACTAGCAATTTTTCTTTTTTAAATCCAGAATATCAGGAAATTTTAAATAAAGGCTATAAATATATACCTCAAATTAAACACAATTATAATAATACAATTAAATCTATATTAAAAGATATAGATATTTTCATAAATAAAACTAGTATAAAATACAGTATTCCAGAATTTACTTTTCTGGAATGGAAACATAATATTAAAAAGGAAATTATAAATTATTATAATAATACACTTAAATACACAAAACCTAATTCAGACATTCCTTCTTTTAAAGAAAATATAATTAATTTACAGAAGGACTATATTATCACTCCTATAGATAAATGTTCCAATAACTTATCTTTAATTTGTAAAAATCTATACCACGATATACTAAAAAAGGAAATTGATAATAATCATAAATACACTTTTGCTAGAACTACAGCCACAAAAATCAAAAAAGACATCAAAAACGTTGAAAATTCACTAAAAATTTATAATAACCACAAAAATCCAAACATACCAAAGTTCTATATAATTCCTAAACTACACAAAAAACCTATTTCTTTCAGAACAATCACATCTGGTATAAATTCAGTCATAAAAAATATTGATATACAATTAGCTTCAACACTACAATTTATTATAAATAAATTAACTAATAAATATAATTATAAATTTATCGACTCAAATAAAAAAATCATTAATTATTTAATGAACAATTGGACAAACAATGAAACAGTACACACATTTGACTTTGAGGACCTATATTCTAAAATAAATTTAAGAGCTCTAAATAATAAAATAACCAATTTATTTAATGAATTCATTAATGACAAAACTTTCTACATTAAAATTATTCATAACAGATATAAAACAATTAAATTAGATCTTAAAACAGCAAAAACTCTACTGGAAACATTTTTAAATTTTAACTATATAGAATTTAAAAATAAAATATATATTCAATCAGAAGGAGTTCCCATGGGAACTTCTTCTAGTCCTTTATTAGCCAATCTAATATTGTTCTGGTACGAAAGAGAATACTTTCTACAAAATAATATTAATTGGCAAATATTCCGATATGTAGATGACATAATAATATTTAATAATCCACAGTTTAAAAAATTAATACCTGAAATATATCCTAAATACTTGAAACTTAAGAACAATGAAAAAATTTATAGAAACAAAAAAGTTACCTTTTTAGACTTGAATATAGACCTTACAAATAGTGCTGTTAGAGTTTATAATAAAAAGAGTAATTATAATTTCAAAATTATAAAATACTGTAATATGAATTCTAATATATCATTAAATTGCTGTAAGGATATATATTATGGTCAGTTTCTAAGATTTTATAGAATAAATAATATATTAGATAATTTCATAGAAGATGTTAAAAATTTAAACATGGAATTTATTAAAAACAAATTTAGTATCAGACAAGTAAAATATTTCAACAGTATATCAATTATAAAATATTTTTTAAAAAATAAATGGAAATATCCATTTATGAAATCAACTTTCTATAATTTCTCTTAATAATAACTAATACAAATTTATAATCTTTAACAGTTAATTAAACTTTGATTAAATAACTGATTAAAAGATTTTTTCACAAGATTTTTAAAATGTTATCGTATATAGTTCATTTTGTTTAATCTCCAATTTCTGGGGAGGAAAATGGAAGTTGAATAAAGGTGAATTTGCACAATTAATAGCTTTATTAAACTCTTATAATTTGCCTTTTAAAGGAATATTAAAAGATGAATAAGTGTTGAATCAGTTATTTTAATATAACTAGCTGTAAAGATTATGAAATTCAGCTTTCTTCCCTTAACTATTTTTCCTTTCATATTTAATTTTCTTGTTGTTCAAAAAATTCTGAATAAATGGTCTAAATTTGAAATGTCCCCCCCCCCCCCCCCCCCGCAACATGTGTCAGCCAGAAATAGATATTCACAATGGAGGACGCCGCGGTCGAGGTAGGTTTACAGTTTGAATTTGTTAACACTTGTATCTGTTATATATGTTCATTTAAATATTTCACTGAAACAACTTAATATTAACACATAAAATCCGGTTTAAAAGAGATCTATGCCATAATAAAGAAGGGGTGAAATGTCGCTGGACTTTTATCTGAAGATCCCCGGTCCAGCAGATCTCTTTTTCCAATTTATTTCAATTTAAAGTTTTTTGTGTATGTCTGGTCTACCATTAGGGTTTCAAAACATAATATCCAAACTTATAACAAATGTTAATTCATACTATAGATATATTACTAAATACAACTATTTATAATCATATTATAAAATAAAAAAAACCTTATAAAATCTTTAAAAAAAAAAAGGATAAAATATAAAATTATAAAAAAATATATATATATACTAACAATCTTATCTACCTTCTTTACAAAACTTTTTTTTTTTCCTTATTATTAGTTTGATTAAAAGTGCATGGTTCTGTCTTTCTCTCTTTTTTCTAACTATTATATATATTCTCACTTCGATTATTCTATATATAGGATTAGAGTATGTCTAAATGACGTGTAAAAGCCGATGCAAAAGACGTTACGTTGTTAATTTTTATTGTTATTAATTATAAATATATAATTAACTTGATGATGTATTAGAAGTAAAGGATTTTTTTTTCTCTCTCTATCTACAAATTAATAACATTTTACAAATTTTATAATTTGAATTTTAATAATCATAATAGTGAAGATAATCTTAATACAAAACTGGACTATAAAATTAAATAACTATTTATTATTATAATTAATTTAGATTTAGCTTGCTAATCTAATCAAATCTAATTGATATAAGTTATCATTATTATCACTTTGCTCCTTAAGTTTTAAAAGTAGATTCACTGTTATAATTTTGTTATATAGTTTCTACACTATATATATATATACTAGCCGAGTGGCCCGGGCAACGCCCGGGTTTTACCCGACTGGACCCGGCTTCGCCTGGGTAGTGTTCGAGCGAGGTTTACTCATGAATGAATAGAGGCCCCAATTGTTTGTAAACTCAATGTAATGAATTTTCTTTCAGCAAAATGGAGATAAATTGCAAAGAGCAATATCGAAAATGCGTGTAAAAAAATCTGAAATATAGGATCCATTTCACAAACACATCTAATGAATAGAGTCCTTTTTGGAGGAGTGGTCTAAACTGTTAATTTTTAAAAACCATGACCCGGGGTCATCGAATGCAGATTCAGACACTTTGTTCTGAAAAAAAAAAATTGCCCCAATGGCTCCTGATTCTTGAAAAAGTCCAACCCCTCCAGTGAGTGCAAGTAACCAAACTGGGCTTTTATTCTTAAAAATAAAAAAAAATCTAATGATTAGTGTGAATAAAGGAAAATGGTCGGCACAACCTGAAAATTTCACTTTGTCCACTTCACTCTCGGCTGTCCAAGAAGAAACAGCCAGAGCAAACATTTTAAAGGGCACCTAATCCGGCATTTACATATCTAAATAGTTAAGCAACTTTTATAAATGTAATATATTTCTGCAATATTGAAATACCTGGACTTGGAAGAATTTTGTATTAGTTATTGTTGCAGTTTTAGAAAAGTGTGGGAAATTGGGTATTTTAACAAAAGAATATAATTTTTAAAATGGTATATAAAATAAAAAGGAAATTTGCATAATTTTCTAATAGTCAAGGGCAATTGTAAAAATACCAAAAAAGCAAGACCAAATAAAAAATATATATATATATATATGTGTGATGTTTCAGTAACAGCATTGTTGCCATATAAAGACAAAATTACTGAATGTATTCAGTACCTTTGTCTAAAGATAGCCAAAATGTAACTGAAACCACACATAATGTAATTATTTGTATTCGGTCTTGCTTCCTTTTGTTTTTAATCATCCCTAGTACGCGTGGTACAGGCCATGATAACCATGGTGGGTAGGTAGCGACTGCTTTTACTGTAAGCGCACCACATGTCTACAAATGTGATACATTGCTACCAGCTAAATGCATTTTCACTATGGTGTGATTTCCACATGATGGATCTGTAGACACATTATAATCTCTCCAGAGCTTAAGGTAGCAAACAGTACTTTCACATTATATAAATATCAATGCCAAAATCCATAGTTATGATAGCATGTTGCAGTGTAATGTAGACCTGCAGGATGGGAAAAAGCAATATTATTTCCGGCTTTAATTTGAAAAAGTATTATGAAACGTTAAAAATATAATCTTAACTTTTGAAGCATGAAAAAATGCTAACTTGATGTGTATCAATTTAGTCTAAAAACAAACAGCATGTAAAAGTAAGCACCAATCGAAAGCATTTATTAGCTCTAACAGTGCTGCCCCCAGCGGTAAAAGACTGGAGCTAACGCTTCACGGGTTGGTAAAGTTTCTGTTAATATTACATTAACTTAACAATATTCCATGTCTTGCTAACACAAATTTTTAAAAATAATATGCATAAAAATAATGCAATTCTAAAAATCATAAATGAAGCATCATTAAATTAAATGGGAGAGAAATGGTGTTCCAAAATTTATTTTTTGTTGTAAAACTTTGACCTTTATATTTTAACAAATTCTTAATGTACATAACCCAAACCAAATTGTCTATAAAATTCTGCAAACAAATATAATATTTTAGAGGCATGAAAATTCTAATGGTGTAAAAATCAAAACAGCAAAGTTATCCTGATAAATGCAATGAGCTATGATAAGGTGTGTTGCAGGCTAACAAAAACTTTAATTGAACCAGAAATGTTGATACCATAAAAAAAAAAACAATTTTCAAGAATAGAGTTATGTAAATGAATTAAATGTGAAAAAATTAAAATAAAATAAAAAAAGCTTTATTGATGAAACAACAGTAGAGCACACAATAATGATAACAAATTATGTATTTACAAAAGTCAAGCTTCCCAAAATCATTATTCGAAGAAATCTCTTTAAAAATTGTCAAAATCTAGATCAAAGCCCCCTGATAAACAATATTGCGTGTCTTGCTAAAAGTAGAACTAAAGACAAATAAATTTTTAGGGCTGGAAACACGGGAGCATGCTACATAGAGTTGCCCATGCGAGAAACAGGGAGACTCAAGATGCACACCAACAACTTGCAATGTTTGACCCTGAGATTTATTAATTGTCATAGCAAAGGCAACCATAACTGGGAATTGCAAGCGTCTAAACTTAAAAGGCAGATCATTTGGAATAATAGGTATTCTAGGAATAAGGACCTCTTCCCCTCGAAAAGAGCCAGTTAAAATCCGAGCCTGGAGAACATTAGTGCCCATTTGAGTGATGCATAATCTAGTGCCATTGCAGAGACGGGGTGGATCAAGGTTTCGTATTAAAATTACTGGCACACCAACTTTTAGTACAATTTTGTGTGAAGGTGTACCAGACAATTCTAGTGAATTCAAAAATTCAGGGGGATACGACACAGATTCATCAGGATCAACCATTGTATCAATTGATCTATAGATTTTGCTTTCACCCGGGATTGAATTTAATATTGTATTATTTATTTCTAGCACACAGTGCTATTTTTGGGGGCTAAAATAGTGCGGGCACATAACCATTCTTCAGATAAATAGTTTACACCTATATTAGGGAAAACCTTTTCATACAGACTTTCTGAAGATTCCACCACTTGGCAAAAAGTATTTGAAAACTGGATATTACCCTCGGAATCAGTTTCTAGTTGACCTTCTCCTATCTTTAAGAGTTCGTCTGCAAATTGTGCAGCAGTGGTATCATTATGGAGTTGAACTCTCATGTTGACCGTGAGGTGCATTTTCACAATATGGCTCCAAAGATAAGAAGACTTTAAACAGGCATTCAGCTCATCAGCAGGTGTACCTCTAGTGACTACTGGAAGAGTCTGTCGGAAATCACCGGCCAAAAGCACTACTAAACTACCCATGGGTTGTGGATCATCACGGATATCCTGTAATGTCCGATCAAGGGCTTCCAAGGCAATTTTATGGGCCATGGTGCACTCATCCCAAACCAGCAACTTACAGCTACGTAAGAGTGAAGCTTTATCACTATTTTTTCGTATATTGCAAACAGCAGTCTGGCCCTCCGCAAAAGTCAGAGGTAATTTCAGCACTGAATGTGCAGTTCTTCCGCCCGCAAGCAATGTTGCAGCTATCCCTGAGGAAGCAACAGCAATGGCAATATTTTGTGCCTTCCTAATCATTGCTAATAGAAGATTCAAAAGAAATGTTTTACCTGTTCCCCCCGGCGCATCTAAAAATATAATTATGGGTTGTGACAAATTAATTTTTGCTAAGACAGCATCAAAAACTCTTCTTTGTTCTGGCAAGAGTTTGGGCAGCGCATGGATGCAACATTGTCTTCAAGTTCTGCCGTATCATACGCAAGTTCTCTCAAAATGTCAGAATTGGTAACCACATTTCTCCTGGGTGCTCCTAAGCCTAATTCCTGCAGTTTCTTCCCACATATAGATACGACCCTCAATGTTACACAATGTTTCATTATATATCAGATCATTATACCTGATGGAGGAATCGAGAAGCTGATAACGATGAAGAATATCACTTGCCATCTCATCTCTATAGGTAATCCATAACTGCTGAGGGTTCGAAATTGTGCACGTAGAAATTAATATGGCAAACAATTGCCTTACTCTTGTAGGAGCCTGACAAAGAACGGCCTCATCCATTGTGACAACCCAATGGTTATCATTCTCCAATAATCCAATAGCTGCGCATGTTTCTCTAAATGTTTCGTATTGACTGCCATTAACAATCTTCAAATATGCGAAGGAAGTTGGTCCCTTGATGTTATGTAGTAACATACGTAAACAAAAGCATTCAAAGTTACTGACATGCACAGCGTAAACCCGTCCAATAGTGTCTGATCTCTTCACTCCAGGCTGTCCTTCGACCAGCTTGCCTTGAACGCGCCTTCTCCATTCGTGGGCAGAAGAATTCCAAGTGTAGTATTGGGGAACATCTGGATAGAGCAGGGTCCTAGCAAAGGAATCAGTTTGGCATAATGAAAAAAATGCAGTCAGGGTTGTCCTTGGTGGATTACGCATTCGATGGGCAAGAGTGTTTTGATTGAAATATATCCGTTCTCCATTCTCAAGATGCACAGCTAAATGGATAACAGCTGGATGGCGTTGGTGTAAAGGGAAGCTGAGAAGACGCCAAACAGCTTCATTGCTGCTTATGTATCTGGCACACTGATACATTCGCACCTCATTTTGAGGGTCAGGACCTCTACCTTCTCTGCGTAAATTAATAATAGCTTGATCACTGCCCTTATTGACATATTTGCAAATATATTTTATTGCCTTAACAGAACTACAGTTCTCAACATTGATATGTGCACAAAACATCTTCGATAGCAATGGAGAATAAGGCACCACCCAACGATTGTCAATTGTGACCTCTTCTCGTCCACGTATTTTAACCTTTGCAGTAAAGCAACCTGCTTCAGGTGCGCGTCTCCTATATAAAGGATAACCATTCTCATTAGTCTGGGTTTCCAGCAAAAACTGTTTTGGATATTTTTTAGAACAGCTACTATTCTTCATACAGGGGGACACAGGGTTGTACTCACCGCAAGGCCCATGTATCATATTCTTAACCACAATGTTATACAATAGCGGGTCTTGAATAGGATCTGGAAACTCAGCACATATAACAGAGTCTATCTGAGTGGGACGGAGCTTATTTGCTAGCCAAACTAATATGTGAGCATGAGGAAGTCCCCTTTTCTGCCATTCAACAGAATACATCCACGCAACTGCTGCTCCATACAATTGGCCTTTTGTTAGAGCCCCAATAAATTTAACTAATTTTTGCCGAAAAACCCGAGCTGTGATATCATGTCTATCCAGCTGTTTTTGTCCTGGTAGCAACGCTGCAGATAGCTCTTCCCAAGAGGGGTTACTTGTAAAAGTAATAAAAAGATCTGGACGCCCAAATTTCCGAACATAACAAAAAGCATCCTGCGTATATTCTGCCAAATACCTGGGACTATTGACAAAACTTGATGGTAAAATGATCCTTTGACCCAAGCTATTAGGGTTAATATTTGCATCAGTTGACAGGGCATCGCGCAAATGAATATAACTCTCTGCACGCAAGTTTCTCTGGTGCAGCGTAATATAGCGCAAACGTTCACTTTCTACCTTCGCATACATATCGACCAGGAATTGATGAAAGAGCTGGCCAAATTGAACAATGACATTTGGACTATTTCGGCGAACCATAATAAAATAGCCATAAAAATCCATAGAAGACACTTTACTTGACAAAGGCTGGCTAGTGTTTGGGTCGATCTGAGGAATATGAAAAGAATATCCTTCTTGGCCTTTCCAGAAAATTAAAGGATATTGAAGGGCATCATAAAAGCGATGTGTGTCGCTAACTTGTTGTAGCAAATTATCGCGCTGATGTAAAACAATGTCACGTGAGCCAAACTGATTACCAGCTAAGACAACCGCAACCTCATCAGCTGTAGGAGCATTATACCGTCTAGGATGTTGACCAGGAGGTGTCCGATCAGCATTTACAACAACTCTGTATGCATCACTGGGGAGATTTTCAAGTGCAGTTTTAAAACTGTTGAACCAGTAGATTGTGTTGGTGCAACATGCGCTGCAAACCCTGTACAATATTACGACGTACTCCCTGTATTTGCTGGCATCTTCGATCAGTCTGAATATCATCATCATCATCATTGCCCATAAAATAGATCTGAAGAAATCTACTTGGCTGGTTCTCAGATGGCATAAGTGAACCTATTCTGTGGTAGACCTGGCCTTGGATAGAAAATGTGGTTGGAAAAGTAACAGAGTGGGTTTGGTTTTCAGCTCCAAATGATGTCATTTGAAAGCAGGAATTATATTTGCGAATATTACGCAAAAAATGGACTGAATCAGAATTCTCTCCAGATAAAAGGCTGCGAAGTGGCTCGGGAGGTAAGTCAATTAATGGCAAACGGACTTTCCCGTTTGAACAGCACATTACAGAAGACTCATCTTTCCATCTTAAGGCCCCACAAAACCTGCATGTAGTGTCCATCATCCCAAGGGAAATTAAAGGGTGCTTAAAGTATTCAACAGCAACAGAATAATTAAAACCTGCATTTTCCATAGAAGACCAAACGCTGCTGAAAAAATTATGTGTTCTAGTATTCCTCCGAGTAGAAGAATATATTTCTGAATGAGCCTGTAAGCGAGAATGGATGGGAGCAGGTGTCTCTAACGACCGCACAGCGGCTTGACGCGCAGACTGTGAACGCAATCTTCGAATATTCTGTCCTCTGGTTTCGCGCAGTCTGTAAGCATGCTGAACCCTAGAGCTATTGGAACGCTGAGAAAGATTGCTTCTCCTATGGCTTGGCATACCTACAAACACAAAGCATTAGTAAAAATAAAAATAAGGATAACTGAAAAAATGTAAAATATCAAGGGCTGAGAATGAAGAAAAAATTTAAAAATAGTGTATTAAAATAAGCTCGACTCATGACTAAGGCCAAAATAAAAAAATGCATAGAAATAATCTGAAAGGAGGGGAAAATGCATAAAACTCAGTGAAAACGTAAAACAACTGATTAAAAAAAATCAAATGGAAGAAGACGTAAAAAAAAAAGTATAATTTGCTGAAAAAATATGCACAATAAATAAATGAGCAGCTACATATTAGGAAGCAGATAAATATAAATACTACCCAAACAAATGACAGCAAAACAAAAAAAAAAAAGACAATGGAAGAAGGCCTAAAAAAAAAGTTAATTTGGTTGAAAAAAACTGCCCAATAAATTGAGCCTATATAGACATATATGAGCAGCTACATATTATGAATCAGATAAATATAAATACTACCTAAACAAATGACAGCAAAAAAGACAATGGAAGAAGTCCTAAAAAAAAAGTCTAATTTGGTTGAAAAAAACTGCCCAATAAATTGAGCCTATTGCTGAAAAAATATGCACAATAAATATGAGTAGAACATATATAGATATACATGAGCAGCTACATATTAGGAAGCAGATAAATATAAATACTACCTAAACAAATGACAGCAAAACAAAAAAAAAAGACAATGGAAGAAGGCCTAAAAAAAAAAGTTAATTTGGTTGAAAAAACTGCCCAATAAATTGAGCTTATATAGATATATATGAGCAGCTACATATTATGAAGCAGATAAATATAAATACTACCTAAAAAAATGACAGCAAATAAAAAGACAATGGAAGAAGGCCTAAAAAAAAAGTCTAATTTGGTTGAAAAAAACTGCCCAATAAATTGAGCCCACCCCTTAAAAAAAGCAGTTATTAAAAATGTATAGAAGCTGCTTACAATATAAAATATTGCATGGAACAAACATATATAGTAAAATATATGTAGTAAGCTATACAGAAAAAAACATAATTAGAAATTAGAAAATTATTTCTAAACAATAATCTAAATCGTAAATGATTATATGAATATATAATACAAAATGAATATTCCTTTTATGAGAATCAAACAGTATACCTTTGTCTAATTTGTATGAAAAAACTGCCCAATAAATTGAGCCTACCCTAAAAAAAAGCAGTTATTAAAAGTGAATAGAAGCTGCTTACAATATAAATGCTAATAAGTATTAAACATATATAGTAAACAATATATAGTAAAATATATAGTAAAACATATATAGTAAAATATACGTAGCAAGATATTAAAAAAAAAAAAACATAATTAGAATTAGAAGAATTAGAATTAGAATCTTACCTTTCGAAATACGCAGAGTGTAATAACAAAACGTCTATTAACCAATCACAATCAAGTTCGTCGCGACCAGTGCGGCGCCAAGCGGCAAAAGGCGCGAACTAATCCATTTCAGTTAAAATATTTTTAAAAAAAGTACATTAACCTTTGTAGTTTTTTGAATAGCCTATATGTTAAACGAAATCTTCAGCTACCTACATGCGAAATTCCATAATGATTGAGTCAGTAGATTTTGCGTGATGCGATAACAAACATCGATTTCGCATTTCATTTTTATAGATATAAGGATATATATAATAATAAATAGTTATTTAATTTTATAGTCCAGTTTTGTATTAAAATTATCTTCACTATTATGATCATTTAAATACAAATTATAAAATTTGTAAAATGTTATTAATTTGTAGATAGAGAGAGAAAAAAAAATCTTTTACTTCTTTTACATCCTCAAGTTAATTATATGTTTATAATTAACAACAATAAAAAAAATTAACAAAGTAACGTCTATTACATCGGCTTTTACACGTCATTCAGACATACTCTAATCCTATATATAGAATAATCGAAGAGATAATATATATAATAGTTAGAAAAAAGAGAGAAAGACAGAACCATGCACTTTTAATCAAACTAATAATAAGGGAAAAAAAAGAGTTTTATAAAGAAGGTAGATAAGATTGTTAGTATATATATATATATTTTTTTATGATTTTATGTTTTATCCTTTTTTTTTTTTTTAAAGATTTTTAAAGGTTTTTTTATTTTATAATATGATTATAAATAGTTGTATTTAGTAATATATCTATAGTATGAATTAACATTTGTTATAAGTTTGGATATTATGTTTTGAAACCCTAATGGTAGACCAGACATACACAAAAAACTTTAAATTGAAATAAATTGGAAAAAGAGATCTGCTGGAACGGGATCATCAGATAAAATTCCAGCGACATTTCAACCCCTCCTTTATTATGTCATAGATCTCTTTTAAACCGTATTTTATGTGTTAATATTAAGTTGTTTCAGTGAAATATTTAAATGAACATATAACAGATACAAGTGTTAACAAATTCAAACTGTAAACCTACCTTGACCGCTGCGTCCTCCATTGTGTATATCTATTTCTGGCTGGCACATGTCGCGGGAGGGGAATGTCCCCCCTCATTTCAAATTTAGACCATTTCTTCAGAATTTTTTTGAACAACAAGAAAATTAAAGAAGATAGGAAAAATAGTTAAAGGAAGAAAGCTAATAACGAGTTTACAAAGTGGGAAGAGGAGCTTCTTTTTATTAGCATGAACATAAGCTTTCGGACACATCGTCCTTCATCAGATAAGAGTAATAAACGCGCTGAGGATCCATATATACACAAAGCTGAAAAGAAAATTTACATAACTGCAAAAGATAAAAGTATTTAAAGATAAAAATAAAAATAAGAACCAAATATGCTAAAAAAGAGATTATAGGGATTAAATGCTAATAAATCTGGACTAAGTACATATGCACTATGAATGGTGTTAATCAAGGGCAGGCAAATGCAACCTAAGGCTATTCACATAACATATGGTATTGTTCTGGTATATCTATATGCCTGTTGATGCTGTTTGTTTTTATTGACACAAATGCCTCTAGTAAAAGTCTTTGGTACTTATTATTGATATTGCTGTATAGAATGGATGGCTTTGAAGAAAGCTAAGTTTTATAATCTTTACAGATAGTTATATCAAAATAACTGATTTAACACTTAATCATCTTTTAATATTCCTTTAAAAAGGCAAATTATAAGAGTTTAATAAAGCTATTAATTGTGCAAATTCATCTTTATTTAACTTCCATTTTCCTCCCCAGAAATTGGAGATTAAACAAAAATGAAATATATACTTTAACACTTTAAAAATCTTGTGAAAAAATCTTTTAATCAGTTATTTAATAAAAGTTTAATTAACTGTTAAAGATTATAAATTTGTTTTAGTTAATATTAAGAGAAATTATAGAAAGTTGATTTCATAAATGGATATTTCCATTTATTTTTTTTTAAATATTTTATAATTGATATACTGTTGAAATATTTTACTTGTTTGACACTAAATTTGTTTTTAATAAATTCCATGTTTAAATTTTTAACATCTTCTATGAAATTATCTAATATATTATTTATTCTATAAAATCTTAGAAACTGACCATAATATATACCTTTACAGCAATTTAATGATATATTAGAATTCATATTACAGTATTTTATAATATTGAAATTATAATTACTCTTTTTATTATAAACTCTAACAGCACTATTTGTAAGGTCTATATTCAAGTCTAAAAAGTTAACTTTTTTGTTTCTATAAATTTTTTCATTGTTCTTAAGTTTCAAGTATTTAGGATATATTTCAGGTATTAATTTTTTAAACAGTGGATTATTAAATATTATTATGTCATCTACATATCGGAATATTTGCCAATTAATATTATTTTGTAGAAAGTATTCTCTTTCGTACCAGAACAATATTAAATTTGCTAGTAACGGACTAGAAGAAGTACCCATGGGAACGCCTTCTGATTGAATATATATTTTATTTTTAAATTCTATATAGTTAAAATTTAAAAATGTTTCCAGTAGAGTTTTTGCTGTTTTAAGATCTAATTTAAATGTTTTATATCTGTTATGAATAATTTTAATGTAGAAAGTTTTGTCATTAATTAATTCATTAAATAAATTGGTTATTTTATTATTTAGATCTCTTAAATTTATTTTAGAATATAGGTCCTCAAAGTCATAGGATATATATATATATAGATATAAGGATATATATATATATAAAGCAGGATCCACCTACTATCAGGTCAATGGCATATGTATGTGGAAGGCAAGGGTAAACCACCACATTATTTTTCCATTAAATACTCAATGAATGGAAATCTGGGCCACTGGCCGTTATGGAGTATAAGAGCCTTAGGACTCTCTTTCTCTCTCGAGCGGCACGGACGCACGTGCGCGCGCGCTCCCACTTACCCCGCCGGCGTGGCGTGTTCTTAACGTTCTTTTCTTAAGCCTAAAAAGAACGTCTTTTAATTATTTTTCGAATTAAATAAATATTATGGAGCTTTCCAACCCATATGCGGTATTGGCGGAGAGCCAGGACAAAGATCTACACGATGGTAGGATTCCCATCGAGGTGACTGAAATGCAAGTCGATTTAACGACGATAAAAGATTCGACGAAGAATCGTTCGAATTCAGATGTGAGCGACGCAAATTCGTTCTTGAAAACGGCGGATATGTAAATCCGTACGCGGAAAAAAAAAGAGAAAAATGGGCGGAGCAAGTTGAGGCCGCGGAAAAGAATAATGACTCCGAACCTTTCCAATCTTTACACGAAAAAAAAAGGAAACGGCTTAACCCTAGAAGTCAACGGACTCAGATTGTGAGGCCGGACGCTAGCTCTCCAAAACCATCTGGACAGCTTCGTGGGACAACGAAGGAGTCCGTGACCGTCGGGAACCCCAGGCAACAGCAGGCGCTGAACAAAGCCAGATCATCAGCAGCAACGTTCGACCAATGCTGCTATGCCGAATGGTGCGCGGACTTCCATCCCGTGCACTATATGAAAGCCTTGGAGGAGTTGCTTGGGAATTCGATGGGAATCATACCATCGTGTAGATCTTTGTCCTGGCTCTCCACCAATACCGCATATGGGTTGGAAAGCTCCATAATTTTTATTTAATTCGAAAAATAATTAAAAGACGTTCTTTTTAGGCTTAAGAAAAGAACGTTAAAGAACACGCCACGCCGGCGGGGTAAGCGGGAGCGCGCGCGCACGTGCGTCCGCACCGCTCGAGAGAGAAAGAGAGTCCTAAGGCTCTTATACTCCATGTTATGGTCGGACTGGCCAATATTGAGAAGGCGGAGCGCCTGGTGGAGAATGGACTCACCATCAACAACACCTTCCTCAGGGCATTCCCATACAGAAAGAAGGCGGAGAAGATCATCCTCGGGAACCTGCCCATCGCAGTGAAGGAGGAAGACATCATTGAAGCCCTGCGACCTTACTGCCGGGTGGTCTCCCTGGCCTATGAAGTGGTGTCCTGTAATGGATACACCTGGACCACCGGCAACAGGGAGGCCTTCGTCCTTCTGAATGAAGGACGCAAACTCCACCCTGCCAAGCTGGTGATCATCTCCAAAGGGGAGTCTACACCCGCCTACATCACCTACGGCGTTAGGTGTAGTAGATGTCACCGCCAGGGACATCGGCGAGCCACCTGCCCCCAGGGCACGCGAAGTGGACCGGTGTTGACACCTCCACCCTCCCAGCCCACCCCCTTCAACAAATCCGCCTACACTACACCACCTGCGGAACTGTCTGCACCCTTCAAGCAGACCCCCTCAACATCCTCCAGCTCTGCCGCGCCTGCGTCCGTGGCGAACTTTCCTGTCCGTTCCTACGAGACTCCATCCCCCGAGCTTCCTGCTACGGCTCCGAGCACCAGCCAGTTGTCGTCACGACTAGAGCCCTTCCTGACCAATACTGAGTCTTCAGCGGCTCCTGCAAAGGAGAACCAAACCATGACTGTACCATCCATCCAGTCTACTACCCCCGTGGCCCAAATCTTATCTCCCTCTCGGATCCTTCAGGAGAGGAATCAGGTAGAGAATATGTTCACAGAGCTAAACGCTGACTCTATTCTGGCCCCTCTCTATGAAGAGGTTGATGATGATGAAGTAGTGGCCGCGGTTCTACACCGCTCTGACAGAGAAACACTCCCCGATGAACTCTCCTATGGAAACAGGAAAATTCTGTACGATTTCTTCAGCGATGCAATTGAGCACGTTGTGGACAAAAGCCCCTTTATAAGCACGGGCCTTTCCGAACTCAGGGCGGCCTTGAACATTTGACATTGTTCAGACGTCCCTTCAGAGAAGGCTCATGTCTGATGTAAATATACTTTTTTTTCTGTATTATAACTTCAATTTTTGCACTATATAATATTATATTAGAAAATAAAAAGGCATATATTGGATTTAATAAAAGATTTATTTTGCCAATATTTCGACTGGCTGAACGCCAACCTTTATCGAGGCATTACATTTTTGTATACACAAACTCACAAAAAATAATATTACATGAACGATTAATAAATCAGTTTCAATCTCTCTCTCTCTCTCTCTTAAAAAAAAATTATGGGGGATTCCCCGCCCCCCGAATTACCAATGGCCTTGGCTGAAAGCCAAGTGCCATCTTTAACAGCTGATGCAATCAGCACTTCTCCGGCAACGGAGGGGACAAATAAACCACAGCCTGGCACAGGCATTCCATCGACAAGTTGGGCCGATCTCGTCGATCGGAATAACCAAATTCCCATGGAGGAGGACAACGACGGCTTCCCCAAGGTGGGGCTCTAAAGGAAGAGGCCGGTGGACTCCGATACGGCAGGCCGGAAAGTCAAGAGAGGCTGCGTCCAGGCAGCTGCGGCGAAGCAAGCCCTCACCGAACGCCCAATGCCTAAGCCAAAAGTACAAGAATGTCGACGACTCGGCAAAAACAAGCGGCGTTCAGAGCCAGGTCGGCGGTGGCCAAGGTAGAACAATGCGTCTATCTTTAATTCTGCCCAGACTTCAGCCAGGCCCAGTACTTTCTGGCGCTGGAGGCGAAGCTGGGCAAGGGCTCCGTCTATCAGCTTACAAAAATGGAGGGGCATATCCTGGTCGGCCTCTCTAGCGTGCAACTGGCCGACAAGCTGATAGAAGAAGGCCTCGACATCGAGGACGCCACCTTGAGGGCCTTCCCCCTGCGGAAAAGAGCCGAGCGCATTGTGCTCGGCAATATTTTCCTTTTCGTAGAGGACGCAGACCTTGTCGCAGCACTTCGACCCTATGGACAGGTGACATCCATTGTCCAGAAGATGATGGAAATGGGCGACTCCAGCTGGGCTGATTCCCGTCGGGAAGCTTTCATCACTCTGAAAGATGGAGTCAAGCTATCCAGATCCCTGCCCGGCTGGACGTCAAGTACAAGGGGATGACCACCCATGTCTACGTGACATATGGGATCAAGTGCTCCCTGTGTAATAGGCAAGGTCACAAACGCGCAAACTGCCCGCAAAAGACCGGCCTGCAGGAGAGACACCTGTTGCTCCCCGTGGATGCTCCCCTTGTGCCCACGGCTATCCCTAGCAAGCCACCCTCAAATTCGAACGCCCCTCCTCCTCCTGTTGCAGCTCCACCACCGGCTGCTGCTGTCGTCGCAGATTCTCCTCCCAGCGATACAGTAAGAACGGAAGAGGTGGTTGACCTGACTTCTCCCACACCTGAAAATCAGAGCGAAAATAAAGAGCCCAAATCTTCCCAAGAAGGGCGCAACATGGCGGAGATTCAGATGGACGTTCTCCTGAAGAACAAAAAGGCGTCTGAAGCCATCGCTCGTGCCCAGAAGCTGGGCCTGGAGAGAGAAGAACTCCTTCAGGCACTCACGCATAATGAGAAAATGGACATGTTATTAGACCAATCTAACATCGATCAGAGAAAGGCCATTGCCAACTTGGCCAGCGCGCTTATGGCTCTGACAGGGACAACAAGCAGTACCCTGTATAAGAAGCTATCGCGCGCCAGAACCTCTGCTCGCAGACCAAAATGAACTTCCGAGTTGCGACCCTGAACACGCGCGGCATCGCCGCTCTTCGCCGGAGAATTCAGCTCTGCTGTTTTCTCAAGGAGCATGAGATCGACATCTGCTTTCTGCAGGAGACGAACGTCATGTCCCTGGACGACGTAGGAGACCTCTGCCACGGCTACAGCGCCGTCGTTGTGCCTTCAACGACCACCGTGGGATCAGGCTTCGCCTGCGTCTTCGCGGCCGGCGTCGTTGTTCACCGGCAGCAGATCCTATGGCCTGTAAAAATTGCTGTATTCGACCTCACCGTCCGGGGGTCTCCATGACGTGCGTCAACGCCCACGTCTCTCATGCTCCTGAAGAACAAGCCGTCAGCTCCAGATCATCGCAGCTTTGGCGAATAAAGAAGATACGTGGATCCTCGGTGACCTGAACATCTCCGAGGAGTCGGCGAAGGACCTGGCATCGGGTTCAGCAGAAGCCCTCGCGGAGCTCCTGGACCAAGCCCACCTCGTCGACGTCGCCACCTTCTTCGATGCTGCACTGGAGCACACCAGGGTTGCTACTATCGGAAGCCGGGTCAACGCTCGTCGTCTGGACAGAATCCTATTTCCATTAGGCTTCTGCGACCGCGTCACCCAATACCAAGCTATCGACTTCGCCTACTCGGACCACCGTGCAGTCCTGATCCAAGTAGGAGACCCAGCTCCTACAAGACTTCCCAGCATTGGCAAGCTGCTACGGTAAGACCTATTTTCCGATAGAATGGCAAAGTTCATCGATGAAATATCGGAATACCTAGCAAATACTTCACCCTCGATGTTATGGGAACACTGGACCAGGATAAAGGCAGAACTGGTCGCGGAGATACGATCACTTGCACCTGCCGTCGCCGAGTCCGGCGGTGGATACATCGAGAGAGCAAGCCACTTCCTGAGGCGGAGACTGGAAGACGACACTGCCCGCTCCGACTATCCTTCCTTGTCGGACCTCGGGCGTTCCCTTCGAGCTAGACGTCGCTCTCACTCCACCTTCACCGACGGCAACGCCATCTCCGCGGGCCAGCTTAGAGGTTTCCTTTTGGAATGTTTGAGCAGTCGCTTCGCCCAGGCTCCAAGCTCGGCAGAATCCATCGCCGACTTCCTCGCTGAAGTGAACCTCTTGGAGTTTGACGAGTTGGACCAGCTCTTTCTCGCCGACATCTACCGCGACCAGACAGCGGCATCCATCCACAGCCTGCCAAACGGCCGTGCCTCTGGATGGGACGGATTACCTTGCGAGTTTGCCAAGGCCTTTGAGGATTTCTTCGCCGAAGTCCTTTGGAAAGTCTTCGAGGCTTCTCGACTCCGTGGGGCCCTGCCTTCATCTTCAAGGCGCAGCAAGGTCATCCTGCTTCCGAAATCGCACGGTGGTCCGGGTCTACAGACATTCCGACCAATCAGCCTATCAACGACCGACTACAGCGGCGTGCTCATGGGCCGTCTACGACGTCATCTGCCGAACCTCATGCCCGACTGTCAGACCTACGCCGTTCCGGGACGGTCATCCTCCTGGAACATTGCGCGAATGGCAGACAGCGTCGCCTGGGCAGCGAGACATGACACACCGCTGGCAGTGATCTCCCTAGACCTGAAGTCGGCGTACGACAGCCTGAGTAGGAACTACTTGTTCGTCCTGCTGGAGAAACTAGGCCTACCATCTCGCCTATGAGGATGACATCGTACTCTTCATCAGGGACGACGCTCAGTTTGAGCTCGCTCCCCTGATCTTCGAGGAGTTACGTATGGCCTCTGGGGTAGCTGTCAACTTCAGCAAGAACTGCGGGCTCTGGTGCGGTTCCTGGAGACATCGGACGGATTCTCCTTTGGGGATCTTCTGGAAGTCCGAATCGCTAAATATCCTGGGCTGCACGATCACCGTATGGAACACCGTTGACTCCCAGGCCTCCCACCTGATGGGGCTGCTAAAGCGAGACATCGCGAGGTGGTCTCCCTTTGTTCGCGGACTGTCTCTGGTGGGTCGTGCCCGCGCGGCCAACTGCTTGATCCTGGATTCCATCCTGCACCACCTCCACGGCTACGTTCCACCTGAAACCACAATCGGCCGGTTGCAGGCGCGGCTGGCGCGCTTCGTGTGGGGTACGAGCCGAGACTCGTGGCTCCCTGGTGGCGTTCTGACTCGCCCAGACTCCGAGGGTGAATCGGCCTGCTTGACATCGCGGGCCAGCTTCGGTTTGCCTGCCTGAAGGGCGTTCAGGCTTCTCTGCGCGGCGCCGCCAACGGCTACTCTTGGCTGGTCCGTAGCCGGACGTGGATGACATCGCCGGCTCCTGACGTCTGGCTCTCACCGAGGAGAAGGAGGCTGCTGAGTCTTGGGAATCCGTGTCCAGAATTCTTGAGCTGAACCACAAAATTCTCCATCCTGCCAGCCTGAGATCTCAGCGTCTTCGAGGCAACAACAGGTCCCTGCGGCCGCCAGACCTGCTGGCTCCCGACCGCTGGCTACGGGCGACTGTCGGGGACGTTTCAGATGGCGCCCCTGCTCTTGTACGCTCAACGCGGGCTGCGCTGCAGGACGCACAGCACCTCGGGATCTTCTGTCAGCGACTACTGCAGGAAAATGCCAGCTCCAGATATCATGCGGAGTACGAGGCGGAGACCATCGTTCTGAGGGGCTCGACAACGCCCATTACCCGCCTAAACAGCCAAGAGCCGCGCCGGGCACTGGACGCGGCACGGCTCCAGGCGCATCCTGCTGCAGAGCTGGCTGCGCGGTGGGATCCTACCTTAGATGTGCCCCGCTCCATCTCCTGGGCTGACCTGCGTCGCAATTGCTTCTCGGGACACGACGCAGATGTCGCTCTACGATTGGCCCTCCACGCGCTGCCACATCCTGACCATCCTGCCTCGAGGCGTGCCAACTGTGCCGCCTGTGGGTCCAGCGACGGGTCGCTGACCCACAGATATTGGAGTTGCCGTGCCGTGCGACCCCTGCTCCGGGAGGTGTTCGCCTCCTGCGAAATGCCCCTGGATTTGCAGGCCTGGCTTTTCGGCGTCGGCCTCCATCCGAGGCAGTGAAGCTAACAAGTGTGGCGAAGGCTACCATCTACAAATACCATCTTGGTCTTGAGGTGGGCAACGCCAGCCATCGCATCGACCTGCCCACTCTGTGGGAGAGAACTCTCGCTGTCCACCGGTGGCGGAGTCGTTCCCGCGGTTGGACGACACCAATGAACCATTTTATGAACGATGTAATAAAAGTGAATCTCAATCTCTCTCTCTGCTCTCCTTTATTCACCTTGAGATAAAAATAAATATCATTCTACCAGGTTCAATTCCATGACTTATGCAAATATCAATCAGTGATCCTGCACAAGGTGATGGACGATTGGCACATGTTCAAACACAATAGGACACCAAGGTGTTTAGCATCGAAGTATCAGTGAATATTTGAAGTAAATTTATATAAAGGTAATATTATATCTGATGGGCTCAAGTCCAGACGCGCGTAAGGGCTTATTACAAATATTTATTTAAAAAGTTTATACTTGGAAGAAACGCCTGTGGAAGAGTTCTTCAACTCGAAAGCTGCTATTTACAATAAAGTAGAAAATAAACTTTTTGCGGAGTACTTGATTAATTATTTTAAATATTTTCTGCAATTTCCAACGCGATGTAATAACTAAAGACTTTACATTAACCCAAAACGATTGAACTTAAAACTTTATAATGCATTTTTATTAATATGAATTCTCTAAATCTCTCGGTTAGATGAACGTTTTTCCAGATTCAATCGAAAATAAAGTTTTAACTAAGAAAATTATTATAATTATCTAAAGAGAGAGATAACTAGCTCATCCTTATATCTATAAAAATGAAATCCAAAACAATGTTTGTTATCGCGTTGCTCAAAATCTACAGAATCAATCATTATGAAATTTCGCATGTAGGTAACTGAAGATTTCGTTTAACATATAGGCTATTCAAAAAACTAAAAAGGTTATTGTGCTTTTTTTTAAATTTAAAACCAAAAAGCGTTAGTCCATCCTTTTACCGCTTGTCGCCGCACTGGTCGCGACGATAAATGAATTTGATTGGTTAATAGTTTTGCACGTAGTTTGTTAGTTGTTTACACGATGAATGTTTTTAAAAGGTAAGATCATCCAATCGCCGTGAAACTCTTTAGGAAGTTATTTACAATACTACTGGGATGGTTTCTGGTTTGAATTTGATTTGAAATAAATATTCGTTGCAATTTTATTAGCAAATTTTCTACTTTCACTCGCAAGCAGCGCCTCTAGCGGCTTCTGGTGAAATTACATTTATAAATTGTAAAAATGCTAAAATGTGTTCCAAGTACACTGGTACCTCGACATACGAGTTTAATTCGTTCCGCAACCTTGCTCGTATCTTGAATTACTCGTATCTCGAAGCAAATTTCCCCATACAAAACAATTGAACTACCATTAATCCGTTCCAACCTCCAAAATGTCACCCCAGTTATTTTTGTTACGTGGTTTTAAATAATAAAAACGTATTTATAAATATCAAATATTTATTGCACAAAAAAGAGAATGTAAAGAAATAAATTAGATATCCTCACTGGTCTTTGTCTTTTTCGCTACATTTTTCTCGCTTTCACCTGTAGGCCGTTTAGAAAAAAACATGTCCAAGGAGGTTTGTTTCTTCCTCCCTCTCAGAATGTTCCGGAAATGAGTTAGGCAAGTGTCATTAAAAAGGTCAGATGCACGACCTGTTGCAACTTTTTCTAGGTGTTTTTTTTTTCCGCGAACTGTGAAACTCTCTCCCACATTCCTAAGATCTCCTTTATCTCACTTGTAGAAATAACCTCCTCCTCTGACTCCTCAAAACCAATTACTTGCATAACCTCAGTATGCTGCTGTGACTGTAACTCTTGTATCTCCTCAGTCGTCAGTTCCTGGGTGTGCTCCTCGATGAGCTCGTTCACGTCTCTCTCTTCCACCTCTAAACCCTGAGAGATGTATCCTAGGGCTTTTATTAGTTCGGAAAATGTTTTTATGTAATCCTCAGCTGCCTTCATATCTGAACTTGCTGCCTCACCATGTCTGACAACGGAGTGAATACCGCTCCTCTTTTTAAAATTCTCAAACCAGCCCCGGCTGGCTTTAAATGACTCTTCCGATGCCTCGTCGATGGAAGTCTGCGGAGTTTGCTTCAGCAAATCTCCGTAGATCGCTCTTGCCTTCTCACAAATGATGGTCTGCGTCAAGGTATCTCCTTGGAGCTGCTTTTCTGTCACCCACACCATCAGCAGTTTCTCCATATTTTCATGAAGGGAGGTTCGCAGCTTGGAAATTATCGTAAGGCCCTTAGCCGGCGTTACACTCTTTATCGACTCCTTCCGTTTAAGCACAGAACATATCATGGACGTACTACGGCTATACTGCCTCAACAAGTCAACAACTCGAACACCTTGCTCATGTTTTTCTATAATTTCACGTTTTAATTCAATACTCATCATCTTTTTCTTAGCACTTGACTTTTTACAAACTTTCTTCCGATCCATGGTTATAAAAATAAATGAACTAAAACTGTAAATGTAAACGCAACACAAAACGCGAACACAAAACACAACAGAAACATTTAAAATCACAGATTAATATCTTCAACACTACCGAACCGAACTCGTATCTCGAATTTCGCTCGTAACTAAAAGCAAAAAATCACTTGCTCGTCGGCTCGTATCTCGAAAAATTCGTATGTTGGGGCGCTCGTATGTCGAGGTACCACTGTATAATAAATTTAACATTTAATTTGAGGATTTAGTAATATAATATTCCAATGATGTAAAAAAACTTGGAATTTCAATATTAATATATATTTAAAGAAAATATCTTATTTAAAATTTAATAAAATTTTTCAAAAAAAGTATGTGTTTCAAAAATAAATTTAAACGCATATAACAATATTTGTATATTTATATACGTTTATAAATCTATATATAGGTGGATTGGATGTTTTCTAGAATCGTTTTAGCAAATGTTCTTTAGGCAAACTTTTACTCGGGTAAAAACCGGGCGAAGCCGGGTACATTCACAAAATACAGTTATTTACAAATGTTCGTTTGTGGCAAGATACTATTCCTTCAACTTCAAATTACCGAGTGAACCAATTAATATTGATTTTATTCAACTTCTCGAGTATTTTTCAAGGGACGGGGAAAAAATTTCAAATTATCGAGAGTATAGACAAGTATAGATTCAGTAGCGATTGGATGTTTGCTAGAATCGTTTTAACAAATGTTCGTTAGGTAAACTTTTACTCGGGTAAAAACTATATATAAATATATATATGTTTGTCGCCTATGCACGCCCTCAATATGTAACTAATCTCGCTGAAATTTGAACAGGACAGAGAGTTAAATCTGGAAGAGTTTTTGTCGCACTTTTAACCAAGAAAAATAATTAACCAAGTACTGAGCAACAATATTTTTTAGTCAGAATTGATTATGACAATAATGCTGTATCATGCTTGATTGACATAAACAAAATTCTTATGGGGAATATTCACTAAAGCCGACCACGGGCGAAGCCAGATAATAATTTTTAGTAAGCAGGAACAAAATTCTATCAGTGAAACATCACTCGAGCAGAAGACACACGAAGCCAGGTCATCTCTATATATAAAATATCGTTTCTCGGCCTTTTGAATAAGATCATGTAGTATATCTCTAGATATTTTTATTTATATATTAAATATATTTAAAAATCTATTCAGTAGAGAGAGTGGATATGTTTGATCGGAAAATATATTTTATATATTTTATAAATATATAATGTAACGAATATTATTATCATTATTATCATAATATTCTGTGTGTGTTCCGGAATATTATTATCAATAATATTCGTTAGGCAAACTTTCACTCGGATAAAACCCGGGCGAAGCCGGGTACACATCCGCTAGTATTGTATATAATTTATAATGTTTTAATGACGATTTTATGAAGTTTCAAGGTGTTCAAATATAATAGATTTATTAATCAAAAGTATTTTATTAAATCAAATTAAGGCTTCAGTTCCTTTTTTATATTTTCGTTTATAAGAAGACACTTTTTACGCGGTCTTTATAAGTTAATATAATTGGAGATTCGATAAAATAATCCTTCGAATCAATATTTAAATAAGGACATTAGGCCTCTAGGGAAGAAAGCTTGAGATATTTGTAAATCTTCTATATATATAAAAATGAATGTTCGTATGTTTGTTTGTATGTCCGGTATACAAATTCGCAGTAGTTCACTAATTCAAACCAAAATTTCCATACATAGTTAAAAAAAAATACGGGGAAGACGATAGGCTATTTTAAAAAATATATAAATCAATTATTAAAACTATATATTTTTAGTCAGAAAATGATGATGACGATATTGCTCTATTATGTTTGATTATCAGATACAAAATTATATCGGGAAAAATTCCAAAAAGCAGAGACCACGGGTGAAACCAGTTCATTATTTTGTACGCAGGAACAAAATTCTAACAGAAAAACATTCATTCGAGCAGAAAACAAAAGCCAGATCATCTTTCTATAAAAATATCGCTTCTCAGACACAAAGTTTGGAGCGGGACGTTTCACAAAAGTGACATCCACGGTGCCAATTTATAATTGTAACGAATAGTATTTGAATAAAAACATTTAATCGGGTAAAACCCGGGCGTTGCCCGGGTCATTCGGCTAGTACAAAATATTTAAAAGAGAAAATTTTCCCTGGAGAGGCCTAATGTTCTTATTTTAATAATTGGAGATACATACTATATATGATGTTTCTTTTACAGGCATAATTTTATCAATTTGACAATCTCTTCAATTTATATAAGTGTAATCCCTAAGTAAATACATACAAAGCTTATGTTATGACAGAGAGTCCTATACATGGATTCCCCACGTAGTGTGTAAAGGAACAGAATAAATAAAAATAACGGCTATTTACATTTAATAACAATACAGTGTATATACACTGGAAAGCCTAATTCACACACACACACACAAAGCCTTTATTAAGACATTAGTCTTATACAGATTCTCCGTACAAGGTGCAATATCAGGAAAAGAGCAGCACATGAAACCAGTAGTTCCGCAACTATATACAATTATTAGTAATAAGGAAAAGTAAGATTTAATATAAAAGGTCGACGCCATCGCCCCAAGTCTTCAATTCCATAAGCGCGGAGCAGAAATAGGGACTAAGTTTGGAAAGCCTAATTAAGACAATAAGTATCATACATGGATTAATATGATATGTCCGAGAAAAAAAAAACATAGTTTCGCAATTTTCTCTTTTTCTTCTCTTTAACTTTCTCTCTCAAATCAGAAATGCGACGACTATCCGGCCTCCGTTGCCTCCAACCCTCGCAGGCAGGCTCGGGGCATCGAGAATGGTGGCGGTTCGGCTCAGGTGTTTCGAGAAGGCTTCCACGGTTCCAGACCTGATGTCGTTCTAGGACTCCTAGTAGATGTTGAAGTCTCCAAGGGCCCACGCATCTTCCATGATGGCTTCTTCTACGATTATCTGTAGCTGGAGATGCCGTTCTTTAAGAGTGTGGGACAGGTAGCAGCAGTTAACTCGGGTCTCAAGACCCCGTATATTGATCTTGGCGATGGCGATCTTGTCGAGCCACAAGTCTGCTGGACGAACGCGACTTCAACTGCGTGCTGCTTCAAGAATCAGCACATTTCCACACTTTTAGTTCTAACGGCAATGCCGCGCACATTGAGGCACGACATGTGTAAGCTCATGACGTCCTTCTAACTGATGTAGCTCTGGTGGTAGTGAGCTGCTTGTAGAGATGTCAGTATTTGTCGAGGCGGTCGATCAGGCTGGCCAGATGCTCGGGATTCAGGGTATAAATCATTTCTTTCATAGGGCCCTTATAGAAGATTTACTGCATAATCGTTTTCTTCCCTAAACCAGCTGCCTCCTTGTCCTTGAAAAAGGTGTCAGTGAGCTGCTCAAGGACCGTTCTCAGCTGTGAGAGGGATTTAGACTTCATACCAGATGATACTTCTTGCTGAAAGCTTTCCTCCTGCACGTTTGATCAATCTAGGAGCAAGACTGGAAGCTGGGGATTTAAACTGGATTTTTGTGCCTGAGATGGAGGCTTTTGTCGCTGGTGACGTTGCGTGCCTTTGATAGTTGATACAAGTTGGCGATATTCGACAGAACTCTTCAGCGGTGACAGAGGTGACATGTGCACGTTGTATATAACATATATTCAACTATTTTTAATATCATCATCGTCATAGCAAATTACTCATTATCCTTCATCAATTAGTGTGGACTGTACACTTCATACATGTATTGACAGGATGTCAAAAATTAATTTGTCAATAAAATTATCAATCTTATATAATATCAAAAAATCCTCCCTCTATGTGCGATAAAATGGCCGAAATGTGGGCTGAATTGTGACAGATTTCCAACCTACACACACACACACACCGAATTTGTTGAAATGTAACGAGTAGGCCTGCCATGTTGTTTTCACCAAAATATTTGGCTGATGCAGGGAGTTGGATGGTCGAAGGGGCGGCTCGCAGGTGCCAGCGCACGCTTGGCCGCCCAGCCGTGGTGTTAGCCACAAGATTGTATGCCAGCCACTCGGATCGTAGCAAAGTGGCTCCTCGACACGTTGTGTGTCCCTCATAACACACCTTTATGTACACATACCACGGTAGTCTTGCTGCATGCAGCCATTTCTGCTTTAAAACAGATTTTATTGTATACCCGTTTTGTTCTTTTGGAATATTGTTCTATTAAAACTTGAATATTGAAAAAAAAAAGTGAAAAATTAATAGGTCGCAATTTTCTCCAGCTGCAACGATCAACACTGAATCGCAAACCCTCTCCTCTCCTCCTGACCAGTCTTCCAATACCGAAGATTCCAAATAGGACCTTTCAAGAAATCCAATCTAAACTCGTTATCCTTGTAAAATCTTCCAAGTAAGCAATCTGCTTGGCTCCGCTCTATTAATTATACCTCCGCTGATGTTTTACATAAATCAAAAGAAGTAAGTTATAAGGACAATCCTGGAAGATGTCGATTACTTTACGTTTCGAAAACCTCTGGGTTAACTAATATAGCTTCAAAATTTTAGGAATCATCAGTTGCTTGACTCGATAAAAATATTTATTGATGAGACATAACCACATTTAGAAAACATAAAAATGAATATTTCATTTTTTTATATTCAATTTATAATGAATAATTATTAATTAATATATACAGTTATCAGCGTCATAATCAAGCAACAATTCTTAATCAATTCTGTCACCATTTGCTTTGTGAATGGAATAAATATCCAAATATGGCCATTTCTCATAACCATCGGGGGTTCAGTGGTAGAATGCTCGCCTGCCACGCGGGCGGCCTGGGTTCGATTCCCGGCCGATGCATTTTTTTTTTTTTTCAATTTTTAAAACTCATTTATATACGTATTATACAAGAATAACATCCACGGCGCCAATTTATAATTGCAACGAATAGTATTTGAATAAAAGCATTTAATCGGGTAAAACCCGGGCGTTGCCCGGGTCATTCGGCTAGTATGTATACATATACGAAGATCAGATGAAAAGTTCTCGGTCTGACAATGAAAGATTGATCTTCAGGTTTAAAGCATTTTATTTTATACATAATCTCCCTTGACTTCAACACACTTGGTTCAATGTTTCTCCAATATCAGTATTTCTACCCTGAAATGGGAGTCTGGAATGCTGTTAAAATATTCATCTACAGCCCTCTCAACTTCTTCATTGGACGCGAAGCGCTTTTAAAGAAACAAACTTCTTTAGGTGTGGGAAGACATAGAAGTCTGAGGGTGCCAAATCAGGAGAACAGGGGGGATGGCCTAGCTAATCGTACCTCAAATCTCGCAGTTTTCCCTTTGCTAACATATTTTTATAAGCAGGTGCATTGTCCTGGTGAAAGATGATTTTTTTGGTTCGTCCTCGAGCCCGGCCTCTTCTTGCGAATTTTGACATCGAGCTGGTCAAGAAGGTCAGAGTAATATTCACCTGTAATATACAGGGTAACCCATAAGTCCGGAAACTTTCATTTTTTTATTAAAAATTAAAAGGCAAGAAACTAGTAATCGTTTTTTGTTCTAGTTTGCCTTTTAATTTTTAATTTAAAAAAGTAAAAGGGTTCGGGGCTTATGGACCACCCTGTATATTATTCATTGTAATATATATTGCCACGTGGAAAATTAGGGAAGACCAAATTCGGAATGAGACAACAATTTTTTTCAGACAAGAACAAACTATGAGTGGTAAACAAAAGATAAGCAACGTGGGAAGATTACAGAGTAGCAAAATATAAACATAAAAAATAATACTCTGTTAATAAAATAAAAAATACCTCGTTACATAGCTCCTTCCCTATGGGAGCTGTGACCCACAGCTTGTAATTATTATAGTTACTGACATGGATATAACGTGCTTTTGCTAAGGATTCCATCGAAGTCTTGGAACTTTGTCCCTAGTACCTTTGCGTCCTTTTTCTTGCGGCGTGAAGAGCGGCTTTGTCGTCGTATCGTCGTCTATAGGGACATCGTCATCTTGGAAGAAAGTCTTGGCTTTGACACGGCGGTGGAATCCTGGAGCCAGTCTCTGAAAATGTAGATCACAGCACCCATGGCCTCTAGGTCTTCTCGGCGATCTTCAGTTTGTCTTCCCTAATTTACCCAGCATCTCCACCAAAATGCCACGTGGAAAATTAGGGAAGACCAACTTTGTCGTGTCTTCCATTCCGGGCTAATTGTCCAAGTCTGCGTATAGACTTCTAACCCCACATCATGGCAGCAGACGCGATGTCAGGTGGCAAGGGATCCTAGGATCTGGCGGCAGATGTCTCGCAGGGATGGAGGAAACGTTGGGCAAGCAGGGGAACAGCGCCAGGGTGCAGTGAGGCAGGAGTCTTGGCTTGGAATCCAGTAGAAGTGGCAGATGGATAATGGAGGCAGAAGGTCCTTGAAGCCTAGAACTTGAGGGCCCTAGACTTCAGGATGGGGCAGCTTGAGGCTCTCGCCTCGTGCTTGTCAGGAAGGCCCTTGGCACAGCAGTTGGCACACTTGGAGGTGCGCTGGTCGGCAATGGATGGGCAGGCACGGCCTTCATGGCCGTCTTCACCGCAGTGGAAGCACTTTGGAGCTCTGGAGCATTGTGCAGAGTTGTGGCCGAAGCCACAACAGCGGAAGCAGACGCGGGCGCGGATGGACTCCTCGAAGTTGAGAATTACTCCAACCACCACGATCCTCGCGCGCACGCCCAGGGCTCTGAAGGTCTTGAGGTCCACCTCGATGAAGGCGGTGCAGGTCCCGTTTCTGGGTGCAGAACGGTGCGCCACGCGAACCACCATGTCCCCAGGAAGTTGTCTGACAGCAGGGGTTTCCAGGAAGGTCTCTCAATGGTGGAGTTGGATGTCTCCTCGTCCACTTTGAAGAGGCAGATGCGCGGCAGGATCTCCTTCTGCTGGCGGACTTTCATTCCATCCAGCTTGTTGGCCAAGGAGGTTGTAACTGCGGGGATGGTGTCTGGATTGCTGGAGTGTAGTACCAGCTTCCCCTTGGTGCGCAGGGATGCCCAGACGCCTTGGGGGAGAGTGTGGGCTGCGCGGACTGCTTTCAGCATCTCCCTTGGGTCAGCCTGTGGGTCATCAGAGATGACCACTGTGTGGGCCGCCGATTTTTCTCCATGGAGGGTCACTCGGGCGGCCGCAGGCTTGGAGACGCGGGAAGGCGCAGGCTTTGAAGGACCTTGCAGATTTGTCCTCTTTGCAGGCGGGTTGGGAGCCTCAGACTGCTTCCTTTTTGTTGGAGCAGGAGCAGGCAACGTGGGGGCAGGCTTCTTGGCAGGGGGAGCAGCAGGAGCAGGGGTGGCGGGCTTGACTGGGTCAGTCTGGGAGCAGGTGTCCTTGCAGGAAGGAGCTGGGCTGGTTTGGGTGCTGTGGCAGGCAGTCTGGGGCTTGTTGGCCTCCATAACTTCGTCCAGCTCCGCGAAGGCATCGAGGGTGCCAGTGAGGTTCTCCACTTCAGCAAGGAGGGCCTTGATCAGCTCAGTCCGCATCGCGATGAAGCTGATTAGGTCTTCATGCAGGGTCTTGAGGGAGGGATGGCCAATGGAGCGCAGGATGTGGTGGTTGCGGGAGATCACCATTTCGTCCTCCTTCTCCAGGGCAGCGACGTCCACGATGGGCTTGTGGGCTTTCTTCCGCTTCTTCTTGGCAAGATCCATGGCTAGAGCAAGGGAGCAGAGATGTGACCAGGTAGAGAGCCCAGAATGAGATGGGAAGACCAACTTTGGGATGAGACAGCAATTTATTCAAGGCAAGGACAAACTATCAGTGGTAAACAAAAGATAAGCAATGTGGGAAGATTACAGAGTAGCAAAATATAAACATAAAAAATAATACTCTGTTAATAAATAAAAAATACCTCGATACAATATTGTTCACTTGTAATATATATGTATTCTGTCTTTTTCAAGGTAATCAATTAACAGGATCCTTTTGGCATCCCGAAATACTGGCCATGACCTTTCCGGCAGATGCGATCGACTTCGTTTTCTTTATATAATATATAATATAAATAAATTCTATAGCCCATGACAGAAAGCAACTCCCAACCAGAGGGGTAACTGATCATTGTAAAAGATAACTCTCATCAATCTTGTCTTAATTCTTGGCTGAAGCGAGAGTATTTCTTTGAAAGTTTAATAAATATAATCAGTGGAAGGTATCGTCTATCTCATCAAAGTTGGTCCAGAAGCCTACATAAACTGGACTCGATCTGCTTAAACATTTGAGTGAAGAAATCGTTATTTCAGGTTTGTTTTATATATTCAAATTGAATACAAAAACATACATATCAACCTTTTTTAAAAACTTTTATTCACTCTCTGTCACCATATTCAAGATAAAAAATAATGTTTATCTCTTTTGTGGATTTATTGATATAAATTATAAAAGTAAAAGGCTGATGTGTTTCAGTATTCAATTTGAAGAAACTATCAATATGACAAAACCTTCTCCTGAATAATTTAATTGGGCATTGCTGGAAACGTGTATCGTCTTTATTCCCAGAAATGACACATTATTTATTTCCAAATACAGTTTTCAAATAGAACCTAATCTTAATATATGGAGAATCTTTAGGTAATCATATATAATGATGTTTTATTAGGATAATACTACATATAAACATGGTTGATTTAACAACGGTGTAGCTATTGTATATCCAAAGAGTCCAGCCGGTGTGGGGAGAGCAATGATCTACCAGTCAACGACCGCCTGGACAAAGGACATCATTAGCCTCTGTCCCTCACGAAGCATCACAATACACAACTCTACTTCCATTGACCTTTCAAACAAACTCTGATGTAGATTCCTCAAAGATAATCAATACACATGTAATTTATGAGGATCTTATAGAGAAATACGTAGAAAAAGAATTGATCACACAGACGCACGCGCTCACGTTTTTTTCGAATTTATAAGCTCGAGTATATCAGAACATTTTCTAACTTCAGTATGGACTGTATTGAAAAACAGCGAGTCTGCATAGAGTTTTGTTTTGAATTAGGGAAAACAGCTTCCGAATCATTTCAAATGTTGAAGCAGGCTTTTAAAGAATATGCCCTATCACAATTGAGGACATTTGAATGGTTTGTACGATTTAAAGCTGATCGAACAAGCGTCAAGGATGATCTACACACTGGCAGACCTTTATCGATAAGAAACCTCGAAAATGCACTCAAATTCAAGTCATCGATCAAATAAAACCCTAGAATAACTATCAGAGAGCTATCAGAAGACTTGGATATCTCTTTTGGAACATGCCAAACCATCATAAAGAATGATCTGCATCTTAAACAATCCCCGGCTAAATTTGTTCCACATCTCTTAACGAATGAGCAGAAAGAGCATCGCAAAGAAACGTGCAAAAACATGGTCGAAATGTTTAATTCTGATCCCCATTGGCTCAAAAATATTATCACGGGAGATGAAACATGGGTGTACGGATATGATCCCGAGACTAAGAGGCAATCAAGCCAGTGGCTAGAGCATGGAGAACCAAGATTCAAGAAAGCAAGGATGATCAAATCGAAGCTTAAGTGTCTTCTTATCACTTTCTTTGATGTAAAAGGATTGGTACACAATGAATTCGTGCCCGAGGGTCAGACTATTAATCAACATTACTATCATGATCTATTCCGACGTTTAAGGGAGGCTGTGCGTCAGAAAAGACCCGAAAATGGCGTCAGAAATATTGGCTCTTGCATCATGACAACGCACGGCCACATACGGCTGTCATTGTACAACTCTATTTGGCTAAACACAGAATTGCTTTACTACTCCAGCCACCCTATTCTCCTGACCTTGCTCCCAACGACTTTTACCTTTACCGTAAAATTTAAAAAAAAAAAGTCTTAAAAGGACGTCGATTTGACTCAATATCTGAAATAAAGGAGAATACGAAGAATATTTTGAAAAGCCTGAAATATGAGGATTTTCAGAGGTGTTTTGATATGTAGAAAAAAAGATGGAACAAGTGTATAGATAGTAACGGTTATTATTTTGAGAAATTTTAAATATTCAGCATTCCTGGAAATTATTGATCACACTATGTATATATGAAAAAATGATAGAAAAAATAAAATAAAAAAATAAAAAGGCCAGGTGTTGATATTAAAAATAAAAATGGCATATCCTGACGAGGAGCACATGTGCTTTACAGAAGGTAGAGCGCCATCTGGTGCAACAGAAATCAACTAAACATTGATTTAGCCTGTTCCCTGATATTTGGCCAACCCAATTTCTTGATAAATAAAGAAAATCCATCCACGAACGCGTTTCGCGCTTTTGACGCTCGTCAGCGTGGAGTAGACTGAACCACTGCGACCAAAAGTATTTTTGATCCTAGAGGCTTCTTGAAAAACCAAGAAATGGGTATTTAAGGCCAAACTTGCGTAAATACGCTTAACACATTAAAAAATGATAGAAAAAAAATAAATAAAAAGGTCAGGTGTTGATATTAAAAACAAAGATGGCTACTCCACGCTGACGAGCGCCAAAAGCGCGAAACGCGTTCGTGGATGGCTTTTTTTGATTTATCAAGAAATTGGGTTGGCCAATTATCAGGGAACAGGCTAAATCAATGTTTAGTTGATTTCTGTTCCACCAGATGGCGCTCTACCTTCTGTAAAGTACATGTGCTCCTGGTCAGGATATGCCAATTTTATTACTACATTTATATAAACAGTCATATATCTCCACCTATCATTCAACGCTCTATCTAGATATACATATAGCGAAGTTTTTTATTAAATACCTGAGATCACTTAAAACATATATACTCTATAACAAAAAAATCGACGCACCAAGAAGCAATTGTCCGATTTATATGAAAATACGTATACAAAGAAGTTTCGACCAAACATGCAAATGATTGAAATTTGGTGGCCGATTTATGCAAAGCAAGAGCTCCAGCGCATCTGAACTGCGCATCCAGCACGAGCATTCTAGACTCAATATTCGGCGCGGCACGAGCTGATTTTCAGAATTTCCGTTTAATATTTTAGCAGTACGCCTATTTCTACTGTATCGATGCCTCGCCGAAAGATTCGTGCTCATTACGAACATATGTCAGAGTTTGAAACTGGTCGTGCCATTGGATTGAAAGAGGCTGGTTGGTCTAATCGACTAATCGCGCGACATCTGTGTCGAAGTGATGCGGCGATTAGGCGATGTTGGCAAAAGCGAGTCAACAACGGAAGTATGCAACGTCAGGACGGCAGCGGTCGACCAAGGGCAACAACAGAACGGGAGGACAGAGCAATTGTCAGAATGGCTGTCATATTAAGTTTAATGATATTTTTAATAACCAAAACATTAATAATCTTTTCCCTATAAAAAATTTAAATTTCAAAACAATCTGGAAATACAACAAAAATATAGGTAATTTAGTTTGCAATTATAACCAATTTATTAATAATTTGGCAAATTTTAAAAATATTAAATGTAATTGCAACAACTATATTGATAAATATAAGTTTTCAGGTCATATATTAACTAGCAATTTTTCTTTTTTAAATCCAGAATATCAGGATATTTTAAATAAAGGGTATAAATATATACCTCAAATTAAACACAATTATAATAATACAATTAAATCTATATTAAAAGATATAGATATTTTCATAAATAAAACTAGTATAAAATACAGTATTCCAGAATTTACTTTTCTGGAATGGAAACATAATATTAAAAAGGAAATTATAAATTATTATAATAATACACTTAAATACACAAAACCTAATTCAGATATTCCTTCTTTTAAAGAAAATATAATTAATTTACAGAAGGACTTTATTATCACTCCTATAGATAAATGTTCCAATAACTTATCTATAATTTGTAAAAATCTATACCACGATATACTAAAAAAGGAAATTGATAATAATCATAAATACACTTTTGCTAGAACTACAGCCACAAAAATCAAAAAAGACATCAAAAACGTTGAAAATTCACTAAAAATTTATAATCACTACAAAAATCCAAACATACCAAAGTTCTATATAATTCCTAAACTACACAAAAAACCTATTTCTTTCAGAACAATCACATCTGGTATAAATTCAGTTATAAAAAACATTGATATACAATTAGCTTCAACACTACAATTTATTATAAATAAATTAACTAATAAATATAATTATAAATTTATCGACTCAAATAAAAAAATCATTAACTATTTAATGAACAATTGGACAAACATGGAAACAGTACACACATTTGACTTTGAGGACCTATATTCTAAAATAAATTTAAGAGATCTAAATAATAAAATAACCAATTTATTTAACGAAATCATTAATGACAAAACTTTCCACATTAAAATTATTCATAACAGATATAAAACAATTAAATTAGATCTTAAAACAGCAAAAACTCTACTGGAAACATTTTTAAATTTTAACTATATAGAATTTAAAAATAAAATATATATTCAATCAGAAGGAGTTCCCATGGGAACGTCTTCAAGTCCGTTATTAGCAAACTTAATATTATTCTGGTACGAAAGAGAATACTTTCTACAAAATAATGTTAACTGGCAAATGTTCCGTTATGTAGATGACATCATAATATTTAACAATCCACAGTTCAAAAATTTAATACCTAAAATTTATCCTAAATACTTGAAACTTAAGAACAATGAAAAAATTTATAGAAACAAAAAAGTTAACTTTTTAGACCTAAATATAGACCTTACAAATAATGCTATTAAAATTTATAATAAAAAAAGTAATTATAATTTCAATATTATAAAATACTGTAATATGAATTCTAATATTTCATTAAATTGTTGTAAAGGTATATATTTTGGTCAGTTTCTAAGATTTTATAGAATAAATAATATATTAGAAAATTTCATAGAAGATGTTAAAAATTTAAACATGGAATTTATTAAAAACAAATTTAGTATCAGACAAGTAAAATATTTCAACAGTATATCAATTATAAAATACTTTTAAAAAAATAAATGGAAGTATCCATTTATTAAATCAACTTTCTATAATTTCTTTCAATAATCACTACTACAAATTTATAATCTTTAACAATTAGTTAAACTTAAATTAAATAGCTGATTTGAAGATTTTTTCACAAGATTTTTAAAGTAATATTGTATAGAATTCATTTTGTTTAATCTCCAATTTCTGGGGAGGAAAATGGAAATTAAATAAAAGTGAATTTTCACAATTAATAGCTTTATTAAACTCTAATAATTTGCCTTTTTAAAGGAATATTGAAAGATGAATAAGTGTTGAATCAATTATTTTAATTTAACTGGCTGTAAAGATAATAAAATTTGGATTTCTTCCCTTAACTATCTTCTCTTTCATCTTTGAATGTCTTGTTTTTCTACAACTTCAAAATATAAGGTCTAAATTTGTCCCCACCCCCCCCCCCCCCCCCCACAACATGTGTCATCCAGAAATAGATGTTTACAGTTGAAGGCGTCCGCGGACAAGGTAGGTACACATTATATCTGTTCATATAAATGTTTCACTGAAGTAACTTTATATTAACACATAAAATCTGGTTGAAAGGAGGTCTAGACATAATAGAGAAGGGATGAAATGTTGAAAGCTGAATTTCTATTTGAGAAGTCCCGGTTCAGCAGACCTCTTTTTTCAATAATTACTCCAATTTAAGTTTTTTGTATATGTCTGGTCTACCATTAGGGTTTCAAAACATAATAACCAAACTTATAATAAAAGTTAATTCATAATATAGATATTTCACTAAATACAACTATTTATATTCATATTTTAAAATAAAAAAATTTAAAAAATCATTTAAAAAAAAAAGAATAAAATATAAAATTATAAAAATATATATATATATACTAACAATCTTATCTACCTTATTTACAAAACTTTTTGTTTTCTTATTATTAGTTTGATTAATAGTGCATGGTTCTGTCTTTCTCTCTTTTTTCTAACTATCATATATATTCTCACTTCTATTATTCTATATATAGGATTAGAGTATGTCTAAATGACGTGTAAAAGCCGATACAAAAGACGTTACGTTGTTAAATTTTATTGTTATTAATTATAAATATATAATTAACTAGATGATGTTTTAGAAGTAAAGGATTTTTTTTTTCTCTCTATCTATACTAAATAATAACAACTTACAAATTTTATAATTTGAATTTAAATAATCAAATTAATGAAGATAATTTTAATAGAATACTTAACTATAAAACTATACAACTATTTATTGTTATAATTAATTTAGATTTAGCTTGCTAATCTAACCAAATCTACTTGATATGATTTATCATTCTGATCAGTTTGCTCCTTAAGTTTTAAATATAGTATCACTGTTATATTTTTATTATATAGTTTTTACACTATATTAATTCATATGAGCTTGCTCTATGATATATTTTTATATATAATATAATATACAAATTTAATTATATATTAGATATTCTAATATAAATAAAACTCCATACAGATTATAATTATCTTTTATTGTTTGATTATGAAAAAATAAATTATAAAAGTAATTTTAGAAAAAATAACTTCAGAACTTTTGTTTTTTTCATTGTTTAGATAGTTTAAAGATGTTTTTTATTAGTTATTCTTAAAAATATAACAGATAACAAACAGTAATATCTATATTTTTATAGATTAATTATTCATTTTATTACAAATTTAATCAACACAAAAACAATTAAGATAAATATTTAAAAAAAAAAAATTTCTCAATAGAATAACAAACTAAAAAACTAAAAAAAACTACCAGCATATTAGGGTTAGCACCTCTTTTATGTTAATTTAAACTCGCTAAGAATTGCCTAAGAAAGAATTGTCAAACTTGTCCCTCTCTTAAGAACCATGACACATTTCAAACGACTAGTTGTAAATTAGTAAATACTATTTATAAATTAACATGCCAAATTTGTCAATTATCATATATAGGACAAACGTGTAATCCATTAAATATACGAATAAACCTACATAGAAACCACGCTAAAACATCAATTGGTAATATATATATGAAAGAACACAATCAATTACATACTTTTAACAACTTTAAGATAGAAATACTAGACATATGTCAAAACAAAAAACAACGACTATTATTAGAAAACAACTACATTTATAAACACAACACATTATTCCCTTATGGACTTAATGACGAATTAAACTACACATACAAACCACAAACAGAAGAAATTTCAACTTATGAAATCAGCTGCAAATACAAAAAAAAAATGAATTTAAAACTAAACCTAATAAAACTAGAGGTAAAACTACCAATAAATTAGGTTACATTGAATTTGAAGAATTACTGGACCCAAAACAAATGTACACTAACAACTTCGTCGATAAATTTATTAAAACATTATTTAAACTAAATAATAATAAATTTATCAAACTCATAGAATATATTAAAATTCATAATCTGACTAACAGATTAATAGATATCACACACGACATCTTTAAATACAGAAAAATTAAACAATCTACTAATAACATTAATATTATCATTAAATTTAATAACAATTGACGAGGGGAATATCTGACGCTATTGTCTGATATCCATGAGCCTCTTTCTTTCTCAGGGAGTTCACAAAAAAATAACACATCCTGCTACAAAAAGGATATATAGTTTGCGTGTATCCTGCACGCACTGGGGTTAAAAAAGGAAGGACATAAACTCTGGTTAAATTTACATTATATATTTATTTATCTCTTTTGACCAAAAGAAAAACACAAAGATAAGAAAAAAAAATAAATATGCAATGACGATTGAGTGGGAAAGTTTACATATATATATATATCTGTTTGAACAAATTCATTATAAAAGAAATACTTAACTTTAGTGCTTCTTTTGTTGGAAGGCTGGAAACCCCTCCAAAAAAAAATAATTCTTTTAGGACTACATTTTTTTACAAGCTTCCCTCTACTATCTTATCTATTACTGACTAATCAGCCCTCCCCAAAAAAAAAGAAATAAAAAAGGAGGTGAAGAGATGGGCTGGTTTTTTTTACAGAGAAGAATTCTCGAAGTCCGCTTCATTGTCCACCGGCTTTTTCTTGATTCTGTGGGTGACTTTGTGGAGGCCCCAGAAGTGGCCTCTACAATCCTTCCCCGCCAAGACCACGGGATTTGGGCTTGCGAGGGAGCAGGACTATCTCCGGGGTCAAACGTGGAGGTCATGGATTCTCTGGCTTGCGAGGGAGCAAGGCAAATCTCCGGGGTCAAAAGTGGAGGTCATGGATGCTCTGGCTTGCGAGGGAGCAAGGTAAATCTCCGGGGTCAAAAGTGGAGGTCATGGATGCTCTGGCTTGCGAGGGAGCAAGGCAAATCTCCGGGGTCAAAAGTGGAGGTCATGGATGCTCTGGCTTGCGAGGGAGCAAGGCAAATCTCCGGGGTCAAAGGTGGAGGTCATGGATGCTCTGGCTTGCGAGGGAGCAATAGCACTGTCTAAAAATAAAAAAAATATCAAAACAAAAGGGCGCCATGCATTCTATTTATTCGCCAGTTGAATGCAAGACTGGTTTTTTTTTAGTTCCACTCTGTGACACGGATAGTATTGTGATAGGTATATCCGGAGTCTTAGGGTGCCTGGAACACAAGGGTTATAAACACATATATACATCTATTTATATGTAAGATTTGACACATTTGTGGGAAGGTGCATACCTACTAGTTAAAAAAAATAATGCTTAGTGACTAAAATAAAAGTAAAAGAGCCAATAATGAATCCAAAACTAAAATAAATAAATAAAAGGCCAATAATGAATTCAAACAAAAATTAAATAAATGAGAAAACCAATAATGAATTCAAACAAAAAAATAAATAAGAAAGCCTATAATGAATTCAAAACTAAAATAAATAAATAAAAGGCCAATAATGAATTCAAACAAAATTGAATAAATGAGAAAACCAATAATGAATTCAAACAAAAATAAATAAGAAAGCCAATAATGAATTCAAAACTAAAATAAATAAATAAAAGGCCAATAATGAATTCAAACAAAATTGAATAAATGAGAAAACCAATAATGAATTCAAACAAAAATTAAATAAATGAGAAAACCAATAATGAATTCAAACAAAATTAGATAAATAAAAGGCCAATAATGAATTCAAACAAAAATTAAGTAAATAAGAAAGCCAATAATGAATTCAAACAAAAAATAAATAAGAAAGCCAATAATGAATTCAAACCTGGAAAAATAAGAATAATAATAAAAGAACCAATAATGAGAAAAAAAAAAAAAACTGGTGACTTCACATCGACTTGACACGGTGCCTGTCAGTCAAAATTTATCTCTATCAGTTCCATGCCTTTTTCGTTGAAACATGTCCAATTCTATATGGGTTTGCTACTAACTAATTTAAACTAACATGATCAAGCTCTAAACTTGTTTAATACCTAAAAAAAAAAAATAGTATTTTATCAATGTACTACCATAGTACGTCTGGTAGGGAGTCCTTTATAAAGACTGACTGGGCTGGGTTGGTTCTCCAGGATGAACACATCATCCAACTCATCATGAGTAAATACGACATTCAGCACAAAGCCCGAAATGCCAAAGACCTCACGTCCAGCACAAAGCCCGTGACGTGATTAACTGGCCTATTCTGTACTTATTGATACCCTCGCCGAAGAGTCCTCGTGTCAGTCGTCTGAAGACACTACGAAACCTCGCGCGTCCCTATTAATGGTATCAGACCCAACAAATGGGTCAGCGCATAGAACCGATCAAGTCCCCGACTTGCAAAACCCACCCTAACTCAGTCTTTTACCACTAACGTTATCCGTATGGAAGGAAGCATACCTATAGCGCACACTTCCCCTACTGGGGTTTGAAACCAGATACCACCCAGTTATCAAACCCTACATTGATTTAATTGAATTATATGTAGCCATCTGGTGCGCCGGTGAAAACCCGCTAAGTCCACCAAAGTTTCACACATATCAAAAGTTAAAAAAAAAAAAAAAAAAAACTCATATTCCCGAAGGAAGCCTAACAAAAAGGAGCGATTATTTTCTAATTTGAGAATTGCATTGTCCTGAGAGGCTTATATCCCTAACAAATTTGAAATCAAAATAAAATCGATCCTATTAAAATTCCCTAAAACTATTCTAAATTCGTAGTTTGGTCTAACAATATAATAGTTTTTAACCCTTTTATTCATTCATTATTCCAATCCTTTCATACACCCTCCCCCCTATCATTCGCGGAATGCAAACAGACTAAAGTTAGAAATTGCTATAAACGCCAAAATACCTCAATTATCATTGCTAAATTTACCCTAACAATAACTAACTTCTAGGACATCATGAAATCAAAGAAATATTTAATAAAACTTGGGAACTAAATGCCCTTCAATATAAATTAACCTATGCCTCATACAATCTCTCACTAACTATTTATATTCAATGACTGATATCAGTCTCAGCTGTAAGCTAACCTAACTTTAAAATAATTGTAAATATCAAAGTCCCTAAATTGTCTTTGCCTCAACACCTAGTACCACTGCAAAGATAATTTAATAGGACAATTTACTAATTAGAGCGACAAAGAATAGAACATTCAACTCATGAAGGCGACAAACAATTGGAGGCGCTTCCTCCACTGATAAGATCCTATTGATTGACCTTCTCTTCTCAAACACGCTCCAGTCACAGCAACCACTCTACACCACTAGTCAACAACTTTATCCTACCTGTCGACTGTAGGCAACACGCAATAGTTCTAGAATATGGAATTAAAGGGCGTCTATATATACCCAACCGATATCTGTACTAATGTGTAAACCTACACTCTGCTGCACCACTGCTCTAAACTACCTGGCTTCTGATTGTCTATGTCTACTTAATCTCAATTCAAGGGATTATTGAGCGTCATACGATGGCTCCCGTATACTCAACCTTGGACGTCACTAAGAACACAAACAGCTCTCCGCCAAACATTACTCCGACCTCGGCAGTACATCCTTCTCTGGAGTTGTTATGTGACTCTGGAGTAAACTTGATGTCGCCCAGCTATACCTGTACATCTATTTAGCTGCTTGCGCCACCGATCCTACTGTAAAGTATGCACCATACTGAAGTATTAAGTATTAGCTCCTTGATCAAATAATACCTTATTCTATTTAAATCTAATCTTAATACAAAATTACCCTAGACTTGAATATTTGTGCCAAATTGGTTACACCTAATTGCCAAATATTAACAAGACTGATTGTCTATACTATATGCTTTGACATGAGAAAGTTTGAAAATTTTAACATAAAATTTCAAAATTTAAGGTTTCATGAAAAAAAAAATTCTACAAAAGAAAAAAAATTCTGCTTGATTTGGTCTCTCAAATCTAATCTTAATAAAAAAAATTACCCTAAACTTGAATATTTGTGCTAAATTGGATACACCTAATTGCCAAATATTAACAAGACTGATTGTCTATACTTACAATATGCATTGAGAGAGAAATTTAAAAATTTTAACATGGAATTTCAAAACTTAAGGTTTCATGAAAAAAAAAATTCTATAAAAGAAAAGTTCTGCTTAATTTGGTCTCTCCTGATACATATTAAAGTTTTACGAATTTACGCTTTCTATACATGCACTCTCTTCACACTACATCACGTTAGTGACTATGGCCACCGCTCACATCACAAAGTCTACACTTACAAATGCACACTACACTTAAAAAATTCAAAATTTAAAGTTTCATAAAAAAAAATCTATAAAAAGAAAATTCTGCTTAATTTGGTCTCTCAAATCTGATCTTTAATAAAAAAAATTACCCTAAACTTGAATATTTGTGCTAAATTGGTTACACCTAATTGCTAATATTAAACAAGACTGATTGTCTACTCTTACAATATGCACACTACACTTTAAAAAATTCAAAATTTAAAGTTACGTAAAAAAAAAATTCTATAAAAGAAAATTCTGCTCAATTTTGTTCTCTCCCATTTAATACATACTAAAATTTTATGAACTGACTGTTTCATATACAACTATCTTAATTTACCTAGAGTGCCTATCTATGGGAAGGGTTTGTTTTACACGCATTTTATTTTACTTATATCAGGGTCTACTATATTGTTCTTTTCTTTAGTCCAGCCTGGACCTCCTTTTTAACTAAAAATAAAATAGATTAGACATCATTATATTAGATTGACCTATTTGTTCTGCTAGGGACTACGTTTGCTTACTACGCGGTAGTTCAAAATTTTACTATCAATTGCAGGCTAATTTCTCTTACACCTTTGATGGTATTATGTGTATTTTGACTTGACCTGGTTTGACACAGCACACTTTCCAATTGAAGTCTCACTAAATTGTGGAATTGCATGCTAAAATATATATATCGTTATGGTACTAAAGGTTTATTTCGTTAAAACATGGCTCTCGCAGTGGTTTCCCGTGGTATGACAGAGGTGAACCGAGCCTAGACACATCTGAACAGGTGCGAGCTTGGCATAACTACATCTTGCGTAGGTTAACTTGGCATGCCGGTTAATCAATCTTGGAAATTCTGAGCGAATTGGTGCATCAGCCTGCAGGTGGATGTATATAGATTAAATCTATATTTTATAAATGATGCATATATTTCAGATGATTTCTTCACATACTACCACAATGACCCATTCTTCAACTGGTTCATGCCACGTGGTTTTTTACGCTCGGTGGCGTCCATCGGGATATTATGTTTTTTTGTCGTTCTTCACTCACGTCCATCTTCGTAAGTATCTTTAAATCCTATTTAATATACAAATTTGTAGGCAAAATTATATGCTCCGACATCCACAGTTCAAAGGCTACGCAAGACACCCTTCCTAGTCTTCAAGGCCTATTCCCGACCTCCCAGAAATGTAGTCTTTGCAACTGGTTACCAATGCCTAACGTCACATTTCATAAAACTATGAAAGCCGATGTTGAAACGAGTTTTTATATCTGCTATGATGCTATAAGTTTCTTTTGTTATTGGCTTCTGCTGTCATACAATCTGAAGATAAGGTTTTTCTGGAAAGGCTTATCAAAACCAGTCAAGTGTAAACACACACGAGGTGCAAAGTTTTTATCGCTGTTTATCTAGGTTATTTGTATAACCTTTATCTAGTAAACTGCTAAGTTCGTATTCCGAAATAGAGTCACTAATTTCCAAAGGACACAGGTTATATATAAAATTAATTTGATCTTTGGCTGGAGCTAAAGAAAAGAAACAACAATTTCACTAAAATCGCTACTAGATTGAATATGATAATAACTAAATAATAAAAATATAAATGCACCTATAAATGGGAGATATAAAACTATATGCCGTACTATTTGTAATGTGCGTGACACATGCAAAAAAATATAATCGAAGGTGACTGGAAAAAAAAAAGGCTAATAATCCATACAAACGAGGTTTTTCTGTCAATAAACGCTATACTGTTGTCACGCATTTCCCTCCACGAAGAGTTACAAATAAGAATATAACATTCTACTGGATCATAAAAAACACTATTTTGCGTACTCGCTACTATGCTTGACAATGAAGGAAAATTACAATACCAGTTTAAGATTCCCATGCATAAAAAGATAAAAAAAATACAAGACCAGTTTAAGAGATCATCTACACTGTTAAAATAAAAAAAATTGGAACACGTTTTTATCTAGAACTAATATTGAACAAACATATTTATCGCATAAATTAAAGTAACCAAAAAAAGCTAAAGTAAATTAAAATAAATAATGGAGAAAATAAATTATTATACATAACTGTAATCTAAATGGTAATAAAACATTTTACACAAGAGAATTGCGTTGCGATGGCTTTTTACCATAAAATTGGCCATACTGGCATTCATAAATATATTATCTTGTCCTAAAATTTTGTTTTTAAATATATATGGCATATTATTAGAATATTAAACTAAATTAAAATGAATAGATAAATAAAAGAAATGGAAGAAATGTTGTGGCAGGCATAGTGCCAAGTCTAAAGGCTAAGCCTTTCAAAAAAAAACGTACCTTTCCCACCAAATTCTTGGTCTAGACTGTCTTTGTTAAAAATTTCCTTGTAGACGGGAAAAGCGGTTATCTTGAAACCCTTAGTGTCTCGCCGACTTGTCAATCAAACTTGCGGGGGAGGAAGTCTAGAATTTGACATTGATTGACATCTTTATTTGCTTTCCCATGGTTTCTCAGATTCTTTGCATTTTTTCGCTAAAATTTTTCCTTGTAATTTTCTATCTACCAGCTAGTATAACGGAATTTTTAAGATTGTTATTAATAAACACACAAAAAAAATGAGATTTCAAATACTCTAAACTGGTGTACCTTGCTAAAAAAATTACTGGTGTTGACAATATATGATTTAAAAGATAGATTACAAAATGATGCAGCGTTTTAAGTTACAACCCAACCTCTATAACGTTCAAAATTTTTATACTGGACACATGGTGACTTCGACACATATTTGTTTAGAATTGGTAAAATTGTTCACCTGCATGCACTTGTGGAAATAACAACAAACCCCTGAACACCTTCTGATAGAATGTCCATTAACTTCTAATCCGAGGGAAGAAAACCAACTTTACCTGACCGATACAAATAAGCTGCTTGCAATAAAGACCAATACATCAAGTTTAATAGATTCTGCAGGATGTACATTTAGAGGCGAAAGTGCTGACTGTACATATTTTTAAGCCACTACTTATAATTGCTATATGTAAAATTTGACGTCGAACGCCTAATCCCAATGATTTCCAATGTTCAATTGTATTAATTTAAAAAAAATATAATATGATGTTACACAATAGGCTAAAAAACGACGTTCTATTTTTATGCGAAAATCTTTTTTTTTTTACGCCTAGTACAAATAGTTTTAAATATAAATTTGGCATTACTTTAAATTTTAAAACTAAAATGTAAGTGGACAACTGCGGCCTTCTAGCATATTATTTGGCTTAATTAAAAAATTATGGCTCGTTTATCTAATAAAAAAAAAAGCACTACCACAAATGTATCAAATCTTACCTTAAAAAGAAAATGGCGGGATCCGTTCTCCACGTGGTTGGCCGCCTCGTGGACTTTCCCATTCTTTACTGGATTTTCCGTAGCCTCCAACTAGCACACATTTATCTATTAGTTTTATGCTTTAGACAGGATTTTACATGTTACATGTTTCAAGCAGCAGGGCGCTATTTTACCGTGGACTTTTCGTGGCCATGATGGAATTGATCGTCCCACGTTGAAGGCGTCATTGACGAGGGGAATATCTGACGCTATTGTCTGATATCCATGAGCCTCTTTCTTTCTCAGGGAGTTCACAAAAAAATAACACATCCTGCTACAAAAAGGATATATAGTTTGCGTGTATCCTGCACGCACTGGGGTTAAAAAAGGAAGGACATAAACTCTGGTTAAATTTACATTATATATTTATTTATCTCTTTTGACCAAAAGAAAAACACAAAGATAAGAAAAAAAATAAATAAATATGCAATGACGATTGAGTGGGAAAGTTTACATATATATATATATCTGTTTGAACAAATTCATTATAAAAGAAACACTTAACTTTAGTGCTTCTTTTGTTGGAAGGCTGGAAACCCCTCCATAAAAAAAATAATTCTTTTAGGACTACATTTTTTTACAAGCTTCCCTCTACTATCTTATCTATTACTGACTAATCAGCCCTCCCCAAAAAAAAAAAAGAAATAAAAAAGGAGGTGAAGAGATGGGCTGGTTTTTTTTACAGAGAAGAATTCTCGAAGTCCGCTTCATTGTCCACCGGCTTTTTCTTGATTCTGTGGGTGACTTTGTGGAGGCCCCAAAGTGGCCTCTACACAATTTATTTAATCATATTAAGTTTAATGATATTTTTAATAACCAAAACATTAATAATCTTTTCCCTATAAAAAATTTAAATTTCAAAACAATCTGGAAATACAACAAAAATATAGGTAATTTAGTTTGCAATTATAACCAATTTATTAATAATTTGGCAAATTTTAAAAATATTAAATGTAATTGCAACAACTATATTGATAAATATAAGTTTTCAGGTCATATATTAACTAGCAATTTTTCTTTTTTAAATCCAGAATATCAGGATATTTTAAATAAAGGGTATAAATATATACCTCAAATTAAACACAATTATAATAATACAATTAAATCTATATTAAAAGATATAGATATTTTCATAAATAAAACTAGTATAAAATACAGTATTCCAGAATTTACTTTTCTGGAATGGAAACATAATATTAAAAAGGAAATTATAAATTATTATAATAATACACTTAAATACACAAAACCTAATTCAGATATTCCTTCTTTTAAAGAAAATATAATTAATTTACAGAAGGACTTTATTATCACTCCTATAGATAAATGTTCCAATAACTTATCTATAATTTGTAAAAATCTATACCACGATATACTAAAAAAGGAAATTGATAATAATCATAAATACACTTTTGCTAGAACTACAGCCACAAAAATAAAAAAAGACATCAAAAACGTTGAAAATTCACTAAAAATTTATAATCACTACAAAAATCCAAACATACCAAAGTTCTATATAATTCCTAAACTACACAAAAAACCTATTTCTTTCAGAACAATCACATCTGGTATAAATTCAGTTATAAAAAACATTGATATACAATTAGCTTCAACACTACAATTTATTATAAATAAATTAACTAATAAATATAATTATAAATTTATCGACTCAAATAAAAAAATCATTAACTATTTAATGAACAATTGGACAAACATGGAAACAGTACACACATTTGACTTTGAGGACCTATATTCTAAAATAAATTTAAGAGATCTAAATAATAAAATAACCAATTTATTTAACGAAATCATTAATGACAAAACTTTCCACATTAAAATTATTCATAACAGATATAAAACAATTAAATTAGATCTTAAAACAGCAAAAACTCTACTGGAAACATTTTTAAATTTTAACTATATAGAATTTAAAAATAAAATATATATTCAATCAGAAGGAGTTCCCATGGGAACGTCTTCAAGTCCGTTATTAGCAAACTTAATATTATTCTGGTACGAAAGAGAATACTTTCTACAAAATAATGTTAACTGGCAAATGTTCCGTTATGTAGATGACATCATAATATTTAACAATCCACAGTTCAAAAATTTAATACCTAAAATTTATCCTAAATACTTGAAACTTAAGAACAATGAAAAAATTTATAGAAACAAAAAAGTTAACTTTTTAGACCTAAATATAGACCTTACAAATAATGCTATTAAAATTTATAATAAAAAAAGTAATTATAATTTCAATATTATAAAATACTGTAATATGAATTCTAATATTTCATTAAATTGTTGTAAAGGTATATATTTTGGTCAGTTTCTAAGATTTTATAGAATAAATAATATATTAGAAAATTTCATAGAAGATGTTAAAAATTTAAACATGGAATTTATTAAAAACAAATTTAGTATCAGACAAGTAAAATATTTCAACAGTATATCAATTATAAAATACTTTTAAAAAAATAAATGGAAGTATCCATTTATTAAATCAACTTTCTATAATTTCTTTCAATAATCACTACTACAAATTTATAATCTTTAACAATTAGTTAAACTTAAATTAAATAGCTGATTTGAAGATTTTTTCACAAGATTTTTAAAGTAATATTGTATAGAATTCATTTTGTTTAATCTCCAATTTCTGGGGAGGAAAATGGAAATTAAATAAAAGTGAATTTTCACAATTAATAGCTTTATTAAACTCTAATAATTTGCCTTTTTAAAGGAATATTGAAAGATGAATAAGTGTTGAATCAATTATTTTAATTTAACTGGCTGTAAAGATAATAAAATTTGGATTTCTTCCCTTAACTATCTTCTCTTTCATCTTTGAATGTCTTGTTTTTCTACAACTTCAAAATATAAGGTCTAAATTTGTCCCCACCCCCCCCCCCCCCACAACATGTGTCATCCAGAAATAGATGTTTACAGTTGAAGGCGTCCGCGGACAAGGTAGGTACACATTATATCTGTTCATATAAATGTTTCACTGAAGTAACTTTATATTAACACATAAAATCTGGTTGAAAGGAGGTCTAGACATAATAGAGAAGGGATGAAATGTTGAAAGCTGAATTTCTATTTGAGAAGTCCCGGTTCAGCAGACCTCTTTTTTCAATAATTACTCCAATTTAAGTTTTTTGTATATGTCTGGTCTACCATTAGGGTTTCAAAACATAATAACCAAACTTATAATAAAAGTTAATTCATAATATAGATATTTCACTAAATACAACTATTTATATTTATATTTTAAAATAAAAAAATTTAAAAAATCATTTAAAAAAAAAGAATAAAATATAAAATTATAAAAAAATATATATATATACTAACAATCTTATCTACCTTATTTACAAAACTTTTTGTTTTCTTATTATTAGTTTGATTAATAGTGCATGGTTCTGTCTTTCTCTCTTTTTTCTAACTATCATATATATTCTCACTTCTATTATTCTATATATAGGATTAGAGTATGTCTAAATGACGTGTAAAAGCCGATACAAAAGACGTTACGTTGTTAAATTTTATTGTTATTAATTATAAATATATAATTAACTAGATGATGTTTTAGAAGTAAAGGATTTTTTTTTCTCTCTATCTATACTAAATAATAACAACTTACAAATTTTATAATTTGAATTTAAATAATCAAATTAATGAAGATAATTTTAATAGAATACTTAACTATAAAACTATACAACTATTTATTGTTATAATTAATTTAGATTTAGCTTGCTAATCTAACCAAATCTACTTGATATGATTTATCATTCTGATCAGTTTGCTCCTTAAGTTTTAAATATAGTATCACTGTTATATTTTTATTATATAGTTTTTACACTATATATATATATATATATATATATAATAATAAATAGTTATTTAATTTTATAGTCCATTTTTGTATTAAGATTATCTTCACTATTATGATCATTTAAATTCAAATTATAAAATTTGTAAAATGTTATTAATTTGTAGATAGAGTATATATTTAGATTTAGCTTGCTAATCTAATCAAATCTAACTGATATAAGTTATCATTATTATCAGTTTGCTCCTTAAGTTTTAAAATTAGAATCACTGTTATAATTTTGTTATATAGTTTCTACACTATATATATATATATATATATATATATATATATATATATATATATATATATAAATCAATGTTTGTATGTTTGTTTGTATGTCCGGTATACAAATTCGCAGTAGTTCACTAATTCAAACCAAAATTTCCATACATAGGTAAAAAAATACGGGGAAGACGATAGGCTATTTTTAAAAAATATATAAATCAATTATTAAAACTATATATTCAAATTATTCTACTTAGCTCACGAACAGCGCCCTCTATCAAAGATTAGATTAAATTATGCTGATGCAAACAAATAGATAATGCTAATAACAAACAATTATTTTAAAAAATCTTATCTAAATATATATCACTCGGGTAGATATGCACACGGGTCAATCCCGGGGCGAAGCCCGGGTCACCCGTCTAGTAAAGCTATAAAAATAAAAGTCGCCTCTCCCGGCAAAATAGACGCTAAAACTAAGCGCCTTCTATTTCCTATCGGCAAAATTTTGTGAAAAGAAACACTCGCGTCTTAATGTCTTCATTCGTTGTATATAGATGGCACGTTATTGCTTTGTATTAATACATTTACGTATCGTTGATTTTTTACAGAACATTTTATATACACACTATAGAAAATGTAGGTTTTTAAAACTTTCATAGTGAAAGATGAAAGAAAGGTTACGACTATAACTTCATGAAAGATATCAATGGTCTTTCTGCCAATTTCAAGCTTATAATGGGCAGCCTACTTCTCCCATTCCTGCATCTTCAATTGTGGCTGCTACTCCTGCGGTAACCTCCGGCACTGTCGTATCCACTCCCTCTCTTGCGGTTGCACAAAAGTCAGCCCCCCCCCCCCCCCCCCTACTAAAGGAACTGCTCGAGAGTATCCCCAGCTCCCTCTTTGACGAAGCAGAACATCTTGGGCTGGATAAGGGTGAAATCATGGATGTCCTCGTCTCAGTCCCTGGCCTACAGAACCTCCTTAAGAAGATGGGGAGATCCCAAAATATCGGGCTCCATAGTGTAGATAATTAAAACAACTTTTATTGATATCTTGTCAATATTTACTCTCAAAGAGAGTTATATAATAGTAAAATAATATAATAATAAATAGGAAAATTAAAATATGTACAAAAAGTTATATAATAGAGGATGAGGGGAGGCATCCTCGGCGCGCGAGTGTTCTCTCCAGGCGATGAGCGGGTCCTCCACTCCACCGAGCCCAACCTGAACAAAGTGGCGGTAGATCCGTAACTTTGCCGACACGAGGATGGTCAGGGCCTCGTCCTCAAGGCCGGACCCGAAGATCCAAGCCTGCAGGTCAGGGGGCCGCCCGTTGATGTTGAAGGCCTCCCGGACGAGGGGCCTGATGGACTGGCAGCTCCAGTAACGGTGTCCCAGGGAGCAGTCGACGGACCCGCAGGCAGGACAAGAGGAGCCGGCCGAGGCAGGATGGGCCGGGTGGGGAAGAGCATGGAGGGCCAACTTGAGGGCGGCATCGGCCTCATGGCCCGAGAAGGCGCAGCGCCGTAGCGAAGCCCAGTCAACCTTGGCCGGTGGGCTGATGGTAGCTGCCCATCTCGCCAGGTACCGGGAGATCGGCGTGGCCGTAAGGCGCGGACGATCCAGGGCCCGTCGGGCCGAGCGGGTCGTGAGGCCGAGGAACGGCTTGGCCGTCCCGCGCAGCACCACAGCCCCAGCCAAGGTAGTCTCCCAGAAGATCTCATCCTGAACGTTCTCAGCCACCACCCTCTGGCAGAAGGCGGCGAGGGCCGCGGCGTCAGCAAGGGCGGAGCGCGTAGGGCGAGCGATGTGGGGGTCCCCTAGGTCTCGGACTCGGGCCCCGACCCAGCGCGCGGGAGCCAGGAGGTCGGGAGGGCGAAGGAACCGGCAGCCGCCGACGATGGGAGGGTCCAGCAGCTGGGACGTGGGGACCATAGTGTAGCCCAGAAGCTGCTGGATTGCCTGCCTGCAACCCAGACAGCTCCTGGCCGTCCGGGCGGGCCAGACGAAGAGCTCCCAATGAACTTCCGTCTGGTTTCCATCAATGTCCACGGGCTTGCCGCTCGCGAGAGGAGCATCGAACTCTACCACTTCCTGAGCCAACATCACATAGACGTCGCCTTTGTCCAGGAGACCAACGCCTCGTCTCTGAACGCTATTCAAGATCTCTGCCTAAGCTACAGCGTCGTGATCGTGCCTCCTACAGCCATCAGGGGTTCGGGCCTCACCTGCGTCTTCGCGCCGGGGTTCGCTGCGACCATTGCCCAGCCACATCTCCATCGCTTCCTTCGACCTGTACGGCCAGGAAATGAGCGTTATAAACTGCCAACTCTCTCATATTCCTCGCGAGCGGCACCAGCAGCTGCAGATCATCGCAGCAACCGCTGTCCATGAGAACTCGTGGATGTTGGGCGACCTCAACATCAATGAGGAAAGCACGAGCGACACAGCATCCGGCTCGATGGAGGCCCTCTCCGAGCTACTGGATCAGACAGCCCTCGTCGATGCGGCCACCCTCTTCGACACCGCCTACATTCCAACCAGAGGGGCCAGCTACGGGAGCCGTGTTGATGCCTCTCGCCTGGACAGGGTCCCTCTCCCTTCGAGCTTCGCGGATCGTGTCGTCCAGCACAATACCATCCTGTCCTTCTTCAGCTCGGCGTGCCTCCTTCACCTCGCCAACCCTGCGTGGCTGCAATGCTACGCAGCCGGTCTTCAATCAAGGCTGTGCTGCTGGCGGAGGTGAGATCCCTCAACGTCCCTCGCGTCACTGACGACGGCCACATCGTTCGGGTCAGGCTCGAAGCTGCTTCGACGGAAGTGGACTGCCCACCACTGCCCGACCTCGGGCGCGCGCTTCGCATGCGTCAGCCTGCAAGAACGAACTTCCGCGACGAATAATCTTCGACGAATCATCGAGGGTACATAGTTACGATGCAGGGTCTACTCTACCTTCGAGCGTCACTTCGCTAGCCAGTCGTGCGACTCCAATGCCGCTACAGAATTCATCCGGGGGACGACGACCCCCCTCATCCTCGAAGAGGACGATCCCCTGCTCCGCTCCGAGATCTCCGATGCTCCGACCTCAACTACTCCTCTGCAAGTTGACGAAGCAAACATCGATGAAGATGCCCTTGAACAACAGTTATAAATGCAAAAAAAGCCGAGAATACCACATGTAATAGCCGAAGATGAAACAGACTGTATGTTGCTCTGCCGAAAACTGATAGACCTGTACGCAAAAAAAATTCCAATGCACGAACTCTGAAAATAAGCCGATCATTAAGGTTTAAAATATTTCAGACTTTAAAAAATTGGCGATTACGTTTTTAAAGATAATAGGAGTTAGCCTTATAGACTCCAAGAAGAGAAACCACTTAAAGCGGTATTAAAGGGTGTAACAACAGCCTTCCAGACTGAAAATATAGCGATAGAACTTGTTACAATGATATTTATTGAAACTACTGTGATGAGACTTCATGAACAATCTCTTAAAGATTAATGAATATAGTACCAGTAGAAATATTAAAAACAAACAAATTAAGAAAATTTACTGAATATCTAAATTTCTCTATCAAAAAATTGTTATGGAAACTTTCAGAACACAAAACAAACATAATAACTCAATGTTTCAACTGCCAGGGTTTCGGCATGGTCAACACACATACTTAACTGCTTCCTGAAACCAAAGTGCGTTAGCTGTACTGAGGATCATCACTCAAAGAACTGTCCAAGAAAGTCAAGACAGTTTCCCCCAAAGTGTGCAAATTGTGAAGCTCACAGGGTTAATTACCGGGAATGCCCAAAGTTTCTAAGAGTATAATAACAGCAACAAAGATACCCTGGACACTACCAATTTAGCAACACAACTCATATTCCAAAAAGTTTGAAAATCGGCCAAAAATTGTTGCAGAACCAAAGCTATGCTGAGGTTACAACAAGAAAAACTGCTCGTTCTTATACTAAGGACCTGTGTGAAAAATATGCAGGTGTAATCAAAACATATCTACAATGAATTTCATACTAACTTTTAAAATAGGTACTTGTAATTGTAAAGGAATCATATCAAAGAATGAAAATGTTTACACTTTTATAACTCGATAGAGGTTGCTCTGCTCAGTGAAACCCGTTTTAAAACCTCAATTGACCTAAATTTTAGGAATTATTTAGCCATTATAACTGACTGAATCACATGAAAAGGTGGGGGAACAGCCATTATTATAAAATCCTTTATTGAATATAAAAATATTCAGATTCAAACTTTAGACTTGGAAAATACCTTAATTTTGATCACCAAGATGGAAAAACCCCTCTTACAAATATCTGTGATTTATAAAAAGCCTGATACACCAATATTGGAGAAAATGTTTATTCTAGTCACACAAAACAACCATGCAACAATCGCTGCAGGAGACTGGAACTCAAATTACCCTCTTGGGATAAAGAGATTCTAATAACAGTGGAATTGGCTACACAATTTATCTGAAAGAGAAAACCTCGACATTGTCGCACTTTCTTCACCCACACACTACAGTCCACTCGGCAATCTTGATTTCTTAGACTTCGCTGTTTTTAAAAACATTCCCTGGACCCCTAAGGCCAGAGATACTGAAGACTTGTCATCTGACCATCTCCCTGTAAACTTGAATTGAATTCTTCAAAGGATGAATTCACAACTAGGCCCAGCCAAGTAACTGATTGAATTCATTTTCAAAAGGTTTAATTTTCACATCGCCCCATAGACTCCCCTTGAAAACTGAAGTAGACATTGATTGAGCAATTGAAATTTTAAATGAGATAATTAATAGCTATTTCTAAAACACTAAGGTCTCATCCTCCAAATTTGACCGAGAACCCACATACTAAGGCTTTTTTAATAAAGGAGAAAATGAAGCTCGGAAAATATGACATCATGTCGCAAATACTGCTGATATAAGAAAAATGTATCGCCAAAAAAGAATCATTCAGAAGATGCGGAAGAGCCGATGAGAGACTATCAACTACTGTTACCCATGGAACAATATTGGCTCCATTTCTGGCAATAATAAATGTAAAACAGTTACAGGGGATGAAATCCAACATTTTCCAGAAGCATCTAGAGTGGCATTGAATGATTTTATGTTGATGATTTGATAACAGGTGCACAAACTATTGCAGAAGCGGAAGAACTGAGAGACCAATTAAAAGGCTTGCTGGCGAATGAAGGTTTCCCTTAAGAAAATTCAAATCAAATCGCCAAGAACTTGGGCCCCACTTCGAAGAAATGAGAAATATAAGAAAATAAAATTGTAAAGCAGCTCTATAACGAAGATTTTGGGGATTTGGGATCATTCGCAAGACACGTTTAGAATTCATATAGATCAACCCAACAAAGTTGTCATCAAAAGAGATATTTCCAATATTGCAAGGATATTCGACCCAATTGGTCTTTTTAACCTGATCACATTGACTCTAACAATGATGCAAGAAGTATGGAAATATAAGACTGGTTGGAATTATTGCATTCCGAGCAATATTAAAGAAGAATGGGAAAATTTTAGACTGACATATTGGAATTAGCCGATTTGAATATTCCGAGATGTACGACTTCACGGATTTTGTGACGGCTTGAGTGTGGCTTTTTATGCTAATTGCTACCTAAGAACAGTCCCTCTGGATGGTCAGGTCTATATTACCATTCTAGCGGCAAAACTAGAGTAGCCCGTGCAAGTCTCACACTCTACCAAGACTAGAACTATGCGCAGTCCTTCTTTTGTCTTAGCTCTACACATGTATTGTGGATTCACTGAAAATTGAGATTAGTAAGACTTGATATATTTGTGGTAGGATTCTAAAATATCATTGTGTTGAATCAAATCGGATCCTCAGAGTTGGAAGACCTATATAAGTAATAGAGTTGTCAAAATACAGAAACTTTGCTGAAAAATAATATGAGGTCACGTGTCAGGAAAGGAAATCACGCCGATTGGGCCTCAAGAGAGCTGATGCCTGTGGCTTTATCAAGACATACCTTTTGGTGGCAAGGACCGACGTGGCTAAAGGACAATAATTTTGTGCACAATCAGGATAATTGCAATGACCAAAAATGCTATGAGGAATAAAGATTAGCATTGTCTTACCACGAGGCTTCAGTCAGTATGAAAGTTGTGACCAAATGTTCCACATTTAGCAAGACAGACAAAGAGAGTGAACGCTTGGTGTTTGAGATTCATCGCCAACTGTAGGGTATGGAAAAAATTAAAATGGAACATTGAGTAATGGTGGACTACAAAATGTATTGAAGAAATTTATTATATTGATTCAGGAATCAGAATTCTAAACAGAATCTAAAAAAATAATATACAGTTATAGAATAAGAGTGGAATTTTACAGCTGAATATATTTCTATGAAATGGCTTGATAGTAAAATTATTTTTAAAAATCGTTTTTCAAGGAAATTTGCCAGAATTTTGAAAACTACCTCCAGGGCATAACTTTTTCCATTAAACAAGGTAAAATCAAAATCTTGGCAAATATAACCCAGATTGGAGTCCCTCAAGACTCTATTCTTGGACCCTATCTATTCATTATTTATCTCAAGGATTTCCCTCTGCACTCAACATGCGAAATAGAGCTTTTCGCAGATAACGCAGCGATATTATCAAATTCTAAATCAATGGGACTACTATTATACAAGTTAAAAATTACATAAATATTATCACCAAACGCGGTGTAATGGATAGAAGTTAAACACCAATCCTAAAAAGACGTGGGTTATAGTTTATCCTCCAATAGACACTAAAAAAATCTAAACCATCCAATCTAAGAGTAAATTAAATACCTATTAACTAGACTGTCCACACTAAACATCTTGGAGTTACCTTGGACTCCGAATTGATTATTTATGTATTACATTTACATTACAAGGAAAGCAAATATCGCAAAAATAACACAATCAAGCCTATTCAACTATAGAGCCAAATTATATACAAAACAAAAGTTCGCCCATACAGAAGTTGTATTCTTTCAATAATAACAGACGCACTTCCAGTTTGGTGCAAATATACCCCTACAGACAAAAATAGAATGAACGGATTCATGAGAATCTGCTTTTGAGCAAGTTTTGGAGCTCCCTTCAACCTATCAAACAAGATACTGAAAGAGGATTCAAACCAACCAGATTTAAAAGAGAAGTACTAAATTTCATTAAGAAATTATACATTCAACTACAAAATTGCACTTCAAATACTTTTTATATAAGTATTGATATTAAATTCCTTTAAAATGTGTTTGAAAATATTTTCTGATTAGGAACAGTTATTCTTATGCATAAACCAATTTTTCAAATTTGACAATCAATTTATGATTTTTTTCTTTCGCACATAAAATATCTCAATTCATTTTTATCTACACACAGAGACTCATTTCACCAATATATATATATATATATTGTGACGAAGAAATAATTTATTAATTAAATTATTCAATGAAACTATTCAACAGATTATATAAATATATATTAATCTTTTATGTAAAATAATTATCAAAATATCTCTTTGCTTGCTTGCTCAAGATTCTCTAGCTGTAGATAGTTTTTGCTGACTTGTTAATAATTGCCGACTTGTCGCCGTGACGTCATCAATAAATACTTTTACATCTTAGGATATTTCAAGGCTTGATTTCTACGCTACAACTGGTGAAGAAGCTGGATCGATACCCATTCAGAAAAAAACGTAAAATTGATTCGGTTGAGCAAGAAGAAACAACCATGACCATCAAGAAAGAAGCAACAAATCAGGTAGGTTCATTTTTTATACAACATCTACCTAGAAACCCCTCAATGTTCTCTGGTGAGGGTGCTGAAGATCCCCATAACTGGTTGAAAAAGTATGAACGTGTGGCGAAGCATAACCAATGGGATGAAACACTTTGTCTCGCCAACGTTTACTTTTATTTGACCGGCACTGCTCTCAAATGGTTTGAGAACAATGAGGAGAGCATCCTGACATGGACGGAGTTCATGTCCCAGTTAAAATCAGTTTTCGGAAAAAACGAAAACTTGAGGTTACGAGCAGAGAAAACCTTAAAAACTCGCGCACAATTAAAAGGTGAAAGCACCGAATTTTATATTCAAGACGTCCTGCGCCTCTGCAAAGAGGTAGACCCTCATATGAATGAGCAAGATAAAATATCCCATTTGATGAAAGGGATAGCAGAGGAGCTCTACCAGGCACTTCTCCCAAGAGATGCACATACCACTCAACAATTCGTCACCGAGTGTCGCCGCATTGAAGCGCTACATTGTAAGCGAGTGACCCCAACCAGGTACGAGCGACTACCAAATGTGGCGTCTCTCAGTGATCATGATGACAGGGCAGATCTGTCATCTATGATTAGGCAAATAGTTCGCGAGGAGGTACAGCGAGCATTAGCCTCTCCTAGAGAAGAACCAGAAATTTCTGCAATTGAACATATGGTGCAGCAAGAAATTGAAAAAAACAATTGCGCCAATTTCTAGAAGTGTCCCTCAAAATAGAGCGCCAAGGCCATTACCAAGCCCTAGGTACGAGTTCCAACCCAGAAATTTCCAACCTAGACCGCAGCAGCCAAAACAATTAAACGGAAGACGCGATACCAACGAATGGCGAACCACGGAAGGTAAGCCAATCTGTTTCCACTGCGGACGCCCTGGCCACGTCGTGCGCTACTGCCGTGACAGGAGGAGAGAATATGAAGAAGAACAAACTTGGAATTACAAACAGAGAGATAGGCTAGAGCCTAGAACATTCTATAATTCTCGGAGCAGCCAAGAGCCCAACGACGACCTGCCAAGAGAAAATAGACGCCGCTACCGAAGCCCCTCTCCTCACACTGGCCGAAAAGGACAATATTCGTCTCCTGATAGAAGAGCCAGCCAGTCGCCTCGCCGTTCCCGTCAGGAAAACTAGAAGATGCGTCCTATTTTGGAGGTAAGGCCGCAAAATTTATAAATCCTCCCTTATCGACTACATTAGAATTAAAAGAAAATTACATAGACATTAAAATAGAAGGAAAAATGACGCGTGCCCTCGTCGACTCAGGAGCCTCATATTCTGTCATTTCTGAGAGGTTCAGACTCAAACTAAAAAAAATAATGTTTGCCGAAACTGACGTCACATTACGAGTAGCCAACGGTAAAATTGTAAGACCAAAAGGACGCTGCACACTGAAACTGGACTTGAATGGACTACAGGAAAGCTTTGAATTTGTCGTTATGGAAGACTGTAGTCACGAAGTTATTCTTGGTTGGGACTTTTTGAAGTTATCTAGGGCGATAATTGATTCAGCTGACGACACACTCTTCTTAGAAAAATGTCTTTTTGAGGATACCCCTAAGAACAGCTCACCTCTCTACTCGGAATTGGAATATAGAATCGAACCCGCCTCTATTCAGTTAATAGAAGTAGCAAGTCGTGACATTCCTAATGATGCAATTGTGGTGGCAGAATGTCGAAAAGAGCTATTGCTGGAAAGAGAACTAACGGCTCCCTCCTCTGTCATTTCACTTACCAATAACCGAGGTAAACTTTGGGTGGTGAATTGGAGTCCATATCCGAAACTAATCCCACAGGGGATGCATGTAGCCGATAGTGCTGTCATCGAAGATAGTCAATTATGTACTCTAGCCGATTGTAACCAAGTTGAAACAGAGGCGGAACATTCTGAAGACCCAAAAACCTCGGAATTTTTTATAGATGATTCGCTTGATGAATCTCAAAAAGAAAAATTAAGAAATTTGTTAAAAAACTATACAGATATTTTCGAATTTAATAAAAGAAAACAATTCAAGGACGTCAATCTTAAACACCGAATTAACACTGGAGACCACCTACCGACCAAACAAAGACCTTACCGAGTTGCACCAAGAGAACGCCAAATTATTCAGGATGAGGTAAACAAGATGGAAAAACTTGACATCATTCAGCCCTCTGAAAGTCCGTGGGCCTCACCTGTAGTATTGATAAGAAAAAAGGATGGAAGCTGGAGATTCTGCGTCGATTACCGCCGCCTTAACAAAATAACAAAAAAGGATGTCTACCCTCTCCCAAGGATCGACGACACTTTAGACTGCTTACGGGGAGCTAGATTTTATTCTTCCATGGACCTCCAATCAGGGTACTGGCAAATCGACGTAGAAGAATCGGACCGTGAGAAGACAGCATTTATAACTCCAGATGGACTGTACGAGTTCAAAGTAATGCCATTTGGGTTATGTAATGCTCCAGCTACCTTCGAACGAATGATCGATAATCTTCTGAAGGGTCTTAAGTGGACTATTTGCTTGTGTTACCTCGATGACATCATCGTTTTTTCAGATGGCTTTGAAGAACATCTAAGACGCCTTCAACTTGTATTAAATTGCCTTAAGAAAGCCGGATTATGTCTCAATTCCAAGAAATGCAAGTTTGGTGCAAAAACTATCACGGTTCTTGGACATGAGGTGAGTGAAAATGGAATTCGTCCCGACCAAGAAAAGATTCGAGCAGTCCGCGACTTCGCTACGCCAAGGTCATTGAAGGAAGTTAGAAGTTTTCTTGGCCTTTCATCCTACTACCGCCGCTTCATACCCAATTATGCCCACGTAGCCCAACCCTTGAATGACCTTTTGAAGAAAGACTCAGCATTTAATTGGAACCAGGAAGAGCAAAATGCATTTGAAGCTCTCAAGTCAGCGTTAATTTCCGAACCCGCTCTTGGACATTTTGATTACTCATCCCCAACCGAAATACACACTGACGCAAGCAACTACGGAATAGGAGAAGTATTAGTGCAGATACAAAAGGGAAAGGAAAGAGCCATTGCTTATGCATCCAGAACCTTAAATAAGGCAGAAAAAAATTATTCAACCACAGAAAGGGAATGCCTTGCCATCATTTGGGCTATCAATAAATTCCGACCATATGTCTTTGGACAGCCGTTCACTATTGTTACAGACCACCACTCTTTGTGCTGGCTGACCAACCTCAAAGACCCATGTGGGAGGTTAGCAAGATGGGCACTTCGGCTGCAAGAGTTTGACGTCACTGTCGTGTATAAGAGCGGAAGGAAACATCAGGACGCAGACTGCTTATCAAGAAGTCCATTAGAATACAGTGAAGATATGGAGGAAGATATTCCAAGCATAGTGACTTTGCAGAACTTTAGCGAAGAGCAGATGAATGATCAAGCTCTTAGAAAAATTGCTGACCAATTACAAAGTACTCCTAATAATACCTTTGTAAAAATCGATAACACGCTCTACAGAAAAAATTATGATCCAATGGGGAAACCATGGCTTTTGGTGGTTCCACGCCATTTAAGGCAGGAATTACTGAAAAATTTCCATGATTCACCCACTGCTGGTCACCTCGGATTTACTAAAACCTATGACCGAATAAGAAAAAAGTATTACTGGCCCGGAATGTATAGAACGGTTAGAAAGTATGTGGCACACTGTTCAGATTGTCAGAGGCGTAAACATCAGCCCCAACTCCCCTAAGGGCACTTACAGCCAATACCTGTTCCTGAAGTTGCTTTTGAAAAGGTAGGAATGGATCTCCTGGGGAGATTTCCAACATCAGAAGGTGGCAACCGTTGGATTATTGTATGTACGGACTACCTAACGAAATATGCGATAACTAAAGCCCTACCCACAAGTGAATCCATGGAAGTTGCCAAATTCTTCATTGAAGATGTCATCTTAAAGCACGGCGCGCCGAGGGAATTAATCACGGATAGAGGAAGGAACTTCACATCTTCAATGATAAGTGATCTGAACAACCAGTGCAGAATAACCCATCGGAAGACGACCGCCTATCACCCCCAGACAAACGGCCTCAAGGAGAGGTTGAATAAGACCATAGCAGACATGCTGTCCATGTATGTAGATGTCAACCAGAAAGATTGGGACAGGATTCTTCCATTCGTTACATTTGCATACAACACAGCAAAACAAGAGTCAACTGGGTTCACCCCATTTTTCCTTGTACACGGGCGTGAAGCCGAGACTCCACTGGACGTGTTATTCCCCAAGTTATTGCCAGAAGACGACGATTTCATCCAAACTCTAGGGGCAAGAGCCGAAGTGCAACATCTTCGTACACATTTATTTTTAGCAAATCTTTATTGTCTTAGTAAAGTCTGATACAGCCTTTTATTGTTTATTTTCGGAACGCCAAAAAGTGACAAAAACAAATCAAAAAGGGATGATGATAACCTGCGTCTTGCAGATTAACATTTTCATAGAAACATATATATATACATATTTATTGCTAGCCATATATCACCATCTTCTCTCTTCAAACACGAAATCTCACAGGCGGTCTCCTCGCTCGAGGTGGGTTCCGCCTCAGGACAGGACCCTCCTCTTTCAAGGCCTCGGGGTCCAGCGAGCGAAGAGGCTCCAATGACTTTCCATCGTCTGTATCACTCTGAACCTCTGAATCTTGATCCGACCGCTGGCTAGTTAGTCCTGGCGACAGCGACTCCATATAACCTCTGTCTCGTACAACCTCCGAGATTATGGCACTGGGACCTGCTCCTCTTGAGTGCTCGGGTTGACGCTCTCCATCTCCACTCTCATCTTCCTCACCATTCCTCCACCTTTTTCTAATTTGATCCCTGTGATAGGCCTTTACCTGTCCGTGGATCAAAATGGTGTAGACTCTAGTTCCCTTCTTGCCCACAATTTTTCCTGGGATCCATTTATCACCACCTCTAAAGTTTTTACACCACACCAAATCATCTATCTGGAATTCTTCCAAATGGGTTCGCCGATCATACCTCATTTGCCTGGCTTGCTGGTCCCTAACTCTAGATGCCAAGCTGGGATGTATCAACGACACTCTGGTTCGAAGCGCACGCCCAATAAAGAGCTCTGATGGAGTCTTTCCCGTTGTCACATGCGGGGTGCTTCGATATGCCAGAAGAACTTTTGACAAGGTGTCTTGAATGGTGTCCCCAATTTTCCTTTTATTTTTATCCAGGGCAGTCTTAATTGTTCTAACCGCTCTTTCAGCCAAGCCATTACTTTGCGGGTGGTACGCCGGGATTAATGTTTGTTTAATTCCATTTCCTTCCAGAAAACCTTTCATTTCACTCCCAGTAAACTGAGGTCCATTATCAGATACAAGTTCCTCCGGTAACCCATAGGAAGAAAAAAGTCGCCGTAGTTGCTCAATGGTTTTGCGTGTGGTGGTCTCTCTCATTGGGATGGCTTCGATCCACTTTGAATGACTATCTACTACTATTAATAAATTAATGTTTTCCTTATTTGCAAAATCAATGTGAATTCTTTGCCAAGGTCTGGTTGACCATTTCCAGGGTTGCCATTTTCCTTTATTTGGCCCATCCTGGGATTGCTGACAGCTTCTGCACTTATTTACCAAAAACTCGATTTGGGTATCTAGATTTGGCCACCAAAAATGTGATCTTGCTACAGCCTTCATTTTGTTCATACCGGAATGAGTCTCATGAAGACAGTTCAACATTTTTATTCTGAGAGATGGTGGAATGACAACTCTCATTCCCCAAACCAAACACTCCCCATCTACAGTTAGCTCAAGTTTCCTTTGAAAATAAGGTCTGAGGTGATCAGCCACCTTTTCAGGCCAGCCTTGCTGAGTATAAAATTTGGCCAATGAGAGCACTTCGTCTTTTCAGTTTCCGTGGCAATTTCCTCTGCTGTGATCGGCAATTCTTCCACATAGGATAAAGCATAGACATTATTTAATCTTGGAATTTCTTCACAGCCCACAGGAAAACGTGACAGAAGATCTGCATTCCCATGGTCTTGAGTTCTTCGAAATTTAATATCGTAAGTATAAGCTGACAAAATAAGCGCCCAACGCTGCAATCTTGAAGTAGATAAGGTGGGGATTCCTGATCTGGAGCCCAAAATGGTCACCAATGGCTTATGGTCTGTAATAAGAATAAATTTTCTTCCATAAATAAATTGATGAAACTTGGTAACTCCATAAATAATGGCTAGAGCCTCCTTCTCAATCTGAGAATAATTTTGTTCTGCTACCGATAAAGTCCGTGAGGCAAACATAATCGGTCTCTCCTGGCCTTCTATAATATGTGACAACACAGCGCCCACTCCAATCTGCGATGCATCAGTGGCCAAACACAATGGCAAAGTCGCATCATAAGGGACTAGCACCCTCTCCGAGGTAATGCTATTCTTGCACTTGTCAATGGCCTCTCCACATTCCTTTGTCCAAACCCAAGGACGTTTTTTGTGAAGAAGCTCATGAAGAGGCTTCAAAAGCTCTGGCAAATTGGGTATGAACTTCCCATAAAAGTTTACCAAACCAAGAAATGACCTTAATTCAGAGATATTCGTAGGCGTTTTGGCCTTCTGTATTGCTTGTACCTTATGATCTAAAGGTCTGATGCCCTCTTCCGTGACAAGATGTCCTAAATATTCAATTTCTTTTTGCAAAAATAGGCATTTTTCTTTCTTTAGTTTGATATTATACTTCGCCAAGCGAGCAAATATAGTCTTCAACAACGCCAGATGTTCTTCAATTGATGCTGTGGCTATAAGGACATCATCAATATAACAAATTACGCCTCCTATACCCGACAAAACCCTATCCATTACAGATTGAAAATAACTGGGCGCATTTGCCAATCCAAATGGCATTCTCTTAAACCTGAAAAGCCCTTTATGAGTATTTATCGTTAGTAACGGTCGGGTGCCTGGGTCCACCTCTAATTGCAGATAAGCGTTCCTCAAGTCCAATTTAGAAAAGTATTTTCCCTTGGCCAATGTGGAGAATAAATCTTGCTGTGTGGGAAGGGGATAGGCCGCAGTGTCCAAATATTTATTTAGAGTTACCTTGAAGTCGCAGCAAATTCTGATCTCTTTATTTTTCTTCGGCACTACAACCACTGGAGTGGCCCATTTACTGCTCGCCACCTCACATAGATAACCCTTAGCCACCATTTTGTCTAATGCTTCAGTAACTGCTGGCCTAATGGCGAAAGGCACCGGACGAGCCTTATGGAAAATTGGATTCACATCACACATGTTTACTGAAAATGTGAAACCTTTTATTGGTTCAGTTGTCTCCACAAATAGGGCTTGATTTTCCTTCAAAATTTCCTCAATGGTAATTTCCACAGGCATATGTTTTACCGCGAAACAGCCCAATTTCAATCTATTTATCCATTCTCTTCCCATCAAAGCCCTCTTTTCTCCTTTCACCACCAACGCTCTAAGTTTGTAAGTAATATCTTGACACTCCACTTTGACATTGATTTTACCCAGAATGGGTACCACGGTACCATCATAAGTTCTTACAATAATACTCGCTTTTTCCAATTTCAAGTGTTGAAGACTATTTTTAAAATCCTTTTCTGATATCAGTGTTAGACCACTACCCGTATCCATTTCAAATTTAATAAAGTTTCCTTCTACTTTTAACTCCATCAGATAGGGAGGGTCACTTGAGGCAAAATTAATTTTATACTCAGGTATCGTCACGCTTATAATTTTCTGGACATACTCTTCCTCCTCTTCTTGGTCTCCTATCTGATGTATATTTCCCGGCTGATTCTGATGTTGCCTTAGATTTCTTCTACTGCTCCAACATATTGAGGCAATGTGTCCTTTTTTATTACACTTAAAGCATATCGCCTCCTTAAATCTACATAGTTCTTTATGCTGTTTACCACAATGTTTACATTTGCCATTCTGGAAATTTGATTCAACCTTTCGTTCCATCCTCAACTTATCTACACAATCTTCACCCTGCTCCAAGTGAAATAATTTTGTATTTTTCTCGGCCGCTTCCATAGATAATGCTATCTCAATTACTTTAGCTAAAGAAATGTCGCCCTCCGACAAAATTCTATTTTGTATTTTGGCATTATATAATCCACAAACCATTTTATCACGTAAAGAATCCTCCAGAAAATTTCCAAAGTTGCATGAGGAAGCCAAACGCTTAATTTCCACCAAGTAATCCGAGATGCTTTCTTCCTTTAATTGCATTCTTTTAAAAAAAATGAACCTCTCTACTACAATTGAGCGCTTTGGAGAGAAGTGCCTTTTCAAGATATCTATTAGGTTATCAAAAGTTTTATCTTTAGGTAGAATAGGACTGCACAAATTCTTCAAAACACCATATGTTTTACTTCCCATGAGGGTTAGGAGATAAGCCTTTTTCTTCTCATCCCCTGCCTCCTCCAATATGAGAAACTGTTCCAATCGTTCATAAAACGTTTCAAAAGTTTCAGTTTCCTCATTATATTCCTTAAATTGGTAACTAGCCATTTTTTTTCACTCTTTCTTAAATTTGCATCCTAAAACTTTGCAATTTGTGTCTTTTAAAATTTACTTTCAATTATATGCAAAATCAAAGATATTTTCTAAAAATATTTACTTCAAAATTCGAGGGTACTTACTCTTATATCCTCGTCGCCAAATGCAACATCTTCGTACACATTTATTTTTAGCAAATCTTTATTGTCTTAGTAAAGTCTGATACAGCCTTTTATTGTTTATTTTCGGAACGCCAAAAAGTGACAAAAACAAATCAAAAAGGGATGATGATAACCTGCGTCTTGCAGATTAACATTTTCATAGAAACATATATATATACATATTTATTGCTAGCCATATATCACGAAGAAGCACGAAAACTGGCACGTATCCACTCCATGAGATCTCAAGATAGCAATAAACAACGCTATGACGCCCATCACAGAAATATAATTTATCAGCCTGGAGATCTTGTATGGATCTTTATCCCTGTGCGTAAAGTGGGATATTCGGAGAAACTAATGAGACGTTACTTCGGCCCATACAAAGTAACCCGAAAAATATCTGATGTGACCTATGAAGTTGAAACATTCGGAAACCAGCAAGGTCGTCGTAAAACAAAAGATTTAGTTCACATTTGTAGGATGAAACCATATTTAAACCCAGAGGACCAGGAGGACCACCTAGAAGAGGACCCAGAAGATGACTCGACAAACTTCCAGGAAGAAGACATCCCCACTGAACGAACACAACAACCACAGACCCGCGTAGAGATCTCAGGCCCTATCACCCGTTCTCGAGCCTTGAGACTGAGGATGTAAGTCTCCTTCTGAGCATCGGGTCGATGCTCTTTATAGGAGGAGGCTATGTGACGAAGAAATAATTTATTAATTAAATTATTCAATGAAACTATTCAACAGATTATATAAATATATATTAATCTTTTATGTAAAATAATTATCAAAATATCTCTTTGCTTGCTTGCTCAAGATTCTCTAGCTGTAGATAGTTTTTGCTGACTTGTTAATAATTGCCGACTTGTCGCCGTGACGTCATCAATAAATACTTTTACATCTTAGGATATTTCAAGGCTTGATTTCTACGCTACAATATTATATATATATATATATAAATACACGTATATTTCATTCAAAGATAAAGTACTGTATAAGAGACACTTGTAATTTTAGGAAAATAAGATATAATTATCCTAATCCTTTATTTTAATGAATACAATGCGTTACCATTTTCGAACGTTATAAAAAATATATAAATTAAAATTTAACACCTACTTTTATTTTGAAATTTGATTGTAGTCCAGAGTGTATGTGTTTCTACTATTTTTTTTTCAAACAAGTCAAATGTTTCAAATTATTTATATTTAATTTTCAAATTATAGGAAATTTCTAAATAGAATTATAGTAAATTAATGTTCTTTTGAATTGAATCTAATATAAATTGCCACATTTTTTTCATTCGAAACAATTATTTTATCCTACTTTGGTTATTTACTAACTACATCCGATGTCGCTACTATCATTCATTGACTAACACGCCTATATAACTAACGAAAATACCCGGTAACGTAGTATCTGTTAATTATAATTTATAACTTTATTTATATTTGCAAAGGTAAATAACAATAAGCGCCAAAATATATTTTACAAATCTAATCGGCTTTTAAATGGTAAGCCTGGACATATTTAATTTTATAAGTCGACGATAATGTTTGTTTGTGTGCTACGTTGTACATAATATTTGTATTCAGAGGAATTTAAACAATTTTATTTACAAATAAGAATTTTTCTATTGAATATGTATTCATAGACCGACATAGCAAATATGTTAGCAGTTAGAGTGGATTTTACAAATGTCAGGGTAGCCTAGCAGACTAAATGCCCAGAGGTTCACGCGTGTGGGTTGACATGTACGTATGAACTTGTTATGAGACGATGACAGTAATTTTAGTTCCACTAGTGTCAAGCATTAAAAATATATTGTGTTACAAAATAATTTTGAAAATATAGTATTTTTTATTTCAAAATATAATATCTTCACATTTAAGAAATTAAAACAATCTATTTTCCCTCCTTTTTTCTTTCTGCTAATAGTGAACATTACATTTAAAGTATATTGTGTGCTTGTTAACTGTTTTTCTAAAAAAAATAGCTTTCAAATATTGATATAATTGTATTCAAACAGTCCTTCCAAAACATGAACATATATTATATGAGTAAAGCTTGAGACAAATAACACTAGTTTAAAATGTGAAATATCAAATCAGTAGTGAAATTTGTCATTGAATATATTTAATTTTACTAAACGTAATTTGATTTGCCATTTAAATCAAGATGATACTATGAAAAAGTGTGTTAGCCAGGCCAAAAGCCTGAGTAAGTATAACCCTTTAGTCAGAACAGCTAAATTAAGAAAAGGAAAATGAATTATCAAACCAAAAAAAACAGATTAGGCAGTTTATAACCTTAATCAAAAACTCAACCAAAATAGACAACTTTGGTTTATCTACCTGTGTTTGGTTTTAGGAACATTATACAGTAGAAGTTCCAAATTTACATAACCTCCACACTGGAGATGGTACCACATATATCATGATGACATTGGCTTTGTGGTAATGAATCTATAGTTATGATTTAATAAGTGATATTTTTAAAGATGGTGTCATTTCCTTGAGCTCAGTGTAGTCAGAATGAAGTAAAAGGTCGGCTGACACATAGGTTGTTTCAGTTTTGGGATTTATTTAGTGCATTGAGAGAAGACTCCCCCGCTATAAAGGACACCTATTCTACAATGGACTTTTTTTTTCTATTGACAAAATTACTATTTTTTCCAAATAGCAACTCTCTGGCAAGAGGGCACCTTCTCTTAAGGACACTTTGGTTCTGTAACTAGCTGTCCTAGGTTCTACAGTATTAGCATCAATTTCATTATATAATATTCTATATACAGTTACGAGCGTCATTCTTCGTCGCCTCTGTCACGGTTTGCTTTTTTTTTGGAATGGCGCCTTCCTATTGGTCGGCTACGATCACGCCACCTTTGCCCCCCCCCCCCCCCCCCCCCATTTTTGTAACTATTGTGTTGGAGCGGGTCGCTCCTTAAATAAATGCATATATTAGTTAATAACCAAATGGAATCCTCTCTTTCTTTTTCCCAGTAAGAGACGCCTACGGAAGCCAACAGTACATAGACAGATAAAGCACATAGGCTATAGTTATTAACTAACATATGCATTTATTTAAGGCGCCAAATTATAATTGTTACAAATAGTATTTGAATCAAAACATTCAATCGGGTAAAACACGGGTGTTGCCCGGGTTATTCGGCTAGTGCATCATAATAAAGGAGTGTTTTATAATTAGATTCCGCAGTACTAGGCATGTAACAAGAGTGACCATATGGCATCCTACAAGAGGACTCATAAATTCTGCCAAATGTTTTTATGCATCTATTAAAGGAAGAAGTACCTTCTTCCCACATGAATACCATGTTCTGTAAAATTGTAATGAAGTTAAGCCTATAATCTAATCTTGTTTACACTTTGTGTCCAAAACAGCATTTGGTAGACCTGGCTTATATTGCTACACTAGCCGAATGACCCGGGCAACGCCCGTGTTTTACCCGATTGAATGTTTTTATTCAAATACTATTTGTTACAATTATAAATTGGCGCCTTAAATAAATGCATATGTTAGTTAATAACTATAGCCTATGTGCTTTATCTGTCTATGTACTGTTGGCTTCCGTAGGCGTCTCTTACTGGGAAAAAGAAAGAGAGGATTCCATTTAGTTATTAACTAATATATGCATTTATTTAAGGAGCGAACCGCTCCAACACAATAGTTACAAAAACGAAGAAGCGAGTGGGGGGGGGGGCAAAGGTGGCGTGATCGTAGCCAACCAATAGGAAAGCGCCATTCCAAAAAAAAAAGCAAACGGTGACAGAGATGAAAAATTATTAAGAACACATGACGCTCGTAACTGTATATAGAATACCTCATAAGGCCTTGTGTAACATAGCAGCTACAGTACTAATGATACTGTGGTATACAGATTGGAATTTTCTGAATTGGCAGGTATTGTGACTTATGTTGGCAGAAATTATCAACAAATGTATTGTTGTATGTATTTTAAAAAAGAGGTGCCTTTTCAAATGTATATTTATGGAGTTAATTCTGTGATTGAGATTATTTTGTAGCTCAAGTTTATTATCTAGAGATGCTCTGGTTCTAGTTATCTATTCTAGTGAAGTTCTATCAATCTAGGTAATTAAAGGAAAGATATAGCTAATTCATAAAGGATGAGATTCTGTGTATATAAATATTCCTCACAATTTCATTGGAAAATATTGGAAATGGGATAATTTAATGTTCTACAAAGGGGGATCAATAAATAAGGTGAATTATCTTATTTCTTAAAAATTAAAAAAGCACAAATAATTTAAACCACAGAATATTAAAATATAACATCGAGAGACTATTTAAGGTGTTCTGTTCTTTTTTCCCACGCGCGGCGCGAGACTTATAAATAAACTAAAATGGAAGCTCCCTTGAAGGATTGCACCACGCTTGAACAACGTGCAGTTATTCGTTTCTTGAATGCAGAAGGTATTCAACCATCTCAAAAATGCCAAAGAATGAAAAATATCTATGGTGAGTCTTGTTTGTCTCAAAAAAACATTTATAAATGGGTTAACGAGTTAAAAAATGGACGAATTACATGTTCCTCAGGTCTCAACATTCGGCCGGTAAAGTTTTGTTAACAATTTTTTGGGATGTTGATGGACCAATCTGTCTGTGATGAACAGCGACCTTTATTGTGACATTCTTGTAAATAATCTAAAGCCCGGTATAAGAAACAAAAGAAGAGGGAAGCTTAGTAAAGGTGTTCTCTTCCTTCATGATAATGCAAGGCCGCATACATCATGTAAAACTGTATCTACAATCATTAAATTAGGTTTTGAAGTTTTAGAACACATCCTGCATATAGTCCAAACCTAGCCCCCTCTGACTATTACCTTTTTGGACTACTAAAGAAGGAGTTAAAGGGAAAGCGATTTGACTCGGATGAAGATGTCCAGAAAGTGGTGCTAGATTTTTTTCACACGCTTCCTAAGAGTGCCTATAAAGAGGGTATTTACAAGTTGCCAGAACGATGGAGACGATGTATAGTAAGCCAAGGTGATTATTTTGAATAAATCAAGTCCTAATTTTTAATATCGTTCTTATTTTTTTAAAATAAATTATAATTCACCTTATTTATTGATCCCACCTTGTATTTTCTTTTTCTAACAAAACCTTTAATTGTCCTTGCATCAATGGAAAAAAAATTGAGAGAGCCTGGCTCATCGATTGTGAACCCTCCCAGCAGTGTTTTGGCAGTTTAATTCACCATACCACTCTAATATTGTATTCTGCTTCCGTCACTCAATAAGAATTCTTAGTTAAGTAAACTCTCTATCTCTATAGACATATGTAGAAGCTTTGCATATTTGCATCAAACATTGCTCTTCTGCGTGCAATTAACAAAGGGAAGACAGTTAGACCTAAACTAAACAGAAGGAATGCCTTCTGAGAGGGAGGGTAGTAATAGGTTATTTGTTTTGAAATAGAATAAAATCACACTTCCTTTAAACAGATGGTTTGTTAACTCCTTCTACCTAGAGAAAGGTTTTCCAAAATATAGATATACAGCTATAGTGCATGTGTATCCCCAATTGTAAACATTATTTAACAAAAAACACCATCAAAAGTCTCAAGCTTTACAAGCTTGACACCCTGATATGAGTGGAGATAAGAAAGAAGAAGATATATTTTAAAATTGCCCCCTTGGCAGAGCTGACTGCTACAGGGCGCATCCCCAGGTGGCGGATAGGGGAACAACCTTCAGATATGAAGGCCAGCTGTAAAGCAAACAGAATAACTCTGACGAATAAGCAGTTGCAGACAAACAACAGCATTGTTAGAAAGAGGAGAAAGTCCTCTTTAAAAATCCTGAGTTCAACTGACCCGGTTAATAGACCTCAGCAAGGGTTGCTCACCAGGCATATAAGAGGAGATGCGTCAGTACTCATGTTAGAGTCAGCAGCAAAGACTTCCATGTTAGGAACGGCCTCAAACTACATGCAAAGTCAGACTTTCACCAAAGTGTGCCTGGATCATGGGGCCATAATCAAGGAAAGCTGCGTCCATACACCCCATTCTATGATGGAATTTGTGTAATTTTTGCACAAGGGGATAAGGAACAACAGAAAAAATTAACATAAAATTGCCAAAAACACACTCACTTTGTATTAAATACACAAGACTCGAATATATATGACTGTTAAGATTCTCAAATCTGATCCCTGCACACTTCTTATATCAAAATTCAAAACTATTTTAAAGGCGTAAGATTCTTTTTGATATTAAACAATTTCTACTGCCCTTACTGCAATGGAAAAATTAATGAGAGGGCCTGGCTCATCAGTGGTGAACCCTCTCATGGCACGCTAGTGCATCACATTTCTTATATGTTGGTGAAATTGTAATCAAGAGTAAAGTGGTATTCTACAAATGTTCCATTTTACCAAAATGTAAATAATTGTAGGAATAAGTGTTAAGCAATCTAGGTTTTTTTTAAATGTCTCTCTAGATTTATTGTTGTTGGTCATTATATGTAGCTCTAAAAGCCCTCTTCTGTTATAGGCAGATAACTACATATGTAACAAGTTATCTCCAGTGTTATCTGTTGCTTATCCTGCTGAGACAATGAGGGATGTTACTGATCATGTTACAGGGGTAAGGAGTATGTATATTGCTGGAAATTTGAACTATTCATGTTTCTGGGTTATATTAATCTCCTGAAGCAAATTCATAAAAAGCATAAAATCATAATCAAAGGTTTAAATTTTTACTATTTTGCCTTTCACATGTGTAGACATGTGGTGCGCTTACAGAAAAAAAAAAGCAGTCGCTAACTACCCACCATGATTATCATGGCCTGTACCACCACATGTACTGGGGATAAGAAAAAAAAAAAAAAAACTATTTTGCCGAGAATTTTTGAGCATTACTGTCCTTCCACTGGAGAAAATGTTCGAAAGCGCTCAGCAAAATAATAAAAACTTAAACCTTTCGCCTTATGATTTTGTGCTTTTTATCTATTTATGTTTCTTTTACAATAAAATAATTTTCTACTGCCCTTACTGAAATAAAAAAAATAATGGGAGGGCCTGGGTCATCAGTGGTGAACCCTCCAATTGGTTTTGCCAACTTAATCTACCATACCGCTATATTGAACTGTTTTGCTTTTATACCGGTACTAAAGACAAACTCTTGGAAAATATTTTTTTAAAATGAATTATGGACATAAGCTTTGAGGAAAGTAGAAATACATATAAATATATGAAAAAACGAAAGAAAAAATAAAAGATAAAAAGATCAGGTGTTGAAATCAAAAATAAAAATGGCATATCCTGACCAGGAGCACATGTGCTTTGGCTTTGGGTTGGCTAAATATCAGGGAACAGGCTAAATCAATGTTTAGTTGATTTCTGTTCCACCAGATGGCGCTCTGCCTTCTGTAAAGGACATGTGCTCCTGGTCAGGATATGCCATTTTTATTTTTGATATAAATATATATACCTGCTTCAAGCATTGCTCTTCCACAAACAACAAATAAAAGTCTTTTAGACCCAAAAATGCATCAAGCTTATATTAAGTCTAAAATATCTTTTTTTCTTGCTTGCGGAAGATCAATGCTCGAAGCAGGTACAATATAACCTCGTTAATTCGACACACGCCAATTCGACACCCAGCGATAATTCGACCATATTCTGATGTCCCGACCTTCGGCCTATCAAATAACAAACCGTAATTCGACAATATTGATAATACAACACTTTTGATAGTTCGACCATTTTAAAATTCGAATTTTGACAGTTGAATGTTTTTTTACATACAACTTTACAGCTAAAAAGGTTTTACGGTGGTGGCAGGCGCTGATAGGATCACGCATGCGCACTTTTGGTTAGTTTAAGTTTCACCGTGCAGTTTTGTTGCATAATTTCACGAGTGTTGTTGTTTTTTTTACGCGGGAATTTAGGCATCGTGCGCTAATTGATAATATTATTTTATTTTTAATTTTCAGCATTGAAATATTTTAGTTATTTTAAAATTTACAAATAATTACCTTTTAAATAAATAAATCTTCATAAAATGTAGCCACAATGATTATGATAACATTGTATTTCAATATTCCATTTCCTTGTTATTATAAAATATTTAAATACAAAATCAATAACACCTGCAGCAGCAGTGGATGGCTTTAATACAATAAAATCTCTTTGTTATTTAAAAGACATTTTAGAGGAAGAAAGACATGCACGTCTTTTAAAAATAGACCATTTGGAATACATCCTGAAAAGAATTCCAGAGCAAAAACAGACATCTATAAAGGAATTTTTTGAAGATCATGATTCTTTTTAAATAATATTTTTAAATTTTCTTTTTATTTTCCATATTTATTTCCTTTCAACTGCCCTTCTTCAATTAGAATAAATTATTATTTGTAATTATTTATGTTTCAAAAATATGTATTAATGCTATTTTGTCCCTGATACTAAAAGTTGATCATGAAAAAAAAAAAAAAGAAATTACAAAAAAAGTACACACACAATGGTTTCAATTAATATCATTAATTTATATTACAAACCTATTTTTAAAAAATATTATTTTAGCGAGTTAGATGATTAGCTAATCATCTAACTTTAATTCAACACTTCCTTTAACCCTCGAGCGCGCATGCTAAAAATGTAACCTACTTGCTCACGCTGGGTGAAATATACCCGATATTATAATTATATATTTTGAACATAAATATTATCTGAGGAAAAACAAAACCATTTCTATTTCAAAGTAACAACATTTTAATTTTCAAAAAAAGGCAATTATTAATAAAATATTTTTATTTTTTACACCGATTAAACATTTTAAAAATTATTCTTGAATAATGCTCAAAATTGGTAGTGGTATATATAAAATAGGAATCTATTGCTCCTTTCCAATATTAAAAATATAAAATTCCTTGAGGAAAATTAAAACAAACTTTTTACAATCATTGTAAACTGCAATTGTATGTTCTTTATAAATTGGCTTTTCACATTTATGGCTCAAATTCGAGCTCTTCCAGTCCTTACTGGAGGGACACTCTACATCTGGTAGGAAGCTTTATTTTGCGGTTCCTGACCTTCTTGATGACTTGAAGTGCCTTCTAAAAATGAATTGAAATAAATATTTAGATTATACATTTATGATTTCAATTAACTTATCTGTAAAAAAAAAAAAATATTTTTTTTTTTTACTTAGTCCTCTAGGCAGTGAAGAAATACTTTTTCTTTGATTTAGTTTCTCTTTGATGAGTTCAAGGGCCAAACATTTCAAGAATTTTCTTCTAAAGAGCTTCTAAAGGTGTATTTTAATTTTTTTGCTTCTTCACCTTTCAAGCCTAGTAAATGTGTAATGACATTAGGCGTTCTCAGCTTTACTGTTTGTGAAGGACAATTTTTGGACCATTTGGTTTTCGAGACTCTCCCTATATAAAATATCCCACAAAATTCCCATATTTGAATATATTCCAGTGTCACTTCCTGAAAAATGTTCACTTAGATGATTTTCTTCAATATCACCTTCTACAATAGTCTCTTCTTGATCTAATAAACATGACCTTCTTCCCTCCATTTTATATAGAATTATAGGCTGATAAATATATCAACCTATTATAGTTATTTTTTAAATTATTAATTCAAATTATTTCTCTCTATCAAAAAAAAAAAAATTATCAAAGAAAAATTCAATAAAAAAATTAGTGAGTGTGCGCACCGGGTGATTTTTACCTGACAGTGACAACAAATGGAATTTCAGTATCAGCTGTCAAAATGTGAAACCAAACCTTTAGACTAGATGATGAGTCAGGAAGCTAAATGAAACCACATCTCCGCCAACCAATTTTTTATTGGTTAATTCTCCATTCAAATGTTGCCATGGGTAATTTTCACCCGGCGCGCGCAATGCCTGGTTAATTAAACCGAAAGCTCTGATCCCTTGGGGTGTTGAATTAAAGAGGTTTGACTGTATATATATTTATATATTTTTTATATTTCTACTGTCCTCAAAGCTTATGTCCATAATTCATTTAAAAACCTTTTCCAAGAGTTTGTCTTCAGTATTCTATATACAGTTACGAGCGTCATGCGTCATCTCTGTCACCGTTTGCTTCTTTTTTGGAATGGCGCTCTCCTATTGGTTGGCTACGATCACGTGGCTACGATGGCGCCCCCACTACGCGAGACACTTTGTTTTTGACTTTGCCCCCCCCACTCGCTTTTTGGTTTTTGTAACTATTGTGTTGGAGCGGGTCGCTCCTTAAATAAATGCATATATTAATTAATAACTAAATGGAATCCTCTCTTTCTTTTTCCCAGTAAGAGACGCCTACGGAAGCCAACAGTACATAGACAGATAAAGCACATAGGCTATAGTTATTAACTAATATATGCATTTATTTAAGGCGCCAATTTATAATTGTAACAAATAGTATTTGAATCAAAACATTCAATCGGGTAAAACACGGGCGTTGCCCGGGTCATTCAGCTAGTACTGGTATAAAAGCAAAATAGTTCAATATAACACTAGAGTGGTATGGTAGAAACCACTGGGAGGGTCCACCACTGATGAGCCAGAGGCTCTCCCATTATTTTTATCATTGCAGTAAGAGAAATAGAAAATTGCTTCAATGTAAAAGAAACATCATAAATAGTTCAAATTTTTCCACACATAGATGGGGCACTAATGCATCAAATGTATATCCCCAAACACATTGACTATTGGCTCATCCATTGATGAGATCCACTCATCCCCAGCAGACACTATCAAAAGCTTCAAGATCTACAGGCTTAATGCCTTAATATGATTGAGTGGAAATAAGAAAGAAGAAGAAGAAACACAAGGTAATAAGACCAAATCCAAATAAATAAATAGTGTGTGACGTTTCGGTAACATCTGAAGATGGTAACAACGCTGTTACCGAAATGTCACACACTATTTTTTTTATTTGGATTTGGTCTTATTACCTTGTGTTTATAATCTATAATCCAAATTGTGCCTTATCAAAGAAGAAGAAATTTATATTCTCGGCAGGAGATTTCATGATTACCATCATTATATTCTCTTTGCACAAAAGCACAAATAGAGAAGCATGCTAAACAAGCAATATGTACACATTTTCTTTGTTTCTTCCGGCAACCAAGTAGAATCCATCTACAGCACTTTGATTTGTCTCTTGGGTGAGATTACTCACAAGACACTGTGGGACTGTCTGAACTCTTGCCACCCCCCCCCATGTCATCTATATACATCACTTAAAAAAAAAAAGAAGCGTTCCAAGTACATATGGTACAAAGCATGATACTCATAGGTAGGTTTTTGGCTGCTTATACTTTAAATTACACCATGTATCTACATATGTAGTCACATGGAAGTCCAAAGCCCGGATGAAAAAGGAGGAGGGGGAGCAGTAACAAGCTCACTAAAAAACCTGGGTTCAGCTGGCCCGGCTGATAGTACCCTGTAAGGGCTCCTGATCCAGGGATACAGGATGAGCAGCGTTTGTACTCCATGTTAGGAGTGGCTGCACATGGCGTCTGTTCCTCATGTCAGAGGCGGCCATTTCTTTTGGAGCTAAGTCAGCCTGCCACTGAGTAGTGCTCCCAGTCTTAATGACAAAGGCAGACGCAATCTACTTCACCCAGTGTGGATATAAGAAAGAAGAAGAAGAAGACATGTAGGAAGTTAAGCTGTGCCAGCAGCCCCATTTGGCTACTTGCATTCACTGGTGGGTGGGACTTGTACCAATATTGAGAGAGCATTTTATATACATTAAAAAAAAAATGCTTCTAAGTGTGAATTTTGAACTTGAATATTTTTATTACACAATGGAGGAGAAATTTAAATTGATGCATTACAAAAAATGGTATTTGGCTTTGGGAATAAACAAGGTTGTTGTGAACAAGGACTTAATAAACAACGATGTTTCACCATTGTATAAACATTCTGATGCTATGTTTGGCTGCTTGTAAACCAGGCAGACAGGGTCTATTGAATATTCTATTGGGCGCATAGCAGAAAGCCATTGTTTGAATGCATCCTTGGTGGGGTCAGGAGTTTTAGGGAAATTTCTCACTTTAGTGGTTGGTTTGGGTTTTTTGGATGCTTGAGGATTCTTGTTACCTTGTATGAAAATTTAAAAAAAAAATTAGTTAGTGTTATACAAAAATTAATAAACTCTGTTCTTACACAATTGCATCCATGCCACTCAAGAGTGCATTCAGGGTTTAGGGTTAAGTTGAAAATCAAACTGTGAGCTATCCACACATATAGACATACTAATATTTGTAGCCATGCATGACCATCTTGTTCAGCTACTAAGTCCAATATAAAATTCTCATTTCCCCTCATTCTTTTTATTTGGTGTAGAAATGCTAAATAAAATATTAGAGAAGCATAATTTTGTTTTGCACATTTTTCTAACCAATTATAGTCTAACCTCATTATAGATTTTTATTGATAAAGCACAATTTTGATTATTCTATATACAGTTACGAGCGTCATTCTTTGTCGCCTCTGTCACGGTTTGCTTTTTTTTTTGGAATGGCGCCCTCCTATTGGTCGGCTACGATCACGCCACCTTTGCCCCCCCCCACTCGCATTTTCGTTTTTGTAACTATGGTGTTGGAGCGGGTCGCTCCTTAAATAAATGCATATATTAGTTAATAACCAAATGGAATCCTCTCTTTCCTTTTCCCAGTAAGAGACGCCTACGGAAGCCAACAGTACATAGACAGATAAAGCACATAGGCTATAGTTATTAACTAACATATGCATTTATTTAAGGCGCCAAATTATAATTGTAACAAATAGTATTTGAATCAAAACATTCAATCGGGTAAAACACGGGCGTTGCCCGGGTCATTCGGCTAGTTTATTATAGCTACAAGAAAATAAGACCTAATCCAAATTTTTAAAAATTCTTTTGTCTGATGATGGTAACAATGCTGTTACCGAAATGTCACTCACTATTAATTTATTTGGATTAGGTCTTATTTTCCTAAATTTTTATTGTTATAAACATTTTACTTTTATACCCACGATAAAAACAATTGGAAATTCAAACTTGGAACTTTAGAATAATGATATTATATAACCCAGTTACTGTTATACAGGAGGCTTGTTATAACAATGTTCCACAGTAGTAACAAGTTATATCCTCTTCAATTTGCCTACCATAATTCAACACCTACTTTAATTCAACTATTTGTTAAAATCACAATCGGACTATTTACTTGAACAGAAAATTCTGATTCCTTGGGACGCTAAATTAGACAGAAGTTATTCTGAATCCAATATGCCACAGCTGGGATACTTCTAGTACCTCCTTGAGGGAGTTTCACTTTTTAGCCAGTTTAGCTGAAGATATGGAAATTTTATCAAGGTTTTCATGCATCAGATGGGAGGTTTTGCCAGTAAGATAGCTTTCTTTGAGCATCCTTCACAACCACATATATCAGATTTTTTTTTGCTTATCCCTAGTACACGTGGTACAAGCCATGATAATCATGGTGGGTAGTTAGCGACTGCTTTTTACTGTAAGCGCACCACATGTCTACACATGTGAAAAGCAGTTTGACTTTGCACTTACAAATGTGCCAGAGCCCCGTTTGGTTACTTGCACTCGCTGGTGGGGTTGGACTTTTGCAAGAATCAGGGGCCATTGGAGCATTTTTTTTTTTTAAATAGAAAAAATGGTCCAATGCGGGAATCGAACCCGGGTCGCAGTGGTCGAAAACCAAACGGTTTAACCAGCCTTCCACCGACATATATCAGATAAAACTTTTTTAGTTTTACCACACTAGTAAACATGTGAAAAAGAAATGTAGAGAAAGCAAGAAAAAAAAGAGAAGATTCTTGATTTTTCAGGAAGCTTCTATGACAAGCCTTTTTGGTCATTGAGGTACAGCCAGTACCATGCATGAGGTTATGTACAAGGTTAATTTTTCTTTATTTATTAAGAAATTGGATTGTCCACAGTTTCGTGGAATAACTTTAATTAACGTTCAGGTGTATTTAGTTCAATAGGTGGCGCTCTGCCTTATTTAAGCTGTTAGCCAGTCAAGTGCTCTGAAATTGTGAGGTTGTTGAGATATCACACTTGCAGTAGAACTCCTGTGTAAAACCCTTTAAAAAACATGGCTACTTCTGGGCTCTCCTGACATTGGAGGTTTAGCTCAAGTCGACTTTACAATTGAAGGGAGAGGGCGGTCACTGCCATCAGATGGGTCGCTTGTAGCTTTTCCAGCACCTGTGATTTTTCTGTAATTTCTATTTGTTTGCCAACTCAATTCAAAAGATAAAAATTCTTATTTTTTTTTTAATAAAATAGATTTTTATATAGCGTCTTTATGGTTGTAATTTTAGCCATCCTGCCTACTTTGATATTTCAGTTCTTAATTCTTACAAAGTGTCTCATTTGGAGCTGTAGTAAATTATCTAGTTGGTATGTTTCACTTTTGTTAAAATTATATTATTGATACAATATACTAAATTTATATGAAAATGGAAATAATTCACACCAAAAAATACTTGTTACTTTGAAAAATATACTTTATTTGCATAAAAATAATAAAATTGTAAAAAAATTTTGTAATAATTATTTTTATTAAAAGATTAGGAACTCTTAATAATTGGTATATACGAATAAAAATAAAACGATAAGAGGAGCTTCTTTTATGAATTTTAATGCGCAAGCTTTCGGATTAAACGTCCTTTTACAGGCATGGATAGTGGTAACACTAATTTAAACTTATTTTTGGCAACTTATTACAAATTTTAACAGATAGGTGGCAATTAAATTTAAATATACAGTTAAAACTGTCTATAGCGCCCCCTCTAAATAGCGCCTTCCTCTCTTTAGCGCCTGATTTTAAATACGTAGTACGATGCGATTTACATTAAAAGTGACCTGTCTATAGCACCCTATTTTGGTGAGTCCCAAGAGGGGGCGCTATAGACAGGTTTAACTATATATATAACAAATTTCACAGAAATGAAAGTTTAAATTTCTGACACCACAAATTGATAGCCCTACTAATAAGGAAACACTTTTTAATGGTTGAATCATTGTAAATTCAAATTGAGTACTACCTATGTGTAGGACACTTTTAGTAAAAGTAGTTGCAAACCTATCATGATTATCATGCCCTGTAACATTTTGTATCTGAGATAAGTAAAAAAAAAGATTGAATAGTTTACATGAAAACTCCAAGGATAAGTTTCTTTATTTCACAAATGATATCTCGAGCTTTTGGGTATCGTAAACCCTTCGACAGGAGTGTATAAGTCGTCTTATACACTCCTGTCGAAGGGTCTATGATACCCGAAAGCTCGAGATATCATTTATGAAATAAAGAAACTTATCCTCGGAGTTTTGATGTGTTACTGCAACTTATACATCAGAGGATTCTATCTTACGATTGAATAGTTTAGTTGGATAATGGTAGCAATGCAGCTATTACAAGATCACATCAATCTTGTTGTCCTGAAAGCATCAGTATAAGGGAAGCCAGGTCCACTTATCTGGTATTGATCCAAGTTTCTAAAGGTTTGCTTGATAGAGAGGAATGGTGTCACCCAGGTATAGGGATCAGTTTCCTGCTGGCCTGTAACACAATACAAAGGAAGTTTTCTTGCAACCTAGCAGGAAATGCCAGCTGACACCAGTAACTGAACAATATCTGTCTTTGTACCTCTGTACTGCCGCTGTGGTGTAAAGAAACAGATTCAGTACAATTTGGATTCTAGACAAAATTCTCATGGTTGGGTCTCCCTTATCTAAACATCATCATTCTACAAATACAGTTAAACCTGTCTATAGCACCCCCTCTTGGGACTCACCAAAATAGGGTGCTATAGAGAGGGGGTGCTATAGACAGGTTTAACTGTACTCTGAAATGTTTGATTAAAAAATTGTTTCCCATTGTGCTCTACATCATTGTATTATGGCCACATAAAAATATTGTTCTGGTCAGGAGCTCTTTCAATTTTTCACTAAAGCTCTTTGCTAGTACTTGATGTTAGCTCCTACATGAATGTTTTATCACCTTTTCAATCTAAATCCACATTGCATTCCTGTACCGTAGCCCACCCTCTTACAGGATGTGGTGATTGAACAAGCTGTAGCTAGTGGACTAGCTTCTGTGGGTCCATCATTCCCAGCATAACATTTGTATAAGCATTCAATAGGTCTTCTTCTTTCTTATCTCCACTCAATCATATTAGGGTATCAAGCTTGTAAAGCTTTTTGATGGTGTCTGTTTGACAACCATCATGATTGGGTGAAGTAGAATGCGTCTGCCTTTGTCATTAAGACTGGGAGCACTACTCAGTGGCAGGCCGACTTAGTTCCAAAATAAATGGCCGCCTCTGACATGAGGAACAGACGCCATGTGCAGTCGCTCCTAACATGGAGTACAAAAGCTGCTCATCCTGTATCCCTGGATTAGGAGCCCTTACAGGGTACTATCAGCCGGGCCAGCTGAACCCAGGTTTTTTTAGCGAGCTTGTTACTGCTCCCCCTCCTCCTTTCTCATCTGGGCTTGGGACCTGCAAAGGCGGAGTTGCATTCAATAGGTGATGTTTAAGAACAGTAAAGAAAGTGTACCTGGGTCTATATAGGAAATAGGACAATAACTTAAATCCTACAGATCCCCCCAGGTACTTATCCCTTAGATCACCAAACTCTACTTAATCTATGCTGCCACTGAAATGCCAAGTCTTGTCTTCTTACCTTGTGATGGGATGAAATTCTTCCATTTCCAGTCCTAGCAGTAAGATGCACTTTCTCCACCACCATTATGTTCATTCTGTTATCCTGTTTAAATGAAGAATATTTCCACATTGTAAGATTGAACAGCCAGATTATTATTACTATGGATATTAATATATACAGTTATCAGCGTCATGCGTTCTTAATTCTGTCACCGTTTGCTTTTGGTTCAGTGGTAGAATGCTCGCCTGCCACGCGGGCGCCCCAGATTCGATTCCCGGCCAATGCATTTTTTTTTTTTTTGCAATTTTTAAAACTCATTTATATAAACTTTAATATATACAGTTATCAGCGTCATGCATTCTTAATTCTGTCACCGTTTTAAAATTTCAGTTGCAAATTATCTACGCTAAGCGGATATATTTGTAAATATTTCTTGTAAGAAATAGTCAAAGTTTTAATTATGCCTGTTGAAGAATGATTATCACTTAAAAGCTTGTCATTTAAAATTAAAAAAAAAAACTCATTGTGAGAAAATTTTTGTAGTTTTAAACGCTTTTCACAATTTGATCCTGAAAAATTAACTTTTTTATATTTGATTTGATTTATTTATCAAACACACACATATTCTTTATTTTTTAATTCTAATTATTCTTAAAACAAAAAATCCTACAATCAATTATCAGAATTTTTTATTATATTCTCCCAACTCCCTCTAGTCCCAAAGGATCATTCAATTTTAACCAAACCATATCTTGGGACTTCCTATACATTGTACTATTTTCTATACCTTCTCTCTAAATAGGATGCATGTCAGAAATGCTGAATAGAGCATATAATGAGGCCTAATACATATTTATATATTATGAAAAAGGCATCTCCTTATTGTGAAACTGAAAGTTGCTGATGGCTTGCGTCATCTATCGAAATAAATATCAACTATTCTCGTTGATTTTTAATTATTCCAGAATTGGCCAAATACCCATTCTTGATGAATCAAGAAAAGCTAACCATTTCTTCACATATTTATTTATTTGCATATAATATCTACCAATATTATTGCGCGTATATAAGGATGTGCGTGTTATTTCAGCTATCGCCATGTTTCGGTGGATAAAAGACGACAAAAATGACAAGAAAAAGAAAAAAGATAAGAAGAAAAAGGAAAGCGAGCTGTCAAAGGAAGACTTGAAGAGACTGGACAAGGTGACTCACAACTTCCTGAGCTACATGGACACTTCCCCGGTGGAAGGGGATCATCAGAGTATCAGCAGCAGTTCCTCCGTCAACAGCCTGCACTCCAACAACACTGTGCAGAGCAGTCCAGGCAGGGTTCCTCCCCCAGTTCCCAAGAAGCCGAGCTTTCTCAACAAAAACCATGAGAACAACAGTTCTCAAGATTCCGGCAGTCTGACCAATGAGATGATGGCCATAATGGACCACATGTCCCTCAACAACGCAGAGACCGCCTCGCACCATCCCAAGGTCTTGGATGAGACACAATACTTTGGTGGAGTGCCGGTGGGAGAGCAGATTGGCCGCGGGGTGCTCTGGAAACACTGCCCTTGTGAGATTCCTGAGAAAGTTCTGCCTCCCAAGCCCTTGAGAGCACGGACTTTGGTAATCCACAGGCAGTCTAATGGAGAGTTTGGGTTCTCTCTGCGGAGGAAGGTGTTGATAGATCCTCAGGAGAATGTGTCAGATGGGGAGCAGGTTATATTTGCAGAGCCCCGTGAGTTCAGCTGCCAGGATGGGGAGATGGGGCTTCTGCCAGGAGACAGGCTGCTGGAAGTCAACGATGTGTGCATCGACACCAAGTCCAAGGAAGAAATCTTGGATCTGATCAAGTCCTCTGGAGACAGCATCAAGCTGAAAGTCCAGTTGGTGCCAGAACTGAGTGAGCTGGTGCCTTGCTTGGGTGGCCAGGAGGACTCCCGGACTGTCAACGGCAAGGTTGGGGACCCCACCTGGTATTGTGGCAGGAACCTACTGATGTGTATGCACAGGGAAAGTCTACAGACCAGCTGGAGGAAGCTCTTACCTGGCTACGGAATGACATGGTGTGGCTGTCCCACCGTGCAGGCATCACAGCGGCGCAAGTGGTCCAGAAACTGTCGGATGGACAAACCCGGATCTACATTCCTTCCATCAAACAGGAAATTGAGGTGGATGATGAACTCTTGGAGCAGGTGAGTTGCTCTCCCCATAAGCTCTCTGACAACAGTAACAGTTGAAATCAAGCTCTTTCATAATCACCTCATTTTATTACATATGTGATCTCATATTTATTGATTGAAATATACCTTAATAGAGAGTATTACACAACCATTTTTTCATGCCTGAAAATTCTATTTAATTAAAGGAATCTACAATGAAAACTTTATAGTATCCTAAAACCATCAATGTCTTGGTTCCTTCAATTTTCTTAGAGAGTTTCTCTACCTATATGAAAGATCTTCAAAAATTCTAACGATCTATTGTTTCCCTTTTATCCCCAGCCCACAGTTTGAATTTAAAAGGAAGAAATGATTTCCAAATGTGTCCCCTGTCATTTTTGCAGAGTCCCTTCAAGCATCCTCAGCCATTCTTCAAATTGCCAGCTCCCATGTAATGTGTGTTTT
>CP092877.1:17810930-17836020 GCA_030710605.1 Cordylochernes scorpioides | reverse complement strand
GTTCTTCAATGCCGGGATATCTTCACATGTCATCTCTCTGAAACATCACACTTCCCTTAATTTATTGGGCAAGATTCTTCAATGTCGGCAGAGAAGCCTTTTTCAATATAAAATAATATAAACTATACTTCATCAACACACATTATGGTAAAAAGAATGGCTAAGTGAACATATTATGGCTAAAATATTGTTTATATAGCCATCTCAATATAATTAAGTAGGACACACCCAACAATCTTCTTATCTAGCCATTGGATGATAATAACTTTTTATTGCCACAAAAAGAATATCAAGATCAAATATCAACGGTTACTTTTGGAATCTCTCATATCTAATGAATATAGTAGCATAAACAGAAAGATAGATTTACCATCACGATACCTTAGAGAAATATATCTTAGAAGAAATCCATAGATTAATTTTATTAATTCTAGTTTCCCCAAAAATATAAATAGACATATTCCTTAGAACTTAATACAGTAGAACCTCCCTGTAAAGGACAACACCTAATTCCAGAGCTAAAGTGTTCTTTAGAGAGAGGTGTCCTCTTACCGGAGTTGTAAATAGTAAAAAATAGTAATTTTGCAAACGAAAACTGTGCTTGTAGAGAGGTGTCCTCTAGCATGAGTCTCCTCTCATAGGAAAAAAAAAAGTGTAAATAGCTATCATATTTTAAAATGATGTTTTAAAATTTCAGTTGCACAATTATCTACGCTACGTGGATATATTTGTAAATATTTCTTGTAAGAAATAGTCAAAGTTTTAATTATGCCTGTTGAAGAACGATGATCACTTAAAAGCTTGTCATTTAAAATTAAAAAAAAAAACTCATTGTGAGAGAATTTTTGTAGTTTTCACAATTTGATCCTGAAAAATGAACTTTTTATAATTGATTTGATTTATTTATCAAAACCCCTTGGCAGAGCTGACTGCTATAGGGTGCGTCCCCAGGTGGTGGATAGGGGAACGACCTTCAGATATGAAGGCCAGCTGTGAAACAAGCAGAACAACTCTAACGAATAAACAGTCGCGGACCAACAGCAGCATTGTTAGAAAGAGGAGTAGACCTCTTTAAAAATTCCTGACTTCAACTGACCCGGTTGATGGACCTCAGCAAGGGTCCCACTCCAGGGATACGGAGGAGCTGTGCCTGTACTCATGTTAGAGTCGGCAGCAAAGGCGTCTGCTTCCATGTTAGGACGGCCTCAAACTACAGGCAAAGTCAGACTTTCACCAAAGTGTGCCTGGATCATGGTGCCATGATCAATGAAAGCTGCACCCCTACACCCCATTCCATTAGATCAGGAGCATGGACTCATGGAATTTGTGTAATCTTTACACAAGGGGATAAGAAACAACATTTATCAAACCACACACATATTCTTTATTTTTTAATTCTAATTATTCTTAAAACAAAAATCCCACAATCAATTATCAGAATTTTTATTACATTCTCCCAACTCCCTCTAGTCCCAAAGGATCATTCAATTTTAACCAAACCATATATTGGGACTTCCTATACATATTTTCTATACTTTCTCTCTAAATAGGGTGCATGTCAGAAATACTGAATAGAGCATATAATGAGGCCTAATACATATTTATATATTTACATATAATATCTACCAATATTATTGCTAATTTTATTTTATCAGAATATATGTGTGTTTCTGATAAGGATGTGCGTGTTATTTCAGCTATCGCCATGTTTCGGTGGATAAAAGACGACAAAAATGACAAGAAAAAGAAAAAAGATAAGAAGAAAAAGGAAAGTGAGCTGTCAAAGGAAGACTTGAAGAGACTGGACAAGGTGACTCACAACTTCCTGAGCTACATGGATACCTCCCCGGTGGAAGGGGATCATCAGAGTATCAGCAGCAGTTCCTCCGTCAACAGCCTGCACTCCAACAACACCGTGCAGAGCAGCCCAGGCAGGGTCCCTCCCCCAGTGCCCAAGAAGCCGAGCTTTCTCAACAAAAACCATGAGAACAACAGTTCTCAAGATTCCGGCAGTCTGACCAATGAGATGATGGCCATAATGGACCACATGTCCCTCAACAATGCAGAGACCGCCTCGCACCATCCCAAGGTCTTGGATGAGACACAATACTTTGGTGGAGTGCCGGTGGGAGAGCAGATTGGCCGCGGGGTGCTCTGGAAACACTGCCCTTGTGAGATTCCTGAGAAAGTTCTGCCTCCCAAGCCTTTGAGAGCACGGACTTTGGTCATCCACAGGCAGTCTAATGGAGAGTTTGGGTTCTCTCTGCGGAGGAAGGTGTTGATAGATCCTCAGGAGAATGTGTCAGATGGGGAGCAGGTTATATTTGCAGAGCCCCGTGAGTTCAGCTGCCAGGATGGGGAGATGGGGCTTCTGCCAGGAGACAGGCTGCTGGAAGTCAACGATGTGTGCATCGACACCAAGTCCAAGGAAGAAATCTTGGATCTGATCAAGTCCTCTGGAGACAGCATCAAGCTGAAAGTCCAGTTGGTGCCAGAACTGAGTGAGCTGGTGCCTTGCTTGGGTGGCCAGGAGGACTCCCGGACTGTCAACGGCAAGGTTGGGGACCCCACCTGGTATTGTGGCAGGAACCTACTGATGTGTATGCACAGGGCAAGTCTACAGACCAGCTGGAGGAAGCTCTTACCTGGCTACGGAATGACATGGTGTGGCTGTCCCACCGTGCAGGCATCACAGCGGCGCAGGTGGTTCAGAAACTGTCGGATGGACAAACCAGGATCTACATTCCTTCCATCAAACAGGAAATTGAGGTGGATGATGAACTCTTGGAGCAGGTGAGTTGCTCTCCCCATAAGCTCTCTGACAACAGTTGAAATCAAGCTCTTTCATAATCACTCATTTTATTACATATGTGATCTCATATTTATTGATTGAAGTATACCTTAATAGAGAGTATTACACAACCATTTTTTATGCCTGAAAATTCTATTTAATTAAAGGAATCTACAATGAAAACTCTTTAGTATCTAAAACCATCAATGTCTTGGTTCCTTCAATTTTCTTAGAGAGTTTTTCTCTACTATATGAAAGATCTTCAAAAATTCTAACGATCTATTGTTTCCCTTTTATCCCCAGCCCACAGTTTGAATTTAAAAGGAAGAAATGATTTCCAAATGTGTCCCCTGTCATTTTTGCAGAGTCCCTTCAAGCATCCTCAGCCATTCTTCAAATTGCCAGCTGCCATGTAATGTGTGTTTTGGTAGTGGATGTTCCCCTAACCCCTCCCTCCCTACTCACCTTGGTTGAAGTAGCTCTCTCACTCAAGTCCCCAACCCCCCTCTTACAGTCAAATAATACATTTCTCTCCTTAATTATTGCTGTGTACAGATTTAGATCTGTGACCAGCTTTGATAAATTCAGAGTGTTGTATAACATGGTTTTGGACTATATTCTCCATCACCATAGGGGCAGCTATGAGTTCATAACATCCTATCAAATTGGATGAATCTCCCCAAAGTTATCAGTATAATAAAGGACATTCATTGTTTCAAAGTGAATTTTTAAAAAGAGCGATTTTTTTTTTGGTCTATGAATATCTTCTATATGCTACAAAATTACACACAATAGCTATCTCGCATACAAAGATCATAAGTATATACAGTCTAACCTTTTTTATTTCAACATCCCAAGGAATTTGAGCTTCGGTAGAATTAAAGTAAAGGTTGAATTATACAGTTAATGATTTCATCATAACATTCACTGCTAGTGGAGATTTTTCTAAGGAGATAACCAACTATTATTTGAATATTTTCAGAAAAAACTTGTCTTCTTCTTCTTTCTTATCTCCACTCAATCACACTAAGGTATCAAGCTTGTAAAGCTTGAGATTTTTGATGGTGTCTGCCGGGGAAGAGTAGAGATCATCAATGGATGAGTCAATACAGTCAATAATATGTCTTGGGGTTGCAGGCTGAGAATTGCACTTAGTACATAGTGGGAAAACCCTGCAACCATTCTGGAAAGTCATTGTCCGTAGATGACCAGACTTAAGTCTGGAAATCAAAGACTGTTGTTCTCTTGGGAGGACAGAACCGGTGCTTGTCCCTCCTGCTCTGTACCAGTCATGTGCAGCATCAGATTTCCATTCCTGCAGGCATTGGGTTTTGATGGTACGGAGGAGGTCTCTTTCGTCTAGTTGGGTGGTAGATTCTCTTGCTTCAGGTAGGCCAAGAGCTCCAGCCTTAGCCAGAGAGTCTGCCAGCTCATTACAAGGAATTCCAACGTGAGCTGGAAGCCATTGCACTGTGACTGAGCTGTTGGCTGGGAGTCCTGTTTACAGACTTAGCAATGCTCTTGAGAGAGGATTCTTGACTGCTTAATGTTGTGAATAGATACACAATTGGACTTTTTAAATAATTATTTTCAGAATGTGTGTTTAATGATTAACTTTTAGTGATGCATAAAATGCCATTATAATCCATTTTCAAAACAAGAGAAAAATTAAAACACTGTTTTAATCTAAGTGAAATAAAAAAGCAATGGGAAGGAAAAGTAAATGAATTTAGAAAATGAAGGCAAAGAAAAAAATTATTTGAAAAATCATTTTCTTTAAAGAAATATTTTATAGGCTGTTTCCTTTTAGGTTATAACCCTATTTAGTGTTTCAAATAGAAGAATGCTACTCTCTTGTTTATGCTGGTGACCAGTGGGTACTTATGTTAGGCCTAAATCGTCCAGGAGGAAAACAAAAATCGTGTGCAACTTTAGCGCCGATATTTATGATGCATTGTAACATTTAAAAACTGTGTGCATATGTTAACCATAGCTGATGTGCCCTGCATGCCAAAGTATTGTATTTTTAACAATAAATTTTTATAAAAAGCAAGAATTATCTTATGTCATAATTTGATTTTAAAAATCAGTCGAATTATCGATGGTGTCGAATTATCGTTTGGTCGGACTAACATTGGTTATTTGATAGACTGTAGGTTGGGACATGAAAACATGATCGAATTATCACAAGTGTTGAATTATAGTCTGTCAAATTAATGAGGTGTTATATTGTATATATATGGTGTTGATAGGAACTCAGAGCTCTCCAGCTTCCCACTGGCAATAGTTCCATCAGCAGTGAAACACATGTGCAGAATCAGCTTCACATTTTTGCTTATCATTACTAATTCACAAGGCAGAAGTCCCACAAATGTCAGTTTGTTTTCTTAAATGACTTTTAAAATAGCTTTTTTTTTTTTAAATTCTGAAAGAGTTAAATGACATGTCAGGATGGCAGAGACTCAAGAGTAGTTAAATGGACATTTCAGTCAAGGTTAGAGAATTTCAGTTTAGATCCTAAATTGTCATGTTGCAGTAGGTTAATGTTGTATATAGATATATTGTCCCGCTTGATTAAAACACCTCACTTTATAGGCTGGTTAAACCGTTTGGTTTTCGACCACTAGGACCCGGGTTCGATTCCCGCATTGGACACTTTTTTCTGTTTAAAAAAAAAATGCTCCAATGGCCCCCGATTCTTGCAAAAGTCCAACCCCACCAGCGAGTGCAAGTAACCAAACGGGGCTCTGGCATTTGTAAGTGCAAAGTCGAACTGCTTTTCACATGTGTAGACATGTGGTGCGCTTACAGTAAAAAGCAGTCGCTAACTACCCACCATGATTATCATGGCCTGTACCACGTGTACTAGGGATAAGCAAAAAAAAAAAAAAATTATATAATCAAATACTTTTTTGAGAGCCTAGACCTTCTTTGAAGTTTTGCATGCCTGATGCTTACTGAAATACATTTTGACAATTACTTTGGAGGACTTTCAAGTGCTAGGTTTCCCCTTATTAGCTGAATAACTTTCTTTTAAATCTTTCTTAAAGTTAATTCTCTCTCTGTGTATTCAAGGGATAATTTGGCAAACTCTTCCTATATAATACCAATATGGTATTTAGAAAGTTTCTTTGGAAGATGCAGGAATGAAATTGTGTGTAAATAAACAAGTAACCCTTACTGTGCTGTGGCATGGCTTGCACTAGCTACCCCAAGAACCAATTCTAGCTCACAGAATAACCGACTTTTCTGCAGGCCAACTCACCGCACTATGATCGAGCTATGGACCTCTCCCAGCTGGCTCAGCTCAATGAGTCCAGTCCTCCTCCACACCCTGGCCCATCGCCTGGCATCCAGCCTGGCCTATACCTATGCTGCAGGGCCCTCCGTGCTTCTGGCCATGAACCCACTGCGACCTCTGGCCTGCTACTCTGACAATGTAAGCTCTCTTCTTCATCTACCCACAGGCTTTTCTCACAACTTAGAGGGGTGAGATATAGCACATTAGTTTAATTAAAGGGAGGTCGGTGGAAGGCTGGGTAAACCATTTGCTTTTCGACCACTACGACCCGGGTTTGATTCCCCGCATTGGACACTTTTTTCTGTTTAAAAAAAAAAATGCTCCAATTGTCCCCGATTCTTGCAAAAGTCCAACCCCACCAGCGAGTGCAAGTAACCAAACGGGGCTCTGGCACATTTGTAATTGCAAAGTCGAACTGCTTTTCACATTTGTAGACATGTGGTGCGCTTACAGTGAAAGCAGTCGCTAACTACCCACCATGATTATCATGGCCTGTACCACGTGTACTAGGGATAATTAAAAAAAAAAAAAAAAACTAATTGTTGAAAGTTTTTAGATTTATTAAAATTTACAATGGGGGGGGGGTCTGCCCTAGTGATTCATGATTTAAGACAGAGTCAGGAAACCATAACTTTCCAGTCTTAATTCCAAATAGGTTTTATTTTTCACTTAGTTGCTGTACTAGAAATGTATTTGGGGGAACCACTTTTGAGACAATGGAAACATTTGTTAGAAGTGTGAGATTTGGATTATGTTGTGGAAATGTAATTAAAAGTGGCAATAAAGTTTAAAAAGGTATTCAAATTTCAATCCATCAAATCAGATGTGTAGAGCAAGAGTGGTCATGCAGGGAATGAATGTAAGACCAGCCAGCTGGGCAAATGAGGTAAAAAGAGCCAACATCTGCTAGATGTCAGTGTTGAAATATGTCAAGGCTTACTTGTCCTGCCAGTCTGTGCCACTTTCCCTCCTCACTCACTTGTTGTGGTGGCCAACACATACTCTGAAATTGGTCTAGCCCTACTCCTTGAAACTGTTTTGATTTCAACCACCAAGGTTTCCTTTGAAAATAACACGCAGAACTCAAGGTTGCAAAATGTGGGGGTGGTGGCCAACACATACTCTGAAATTGGTCTAGCCCTACTCCTTGAAACTGTTTTGATTTCAACCACCAAGGTTTCCTTTGAAAATAACACGCAGAACTCAAGGTTGCAAAATGTGGGGGTGGTGGCCAACACATACTCTGAAATTGGTCTAGCCCTACTCCTTGAAACTGTTTTGATTTCAACCACCAAGGTTTCCTTTGAAAATAACACGCAGAACTCAAGGTTGCAAAATGTGGGGGTGGTGGCCAACACATACTCTGAAATTGGTCTAGCCCTACTCCTTGAAACTGTTTTGATTTCAACCACCAAGGTTTCCTTTGAAAATAACGCGCAGAACTCAAGGTTGCAAAATGTGGGGGTGGTGGCCAACACATACTCTGAAATTGGTCTAGCCCTACTCCTTGAAACTGTTTTGATTTCAACCACCAAGGTTTCCTTTGAAAATAACGCGCAGAACTCAAGGTTGCAAAATGTGGGGGTGGTGGCCTTCTTTTACAAATCAGATTTTGAAACCCACATACTTTTTTTTTTTTTTACTTTTCCCAAATAATTAACATCTATCTTATATAGAAAGCCAGGTGACAGAACTCTATTTGGTTATTTGAACTTGCTATGGGTTTGAACATGTGTGCAAGAATCAAGGGCCATTAAAATAGAAAAAATGTGTTCCATGTGCAATTCACTCCCTGGGTGATGGTTGTCCAAAACTCAATGGTTTATACTAATCCCCATTTAAATTGCCCAATCTATACAAAACGACCTTACAAGAATGGATAAATCTAAGCTATACTCTCACTACAAAGACATTCACATATCTTTCATGACGGAGGGGATTTAGGGGATTTTCCTTTCCCGGTTGTAAGACTACTCGCACAAGTTAGAATACTTTCAAGTTTTTTTTAGAGAAAACCACACCAAGATGCTCTGCGGTGAAGACCTGATTTGTACCTTCTGTAATTCAAAACTAAAAAATGAAATCACTCACTATATTTTTGATTGCTCTGCTCTGAAAGAAGAAAGAAGAACCCTTATGCTCAAAACTGGGCAACTCTGTGCTTCACTCCCATCAATAATTGACAATATGACCCAGAATAAGTATATTGCTACGGTGTTTTATGGTTTCAACAAGTCCATATCTCAGAAGAAGGCCAAGTGACACTCACTCCTCACTTTCTTACTGCTACTCTTTTTGTGTTGTTTTTCTTGCTTCCCTCTTTCTCTTTCTTGTTTTTTTTCTTTTTCTTCTTCTGTATATATCGTTATTTCCTTTGTCTCACTGCTTTGTTCTTATGAATACCTCTGGTGAATCCTGTATAGGGTCAGTGACCCTAAATAAAGGCTTTTTGTTGTTGTTGTTGTAAGTAATAAATTGCTTCAATAATTTCGCTCAAATCATGTTACCAGAAAGTAAGCAGACTCCCTGTAAGTGTGAAACCAAACGTGTTGTACTTACAGTCAGTACCAAACTTCTCCTACCAACATTATCCTGGCCTATACTAAGTATACTTAGGTTTAACAAAGCAGCTAACTATTCAGTTTTTCCATCAGAGATGTGGTTTTCAACCAAGCAGATTGAGTTGAGGCTTGAAAAATGTTTTGGAAACTTGAGGAATCTACTTGATCTTAGAGTTCCACTAGCCGAATGACCAGGGCAACGCCCGTGTTTTACCCGATTGAATGTTTTGATTCAAATACTATTTGTTACAATTAAAAATTGAGAAAGAGAGGATTCCATTTAGTTATTAACTAATATATGCATTTATTTAAGGAGCGACCTGCTCCAACACAATAGTTACAAAAACCAAAAAGCGAGTGGGGGGGCAAAATCAAAAACAAAGTGTCTCGCGTAGTGGCGGCGCCATCGTAGCCACGTGATCGTAGCCAAACCAATAGGAGAGCACCATTCCAAAGAAAAAGCAAACGGTGACAGAGATGACGCATGACGCTCGTAACTGTATTAGAGTTCCATTAGTGTATCTGTGGTTATAGGTCTTTATCTGAGCAGCCAACCTCATGCTCCAGGCGAGTGAGTTACATTCTACCGAGGTTGGAATGAAATTGTTACTCAGCTTTATATTTAATCAGTTATACTCGTTTACTTCTTAAACTTTGTAAAAAAAAAAACACTTGTCTTTACCAAGAAGAGATAACAAGATTTAGAACAGGCCATCTCAAGCCATTGAAGATAAAAAATAATAACAAAATCTACCCCATTTGCCCAAAATGTAGCTTGGCACCTGCAGCTCCAGAACACATTTTGGCTTGCATTAGATGCACTAAACAGGACCTTTGGGAGAGGCCGCTGCTCATCATAAAACAGCTCGAGGAGCATGAACTCATGGAATTCGTGTAATCTTTACACAAGGGGATATGAAACAACAACAACAAGAAATAAAAGCATTAAAAAACCTTGTCACTGTCAGATTTAATTTTATCTTTTCTTAGAAATGATATCCGGCAATTCCTCCTATTGTAATTAGGAACTTCTTTCTTTAGAAATGCATTTTAAAAAGCATTTTCTTTATCTCTGTGCAAAGTGTGCAGACTTCAAGTAAGTGAATAAGCCATGGTTTGTGCCAGGTATACACATGGCATAAGGATCTTTTTTTTTTAAATCTTAAAAGGAAGGCAGTTTAATAGCAAGGCTTTTTCAACCCCCATTTCAAGGCCAGGACATGGAGGGAGCTCCCCAAAGACAACCAGATTCAGCTGCGGTAGATAAGGATCCCTGTGTTGATGATAAAGTTCAGATGACCATGTCGCAACCTGATGTGTTAACACATCCTGGCTTTGTCATCGTCGTGCCTGGAACTTCTTGGAGCCAACTTTTATCAGCAAGTGGAGATAGAAGATGGATTTGAATGAGAATTTACAGCAAACATTTTTTAATGCCACAAGCCAAAAGTTTTTTTTATAATTTTTGGAAAGAAAAAGTAAAGATGTTTGAATAAGGTTGTCAAAGGGTTTTGATGAGAATTTGTGTATCTTTCTAATGCTCAGTTTGTAATATTTTGTTTTAATCCGGATAGTAGGGCAAACACCTAATTCACAATATACCAATCAAGATAATTGCAATACGTTTCTTTATTGCTAATCTTCAAAAATTTCCAAAAAGGTGTTGGTAAAGTGGCTGGACCATTTCTATGACCAAATTGGACATTTTGGCTCAGAGAATATATTGATCTACCAAGTCCTGTTAAAATAGATGCACAAACTATGTGGTATCTAGAGAACTAGTTTGAAGTAAAGTGGGCATTGTTATATATATCTAGAGCTTTACCTTGACTGGATTCCTGGTATAAAACTACTCTTAAGATTTGGAAGATATCAAATATTCCAAATATATTATCTCTCTCTTATGTTTTTAAAGGTTTCAATCCATCACATTTGATTTTTTTTAAATATCAGATTGAGCTGCCTTACATAGGGTAAAACGAAAATTGCAATTATACCGCAAATGTTTCTTTTAAACAAAAATCAAAATTTATTTTAAAGAGAAATAACGATTATTTCTAACTTTAAGGATGAAGTATGATAGGATGAATTGTGAAGAGTAATGACAAACGGAAAAATAAAAGTGTCCAAGGATGAGAATCGAACCCACAGTGTTCCGCTTACCGGGCAGATGCCATGTCCACTAGGCTACCCTGGACATATTTTTTCGTTCGTAAATATTATATGAGGTATTACCTCATATAATATTTATTTATTATTAATAATATTACCTCATAAATATTTACGAACGGAAAAATATGTCCAGGGTAGCCTAGTGGACATGGCATCTGCTCGGTAAGTTAGAAATAATCGCTATTTCTCTTTAAGATAAATTTTGATTTTTGTTTAAAAGAAACATTCGCGGTATAATTCCAATTTTCGTTTTACAATCATCAGCCGCGTTATATTGTATAGGGTAATATATTTTCAAACCTATTTTTCATATCAAGGCAACCAATCAATCTTGGTATTTTAACTGAACCAACCCATATAGGGGGTAAATCCACCAAGCTGCTGCCTGTAGATGTACACCAGGTCTACCATCAAGGTCTACCATCTGTGTAACAACCCGAGTAGTCTACCATCCGTTGTTAGATGAAATGACCCATTCACAGGGTCAAAAAGAAAACTTAGAGAAGATGCTCCTGACTGACAGAGACATGTGTGTGAAGGTGATGAAGCTGTACAAGAGCTGTGACCTCCTGCCACCCCACCCCTATGCTCTAGCCCAGCACATTTACCACCAGGCCCAGACCACTCGCAGGAACCAGGCTCTGATGCTGCTTGGTCGGAGTGCTTCAGGCAAGACCATGTCTCTACGGCATGTTCTCAACCACCTGGCCTTTGTGGCCAGTCCGAGTGGATCAGGCCGGGCTACTTCTGTGCTCACAGGTGAGTTCACTCCATCCTGTGCATCACCCCTTAGTGCTGACACTGACCTGTGACAGTGGACAAGGCCAATGCTGTCATGACCTTACTAGAGGCCTTTGGCAGCCGCCGCACTCCGCTCAATTCTGTAGCCTCCCGGTGCATCCAGCTCCTCACCATCAATCTTGACCACTCTGGCCAGATCATATCTGCCTCTGTACAGGTAGGCTTGCCATTTAGTGGCTTCTGATCTGACATCCATTTATATAGCAGATGGGTTTTAATACTTTTGACAGTTTATATTTCCACTCTCTCAAAATCACAGAGATAGAGTTTTGCCACTTTTATAAATCTAGTATTTGACCCCATTTGATAAATAAACAATGGAATTATTAAAAAATATTATTAGTATGAAAAAAAAAAAACTAATTTCAGTTTACCAAATGCTATCCTTCTAAATTTTTCACATTTGTCTGCCTTTGCAAGGGGTGTTGAAATAAAGTTGGTTGAACTAAAGTAGATGATTTGATTGGGATTTGAAAAAAAGGGTTGAATTATATTTGGCTGAATTAAAGAAGTTATTGGTCTATTTAGTTGACTTTATCTTGATCAGAAAAATGTCTGATTTTCAAAAGCTTTTATTTAACTTACTTCCATGTCTGTCTGGCTACAAATCTTTTTTTTTTGCTTATCCCTAGTACACGTGGTACAGGTCATGATAATCATGGTGGGTAGTTAGCGACTGCTTTTACTGTAAGCGCACCACATGTCTACACATGTGAAAAGCAGTTCGACTTTGCACTTACAAATGTGCCAGAGCCCCGTTTGGTTACTTGCACTCTCTGGTGGGGTTGGACTTTTGCAAGAATCGGGGGCCATTGGAACATTTTTTTTTTAAACAGAAAAAAGTGTCCAATGCGGGAATCGAACCCGGGTCGTAGTGGTCGAAAACCAAATGGTTTAACCAGCCTTCCAGCGACCCCCCCCCCCCGCTACAAATCTTGAAGTCTGATATTTGGTATACTTGTTCAAACCACATAGAAGTCTAAAATTGTGTTGCTCGCTCCATCCAGCTAACAATGCAAGTCTACAAAATTTAAGACTTCTACCTTGTTGGGAATGGACTAATTTCTATATTTCTTTTAAAATTTTGTGGCCCATTTTTAATATAATTCCAGACCTTGTGGAAGTCAAAAATTTTGTACACTCCCTCAATCAAGCTAACAACTCAAGTGTGAATATAAATATTTGTAGAGATGCAACCATGAGCTATATAAAGTCAACTTCATTTATAGAAGCCAAACAAGGCTTGAAACTGCAAAAAGATATATCACTCAGAAAATCTAAGTTGAATAGAGATTATATTGTTTTTAAAATAAAGTTATTTTTAATGTTTAATGGTAATCAACTAATTTACTTTAGCCAGTTTATCAAATTTAAAAAAGGATATTTAATAAAAATAATAAATAAATATATATGCTCTCATTAAGATATTTTTTTAGCTTTAACAAAAAAAAAAATAACTCTCCGATAAGAGGACACCTCTACCTAAAGGATACTCTGGCTCTAGGTGTTATCACTTAGGCAACTAGGTGTTTTCCTTTACAGAGAGGATCTACTGAACTTTTGAAACTAACAATTTTGCCTTAAAAAAACCCTCTAAATAGGACCACAAATAACACTGATAGACAAAACTTAAGTTGTACCTTAAGCATATATATATCGGGATTCAGAAAATAACTCTGAGAGATATTTTCTGAATCCCGATATATATATGCTATAAGGTACAAATTCCTTAAGTTTTGTCTATCAGTGTAATTGGGACTAAATTTGCTTTTCTAGAAAACCCCCATTAATGTGTCTCGAAGTTAGTTTTCACAATTTTTGAGATCTGCTTTAACTTACTTGCAATGCTATTCTGCTCATTGCACTAATTCCTCCCAGCCAGCTCCAAATATAACTTTCTGTCTATAGCGAAACTCTACTTATGACCTGGATATCAGAAAAATGTTGTAATAAAGTATTACAGCATGTCAATAAGCATGCAATATGTTGTTTAAACTCAGGCAATTTTTTAAAAACCTGATAAATTTCATTTGAAAAATATTGGCAGCTTATTCCTTGAAGCCTACTTGTGTTAGATTTTCATAAAATGCTGGGAAGTCTTTCATACCAAAAAATTGCCCCATATTACCTGGAACTTTGTTTAAACCATATCTCTGTAAAACTGACAATTCCTGAAAAAAGAATAATGCATTTCTAGAATACTTAACTCTACTCATACATACAACATTTATTTTGCCATTTACTTGAAAATCTGTAAGATACTTCTTCTTCAATATTTTAGCTCGCAAATAAAGATGGCTTGAGATCCACATGTTACAAAAGTGCATTTCAAAATATATGTTGTTGTTGTTGTTTCTTATCCCCTTGTGTAAAGATTACACGAATTCCATGAGTTCATTCTCCTTGAGCTGTTTTATGATAAGCAATTGCCTCTCCCAAAGGTCCAGTTTAGTGCATCTAATGAAAGCCAAAATGTACTCTAGAGCTGCAGGTGCCAAGCTACATTTTGGGCAAGTGGGGTAGATTTTGTTATTATTTTCTATCTTCAATGGCTTGAGATGGCCAGTTCTAAATCTTGTTAGTGTTGTTTGATGCTGTCTATTTCTGATGTTCAGGGCTCCTCCTGGGTTCACTCCACTGTACCAACTGTGCTTAGGTATGGTCCTCCAGTTCTTGTTTATTTTTGTTTTGGCTACCTTTTCTATTTTTTTAAAAGTAAGTTTATTTTTCTGTGGCAAGGGTTCTTTTGTCCCTTTTTTCGCTAGCGCATCAGCAGCTTCATTGCCTTCAATGCCAACGTGTGAGGGTATCCATTGAAGGTAAATTTTTGAGGTTTTTGAGAGTTTTTGGATATAACCAATTATGTTCATGCTTACTTTGTCTCTAAGTTCCCCTGTGTGACTCAAGTGTTGTATGGCACTTCTACTATCAGTAAGAATCCAGATATCTTGATAATTAGTATTTCTGATGGATTTTAAGGCTTCATAGATGGCTATAAGTTCTGATCTGAAGACTGAGCAAAAATCTGGGTTTCTTCTGTTCATTTTCTCAATGGCATTTGTGGTTTTGATGAGACAGCCACTGCCAGTGTGTCCTAGCTCGTCTCTGCTACCATCGGTATATATAGTTATTGCATTTTTAGGAATGTTATTAATTATTTCTAATGATAATTGTTTTAAGTATTCTGGATTTTGGTATTGATTGTTGGTGAGTTCATTTAAAGTGGCATTAAAAATAACATTTTGCAGTGGTTCGCATGGAGAATTTTTTTCTGCTAAATAATTTTTTTCCACTTTATATTTTAAAAATCCATTTCTTTTGGCCAGGTGGAGAGTGCCTTCTTTTTTTAATCTTATATTGGATTCCCAATTAAGTATGTAATTGGAAGTTCTGTACTTGTTTCCATAACTCTTGATTTTGTTTATGTATTTTGGCAGATTGTAGCTTCTTCTATCCTTTAAGGGCATAATGTCTGCTTTGTAAAGTACAATATCATTAGGGCAGGTATTTCGAAGACCTGTAATAATTCTAGCTGCGCTTAGTTGTATCCTTTCCAGTGATTTTAGATTTGTTTCAGATGCTGTACCATAGATTTGATATCCATATTCCAGGATAGGTCTAATTAGAGATGTGTAAGTTAATTTTAGTGTTGTTGCATCGGCTCCCCACTCTCTTCCTGAAATATATTTCAGGATTTTTAGTCGGTCTCTTCCTTTTCTAATAACTTCTTCAATATGTTTACTGGAGTTAATTTCTGGATCCAGGGTGTAGCCGAGATATTTAGGATGTTTATTATATTGCAAATGTTGTTCTTTCAGAATAATTTTTGGTCTTATTTTGTATAGTTTCTTATCGGTAGTAAAAAGACAGGTTTCAGATTTTTGGGGGTTAAATTCTAATTTATGTTTATTAGCAAATTTTTCTAGGTGGAGAAGAGTCTTGTTCAAATCCCTTTCAGCTTTTTTCCAGTTAGTGTTACTGCTCCATAGAATAATGTCATCAGCGAAAAGTCCAATATTGGTTTTATGTGAAATTTTTTCTTCTATGTCTGCAATAAATAGGGTGAAGAGAGTTGGGCTAAGGACTGATCCTTGTGGTAATCCTTGGTACAATTTGAAGGTTTTAGATAGAGTTCCATTATATTTGACCCTGATGTATCTATTTTTAAGGGAATCATTTATCCAAGTGATAGCTTTTCCATTCAAAATATATAGTGTATAGGGGTTTGTGGCTACTTATACTGTATGTACAAGATGACAGAGCTGCATTTGGTTAATTGTACTCACTGGTGAGGTTGGGCTGGTTTAAGATTCTGGTGGGCCATTGAACTAATTTATGATTTTCTAAGGGGGTCGGTGGAAAGCTGGTTAAACCATTTGGTTTTCGACCGCTACGACCCGGGTTCGATTCCCGCATTGGACATTTTTTTCTGATTTAAAAAAAAAAAATGCTCCAATGGCCCCCGATTCTTGCAAAAGTCCAACCCCACCAGCGAGTGCAAGTAACCAAACGGGGCTCTGACACATTTGTAAGTGCAAAGTCGAACTGTTTTTCACATGTGTAGACATGTGGTGCGCTTACAGTAAAAGCAGTCGCTAACTACCCACCATGATTATCATGGCCTGTACCACGTGTACTAGGGATAATTAAAAAAAAAAAATGATTTTCTAAAAACTGTCTGTTGAAAGACCTGATTGAAAACAACACTTTTAGACCACTAGAAGGGTTTGAAACTGGTCACCTTCTGGTGGTGATGGATTTATGGTGATGAACATAAACTGCATGTCCTCGGGCTTGTTTTTCCAAAAAATGTCCTATCCCAGTGCACTTCACCCCCAAAATTAAACCTTGAATCACCTCCAACTACCACAAATGTTAACAGGATGTAACTCACATGTGTGTTGCTCAGGGCCACATGCTGGAGAAGAGCAAGGTGTCCCGGAGGCCAGAAGGGGAGACCAACTTCCACATCTTCTACCATCTCCTGGCTGGTGTGGAGGATTCCCTCAGGTCAGTCCCTTCATCCAGTATTCTGAACATCAGAAATAGACAGCATCAAACAACACTAACAAGATTTAGAACAGGCCATCTTAAACCATTGAAGATAGAAAATAATAACAAAATCTACCCCACTTGCCCAAAATGTAGCTTGGCACCTGCAGCTTCAGAACACATTTTGGCTTGCATTAGCTGCACAAAACAGGACCTTTGGGAGAGGCCACTGCTCATCATAAAACAGCTCGAGGAGCATGAACTCATGGAATTCGTGTAATCTTTACACAAGGGGATAAGAAACAACAGTATTCTCTCTTCTTCTGATAAATCTTATTTTTTTCATCCTTTGTCCCTACAGACCAAACCCTGGAGATTTTGCTCTTTTAAGGCAGTTGAACACTTATTTTAATTATATAGAGTGCACTTGTGTCCTTTTCAATACATTTCAGCATATAATGGGAAGTGGCCTCTTAAATTGTGAACTTTGTGCATTTGGAAAAGGCTTATAGACCCTTCTTTATAGATCACTAGATGTAGGGACCCAATTTCAATATTACTGATTGTGTGGGTTCTTTCCTATATATAGATACTTATGAGGACTATATTACTCCGCCTTAACCGGTCCCAAGCCCGGATGAAAAAGGAGGAGGGGGAGCAGTAACAAGCTCACTAAAAAACCTGGGTTCAGCTGGCCCGGCTGATAGTACCCTGTAAGGGCTCCTAATCCAGGGATACAGGATGAGCAACGTTTGTACTCCATGTTAGGAGCGGCTGCACATGGCGTCTGTTCCTCAGGCGGCCATTTCTTTTGGAGCTAAGTCGGCCTGCCACTGAGTAGTGTTCCCAGTCTTGATGACAAAGGCAGACACATTCTACTTCACCCAGTGTGGAGATAAGAAAGAAGAAGAAGAAGACTATATGGTTTGGTGACTTCAATCTGTTGATACCTTTGATGGTTATTTTCTTCCATGTCTTCTGCTGGCTCTCTCTTGTTGAATGTTTGGGTGTTTTGTAATGTTCAATTAGATAATGCCTGTTGCTTCAATTCTTATACTTTCTTTCCTTTTTTACATGCATTTGTATTATGTTGATATGTTGTGTGAATGTCTCACAGGAAGGAATTATTCCTGGAGAACACCACAGAATTCTGCCTCTTTATGACACCGATCCAAAAGGTGAGTTGAGGCTGAAGAAAATATCTTCCTATTTACATACATCAAGGTTGTGTTTAAATTTTTGAAATGTCACTTCAGTAAAACCTTTCTCTATTACAAAACTCACCTCCATCTACTTGGGGCAGATCATTTGTCTGGAGGGCATCGTCACCAAATGTAGGTCCCACAATCTCTAAACTACAGGCAAAGTCAGACTTTCACCAAAGTGTGCCTGGATCATGGTGCCATGATCAACGAAAGCTGCACCCCTACACCCCATTCCATGAGATCAGCATGAACTCATGGAATTCGTGTAATCTTTACACAAGGGGATAAGAAACAACAACAACAAAACTAAAATAACCTCTAATAATAATGACACTATGTCTATATATTAAGAAAAAGGCTTCTTCTTATCGAGCAACTGAAAGTTGCTGATGGCTTGCGCCATCTATCGGAATAAATATCAACTATTCTCGTTGATTTTTAATTATTCCAGAATTGGCCAAATACCCATTCTTGATTAATCAAGAAAAGCTAACCACGGACGCGTTTCGGGCTGTTGGCCCTCATCAGCGTGGTGCAAGCTGTACCTCAACGACCAAAAAATTGGTCATTAGTAGATGGCGCAAGCCATCAGGAACTTTCAGTTGCTCGATAAGAAGAAGCCTTTTTCTTAATTTATGCACCTTATCCCAGTACAATATTACATTTGTATTATTTTTTTCACATTGTGTATGTCTATATAGTTAGCCATAGCTAGGGTAAAGTTCAGTCCTCATTGGGGTTAGTTATAGCTAGGCTTTAAAATTACAAAATATTTTCTCAGAATGAGTTTCTTTTTATTTAGAAAAATATTTTGTAATTTTAAAACGTTTTTCACAATTTCATCATGAATAGCTAGGCTATATTCTAATAATTCAAATTTACATTTGCAGAGAAAAGCTGCATTATCAGAGAATTATTTTTTGGACACAAACCTACCAATAGTAATTTTACTCTATAGTATGCTTTGCCACTCCACCAGCAAAAAATCCTTTGAGGAAATTTCAGATATGATATTATTTGTTTGAGTTAGTTGAGTATATTTCTTTATTCTTCATTGCTGACTTAAACAAAGCTTAAACTTTAATTTACAGGATAAAATAATAGGTAGAAAATCTAGGCTCACCAGAAACCTTGCAAAATCCAAACCCAGCCACAACATTTTCAGTAAACCTTTTCAAGAGCATGGACTGGACGAAGCTTTAAGTCAATCTTGACCCTACAAAAGCTCCTGGTCCAGACAACATCACTGGACCCATGTTGAAAAATCTCAGTTCCCATGCCAAACTAGAATTCTTAAGCATTTTCAATTACAGTTGGAGCTCGTCTACCTTCCCTCAAGAGTGGAAACATGCCACAATTATCCCCATCCACAAACCAGGCAAGCTTGAGAACCACCCAACCAACTACAGACCTATCTCTCTGACCTCTATTCCCTTCAAAATCATGGAACACATGATTCTCAATAGGTTAACTTTTTATCTTAACCTCAACAACCTACTAGACCCTCATCAAATAGCTTTTAAAAAATATCAAAGCACAGAAGATTCAATCTTTTACTTCGATCAACAAATCTAGGACAGCTTCTATCATAAACCTACAAAATCTACTATAGCAGCCTTCATCGACCTTTCCCAAGCCTTCGACAGAGTCTGGAAGGAAAAGCTAATCCTCAAACTCGATGAACTTGGAATAGAGGGAAGTATGCTGAGTTGGATCAGCAATTTTCTATCCAAACGCACCATACAGGTCAACTTCAACATCAAATCAAAAACCACTTGTATTTACCAGGGTCTACCCCAAGGGTCAATCCTAAGCCCTATTCTCTTCAATATTTACCTAAATGATGTACACCCTTTTATCAAACCACCAGCTAAAATTGCCCTTTACACAGATGACATAATCATCTGGGTCTCCAAAAACAACCTCTCCGATGCAGAACACTCTCTGAATAAAGCCATGAAAAATCTGCAAAAGGTAACTCAGAAACTGAAATTATCCAGTAACATCAGCAAATCTGAAATCGGCCTATTCACCATCAACAACCACCTTCGCCACTGGACCCCAAATATTTCCTTAAATAACTCAAAACTCCAATATTCAGATTCCCCAAGATATTTTGGTGTCACACTCGACCCTGCACTCACTTTTTAAAAACATATTGACACCATAATAAGCAAAGCCAAAAATAGGCTCAAAATCCTAAAAAAAATATCAGGCTTAAACTGGGGTGCGAATGCCAATATCTTACTCACAATGTACTTTGCACTCGTAAGACCTATTTTTGAATATGCTACACCAGCCTGGATCAATGCAAGTAAAACTAGCCTATCCAAAATAGACAGAATCCAGGCAAGCGCAGCTAAAATCATCAGCGGGCTTCAAGGATCCTGCCAAAATTGCATTGCTGACCTCGAATTCAACCTTCTTCCCCTGCACCTAAGGAGAAAAATCTGCTTTTCAAAATTTATAACAAAAAAGATTAACTCTCCAAAAGAACATCTTACAGGAAAATTTATTAGAAATTGGGTCCCAAACCAAAGACTAAAACGCCCCACTCCTTTCAACCTGGCTCACAAAATCTTTTAGACATCCCAATTAATTTCAAACACAGAACTTCCTATCCCCCACACAGAACTCGCAACAAACTCATCCGTTTCCCTCATCTACCAGACAATCCCCACAACATGAAACTCAGCCAGAATTACTTAAAGCTCTTGGCCTCCAAATCATTGAGGAAAATTGCTCCCTCTTCGACATCACAATTTACACTGACGGTAGCCAACTTGAAACTGGACTGTCTGGCAGTGGAATTGCTATCTACAAAGATCCTGGAAAAAATCTCCCTCTCCCATCCTAGACACCTTTCAGTTTATAAATCGGAACTCTCTGCAATAAATATGGCTCTAAAAGACATCAACATCAACTCGCCAAGCAAAATAATAATCTACTCCAACTCAAGAGCAGCCATTTATACCCTTCAAACCTTCTTCTCCAGTCAAGAACCCCTCCTCAAGAGCATTGCTAAGTCTGTAAACTGACTCCCAGCCAACAGCTCTGTCACAGTGCAATGGCTTCCAGCTCACATTGGAATTCCTGGTAATGAGCTGGCAGACTCTCTAGCAAAGGCTGGAGCTCTTGGCCTACCTGAAGCCAGAAAATCTACCACCCAACTAGATGAAAGAGACCTCCTCTGTTCCATCAAAACCCAATGCCTGCAGGAATGGAAATCTAATTCTGCACATGACTGGTACAGAGCAGGAGGGACAAGCACTGGTTCTGTCCTCCCAAGAGAACAACAGTCTTTGATTTCCAGACTTAAGTCTGGTCATCTACGGACAATGACTTTCCAGAATGGTTTCAGGGTTTTTCCACTATGTACTAAGTACAATTCTCAGCCTGCAACCCCAAGACATATTATTGACTGTATTGATTCATACATTGATGAGCTCTACTCTTCCCCGGCAGACACCATCAAAAGTCTCAAGCTTTACAAGCTTGATACCTTAGTGTGATTGAGTGGAGATAAGAAAGAAGAAGACAAAGCTCTGCTCTACAAGACCAAATCTAAATCGTGCCATATCAAAACTATGCTCTTATTTTTGCTCATCTCTTGGGAAAAAATTCTTACTTTTGCCTAGTGAAGTGAATTTAGGAGTACATTTCACAAAAGTGACTGCAACCAAATGACATAACATTGTCGTTAATTCTCTCTCAAAACATTTCTAATAGCAAGAGTGGTGCAGGCACTTGTCAGGTTGGGTGCACCAAGTTATTTACCAGACCTTTTATTTGTGATTTAAAGGTGCACTAGGTTATTTACTAGACCTTGTATATGGGATTTAATGGTGCACTAGGTTATTTACTAGACCTTGTATATGGGATTTAAAGGTACACTAAGTTATTTACCAGACCTTTTATGTGGGATTTAAAGGTGCACTAGGTTATTTACTAGACCTTGTATATGGGATTTAAAGGTACACCAAGTTATTTACCAGACCTTTTATGTGGGATTTAAAGGTGCACTAGGTTATTTACTAGACCTTGTATATGGGATTTAATGGTGCACTAGGTTATTTACTAGACCTTGTATATGGGATTTAATGGTGCACTAGGTTATTTACTAGACCTTGTATATGGGATTTAATGGTGCACTAGGTTATTTACTAGACCTTGTATATGGGATTTAATGGTACACTAGGTTATTTACCAGACCTTGTATGGGTGATTTAAAGGTACACTAGGTTATTTACTAGACCTTATATATGGAATTTAAAGGTACACTAGGTTATTTACTAGACCTTGTATATGGAATTTAAAGGTACACTAGGTTATTTACTAGACCTTGTATATGGGATTTAATGGTACACTGGTTTATTTACCAGAACTTTTATTTGTGATTTAAAGGTACACCAAGTTATTTACCAGACCTTTTATGTGGGATTTAAAGGTGCACTAGGTTATTTACTAGACCTTGTATATGGGATTTAATGGTGCACTAGGTTATTTACTAGACCTTGTATATGGGATTTAATGGTACACTAGGTTATTTACCAGACCTTGTATGGGTGATTTAAAGTTATTTACCAGACCTTTTATGTGGGATTTAATGGTACACTGGGTTATTTACCAGACCTTTTATGTGGGATTTAAAGGTACACTAGGTTATTTACTAGACCTTGTATATGGGATTTAAAGGTACACTAAGTTATTTACCAGACCTTGTATATGGGATTCAATGGTACACTAGGTTATTTACCAGACCTTGTATGGGTGCTTTAAAGGTGCACTAGGTTATTTACCAGACCTTGTATATGGGATTTAATGGTACACTAGGTTATTTACCAGACCTTGTATATGGGATTTAATGGTACACTAGGTTATTTACTAGACCTTGTATGTGGGATTTAATGGTACACTAGGTTATTTACCAGACCTTGTATATGGGATTCAATGGTACACTAAGTTATTTACCAGACCTTGTATGTGGGATTTAATGGTACACTAGGTTATTTACCAGACCTTGTATGGGTGCTTTAAAGGTGCACTAGGTTATTTACCAGACCTTGTATATGGGATTCAATGGTACACTAAGTTATTTACCAGACCTTGTATGTGGGATTTAATGGTACACTAGGTTATTTACCAGACCTTGTATGGGTGATTTAAAGGTGCACTAGGTTATTTACCAGACCTTGTATGGGTGATTTAAAGGTGCACTAGGTTATTTACCAGACCTTGTATGGGTGATTTAAAGGTGCACTAGCTACAATAAAATAATACCTAATCCAAATAATTTACTAGTGTTGCTACTGAAACATCACAGACTATAATTTATTTGGATTCGGTCTTATTTTCTTGTAGGTATAATCTATAATTCAAATTGTGCTTTATCAAAGGTGCACTAGGTTATTAACCAGAACTTGAATGTGGGATTTAAAGGAATACATTAACTACTCCTTGTATGTTGTGTTGGATTTAACCCTTAACTGGACGGGTTGGGTAGATTCTGCCCATGTATAAATTTAATATAGGAAAAATATATATTTTTCGTTTACCTAGAGCTACCAGCTTTCATGTATTCTAATTTTACAGTGATACAAACATTTTCCATCCATCGTTTATAAATTTCAGTTTTGGGAGGGGGGTTAAATTTGCATGTGTGGGCAGATTCCGCCCAACCCGTCCAGAAGCGTGAGAATTTTTCGTGTCAGTGTTAGCTCGTGGCTCATACTTGAGTCTCTATCTTCCGCTATTTTTAGCTTCCTTTTTATAAAATAACACTTATTTCTTTGGATAAGTAGAATAATCAATCAAGTCAACAGAGAGAACTATCCCTGCCATCCCAAAATATATATGTTTTATAGATTAGTCGACCCCCCCCCCCCCACACACACACACAACACTTTGGAAGAAATATTCCAGCAGACAATTGATTCACTTCAGTAGAATTAGTTGATAAGTTGAAAGAACATGGTCTTACATATTTAGGAACGATGAGAAAGAACAAAACTTAGATTCACCACAATTTCAACCGCACCCTAATAGAGAATCAGTAACCTCTAATTTTAGTTTCTCTGGAACAACCACTTTAGCCTCCTATGTTCCTAAAAAAAAAAAAAGAAAATCGGTAATCAGATTGATAAAAAAAGGTAAAAAAGAAAGGAGTCAATTTATTGTTGATCTTGGGAGAGCATTGACTGATGAACACCTGGCCACACGTAATCTCAATTCTCTCCCGCGGGAATTACAGACGACAATTCAAGAAAAATGATGGTTCAAGTACATCAAGGGAATCTACGATGCCACAATCTGATATTCCAAAATGGTGCTACAAATGGCCATCAAAAAATGCAGTAAAAAATAAAAACCCTTTGCTTTGTATGTCAACTAAGCGTTTGCAATAACATTTCTTTATAATTTTTTAAAACTGTAAATAGATTATATTCAGAATTTTTAAAAGTCAAAATCTGTATATTAACTATATATTAATTAAATATTTTTTTAAATATTGATTTCAATCATTATTGAGCGCTTATTTCATAAAGTTACATAGGTGGGTTGAATCTACCCAACCCGTCCAGTTACGTAAGAAAAATCCACCCGTCCAGTTAAGGGTTAAAAGTATACATGTTAACTAGACCTTGTATGTTGTGTTGGATTTAAAAGTATACACATGTTAACTAGACCTTGTATGTGGACAGCCGGAGGACTGTAAGAAAGCCCAGCAGTACTGGTCCAACATTCTAGGAGCTATGAAGACCATGGAGTTCACGGACCAGGAGGTGCGAGCCCTGCTCCACATCCTCGCTGCTATCTACCACCTGGGAGTTGCTGGGGTTTCTCGCAGTGAGTTTCTCGGCTATCCATCTAGCAGATATCTCTTCTTCTATATCTTCTGGCCCAGTAATGTACTAACTCTTACCTAATTATTTGGCTCTTCATTATTGCTCTTGCTGTGATCAGTTCCATGTTTATGGTGTGTGATGAAAGTTAAATTATAGCCTAACTCCTTTAATTGAAATGACTATTCTTGAATGCTTGGTATAATTTACCCATTTTCAAGTCCATCAAAGCATATTCTAGAATTTAACCAACAACACAATTCAACACTGACTTTAATTCAACAGTAAACACCTTTCTCTCTCATGGGGTGTTGAATTAGAGAGGTCTGACTGTCTTTTTATCTTCTGTTGTTGTTGTTGTTTCTTATCCCCTTGTGTAAAGATTACACGAATTCCATGAGTTCATGCTCCTCGAGCTGTTTTAT
>CP092877.1:17791301-17810830 GCA_030710605.1 Cordylochernes scorpioides | reverse complement strand
ATAAATTAATAGTCTGTGATGTTTCAGTAGCAACACTAATAAATTATTTGGATTAGGTCTTATTTTATTGTAGCTAGTGCACCTTTAAATCACCCATACAAGTTCTGGTAAATAACCTAGTGCACCTTTGATAAAGCACAATTTGAATTATAGATTATAGCTACAAGAAAATAAGACCTAATCCAAATAAATTAATAGTGTGTGATGTTTCGGTAGCAACACTAGTAAATTATTTGGATTAGGTCTTATTTTATTGTAGCTAGTGCACCTTTAAATCACCCATACAAGTTCTGGTAAATAACCTAGTGTACCTTTAAATCACCCATACAAGGTCTAGTAAATAACCTAGTGCACCTTTAAATCCCACATACAAGGTCTGGTAAATAACCTAGTGTACCATTAAATCCCATATACAAGGTCTGGTAAATAACCTAGTGTACCATTAAATCCCATATACAAGGTCTGGTAAATAACCTAGTGTACCATTAAATCCCATATACAAGGTCTGGTAAATAACCTAGTGTACCATTAAATCCCATATACAAGGTCTAGTAAATAACCTAGTGTACCATTAAATCCCATATACAAGGTCTGGTAAATAACCTAGTGTACCATTAAATCCCATATACAAGGTCTAGTAAATAACCTAGTGTACCATTAAATCCCATATACAAGGTCTGGTAAATAACCTAGTGTACCATTAAATCCCATATACAAGGTCTGGTAAATAACCTAGTGTACCATTAAATCCCATATACAAGGTCTAGTAAATAACCTAGTGTACCATTAAATCCCATATACAAGGTCTGGTAAATAACCTAGTGTACCATTAAATCCCATATACAAGGTCTAGTAAATAACCTAGTGTACCATTAAATCCCATATACAAGGTCTGGTAAATAACCTAGTGTACCATTAAATCCCATATACAAGGTCTGGTAAATAACCTAGTGCACCTTTAAATCACCCATACAAGGTCTGGTAAATAACCTAGTGCACCTTTAAATCACCCATACAAGGTCTGGTAAATAACCTAGTGCACCTTTAAATCACCCATACAAGGTCTGGTAAATAACCTAGTGTACCTTTAAATCACCCATACAAGGTCTAGTAAATAACCTAGTGCACCTTTAAATCCCACATACAAGGTCTGGTAAATAACCCAGTGCACCTTTAAATCCCATATACAAGGTCTAGTAAATAACCCAGTGCACCTTTATATCCCATATACAAGGTCTGGTAAATAACCCAGTGCACCTTTAAATCCCACATACAAGGTCTGGTAAATAACCTAGTGTACCTTTAAATCCCACATACAAGGTCTGGTAAATAACTTGGTGCACCCAACCTGACAAGTGCCTGCACCACTCTTGCTATTAGAAATGTTTTGAGAGAGAATTAACTGACAATCTTATGTCATTTGGTTGCAGCCACTTTTGTGAAATGTACTCCTAAATTCACTTCACTAGGCAAAGGTAAGAATCTTTTTTAAAAGACATTTTTTTCCAAGAGATGAGCAAAAATAGGATCAGAGTTTTGATATGGGACGATTTGGATTTGGTCTTGTAGAGCAGAGCTTTGTCTTCTTTCTTATCTCCACTCAATCACACTAAGGTATCAAGCTTGTAAAGCTTGAGATTTTTGATGGTGTCTGCCGGGGAAGAGTAGAGCTCATCAATGGATGAGTCAATACAGTCAATAATATTTCTTGGGGTTGCAGGCTGAGAATTGTACTTAGTACATAGTGGGAAAACCCTGCAACCATTCTGGTATGTCATTGTCCGTAGATGACCAGACTTAAGTCTGGAAATCAAAGACTGTTGTTCTCTTGGGTGGACAGAACCGGTGCTTGTCCCTCCTGCTCTGTACCAGTCATGTGCAGCATTAGATTTCCATTCCTGCAGGCATTGGGTTTTGATGGAACAGAGGAGGTCTCTTTCATCTAGTTGGGTGGTAGATTCTCTGGCTTCAGGTAGGCCAAGAGCTCCAGCCTTTGCCAGAGAGTCTGCCAGCTCATTACCAGGAATTCCAACGTGAGCTGGAAGCCATTGCACTGTGACAGAGCTGTTGGCTGGGAGTCGGTTTACAGACTTAGCAATGCTCTTGAGGAGAGGTTCTTGACTGGAGAAGCAGCTTTGAAGGGTATAAATGGCTGCTCTTGAGTTGGAGTAGATTATTATTTCACTTGGCGAGTTGATGTTGATGTTTTTTAGAGCCGTATCTATAGCAGAGAGTTCTGATTTATAAACTGAAAGGTGTCTAGGGTGGAAGAGGGAGATTTTTTTCCAGGATCTTATCTTTGTAGATAGCAATTCCACTGCCAGACAGTCCAGTTTCAAGTTGGCTACGGTCAGTGTAAATTGTGATGTCGAAGAGGGAGCTATTTTCTTCAATGATTTGGAGGCCAAGAGCTTTAAGTAATTCTGGCTGAGTTTCATGTTTGTGGGGATTGGCTGGTAGATGAGGGAAACGGATGAGTTTGTTGCGAGTTCTGTATGGGGGATAGGAAGTTCTGTGTTTGGGATTAATTGGGATGTCTAAAAGATTAGAGTTGTGAGCCAGGTTGAGAGGAGTGGGGCGTTTTAGTCTTTGGTTTGGGACCCAATTTCTAATAAATTTTCCTGTAAGATATTCTTTTGGAGAGTTAATCTTTTTGGTTATAAATTTTGAAAAGCAGATTTTTCTCCTTAGGTGCAGGGGAAGAAGGTTGGATTCGAGTTCAGCAATGTGATTTGTGCAGGATCCTCGAAGTCCGCTGATGATTTTAGCTGCGCTTGCTTGGATTCTGTCTATTTTGGATAGGTTAGTTTTTACTTGCATTGATCCAGGCTGGTGTAGCATATTCAAAAATAGGTCTTACGAGTGCAAAGTACATTGTGCGTAAGATATTGGCATTCGCACCCCAGTTTAAGCCTGATATATTTTTTAGGATTTTGAGCCTATTTTTGGCTTTGCTTATTATGGTGTCAATATGTTTTTAAAAAGTGATCGCAGGGTCGAGTGTGACACCAAAATATCTTGGGAATCTGAATATTGGAGTTTTGAGTTATTTAAGGAAATATTTGGGATCCAGTGGCGAAGGTGGTTGTTGATGGTGAATAGGCCGATTTCAGATTTGCTGATGTTAATGGATAATTTCAGTTTCTGAGTTACCTTTTTCAGATTTTTCATGGCTTTATTCAGAGAGTGTTCTGCATCGGAGAGGTTGTTTTTGGAGACCCAGATGATTATGTCATCTGCGTAAAGGGCAATTTTAGCTGGTGGTTTGATAAAAGGGTATACATCATTTAGGTAAATATTGAAGAGAATAGGGCTTAGGATTGACCCTTGGGGTAGACCCTGGTAAATACGAGTGGTTTTTGATTTGATGCTGTTGAAGTTGACCTGTATGGTGCGTTTGGATAGAAAATTGCTGATCCAACTCAGCATACTTCCCTCTATTCCAAGTTCATCGAGTTTGAGGATTAGCTTTTCCTTCCAGACTCTGTCGAAGGCTTGGGAAAGGTCGATGAAGGCTGCTATAGTGGATTTTGTAGGTTTATGATGGAAGCTATCCTGGATTTGTTGAACGAAGTAAAAGATTGAATCTTCTGTGCTTTGATATTTTTTAAAAGCCTCTTTGATGAGGGTCTAGTAGGTTGTTGAGGTTAAGATAAAAAGTTTGAGAATCATGTGTTCCATGATTTTGAAGGGAATAGAGGTCAGAGAGATAGGTCTGTAGTTGGTTGGGTGGTTCTCAAGCTTGCCTGGTTTGTGGATGGGGATAATTGTGGCATGTTTCCACTCTTGAGGGAAGGTAGACGAGCTCCAACTGTAATTGAAAATGCTTAAGAGTTCTAGTTTGGCATGGGAACTTAGATTTTTCAACATGGGTCTAGTGATGTTGTCTGGACCAGGAGCTTTTGTAGGGTCAAGATTGACTTAAAGCTTCGCCCAGTTCATGCTCTTGAAAAAGTTTACTGAAAATGTTGTGGCTGGGTTTGGATTTTGCAAGGTTTCTGGTGAGCCTAGATTTTCTACCTATTATTTCATCCTGTAAATTGAAGTTTAAGCTTTGTTTAAGTCAGCAATGAAGAATAAAGAAATATACTCAACTACTCAAACAAATCTACTTATATATTTGCCTTATTCTGTCTGTTTGTTTGTCTGTTTGTCTGAAGCTCTCGGATAGAATGCGCGCTCATTGGCTGCCAGGGAACACGTGTCCTCCCTGCCCCCCTCTAGACAACCCTGTTATTCAAAAACCATACATCCAATCGCCATGAAATTCTGGGATATTATTAGGTATATCCCCGGAAAGGTTTTCGAAAAATAATTTCTTGAATATCTTGAATATCCTTAGAGTTATTTGCAGAATTGTAGATATAACTCGCAAGCAGCGCCGCCATTGCGACGACGGAGATAGGCTTAAGTTTGCTGCTCCACCCCTGTTGACCTTGGGTCATCGTGTGAGTCACAGCATGATGCAACAAAAACACTCTCTCTGGGGATTGCGGCGTCAACAACCTGTAAGTTTGCCTCTCTCATAAACCTGTCTATACAGACCACCCTGACTATAGCGACCACTCTAGACAACCCTGTTATCAGCTGCCTGTCTATACAGACCACCCTGTCTATAGCGGTGACCTTAGGCAACCCTGTTATCAGCAGTGTGATACATCCACCTGTCTATACAGACCACCCTGTCTATAGCGACCACTCTAGACAACCCTGTTATCAGCTGTGTGATACATCCACCTGTCTATACAGACCACCCTGTTAATAGCGACCACCCAAGTCAACGTTTTTAAAATATATTCGCACTCGGGTAAACCCCGGGCGTTGCCCGGGCCATTCGTCTAGTAATATCATATCTGAAATTTCCTCAAAGGATTTTTGCTGGTGGAGTGGCAAAGCATACTATAGAGTAAAATTACTATTGGTAGGTTTGTGTCCAAAAAATAATTCTCTCATAATGCAGCTTTTCTCTGCAAATGTAAATTTGAATATAGCCTAGCTATTCATGATGTAATTGTGAAAAATGTTTTAAAATTACATAATATATATATATATATTTTTTGCTTATCCCTAGTACACGTGGTACAGGCCATGATAATCATGGTGGGTAGTTAGCGACTGCTTTTTACTGTAAGCGCACCACATGTCTACACATGTGAAAGCAGTTCGACTTTGCACTTACAAATGTGCCAGAGCCCCGTTTGGTTACTTGCACTCGCTGGTGGGGTTGGACTTTTGCAAGAATCGGGGGCCATTGGAGCATTTTTTTTTAAACAGAAAAAAGTGTCCAATGCGGGGATTGAACCCGGGTCCTAGTGGTCGTAAACCAAACGGTTTAACCAGCCTTCCACCGACCCCCAGAAAATATTTTGTAATTTTAAAGCCTAGCTATAACAAACCCCAATGAGGACTGAACTTTACCCTAGCTATGGCTAACTATATAGACATAGTATCATTATTATTAGAGGTTATTTTAGTTTTGTTGTTGTTGTTTCTTATCCCCTTGTGTAAAGATTACACAAATTCCATGAGTTCATGCTGATCTCATGGAATGGGGTATAGGGGTGCAGCTTTCGTTGATCATGGCACCATGATCCAGGCACACTTTGGTGAAAGTCTGACTTTGCCTGTAGTGTAGAGATTGTGGGACCTACATTTGGTGACGATGCCCTTCAGACAGATGATCTGCCCCAAGTAGATGGAGGTGAGTTTTGTAATAGAGAAAGGTTTTACTGCAGTGACATTTCAAAAATTTAGACACAACCTTGATGTATGTAAATAGGAAGATATTTTCTTTTCAGCCTCAACTCACCTTTTGGATCGGTGTCATAAAGAGGCAGAATTCTGTGGTGTTCTCCAGGAATAATTCCTTCCTGTGAGACATTCACACAACATATCAACATAATACATGTGAAAAAGGAAAGAAAGTATAAGAATTTAAGCAACAGGCATCATCTAATTGAACATTACAAAACACCCAAACATTCAACAAGAGAGAGCCAGCAGAAGACATGGAAGAAGATAACCATCAAAGGTATCAACAGATTGAAATCACCAAAAATATAGTCCTCTTCTTCTTCTTTATCTCCATACTGGGTGAAGTAGAATGCGTCTGCCTTTGTCATCAAGAATGGGAACACTACTCAGTGGCAGGCCGACTTAGCTCCAAAAGAAATGGCCGCCTCTGACATGAGGAACAGACGCCATGTGCAGCCGCTCCTAACATGGAGTACAAACGCTGCTCATCCTGTATCCCTGGATTAGGAGCCCTTACAGGGTACTATCAGCCGGGCCAGCTGAACCCAGGTTTTTTAGCGAGCTTGTTACTACTCCCCCTCCTTCTTTTTCATCCGGGCTTGGGACCGGTTAAGGCGGAGTAATATAGTCCTCATAAGTATCTATATATAGGAAAGAACCCACACAATCAGTAATATTGAAATTGGGTCCCTACATCTAGTGATCTATAAAGAAGGGTCTATAAGCCTTTTCCAAATGCACAAAGTTCACAATTTAAGAGGCCACTTCCCATCATATGCTGAAATGTATTGAAAAGGACACAAGTGCACTCTATATAATTAAAAGAAGTGTTCAACTGCCTTAAAAAAGCAAAATCTCCAGGATTTGGTCTGTAGGGACAAAGGATGAAAAAAATAAGATTTATCAAAAGAAGAGAGAATACTGGATGAAGGGACTGACCTGAGGGTATCCTCCACACCAGCCAGGAGATGGTAGAAGATGTGAAAGTTGGTCTCCCCTTCTGGTCTCCGGGACACCTTACTCTTCTCCAGCATGTGGCCCTGAGCAACACACATATGAGTTACATCCTGTTAACATTTGTGGTAGTTGGAGGTGATTCAAGGTTTAATTTTGGGGGTGAAGTGCACTGGGATAGGACATTTTTTGGAAAAACAAGCCCGAGGACATGCAGCTTATGTTCATCACTATTAATCCATCACCACCAGGTGACCAGTTTCAAACCCTTCTAGTGGTCTAAAAGTGTTGTTTTCAATCAGGTCTTTCAACAGACAGTTTTTAGAAAATCTTTTTTTTTTTAATTATCCCTAGTACACGTGGTACAGGCCATGATAATCATGGTGGGTAGTTAGCGACTGCTTTTACTGTAAGCGCACCACATGTCTACACATGTGAAAAGCAGTTCGACTTGGCACTTACAAATGTGCCAGAGCCCCGTTTGGTTGCTTGCACTCGCTGGTGGGGTTGGACTTTTGCAAGAATCGGGGGCCATTGGAGCATTTTTTTTTTTAATCAGAAAAAAGTGTCCAATGCGGGAATCGAACCCGGGTCGTAGCGGTCGAAAACCAAACGGTTTAACCAGCTTTCCACCGACCCCCTTAGAAAATCATAAATTAGTTCAATGGCCCACCAGAATCTTAAATAAGTCCTACCTCACCAGTGAGTGCAATTAACCAAATGCAGCTCTGTCATCTTGTACATACAGTATAAGTAGCCACAAACCCCTATACACTATATATTTTGAATGGAAAAGCTATCACTTGGATAAATGATTTCCTTAAAAATAGATACATCAGGGTCAAATATAATGGCACTCTATCTAAAACCTTCAAATTGTACCAAGGATTACCACAAGGATCAGTCCTTAGCCCAACTCTCTTCACCTTATTTATTGCAGGCATAGAAGAAAAAATTTCACATAAAATCAATATTGGACTTTTCGCTGATGACATTATTCTATGGAGCAGCAATACTAACTGGAAAAAAGCTGAAAGAGATTTGAACAAGACTCTTTTCCACCTAGAAAAATTTGCTAATAAACATAAATTAGAATTTGACCCCCAAAAATCTGAAACCTGTCTTTTTACTACCGATAAGAAACTATACAAAATAAGACCAAAAATTATTCTGAAAGAACAACAATTGCAATATAATAAACATCCTAAATATCTTGGCTACACCCTGGATCCAGAAATTAACTCCAGTAAACATATTGAAGAAGTTATTAGAAAAGGAAGAGACCGCCTAAAAATCCTGAAATATATTTCAGGAAGAGAGTGGGGAGCTGATGCAAAACCACACTAAAATTAACTTACACATCTCTAATTAGACCTATTCTGGAATATGGATATCAAATCTATGGTACAGCATCTGAAACAAATCTAAAATCACTGGAAAGGATACAATTAAGCACAGCTAGAATTATTACAGGTATTCGAAATACCTGCCCTAATGATATTGTACTTTACGAGGCAGACATTATGCCCTTAAAGGATAGAAGAAGCTACAATCTGCCAAAATACATAAACAAAATCAAGAGTTATGGAAACAAGCACAGAACTTCCAATTACATACTTAATTGAGAATCCAATATAAGATTAAAAAAAGAAGGCACTCTCCACCTGGTCAAAAGAAATGGATTTTTAAAATATAAAGTGGAAAAAAATTATTTAGCAGAAAAAAATTCTCAATGCGAACCACTGCAAAATGTTATTTTTAATGCCACTTTAAATGAACTCACCAACAAACAATACCAAAATCCAGAATACTTAAAACAATTATCATTAGAAATAATTAATAATATTCCTAAAAAAATTCATTAACTATCTAGACCGATGGTAGCAAAGATGAGTTAGGACACACTGGCAGTGGCTGTCTCATCAAAACCACAAATGGCATTGAGAAAATGAACTGAAGAAACCCAGATTTTTGCTCAGTCTTCAGATCAGAACTTATAGCAATCTATGAAGCCTTAAAATCCATCAGAAATACTAATTATCAAGATATCTGGATTCTTACTGATAGTAGAAGTGCCATACAACACTTGAGTCACACAGGGGAACTCAGAGACAAAGTAAGCAGGAACATAATTGGTTATATCCAAAAACTCTCAAAAACCTCAAAAATTTACTTTCAATGGATACCCTCACACGTTGGCATTGAAGGCAATGAAGCTGCTGATGCGCTAGCGAAAAAAGGCACAAAATAACCCTTGCCACAGAAAAATAAACTCACTTTTAAAAAAATAGAAACAGTAGCCAAAACAAAAATAAACAAGAACTGGAGGATCACACCTAAGCACAGTTGGTACAGTGGAGTGAACCCAGGAGGAGCTCTGAACATCAGAAATAGACAGCATCAAACAACACTAAAAAGATTTAGAACAGGCCATCTCAAGCCATTGAAGATAGAAAATAATAACAAAATCTACCCCACTTGCCAAAAATGTAGCTTGGCACCTGCAGCTCTAGAGTACATTTTGGCTTTCATTAGATGCACTAAACTGGACCTTTGGGAGAGGCCACTGCTTATCATAAAACAGCTCAAGGAGCATGAACTCATGGAATTCGTGTAATCTTTACACAAGGGGATAAGAAACAACAACAACATATATTTTGAAATGCGCTTTTGTAACATGTGGATCTCATGCCATCTTTATTTGCGAGCCATAACATTGAAGAAGAAGTATCTTACAGATTTTCAAGTAAATGGCAAAATAAATGTTGTATATATGAGTAGAGTTAAGTATTCTAGAAATGCATTATTATTTTTTCAGGAATTGTCAGTTTTACAGAGATATGGTTTAAACAAAGTTCCACAGGTAATATGGGGCAATTTTTTGGTATGAAAGACTTCCCAGCATTTTATCAAAATCTAACACAAGTAGGCTTCAAGGAATAAGCTGCCAATATTTTTCAAATGAAATTTATCTGGTTTTTAAAAAATTGCCTGAGTTTAAACAACATATTGCATGCTTATTGACATGCTGTAATACTTTATTACAACATTCTTCTGATGTCCAGGTCATAAGTAGAGTTGTGCTATACACAGAAAGTTATATTTGGAGCTGGCTGGGAGGAATTAGTGCAATGAGCAGAATAGCATTGCAAGTAAGTTAAAGCAGATCTCAAAAATTGTGAAAACTAACTTCGAGACACATTAAAGGGGGTTTTCTAGAAAAACAAATTTAGTCCCAATTACACTGATAGACAAAACTTAAGGAAGTTGTACCTTATAGCATATATATATCGGAATTCAGAAAATATCTCTCAGAGTTATTTTCTGAATCCTGATATATATATGCTATAAGGTACAACTTCCTTAAGTTTTGTCTATCAGTGTTATTTGTGGTCCTATTTAGAGGGTTTTTTTAAGGCAAAATTGTTAGTTTCAAAAGTTCAGTAGAACCTCTCTGTAAAGGAAAACACCTAGTTCCCTAAGTGATAACACCTAGAGCCAGAGTATCCTTTAGGTAGAAGTGTCCTCTTATCGGAGAGTTATTTTTTTTTTTTGTTAAAGCTAAAAAATATATCTTTATGAGAGAGCATATATATTTATTTATTATTTTTATTAAATATCCTTTTTTTAATTTGATAAACTGGCTAAAGTAAATTAGTTGATTACCATTAAACATTAAAAATAACTTTATTTTAAAAACAATATAATCTCTATTCAACTTAGATTTTCCGAGTGATATATCTTTTTGCAGTTTCAAGCCTTGTTTGGCTTCTATAAATGAAGTTGACTTTATATAGCTCATGGTTGCATCTCTACAAATATTTATATTCACACTTAAGTTGTTAGCTTGATCGAGGGAGTGTACAAAATTTTTGACTTCTACAAGGTGTCTGGAATTATATTAAAAATGGGCCACAAAATTTTAAAAGAAATATAGAAATTAGTCCATTCCCAACAAGGTAGAAGTCTTAAATTTTGTAGACTTGCATTGTTAGCTGGATGGAGCGAGCAACACAATTTTAGACTTCTATGTGCAAGTATACCAAATATCAGACTTCAAGATTTGTAGCGGGGGCTGGTTAAACCGTTTGGTTTTCGACCACTACGACCCGGGTTCGATTCCCGCATTGGACACTTTTTTCTGTTTAAAAAAAAAAAAATGTTCCAATGGCCCCCGATTCTTGCAAAAGTCCAACCCCACCAGAGAGTGCAAGTAACCAAACGGGGCTCTGGCACATTTGTAAGTGCAAAGTCGAACTGCTTTTCACATGTGTAGACATGTGGTGCGCTTACAGTAAAAGCAGTCGCTAACTACCCACCATGATTATCATGGCCTGTACCACGTATACTAGGGATAAGCAAAAAAAAGATTTGTAGCCAGACAGACATGGAAGTAAGTTAAATAAAAGCTTTTAAAAATCAGACATTTTTCTGATCAAGATAAAGTCAACTAAATAGACAAATAAGCCAATTCAGCCAAATATAATTCAACCCTTTTTTTCAAATCCCAATCAAATCATCTACTTTAGTTCAACCAACTTTATTTCAACACCCCTTGCAAAGGCAGACAAATGTGAAAAATTTAGAAGGATAGCATTTGGTAAACTGAAATTAGTTTTTTTCATACTAATAATATTTTTTAAATAATTCCAGTGTTTATTTATCAAATGGGATCAAATACTAGATTTATAAAAGTGGCAAAACTCTATCTCCGTGATTTTGAAAGAGTGGAAATATAAACTGTCAAAAGTATTAAAACCCATCTGCTATATAAATGGATGTCAGATCAGAAGCCACTAAATGGCAAGCCTACCTGTACAGAGGCAGATATGATCTGGCCAGAGTGGTCAAGATTGATGGTGAGGAGCTGGATGCACCGGGAGGCTACAGAATTGAGCGGAGTGCGGCGGCTGCCAAAGGCCTCTAGCAAGGTCATGACAGCATTGGCCTTGTCCACTGTCACAGGTCAGTGTCAGCACTAAGGGGTGATGCAGGAATGGAATGAACTCACCTGTGAGCACAGAAGTAGCCCGGCCTGATCCACTCGGACTGGCCACAAAGGCCAGGTGGTTGAGAACATGCCGTAGAGACATGGTCTTGCCTGAAGCACTCCGACCAAGCAGCATCAGAGCCTGGTTCCTGCGAGTGGTCTGGGCCTGGTGGTAAATGTGCTGGGCTAGGGCATAGGGGTGGGGTGGCAGGAGGTCACAGCTCTTGTACAGCTTCATCACCTTCACACACATGTCTCTGTCAGTCAGGAGCATCTTCTCTAAGTTTTCTTTTTGACCCTGTGAATGGGTCATTTCATCTAACAACGGATGGTAGACTACTCGGGTTGTTACACAGATGGTAGACCTTGATGGTAGACCTGGTGTACATCTACAGGCAGCAGCTTGGTGGATTTACCCCCTATATGGGTTGGTTCAGTTAAAATACCAAGATTGATCGGTTGCCTTGATATGAAAAATAGGTTTGAAAATATATTACCCTATACAATATAACGCGGCTGATGATTGTAAAACGAAAATTGCAATTATATCGCGAATGTTTCTTTTAAACAAAAATCGAAATTTATCTTAAAGAGAAATAGCGATTATTTCTAACTTTAAGGATGATGTATGATAGGATGAATTGTGAAGAGTAATGACAAACGGAAAAATAAAAGTGTCCAGGGATGGGAATCGAACCCACAGTGTTCTGCTTACCGAGCAGATGCCATGTCCACTAGGCTACCCTGGACATATTTTTCCGTTCGTAAATATTTATGAGGTAATATTATTAATAATAAATAAATATTATATGAGGTAATACCTCATATAATATTTACGAACGGAAAAATATGTCCAGGGTAGCCTAGTGGATATGGCATCTGCCCGGTAAGCGGAACACTGTGAGTTCAATTCCCATCCTTGGACACTTTTATTTTTTCCGCTTGTCATTACTCTTCACAATTCATCCTATCATACTTCATCCTTAAAGTTAGAAATAATCGTTATTTCTCTTTAAAATAAATTTTGATTTTTGTTTAAAAGAAACATTCGCGGTATAATTGCAATTTTCATATTACCCTATGTAAGGCAGCTCAATCTGATATTTAAAAAAAATCAAATGTGATGGATTGAAACCTTTAAAAACATAAGAGAGAGAGAGATAATATATTTGGAAAATTTGATATCTTCCAAATCTTAAGAGTAGTTTTATACCAGGAATCCAGTCAAGGTAAAGCTCTAGATATATATAACAATGCGCACTTTACTTCAAACTAGTTCTCTAGATATCACATAGTTTGTGCATCTATTTTAACAGGATTTGATAGATCAATATATTCTCTGAACCAAAATGTCCAATTTGGTCATAGAAATGGTCCAGCCACTTTACCAACACCTTTTTGGAAATTTTTGAAGATTAGCAATAAAGAAACGTATTGCAATTATCTTGATTGGTCTATTGTGAATTAGGTGTTTGCCCTACTATCCGGATTAAAACAAAATATTACAAACTGAGCATTAGAAAGATACACAAATTCTCATCAAAATCCTTTGACAACCTTATTCAAACATGTTTACTTTTTCTTTCCAAAAATTATAAAAAAAAAACTTTTGGCTTGAGGCATTTAAAATTTTTTTGCTGTAAATTCTCATTCAAATCCATCCTCTATCTCCACTTGCTGATAAAAGTTGGCTCCAAGAAGTTCCAGGCACGACGATGACAAAGCCAGGATGTGTTAACACATCAGGTTGCGACATGGTCATCTGAACTTTATCATCAACACAGGGATCCTTATCTACCGCAGCTGAATCTGGTTGTCTTTGGGGAGCTCCCTCCATGTCCTGACCTTGAAATGGGGGTTGAAAAAGCCTTGCTATTAAACTGCCTTCCTTTTAAGATTTAAAAATCCTTATGCCATGTGTATACCTGGCAACAACCATTGCTTATTCACTTACTTGAAGTCTGCACACTTTGCACAGAGATAAAGAAAATGCTTTTTAAAATGCATTTCTAAAGAAAGAAATGCCTAATTACAATAGGAGGAATTGCCGGATATCATTTCTAAGAAGATATGAAATCTGACGGTGACAAGTTTTTTTAATGCTTTTATCTCTTGTTGTTGTTGTTTCTTATCCCCTTGTGTAAAGATTACACGAATTCCATGAGTTCATGCTCCTCGAGCTGTTTTATGATGAGCAGCGGCCTCTCCCAAAGGTCCTGTTTAGTGCATCTAATGCAAGCCAAAATGTGTTCTGGAGCTGCAGGTGCCAAGCTACATTTTGGGCAAATGGGGTAGATTTTGTTATTATTTTCTATCTTCAATGGCTTGAGATGGCCTGTTCTAAATCTTGTTATCTCTTCTTGGTAAAGACAAGTGTTTTTTTTTTACAAAGTTTAAGAAGTAAACGAGTATAACTGATTAAATATAAAGCTGAGTAACAATTTCATTCCAACCTCGGTAGAATGAAACTCACTCGCCTGGACCATGAGGTTGGCTGCTCAGATAAAGACTTATAACCGCAGATACACTAATGGAACTCTAATACAGTTACGAGCGTCATGCGTCATCTCTGTCACCATTTGCTTTTTCTTTGGAAGGGCGCTCTCCTATTGGTTGGCTACGATCACGTGGCTACAATGGCGCCGCCACTACGCGAGACACTTTGTTTTTGACTTTGCCCCCCACTCGCTTTTTGGTTTTTGTAACTATTGTGTTGGAGCGGGTCGCTCCTTAAATAAATGCATATATTAGTTAATAACTAACTGGAATCCTCTCTTTCTCAATTTATAATTGTAACAAATAGTATTTGAATCAAAACATTCAATCGGGTAAAATACGGGCGTTGCCCGGGTCATTCGGCTAGTGGAACTCTAAGATCAAGTAGATTCCTCAAGTTTCCAAAACATTTTTCAAGCCTCAACTCAATCTGCTTGGTTGAAACCACATCTCTGATGGAAAAACTGAATAGTTAGCTGCTTTGTTAAACCTAAGTACACATAGTATAGGCCAGGATAATGTTGGTAGGAGAAGTTTGGCACTGACTGTAAGTACAACACTTTTGGTTTCACACTTACAGGGGGTCTGGTTACTTGCTGGTAACATGATTTGGAGCGAAATCATTGAAGCAATTTATTACTTACAACAACAACAACAACAAAAAGCCTTTATTTAGGGTCACTGACCCTATACAGGATTCACCAGAGGTATGCATAAGAACAAAGCAGTGAGACAAAGGAAATAACAATATAGACAGAAGAAAAAGAAAAAAAAAAACAAGAAAGAGAAAGAGGGAAGCAAGAAAAACAACACAAAAAGAGTAGCAGTAAGAAAGTGAGGAGTGAGTGTCACTTGGCCTTCTTCTGAGATATGGACTTGTGGAAACCATAGAACGCCGTAGCAATATACAGGCACAGAGTTGCCCAGTTTTGAGCATAAGGGTTCTTCTTTCTTCTTTCAGAGCAGAGCAATCAAAAATATAGTGAGTGATTTCATTTTTTAGTTTTGAATTACAGAAGGTACAAATCGGGTCCTCACTGCAGAGCATCTTGGTGTGGTTTTCTCTAAAAAAACTTGAAAGTATTCTAACTTGTGCGAGTAGTCTTACAACCGGGAAAGGAAAATCCCCTAAAAGGTATCCCTCCGTCATGAAAGATATGTGAATGTCTTTGTAGTGAGAGTATAGCTTAGATTTATCCATTCTTGTAAGGTCGTTTTGTATAGATTGGGCAATTTATTACTTTAAAAAATGGGGATTAGTGGTATTATAAACCATTGAGTTTTGGACAACCATGACCCCGGGATTGAATTGCACATGGAACACATTTTTTCTATTTTAATGGCCTTTGATTCTTGCACACATGTTCAAACCCATAGCGAGTTCAAATAACCAAATGGAGTTCTGTCACCTAGCTTTCTATATAAGATACATGTTAATTATATGGGGAAAGTAAAAAAAAAAAGTATGTGGGTTTCAAAATCTGATTTGTAAAAGAAGGCCACCACCCCCACATTTTGCAACCTTGAGTTCTGCGCGTTATTTTCAAAGGAAACCTTGGTGGTTGAAATCAAAACAGTTTCAAGGAGTAGGGCTAGACCAATTTCAGAGTATGTGTTGGCCACCACAACAAGTGAGTGAGGAGGGAAAGTGGCACAGACTGGCAGGACAAGTAAGCCTTGACATATTTCAACACTGACATCTAGCAGATGTTGGCTCTTTTTACCTCATTTGCCCAGCTGGCTGGTCTTACATTCATTCCCTGCATGCCCACTCTTGCTCTACACATCTGATTTGATGGATTGAAATTTGAATACATTGTATACCTTTTATTGCCACTTAATTACATTTCCACAACATAATCCAAATCTCACACTTCTAACAAATGTTTCCATTGTCTCAAAGTGGGTTCCCCCAAATATATTTCTAGTACAGCAACTAAGTGAAAAATAAAACCTATTTGGAATTAAGACTGGAAAGTTATGGTTTCCTGACTCGGTCTTAAATCATGAATCACTAGGGCAGACCCCCCCATTGTAAATTTTAATAAATCTAAAAAAACTTTCAACAATTAGTAATTTTTTTTTTTAATTATCCCTAGTACACGTGGTACAGGCCATGATAATCATGGTGGGTAGTTAGCGACTGCTTCCACTGTAAGCGCACCACATGTCTACAAATGTGAAAAGCAGTTCGACTTTGCAATTACAAATGTGCCAGAGCCCCGTTTGGTTACTTGCACTCGCTGGTGGGGTTGGACTTTTGCAAGAATTGGGGGCAATTGGAGCATTTTTTTTTTTTAAACAGAAAAAAGTGTCCAATGCGGGAATAGAACCCGGGTCGTAGTGGTCAAAAACCAAACGGTTTACCCAGCCTTCCACCGACCTCCCTTTAATTAAATTAATGTGCTATATCTCACCCCTCTAAGTTGTGAGAAAAGCCTGTGGGTAGATGAAGAAGAGAGCTTACATTGTCAGAGTAGCAGGCCAGAGGTCGCAGTGGGTTCATGGCCAGAAGCACGGAGGGCCCTGCAGCATAGGTATAGGCCAGGCTGGATGCCAGGCGATGGGCCAGGGTATGGAGGAGGCTGGACTCATTGAGCTGAGCCAGCTGGGAGAGGTCCATGGCTCGATCATAGTGCGGGGAGTTGGCCTGCAGAAAAGTTCAGTTATTCTGTGAGCTAGAATTGGTTCTTGGGGTAGCTAGTGCAAGCCATGCCACAGCACAGTAAGGGTTACTTGTTTATTTACACACAATTTCATTCCTGCATCTTCCAAGAAACTTTCTAAATACCATAATGGTATATAGGAAGAGTTTGCCAAATTATCCCTTGAATACACAGAGAGGAGAATTAACTTTAAGAAAGATTTAAAAGAAAGTTATTCAGCTAATGAGGGGAAACCTAGCACTTGAAAGTCCTCCAAAGTAATTGTCAAAATGTATTTCAGTAAGCATCAGGCATGCAAAACTTCAAAGAAGGTCTAGGCTCTCAAAAAAATTATTATTATTATTATTTTTTTATTATTATTTTTTTTTTGCTTATCCCTAGTACACGTGGTACAGGCCATGATAATCATGGTGGGTAGTTAGCGACTGCTTTTTACTGTAAGCGCACCACATGTCTACACATGTGAAAAGCAGTTCGACTTTGCACTTACAAATGCCAGAGCCCCGTTTGGTTACTTGCACTCGCTGGTGGGGTTGGACTTTTGCAAGAATCGGGGGCCATTGGAGCATTTTTTTTTTTTTAAAGAAAAAAGTGTCCAATGCGGGAATCGAACCCGGGTCCGAGTGGTCGAAAACCAAACGGTTTAACCAGCCTATAAAGTGAGGTGTTTTAATCAAGCACGGGAGACAATATATCTATATACAACATTAACCTACTGCAACATGACAATTTAGGATCTAAACTGAAATTCTAACCTTGACTGAAATGTCCATTTAACTACTCTTGAGTCTCTGCCATCCTGACATGTCATTTAACTCTTTCAGAATAATAAAAAAGCTATTTTAAAAGTCATTTAAGAAAACAAACTGACATTTGTGGGACTTCTGCCTTGTGAATAAGTAATGATAAGCAAAAATGTGAAGTGGTTCTGCACATGTGTTTCAATGCTGATGGAACTATTGCCAGTGGGAAGCTGGAGAGCTCTGAGTTCCTATCAACACCATATATATACAATATAACCTCATTAATTTGACAGACTATAATTCAACACTTGTGATAATTCGATCATGTTTTCATGTCCCAACCTACAGTCTATCAAATAACCAATGTTAGTCCGACCAAACGATAATTCGACACCATCGATAATTTGACTGATTTTTAAAATCAAATTATGACATAAGATAATTCTTATTTTTATAAAAATTTATTGTTAAAAATACAATACTTTGGCATGCAGGGCACATCAGCTATGGTTAACATATGCACACAGTTTTTAAAAGTTACAATGCATCATAAATATCGGCGCTGAAGTTGCACACGATTTTTGTTTTCTCCTGGACGATTTAGGCCTAACATAAGTACCCACTAGTCACCGGCATAAACAAGAGAAACTCCGCCTTTGCCGGTCCCAAGCCCGGATGAAAAAGGAGGAGGGGGAGCAGTAAGAAGCTCACTAAAAAACCTGGGTTCAGTTGGCCCGGCTGATAGTACCCTGTAAGGGCTCCTGATCCTGGGATACAGGATGAGCAGCGTTTGTACTCCATGTTAGGAGCGGCTGCACATGGCGTCTGTTCCTCATGTCAGAGGCGGCCATTTCTTTTGGAGCTAAGTCGGCCTGCCACTGAGTAGTGCTCCCAGTCTTAATGACAAAGGCAGAAGCATTATACTTCACCCAGTCATGATGGTTGTCAAACAGACACCATCAAGGGTCACAACTTGATACCCTAATATGATTGAGTGGAGATAAGAAAGAAGAAGAAGAAGATAAACAAGAGAGTAGCATTCTTCTATTTGAAACACTAAATAGGGTTATAACCTAAAAGGAAACAGCCATAAAAGATTTCTTTAAAGATAATGATTTTTCAAATAATTTTTTTCTTTGCCTTTATTTTCTAAATTCATTTACTTTTCCTTCCCATTGCTTTTTTATTTCACTTAGATTAAGAAAGTGTTTTAATTTTTCTCTTGTTTGAAAATGGATTATAATGCCATTTTATGCATCACTAAAAGTTAATCATTAAACACACATTCTGAAAATAATTAATTAAAAAGTCCCAATTGTGTATCTATTCACAACATTAATTAAAATATATAACAACAGTTTTTTCTAAAAATATTCAAATAATAGTTGGTTATCTCCTTAGAAAAATCTCCATTAGCAGTGAATGTTATGATGAAATCATTAACTGTATAATTCAACCTTTACTTTAATTTTACCGAAGCTCAGATTCCTTGGGATTTTGAAATAAAAAAGGTTAAACTGAATATACTTATGATCTTTGTATGCGAGATAGCTATTGTGTGTAATTTTGTAGCATATAGAAGATATTCATAGGCAAAAAAAAAAAGACCTCGCTCTTTTTAAAAATTCACTTTGAAACAATGAATGTTTCCTTTTATTTCTACTGATAACTTTGGGGAGATTCATCCAATTTGATAGGATGTTATGAACTCATAACTGCCCCTATGGTGATGGAGAATATAGTCCAAAACCATGTTATACAACACTCTGAATTTATCAAAGCTGGTCACAGATCTAAATCTGTACACAGCAATAATTAAGGAGAGAAATGTATTATTTGACTGTAAGGGGGGTTGGGGACTTGAGTGAGAGAGCTACTTCAACCAAGGTGAGTAGGGAGGGAGGGGTTAGGGGAACATCCACTACC
>CP092877.1:17719887-17791201 GCA_030710605.1 Cordylochernes scorpioides | reverse complement strand
TTTTTATTACTTTATAAATGACTGCGGGCGTATAATTATAAAGCTATACAACCAGTTTAACCGCATAAGTTTCTTTTATTTATGAAAAATCATTTTTAATTTCAAAGAGAAATAATTTAATATTTCTAACTTTTGGATGACGTATGAAAAGGTTGAATATATGAAGAGTGATGGTCTATATATGAATGGATGACGTATGGAGGGTGAAAAATATGAAGAGTAATGGCGAACGGAAAAATAAAAGTGTCCAGGAGCGGGAATCGAACCCACAACCTTCTGCTTACCGGGCAGGTGCCATGTCCACTAGGCTATCCTGGACGATATTTCTCCGTTCGTAACTAAACTAAACTGGTTGTATAGCTTTATAATTATACGCCGCAGTCATTTATAAGTATTATTAGTCAGTTTAAATATTAGTTACGAACGGAGAAATATCGTCCAGGATAGCCTAGTGGACATGGCACCTGCCCGGTAAGCAGAAGGTTGTGGGTTCGATTCCCGCTCCTGGACACTTTTATTTTTCCGTTCGCCATTACTCTTCATATTTTTCACCCTCCATACGTCATCCATTCATATATAGACCATCACTCTTCATATATTCAACCTTTTCATACGTCATCCAAAAGTTAGAAATATTAAATTATTTCTCTTTGAAATTAAAAAAGATTTTTCATAAATAAAAAGAAACTTATGCGGTTAAACTGGTTGTATAGCTTTATATATTTTTTTTGTTTAGTTACAATACGTAAACATTGTAAATGTTCAACATCCATTATTGCCCTTTTCCTGATTGGTTTGGGCTTTCACACACATTTTTTACAGAAAAAAGGCCTTTCCTGATCGTGCAACTAAAACCACGCGTACATGGTTAGCTTTTCTTGATTAATCAAGAAATGGTATTTGGCCAATTGTTGTTGTTGTTGTCGTGTCCAAAGAAGAGTCTCAGATGTCTCCATGCATCTCTCTATCAGGATCAGGCGTGATCGTAGCCAACCAATAGGAGAGCGCCATTCCAAAAAAAAAAGCAAACGGTGACAGAGATGAAGAATTAAGAACGCATGACGCTCGTAACTGTATATAGAATATATACGGTAGAATCTCCCTTTAGCAGACACCTCTCCGCAAAGGACAGTTTTCATTTGCAAAATTATCTTTTTTACTATTTAGCAACTCTCCGGTAAGAGGACACCTCTCCCTAAAGGACACTTTGGCTCTGCAATTAGGTGTTGTCCTTTAAAGGGAGGTGTTCTACTGTATATATTTTTATCCCTAGTACATGTGATATAGGCCATGATAATCATGGTGGGTAGAAGTTGATGACTGCTTTTACTGTAAGTGCACCACATGTCTACACATGTGAAAAGCAGTATGACTTTGCACTACAATGTGCGCGTAGCCTCGCTTGGTTATTCTAAATATTCCTTGCATAAGCATATTCTTTAAAAAAAAAGATACCTTGGGCAATGAAATTCTTATAGAGGACACCTCTCTACAGCTTTTTTTCCCCCAAAATTACCATTTCTACTAATCTCCAGTAAGAGGATACCTTTTCCTAAAGGTCACTTTGGCTCTACTACTAGGTGTCCTTTGCAGAGAGGTTCTTCTGTATAAGGTGTTTCAGACCTAAATACATAGACGATGGTTTAGGATAGTGTTTCTCTACCTTTTTTTTTAGCTCTTGGATTGGTCAAATTTGTAAATTTGTAAGCTCTGAACATCAGAAATAGACAGCATCAAACAACACTAACAAGATTTAGAACAGGCCATCTCAAGCCATTGAAGATAGAAAATAATAACAAAATCTACCCCACTTGCCCAAAATGTAGCTTGGCACCTGCAGCTCCAGAACACATTTTGGCTTGCATTAGATGCACTAAACAGGACCTTTGGGAGAGGCCGCTGCTCATCATAAAACAGCTCGAGGAGCATGAACTCATGGAATTCGTGTAATCTTTACACAAGGGGATAAGAAACAACAACAACAACAAATTTGTAAAAAATTTTATGGACCACAGTGTCATTTTTCAACCAAAAAGTATATTAAAAATAACCACAGTAGAATTACCTCTCTTTAAAAGGACAACACCCAGATGCAGAGCAAAAAGGTCCTTTAGGGTGAGGTGTCTTCTTACATGAGAATTCCTAAATAGCAAAAATGGTCATTTTGGCGATAAAAACTGTTCTTTGTAGAGAGGTGTCCTCTCATGAAGGTCCTACTCTATTAATATGTTAATTCTTATTTTTAAAAAATCTAAATCCTAAAATTAAGGCATTAAAATAAAAAATATATATATTCTATGAAATTTTATTAATATTATTTTTTAATTGGGTTACAATTTTTGAGGATAGGTGCCAGAGCAATGGTTAAAAATGGCTGATTGAGGTTGATTAAGAAATATGTTCTTCTATTGAAGAAATATTGTACAGGTTAAGCTGCCAGCATCTCTATATGATGGGCCATAATGCAATATAAGGGTTGGATCAGAAAGGTTTGCAATATATTCTCCTAAAGAAATCCTTGTTTCACCATTTGACTTTTAACAGCACTAACAATGTGTGGATGGCAGGATCTGGCTGGATTCAGCAGGGACCCTCTCCCAATCAGATAGTGATCCAACATGCCCAGGGCACCAGCCCAGTCATCTACAACGTGGCCCACTGGCTGGCTTACTGCAAGGAGCCCCCCACCTCCCGCTATGCTACGGCCCTGCTGCAGGACTCTAACTTGTAAGTCTCTGCTTAGTACTCTGTATATGTTGACACAAGGTAAGGTTGTGTCAATCGCACTAAACTATGGACAACATTTATGGGAGTGCCAGAACACCTAATTGTCCTTATTAAAGACCTATATACTGAACAGAAGGCCATAGTTACGACTGAATACTGATTGGCTCAAGCCACAAAAAGGAGTGAGGCAAGGCTGTATACTATCACCATATCTCTTCAACCTCTACACTGAACATATTAAGAGATTAGCTGATCTAGATAAAATAGGTGCACACATTGGAGGAATGAATTCACTCACACCACACTGCTAGCAGAAAACAAAGAAGATCTAAAAGAGATTGAAAGATAAAGAAGAAAGTGAAAAATGCTTTTATATTGAATATCAGCATGGCCATAATTATAACTACAGAGAATATAAATTCGTAAGATAGAATCCTCTGATGTATAAGTTGCAGTAACACATGAAAACTCTGAGGATAAGTTTCTTTTATTTCATAAATGATATCTCGAGCTTTCGGGTATCGTAAACCCTTCGACAGGAGTGTATAAGACGAAATACACTCCTGTCGAAGGGTTTACGATACCCGAAAGCTCGAGATATCATTTATGAAATAAAGAAACTTATCCTCGGAGTTTTTTTTTAAAGAAAAAAAGGAAAAGAGGAAGACCAGCAATGAGCTGGCTAGAAAGGGTCAAGAAAACTACTGGAAGGTCACTAGATGAGCTGATAGTCACTAACATATCAAATTGGAAAATATTTGTATGTAAATACAAATTCATCCATCTATAAATCTGTACAAAATAAACGTGGGTGCCAGCATATGCGGGCAAATACTACGGCACGCCGCCGCGTGCGCGCGCTCACGAGTGTGGAACAAATTCTTTTTCGAAGCATACATGCAAAACGGCTGCGCCCTTCCATTCGACCACGACAGATATAACAAATATTAATTTTTACCTTTGGTCATTTTTATTTGTTTATTAGCGGAAATGTATACTATATATATATAAAATTTTTAATATATATATAAATAAAATAAAAAATAGTGTTGGGAAAGTGTCTTTGTTTAGAGGTTCTCTAGTGGGAACAAATTTTCAATGAAATTTTGGTATGATGATAACTGTCCATTGTGTAGAGGTGTCCACTAATGGAGGTAATACTGAACTAATATACATAATTAGCAAAAATATAAATTAAAAGAAACAATGCATATTGAAATTTGCAATGATGACAAGACTAATTAATCCCAACTATCACTTTATTCTACCATATTAGAATATTTGCACAGGCAATATATAAATTTGATCATTCTTATAAATACACTCATGGACAAAACAAACTTTAGGAAGTTTTAGCATAGCATGTATATTGTTGCACCAGGTTGCGGCTTGGCAGACTCTTCAACCTTGATTCTCTCCTGTGCCGGGTCTTGTATCTTACCAGAGCGTGTTTCAACCATCCTACAAATTTATATAAGGGAATAATAAGATAACTCTAATTTAAGTAGCCTACAGAATTATTTATTTATTTCTCACATCAAAGAGAGCAGTGAAGTCACACGTGTATCTAAATACAAATGATGATTCTATAATACATCTATTCTGTTTATAATACATATATATTCTGTTTAATAAAATAAATAAATATAAATTTGAATTTAATATATATGAAAAATAATATTACAAATTAAAATAAAATGGGTTCATTAGCCATGATGCAACAATATTGACTCATGGAATTCGTGTAATCTTCACACAAGGGAATAAGAAATAACAACAGCATGTATATCAGGATTCGACAATAACTCTGAAAGATATTTGATACACAGTAACCTTTATTGATGGCACGCAGGTAACCAAATGTGAACCAAATTCCCTCTGTCCCCTTCAAAATATAGACAATTTGTGACATCAAAGACTTTCCACTTCCTTGGGTTTTGTCCAAGAGTGTATTTGTCTTAAATGAAATAGGTTATGTATTATTTGTTTTGCTTATCCCTAGTACACGTGGTACAGGCCATGATAATCATGGTGGATAGTTAGCGACTGCTTTTTACTGTAAGCGCACCACATGTCTACACATTGTAAAAGCAGTTCGACTTTGCACTTACAAATATGCCAGAGCCCGTTTGGTTACTTGCACTCGCTGGTGGGGTTGGACTTTTGCAAGAATCGGGGGCCATTGGAGCATTTTTTTTTTTAAACAGAAAAAAGTGTCCAATGCGGGAATCGAACCCGGGTCGTAGTGGTCGTAAACCAAACGGTTTAACCAGCCTTCCCCCTTGTATTATTTGTAAAAGAGAGAAATGGGAATATTTGATCACAATTTCCTCATTCAAATCTACTCTTTGTAAATTGTATGTGATAGTAACTATGGTGGATGTGCAGGGAGTATGTGAGACAGCTGTTGGTGGTCTCACGTGCCCAGTCCTCTGGACAAGGAGATGTGATGCGCAACTCCACTGCTGCTCGATGCTCCCAGTCTATGGTGGGCAATAAGCGCCGTTCTCTTCCCTTGCAGGCTAAGTGGGTCATGGTGAGTAACCCAGCTACATCCATGTTGTTTTTTTTTAAGTATCCAAGTACACATGGTATTGTGTGTGGGATAATCATGGTGTAGAAAGCACATAGATTTCTCAACAACAACAACAACAAAACAACTTTATTAGGGCGTCTTGCCCTGTACAGATTCGCCGTGGAATTACAGACAATATTTAACACAAGAGAAAAGGGAGAGATAGAGTATTTACAATTAAGGTATGGTAAACAGGGTGACTTTTTTATTGTGCCCCTGTTCTTCTCTCTTCCACGAGTGCAATTTTATTTACAACCGCTTTTTGATAGTTGAACAGTTCTATTGCCCAACCTTTCTTATCTGAAAGTTTTTATTATCTCTATTGAGTTCAAATGCAGTCTAGGAAGACTTTTCAGGATCTTTTTTCTCTCTCCTTCCAGATCCCCGCACTCAGCAGTAAAATGGTATATTTCATCGGTTATCTGACTTTCGCATAACCTACAGTACAAATCTTCTTTCTTAATTACGTAAATATGATTTTCTTTGATCAATGTTGATATTAATCTGATCTGTGCAATAAAACTCACAAAAGCTGAGGACAGATTGCATGAAAAATAATGTTCTGGAATGAATGAATTATAAAGTAGCCTATAGTTTGAGTATGTTTTCGTAAGAGATAATTTTGCCAGATCTTGCTGCAATAGCTGTTCAATTTTTATTTTTAGTATATTCGGAAGTTCGATCTGTATGTCATCATAATTTAACCTATAGTTTAGCCGTGTGAGTCCACAATTGTCTTCCATTTTTTGTAATCTAATGAAATATTTCATAATTAATTTGATCGTGTAAAAGTCAGAGATATTCTGCCTGTTTCCAGCCTTACAATATACCCTGGTATATATCTTGGTAGATTCAGAAAGTTTTTGATAAACATATTCTGTATTTGGTCTATAATATCCGTATTGTCCCAAGCCCACACAGGGGCCGCATAGAGTAGTATTGATTTAATAACTGAGTCAAATAAATTCAGTGCAACTTTTAATGAATTAATTTTTTCCTTTTTTATCAGTCTAATAGTTGCATTTATTGCCGTATTTGCTTTGCTTTATAAAAGAGGGTTACCTTTTTGCTATTATTTGTGGTAGTGAATGGATATCCCAAATATAAAATATTGGACGCAACAGTCAGTGGGATGTCCCCCCAGTACCAGTTTTTGTGTCTTGCCGGTCTTCCTGCATTTCTAAATACCATTATTTTTGACTTATTTTCATTTAAAACTAATTTGTTATTATCCGGATAAGACTTTAGTAAATTGATTTTAATTTGTAGATTAATTTTCGATTCTCCAATTATGGCTATGTCATCCGCATACAGAAGTAGGTGTAAAACACCAAAATCAGGGAGATGAAATCCTGTAAGTGCTGAGTTATTATAAAGTTCTATTAGGTCGGCCATATATAATATAAATAAAAGTGGGGAAAGTGATTCTCCCTGCAACACTCCAGAATTAATTTTCACATTACTTGAATATTGCCCTTTCCATCGGATAGTAATCTTAGCTTCTTGGTAAAAGTTTTTTATCAGCATTACAAATTTATTGCTAATGCCCATTTTATGCAATTTTTGCCAAAGTAAATCATGTGGTACTGTGTCGAAGGCTTTAGTCAAATCGACGAAGAAGACATATAGCTTGCCTCGTTTTCTTCTCAAAGATAATTGGATGAGTGAATTCAGTAGTAGTATGTGGTCAGTGCATGATCTGTTCTTACGGAAACCTGCTTGATTTTCTAAAATAATCTCTCTTTTTTCTATCCAGTTGTTTAATCTGTTTCTTAGTATTGTAGTAAATAATTTAGATATATTACTGCAGAGGGCAATCCCTCTATAGTTTGTTGGGTTATTCTTATCACCGCTTTTATATATGGGGTGTACTATTGAGTTCGTCCAGAGTTGCGGGTATTTTTCTGTGGACATTATTTTGTTGAATAGGTTTTTCAATTTAGTTAAAGTCGGTATCGGTAAATTCTTTAGCAACTCATTTGGTATACCATCGAGTCCCACTGCTTTGCCATTCGCTAGTTTTTTTACTACATCATAGATCTCTTCAAGGGTTATTTCCGCATCTAAATCTGGATCTTTCCAACCGATCATCTGGTTTAACGTAAAAGTAGCTTCATTATTTTCTTTGTTCAGTAAATTTTTATAAAATAAAAACCATTCTTTTATATCAATCTCTCCTTGTATTATTGTTTTTTTTTCTAAAGGCTGCAATGGCATTCCAGAAGGATTTGGGATCTTTGGCGTTTTTTATCATTTCATTCTTGTCCTTATTAAATTCATCTCTTTTTCTTTGCAGGAGCTTAAAATATTCCCTCCTGGCCTCAATATATTTTTGGCGGTCGTGTATGTTATTTGAGTTCCTACATCTTTGTAAACTTACTTTGGTAGTTTTTTTTTCATAATGTAACAATCTTTATCATACCAAGGTTTTGAAAGTTGATGTCGTCGTTTCGCGAATTTAATTATATTTGCCGATTCCATTGCCGTGTAGATCTGTTTAGTAAAATTTACTGTTTTTGTGTTAATATCGGTTTCATTTCCATCTTCTATATCACTTAAATTATGTTTTAGCATCTCCACATTTTTTTTCGTCCAAATGAATTTTCGTGTTAGTATTTCATTGTTATACAAGGATTTAATAGCTTCATACCCAGTATTAATTTGTAAAACAATTGGTAAGTGGTCTGAATATGAAAGTTCTTCGATCCACATATCCGATATGATCTGTGTTAAACCGTGTGTGTACATAAAATAATCCAAAACCGATGAACCTCTTTCTGAAATAAAAGTGAATGAGCCGTACGTATCTCCTTTAGTTCTGCCATTAGCTATTGTTATAGAATTTGAATCTGTGAAGGAAATTAGTTTTTCAGATAGTTTTGAAGATATTAGGTCTTTAGATTTTCTATATTTGTTGAGGGATGAATTTAGTTTCAGTGGGTTATGGAAGCCTCCAGCATTGCCTATTCTTATATTGATATCACCGGCTATTAGCACTTCGTTACCTTCACTCATGTGATATTCAATGTGCCTAAGTAAATTTGTTAGATTTTGTTCTTGTAATGCATTAGGAGGTAAATATACAAACAACAAACAAATACTCTCGGTGGTTTTGTCTAGAAATTTGTGCGTCAAGACAGATATCCAATAAGGGTTTGTTTCAATTTTTCTAACCGTATGTTGAAAGTTTTTTTTTATTCCAATCAGAATTCCCCCCGAGCCCCTTCCCTTTAGTTCTGTTTTCATTGCTGGGCTTTGAATTATGTAGTATTCCTCTGTTAATAATTCGAAATCATTCGTAATCCATGTTTCACTTAGTGCAAAAAGTTCGTATTTTTTTAGGTAATCAACGAGTGGAAATATTGAAGTTATTCTATTGAATCCATTTATATTCCATTGTAACATTTTAATTTTAGTATCTATATGTTTGGCCTGGGTTACTTGTTTGTCTTTTATTGCCGATTCACAGTTTTTCGTATGTGGATATATAATTTTAGTTGTATTTCTATCTGATATATTTTTTGTAACCTTTGGGTTTTTAAATTTAGAAGTTTTAGCCGTGCGTGTTTTATCATAAAGTGGCTGTACGGTCACTATATTAGAAATCTGATTATCAGTCTGGAAAGTCTTATTTACATTCAGTGTTATGTTCTGTTTTTGCTATATCTTATTTCCATTTTTATTGACAACTTGGCCATTTACGGCTTCATAAACTACACCGTTTACAGTAAGTTTATTATCTCTCAGCTTTGATCGAGTGCCTTTTTCAAAAAGTTCTTTCCAGATAGATTTCTCTATACAAGGTCCCAGAGCCCTATTCAGTTACATGCACCATCTGGCAGAGTTGGAATAAAAGTAATCAATGGAAGTCTAACTCCCATGTCTTGGTTATTGGAGAGTAACAGTTCTAATACCACTACATACACCTCCTACACCACAAGATATGTCAATGTTGAGTTGTTTAGATCATCACAATTTTCTCTTTCATCTAAAGTAGGCAGTATTACCCACCCCCTCCCCCACTGAAGCCATATGAAGGGTGTTCAGTTGGGGCTAGTGGCCATGGGAGGTTTTATTATAGCTGAGAGTACTATTCAAGATGTTTCAACACAGGATGAATATAGACTATGTGGCATCTTGGCTATCATCCATGGTAGAGCTCTGGATCTACATTCAAATTTCCCAGGAGTGACTATCTAACAACAGAAATGGTTCTGTTGTTGTTGTTTCTTATCCCCTTGTGTAAAGATTACCCGAATCCCATGAGTTCATGATCTCATGGAATGGGGTATAGGGGTGCAGCTTTCGTTGATCATGGCACCATGATCCAGGCACACTTTGGTGAAAGTCTGACTTTGCCTGTAGTTTGAGGCTGTTCCTAACATGGAAGCCTTTGCTGCACTCTAACATGAGTACGGACACAGCTCCTCCGTATTCCTGGAGTGGGACCCTTGTTGAGGACCATCAACCGGGTCAGTTGAACTCAGGATTTTTAAAGGGGGAGTGTCCCTCCTGGTTAGAGCATCAAGTCTACCAGAACAAGACTTGATACGATCGTGTAGAGGGTTTACTGTACCTCCCAACTGAAATGGTTCTGTTCTCTCCTAGAGATGTTGAAACATTGGTTATAAGTCGAATAATTCTGGAGCAGTATAGTATTTAAAAGAAGAACAAAATCGTGAGCTGAAGAGTTTCTTGTAGGGATTTTTATTCATATGAGCCTTTGGGCATTCATGCCCTTCAACAGGAATATGGTACAGGCCATGATAATCATGGTGGGTAGTTAGCGACTGCTTTTTACTGTAAGCGCACCACATGTCTACACATGTGAAAAGCAGTTCGACTTTGCACTTACAAATGTGCCAGAGCCCCATTTGGTTACTTGCATTCGCTGGTGGGGTTGGACTTTTGCAAGAATCGGGGGCCATTGGAGCATTTTTTTTTTTAAACAGAAAAAGTGTCCAATGCGGGAATCGAACCCGGGTCGTAGTGGTCGAAAACCAAACGGTTTAACCAGCCTTCCACCGACCCCCTTCAACAGGAATAAGAATTAAATTCATACTTTTATTCCTTTTGAAGGGTGGAAATACTTGAAAGCCTGTATAAATAAAGAAAACCTACTATAAACTCTTCGTCCCACGAATTTGTTCTTCTTTTGATAAAAATACATCAGTGATACTTCAGGTTAGGTCATTTTTTTAGTTTACAAGGGTGTGTGGTAGGTTTTATCCCATGTTTATAAGTGAGCTTTCTAAAGTCTAGGCAGTGTTAGACCATCCAGTAAACCAGTTGCTGACTGAGTGATGCCTTGTAGGATGGCCTGGAGGAGGTACTGCAAGTGTGCGACCTCCACTTCCTGCTCTGCCTGCTGCCTCAGCACAGTGTCAGCCAGCCTCAGGAGGAGGCCCACCTGCCCCTGGTTCGCTCACAGCTCCGCGGCCTCCAAGTGCTGCCGGTGGCTCGCCTCTATAAACAAGGTTTCCTTCCTTCCTTGCTTGATGATAGGCATTAGTCATTTGATGGAGGTTTGCCAAAGGAACTTGGTCATTGGAATTAAGATCCTGAGAAAACATCAGCGTGAAAAGTGATAGGGTTCATAATTTGGATTATAGATTGGAAATAAAAAGGTAATAAGGCCAATTCCAAATAAAAATATAGTGTGTGACATTTTGGTAAGAGCAATGTTACCCAAACATCACACACTATATTTTAATTTGGATTTGGCCTTATTGCCTTTTATCAGTGTAAAAACAAAACACATGAAGGTGAATTTAAATCAAATTTAGCAGTGTGAAACTTCTCCTGGGTGGATGACCACCTCGCCTATCAACCACCTCTGTAACTATATATCTTATATAAAAAAAAAAAGAGATTTGATTTTCTGCTGTATTTTAGATCATGTTGAGGATTATAGTAATGCAGTTATTTGCTGGTTCTTTTTTAGGACTAAATGGTATTGGTGATGCAGTCGTGGCTAAAATCTTGAAAGTAAAATAATAAAAATAGTTTTGATCAGAGATTGTTTTATTTGTGCTAAAGTAATATATAAGAACATAATTTGATTAAAGTACTGTCTGGGTTAAGGCGTAAGAATAAAATGAAAAGCTTATTTACATAATGTACAAAAGGGTTGAGCCGGCCATTGGGATAAAACTGCAACGAGTTTTTATTGGGGAAGAGTGACCTCTGGCGGTCGATTTAACAGAGTATTTGTATCTATGAAATATAATTTTAAATAAATTAATATTTTTATATAACATATATATATTTAAAACTTTGTCTTCCTCCAATGAGAGTCCATCACCGGGAGTATCCCATGTTGTTCTATAATACCTCACACAGTAATTTTGCCAAGTGAGTGGGAGAGAGCTATTAAAAAACATGCTTTGGCTTGTTCATTCTTTGTGTTAAAGGTTGTGTCACTCTCTCAGTTCTAGGATTTGAGCACCATCCTCGCAACACACTCAACACATAAATTGAACCATAGATTATATTGTGTATATAGCATTCATAATAAAAAAGATTAAAATCATTAACAACTATAAGTAAGTGAAAAAAAAAAAATCTTGAGTGGAGAGGATATGCCCTTTTTGTTTTTAATTACAAGTACAGATGGACATTTTGCCTGGAAGATAGTGATCTAAAGATGATACCTAGTTTAAGCATCTATTTTGACAGGAGAGTTAACCTTTCTTTTTATAGTATACTAGACGGGTGACCCGGGCTTCGCCCCGGGATTGACCCGTGTGCATATCTACCCGAGTGATATATATTTAGATAAGATTTTTTTTTTATAATTGTTATTAGCATTATTTGTTTGCATCAGCATAATTTAATCTAATCTTTGATAGAGGGCGCTGTTCGTGAGCTAAGTAGAATAATTTGAATATATAGTTTTAATAATTGATTTATATATTTTTTTAAAATAGCCTATCGTCTTCCCCGTATTTTTTTTACCTATGTATGGAAATTTTGGTTTGAAATAGTGAACTACTGCGAATTTGTATACCGGACATACAAACAAACAAACATACATTGATTTTTATATATATAGAAGATATCCTCCCGGCTCAATTTCTATCTACATTTCAGCCATTGATTTATCTGTGCCACTTTGCCAGCTGCTCCATGACATAGCGTGAAGATTTCACAAATCTCTCGTAGATAGCATGAATTTCAAGTTTGCGCTGGGCTTATAAGGGCCATTAGCCGGAAACTGAATTTTCCAAAACTGATGTTGTGGCTTTGTCAACGACCCGAGTCTGCTAGGTTGCGGATACTGTCAGTAGAAAGTGCCTAGTTTAAGTGTCTATTTTGATGGAAGAGGTGTGTGACCTTTCAATAAACTTTATGATTATTTTAAAGTGTATATCTTCTTCTTCTTCTTTCTTATCTCCACACTGGGTGAAGTAGAATGCGTCTGCCTTTATCATTAAGACTGGGAGCACTACTCAGTGGCAGGCCGACTTAGCTCCAAAATAAATGGCCACCTCTGACATGAGGAACAGACGCCATGTGCAGCCGCTCCTAACATGAAGTACAAACGCTGCTCATCCTGTATCCCTGGATTAGGAACCCTTACAGGGTACCATCAGCCGGGCCAGCTGAGCCCAGGTTTTTTAGTGAGCTTGTTACTGCTCCCCCTCCTCCTTTTTCATCTGGGCTTGGGACCGGCAAAGGCGGAGTTAAAGTGTATATTAAAGTTTTGAGTAACCTGTGATAGTTTTTTCCTGTTCAACAGTCATTTTTTTGTGTTTCTCAGGTTTCCCCGATCATCTTTCTTATGACCTCTTCTGCGCAAGTTTGAGTTCCTGGTATCCGGGGACCACAGAGATGGATCTGGGGACTCTAGTGCCAAGGCCAGGTCCGCCCAACTGGTGAATCTGCTGGAGCTGGAGCCTTCTGCCTACCGCCTTGGAGAGACTCAGGTAGTTTGTCTTTATTTAGAACTACATTAGCTAGCATCTACATCCTCCAGAGTGTACCAAACTTGCAGCTTATTCAGGAAGGTAACTGAGGTTCTGTGTTTTTCTCAGATCTTTTTCCGGGCTGGAGTGCTACCCAGCCTGGAACGACAGCGCAACCAACGGCTGCAACAGGTGGTAGTGAGGTTGCAATCCCAGATCCGTTCCCATCTTGCTCAGACTCGACTGGCCCGACTCCGCATCCAGGACACAGCCATCAGGGTGATCCAGCGCAATGTGAGAATCATGGGTGAAGTCGCCTCTGGCCTTGGTGGAGACTCCTGTCCAACATCAGGCCTCTGCTCAATGTTCATCGCACAGAGGAAGACCTGCGGGCCAAGACAGTAAGTGCACTTCTTGGAGTAAATTTAGTTTTGTCTTTTTTTTTTACTGCACAAACTCTCAGAACTAAAAGGGATGTTTTATCCTACACACATGATATTTAAAATGAAAGGATTTAAAAGCACGAATGTTTCTTTTATACATAATACAAACTTCTACTGCCCTTACTGCGATGATTGGGAGGGCTTGGCTCATCAGTGGTGAACCCTCCCAGCGGTTTCGCCAATTTAATCCACCAGACCGCTTCTCAGAGCTCTAATACTGTATTGGACGATTCTGCTTATATACGCAGCCTTGAAGGATAGAATCTCAGAAATGGTTTTCAAGAAAACTATGGGCATAAGCTTATAGGACAGTAGAATTACATTTAAATATGTATAAAAGAAACATTCGTGCTTTTAAATCCTTTCATTTTATATGTATAGATGGCGCGTTATTGCTTTGTGTTACACATAACATTCTTAGGATTTAATGCATAGCTTTAATATATATATATAACTTGGGTCAACCACACACACAATGACTGATCTGATGAAAGAAAGGATGCTCACACCACTTACCTTTAGTTCCAATCAATCTTGAATTGTGTCATTTTCATGAACCATTTAATAATTCATTTGAACTAGCAGAGGCTAATGAATCTTTGTAGTTAGAACTACAAAACTATTTTTGATGCGCATGATTCTTTTTAAAATAAAACAATTTCTACTGCCCTTACTACAATGGAAAAATTAATGGGAGAGCCTGGCTCATCAGTGGTGAACCCTCCCAGCCGTTTCGCCAGTTTAATCTACCATACCACTGTTATATTGCATTTTTGGAACTTCCTTTTATAGTGATACTGATGCAAGACTTTTCGAATGGGTATTTTAGATGAACTATGGACATAAGCTTTTAGAACAGCAGAATTACATATAATTATAAATATAAATATGGCACTAATGAGCCAGGCCCTCCCATTAATTTTTCTATTGCAGTAAGGGCAGTAGAAATTGTTTTATTTTAAAAAGAATCATGCGCATCAAAAATAGTTTTGTATTTTGATAACAGATGGCGCGCTAGTGCATCGTAATAGTTAGAACTGACAGTTTATTTCTGGATTCAAACCAAGAGTAGATGGAGTTCTTCCTAGCCTTGATCGCCCTAAAAGAGACAAACCTGCATTTGGTTCTAAGAACCTTTAATCACAAGAGTCAAATAAAAGAAAATTGGCTTACTTGAGATTGAAATTATATTCCATGATGGCTGACCTCTGTAAAGAAGATAGTTTGACATAATGAATATATACAGTTATCAGAGTCATCAAGTAACAATTATTAATAATCAATTCTGTCACCGTTTGCTTTGTGAATGGAATAAATACCCAAATATGGCCATTTCTCATAACCATCGGTGGTTCAGTGGTAGAATGCTCGCCTGCCACGCGGGCGGCCCGGGTTCGATTCCCGGCCGATGCATTTTTTTTTTTTTTTTACAATTTTTAAAACTCATTTATATATTATACAAGAATGACATCCACGGCGTCAATTTATAATTGTAACGAATAGTATTTGAATAAAAGCATTTAATCGGGTAAAACCCGGGCGTTGCCCGGGTCATTCGGCTATTTAATTAATATATAGAAGAAAACCATTTTTTTTATTAATACAGTAGAGTTTCCAGAAGAAGACACTCTTGCTAGAGGACACCTTTCTACAAAGGGCAGTTTTCACATCACCAATAATACCATTTTTATTATTTCGTAACTCTCTGGTAAGAGAACACTTCTCCCTAAAGCCAATTTTGGTTCTGCAACTAGGTGTCCTTTACAGAGAGCTTCTACTGTACATTCAAATCCATTTAAAAATTAAGACTCAAGGGTTGAAATTAATTTTTAGATGTTAAGTTATGTTGTTGTTGTTGTTTCTTATCCCCTTGTGTAAAGATTACACGAATTCCATGAGTTCATGCTCCTCGAGCTGTTTTATGATGAGCAGCGGCCTCTCCCAAAGGTCCTGTTTAGTGCATCTAATGCAAGCCAAAATGTGTTCTGGAGCTGCAGGTGCCAAGCTACATTTTGGGCAAGTGGGGTAGATTTTGTTATTATTTTCTATCTTCAATGGCTTGAGATGGCCTGTTCTAAATCTTGTTAGTGTTGTTTGATGCTGTCTATTTCTGATGTTCAGAGCTCCTCCTGGGTTCACTCCACTGTACCAACTGTGCTTAGGTGGGATCCTCCAGTTCTTGTTTTATTTTTTGAGATGTTAAGTTATAGTTGGTTAAATTAAAGTAGATAACTTGGTTGGGGGGGGGATTTGAAACATGGTTAAATTGAAGAGTTTCTACACACACTGTATGCAAATATTATATTCTCCCTAAAAAAAATGTCATCTATAATCCTGAAAGTTCTGTGAAAATATTAATATTGAGATTTTCACTTGGTAGAGTTTGGTGAGGCTTCACAGAAGGGGAGTAGTGCCCTGGAGACATACATTTTTCTAAGAACCAGATACGAGGTGCACATTAAGAATTTTTTTTTATAATTTATAAATTCAAGTTTTTTATAAGGTCAATTGTGAGAAAGTTTGTGAAATATATCAATATAACACTTGAAAGCTTCCCATTTTAGAAGAATGAAGAAAATTATTGCAGAACCTATAATTCATCAATTGACTGCCCTCAATTCTTACTGTGCCATTAAGTGCAGGTGACCAAAGGGGGCTATGCCATTTTTTGTGCACCTATATACTACCATCTGTATCTGGGATACTCACCTTCTTTAGAGAAGATGGTTAATATTATCTATCTTCTTATGAACATAATCTCTGATCTAAGACACACAGGTATCCTTAATACATCTAACCTACTTTGTCTAATAGACAGCATCAAACAACACTAACAAGATTTAGAACAGGACATCTCAAGCCATTGAAGTTAGAAAATAATAACAAAATCTTCTCCACTTTTGCCCAAAATGTAGCTTGGCACCTTCAGCTCCAGAACACATTTTAGCTTGCCTTAAATGCACTAAACAGGACCTTTGGGAGAGGCCGCTGCTTATCATAAAACAGCTCGAGGAGCATGAACTCATTGAATTTGTGTAATCTTCACACAAGGGGATAAGAAACAACAACTTTGTCTACACTTGGATTTCTTACGTGGCACACATCAATATATCAAAGATTTCAAATGTCACCAAGACAAAATGAGTAAAACTGATGTCCAACCAGACCTGGTATGATGAGAAATGCTCCTTTTGGCACCTACTTACTTCTCTTGTTATAATTTAGATTTGAGCTATTGTGATGGACCACTTCATTTTTTATATATACATTAGAAACACAATAAGACCATATCCAAATAGTTTAATGGTTTGAGAGGATTCAATAAAAGAATCGTTAGCCTTTTCAAGAAAAAGTCCTGAATAACTATTCCATAGTCCAAATTGTACCTTTTCATTTGGGTATATGCATGTGTGTATTGAATAAAATAATTTCTTAATTAAATAGCTATTGTTTACCTTAAAAATATATATTTTAAAAATACTTAAACCTATTAACTTTTAAAATTTTATACAAATAAATTTAACACAAAGCAATAATGCGCCATCTATACATATAAAATAAAAGGATTTAAAAGCGCGAATGTTTCTTTTATACATAAAACAAACTTCTACTGTCCTTACTGCGATGAAAAAATATATTGGGAGGGGTTGGCTCATCAGTGGTGAACCCTCCCAGCGGTTTCGCCAATTTAATCCACCAGACCGCTTCTCAGAGTTCTAATACTGTATTGGATCATTCTGCTTTTATATGCTACACTGAAGGATGGAATCTTAGAAATGGTTTTCAAGTAAACTATGGACATAAGCTTATAGGACAGTAGAATTACATTCTAATATTTGCATCGAGAATTTCTCTTCCGCAAACAATAAAGACAAGGCCAGTTAGGCATAAATTAACACAAAGCAATAACGCGCCATCTATACATATAAAATGAAAGGATTTAAAAGCACGAATGCCTCCCCTACACACATTACAAACCTCCACTGCCCCTACTGCGATGAAAAATATATTGGGAGGGCTTGGCCCATCAGCGGTGAACCCTCCCAGCGGTTTCTCCAACTCAATCCACCAGACCGCCTCCCAGAGCTCCAATACTGCATTGGACGACCCTGCTTATATACGCAGCACTAAAGGATATAATCTCAGAAATGGTTTTCAAGAAAACTATGGACATAAGCTTATAGGACAGTAGAATTACATTCTAATATTTGCATCGAGAATTTCTCGAGCAATGCTCTTCAGCAAACTATAAAGACAAGGCCAGTTAGGAATAAATTAACACAAAGCAATAACGCGCCATCTATACATATAAAATAAAGGATTTAAAAGCGCGAATGTTTCTTTTATACATAAAACGAACCCAGGAGGAGCTCTGAACATCAGAAATAGACAGCATCAAACAACACTAACAAGATTTAGAACAGGCCATCTCAAGCCATTAAAGATAGAAATAATAACAAAATTTATCCCACTTGCCCAAGATGTAGTTTGGTACCTGCAGCTTCAGAACACATTTTGGCTTGCATTAGATGCACTAAACAGGACCTTTGGGAGAGGCCGCTGCTCATCATAAAACAGCTCGAGGAGCATGAACTCATGGAATTCGTGTAATCTTTACACAAGGGGATAAGAAACAACAACAACATAAGCAGTCACAACCTGTAGGTCTGTAGAGATAATATTTGATAATATTTAAAAGAAACGCATTGACAGTAAATTTATTTGTGTAAAATTTTAACGATAGATGGCAATTAAATTTATAAATTTAATTTACTATTAACTTTTAAAAACAATCAGATTACTCAGAATAAGCACCTAATATACAGGGGCTCAGGTGCAAATTGCACCTGGTAGCAGAGATGAGTTGGGACACACTGGCAGTGGCTGTCTCATTAAAACCACAAATGGCATTGAGAAAATAAACAGAAGAAACCCAGATTTTTGCTCAGTCTTCAGATCAGAACTTATAGCCATCTATGAAGCCTTAAAATCCATCAGAAATACTAATTATCAAGATATCTGGATTCTTACTGATAGTAGAAGTGCCATACAACACTTGAGTCACACAAGGGAACTCAGAGACAAAGTAAGCAGGAACATAATTGGTTATCTTCAAAAACTCTCAAAAACCTCAAAAATTCACCTTCAATGGATACCCTCACACGTTGGCATTGAAGGCAATGAAGCTGCTGATGTGCTAGTGAAAAAAGGCACAAAAGAAACCTTGCCACAGAAAAATAAACTTACTTTTAAAGAAATAGAAACAATAGCCAAAACAAAAATAAACAAGAACTGGAGGATCCCACCTAAGCACAGTTGGTACATCCCAGGAGTAGTGGCCACCCAGACCTCGAAGGTCCACAAGCCTGCATGCGAAGCATGCACCTATGCTGCTAATATGGCCACCGTACCAAAAGGAATGATGCATTCTCTATGCACCGAGCGGCCATTGTTTGGCCCCTCGCGCCCGCCATTATGGTCTGACTCCATGGGGATGACCAATCAACCCACAGGCATCTCCGAGAGTTCATGGCAAGGTTGCTGACCGAGCCCTCCTGTTCGGACTTGTCTTGGCACAGTTGGTACAGTGGAGTGAACCCAGGAGGAGCTCTGAACATCAGAAATAGATAGCATCAAACAACACTAACAAGATTTAGAACAGGCCATCTCAAGCCATTGAAGATAGAAAATAATAACAAAATTTATCCCACTTGCCCAAAATGTAGTTTGGTACCTGCAGCTCCAGAACACATTTTGGCTTGCATTAGATGCACTAAACAGGACCTTTGGGAGAGGCCGCTGCTCATCATAAAACAGCTCGAGGAGCATGAACTCATGGAATTCGTGTAATCTTTACACAAGGGGATAAGAAACAACAACAACAACATAAGCAGTCACAACCTTCCATTCACATGTATAGACACGTGGTGTATCTACAGTATTAGGAGTGCTAGCCATGTTATCTCACACATTCTAGCCATATCACCTGTCAAACTCCTCATGTTGAGACCTGTGGCCTTCACCACAATCTCTCCACTGTCTTTGCCATTCTCTCCAGGTTAGTCCAACATCTTTAATTGGACTCTTCCATCTTTTCCTAGCTTGTCCACTTTCTACCCCTGTACAGGTTGTTTTTCCTTTTCTTTGTCTCTGACTGATGCTTCCATAGTGTTATCTTGCTGCAATATCATATTTATGTGAAAATAAAAATACAGTAAAACCCCGCTAATACGAACCCTGGATATAGCGAACCTTCCCTTATAACGAACCCACGGCGATTCCCAATTCCATTCCATTGAAAATACCATCGTTATAACGAACTTTGCGATTTTTAAAATTACGAACTACCCCTATAACTAACCCATTTTCGGTCCCAAAATGATAAAATCTATTTAAAATACTAGGCTTATAACGAACTTAAAATTTTGATTTAAAAAATTTTCAAAACAACAAAATTTTGAACATGTTTCAGCTCACGGATCGCGATTTCAAAACAAAAAATTGCGGCATTGTTTGTTTTCATTTCCATTCTATTTTTGTTGTATGTTGTATAAATTTTTACACATTATACTTTTATTTAATAGAATATCTTTGCATTCTACAATTTTTAAATAGAAAAAAACAAAAAAAAAAAAAACAAACAAATGGCTTCCAAAATAAAGAAAAGAAACAAAGAATGGCGTTCTAAAAAAAAAACAGTGGCAGCACGCCCTTTTAGAAGCGTTCTATATCAAGTTTAACCTAGGCTAAAAAATAATTCCAAATAATTTTAAAGCCAGAAATGGTTTGAGTAACAGGTTAAAAACAAAATTTAATGTATACTTAAGAAGAATTTGTGGAAACTGGAATTGGAAGAGAAAAAAAAAAAACATTTCTCCAAGTTCCCCGTGTCTCATGGGCCACAAACAAATCGACTTATAAATTCTCAAAAACTTCCTCTACAGTTCTATTTTTAGAATGGAATTTTTTGTTAGGTATATGACTCATTCAGGGTTAGCGGATATTCCTCCTGGCCGGCCGTTTTACTACCGATTTTGTCTTTGCAAATTGGCGTTTTTTATTCGCAATTTTACCGATCGCGCTATCGTATCAACATGTTTCGCGTCCGATTTTTCTGAATTGGATACTTTTGATTCATCCTCAATTGATTCAGAATACACAGAGCTTCATTCCTTTGATGGAAATAACAATATTTTAAGACAATTCTGATTTTCAAATTTGACCTTTCACTTTCAAACAACAAGGTATTAGAGGCATTTTTTCAAATAAATTTAGTATTATATTATTTGAGAAAGATGTTCTAAAATACTCTTATACCTTTTAAATATATAATTAATGATGTTTTGCAAAGGAGATTTGGCTTAATTTTTAAATAATACATAGGTTTATATATAAACATGTATGCTAATGATAAGAAGAACCTATTATCAAATGACTTCTTTTGAAATTCAGCATTGCTGTAGAGAAATAGGTCAATTTAGGGAATTAAAACAAAGTGACCATTATTAAGTGGCTGCCTTTTCCTGTTTGTATGGCTGTTTTTTAATTATACAGTCTAAAAATTTAGAAAAGTTAAAAAAAAAAAAGGCCAAACCGTGGCTATAGTGAACCATGGCTATAGTGAACCAAAAGCTCTGTCCCATTGGGGTTCACTATAGAGGGGTTTTACTGTAAAAGGTATTAAAAAGAGATGGTTAAATAGTGATATGGGAAAAAAAAAGGGTTGTTCAATATTAGGGAATAAACCTAAATCACGGTTGAGTTGATATTTCTTCCACTAGATGGCATTCTGCCTTCTAAAATGCTCATTTGAGCTGTTAGAATTTGCCTTTTTTTAAATGTAAAATAAGCAGTTTGATTATGGCCAATTTAGAGAAAATCCCGACTAGTCCTCTTGGCAGCCCAGGGCATTCTTAAGATCTCCATCAAGACCACATTTAAAAAAGATTAATCTTTCTGACTCTTGCCTTAGAGAATGACTTGCACCTACAATACTGTAATGGCTATTCCAGAATGTTTATTGCCACAAGGAAACTGTTTACAAACATTTATAACACTCATTATATATACTTGGTGAAAAGGCAAAAAATTAATCTTAATTATCAATAGTTCCTCAGAATTAACAAGATTATTTATAATACAATATAATATAATGCGGCTTGTGATTGTAAAACGACATTTGAAATACTATCCCGCATGTGTTTCCCCTCAACGAAACATCTAAATTCATTCCAAGGAGAAATAACGATTATTTCTAACCTTTTGGATGAGGTATGAAAAGGTGAATTGTGAAGAGTAATGATAAACGGAAAGATAAAAGTGTCCAGGGATGGGAATCGAACCCACAGTGTGCCGCTTACCTGGCAGATGCCATGTTCACTAGGCTACCCTGGACATATTTTTTACGTTCGTAAATAATACATAAAGTAATTTATAATACAATATAATATAATGCGGCTTGTGATTGTAAAAGGACATTTGAAATACTATCCCGCATGTGCTTCCCCCTCAACGAAAATGTAAATTTAATGTAAATTGAGAGCTAAGAAATCCTTTATTTTTTATCCACATTTAAATCCACATTTGTTTATTGGGACAACTGGAGGGGCTAACCAACAAGTCCCAATAAAGAGAGTGGGCTAATTCACTAAATGGCTCTATACATGGGTTTATAAAGATAAACAAACTGCAAAGCTATTTTAAATAAAGTTTATTTATTAAAAAGGAAACAGCAGCTAAGCTAAGTGAAGAACCAATTTAATCCAGCATTTATGAGTGGTTTTATATGAATAAAATACCAAAGTTTTATATTTGACTATTTTCCCTATAAATGATACAACAACATTCAGTAACAGGGGATGTCTTTCTCTCTCTCCTCAATTTTACCCCCCATTCATACTTGGAGAAATATCTTTCATTTCCATGGAACATTGTTACCAACAACAACAAAAACCTTTATTAGACACTATTGTCTTACAAGGGGATTCCCCATAAAGGTTATTCTATATACAGTTACGAGCGTCATGGCCTCTGTCACGGTTTGCCGGCGCCCTCCTATTGGTCGGCTACGATCACGCCACCTTTGCCCCCCCCCCCCATCATTTGGTGCCGCCAATGCGCGAGACACTTCTGTCACCGTTTGCTTTTGGTTCAGTGGTAGAATGCTCGCCTGCCACGCGGGCGCCCCGGGTTCGATTCCCGGCCGATGGTTTGGGGCGGGACGTTTCACAAGAGTGACATCTACGGCGCCAATTTATAATTGTAACGAATAGTATTTGAATAAAAGCATTTAATCGGGTTAACCCCGGGCGTTGCCCGGGTCATTCGGCTAGTATATGTACATGAGTGAGGAGGAAAAGCAATTTAGAGGAGAGGGGGAGCAATCAGCCATTGTCTGTGGAGTTGAGCACTTCTTCTCTCATTTTATCAATCGCCTTGAAATATTTAAAATATTTATAAACAAATGTTTTATCCAGCAGGAGAGTAGTGAAGATTTTATATACATGTTGTACATTGTAGTGAGTTAGCCCCGAAATTTCGCGAATTACCAGTCTCTTTTCCTGTAGGAATGGGCAATGGAATAGATAGTGGACCAAATTGTCTTGGATGCCAACATTGCAGAAGTAGCAATTTAAAGGGTCGCTGTTCCAAAATCCCGTGATATTCTTGCGGAAAAGTAGCCATAGAATCCTTTGACGGGCTATAAATCGTTTAATTTTCAAAGGGAGGTTTGATAGTAAGTAGTCCTCCGCACATTGTTACCATCTTTAGTCCTGATAGTGTGGAGACAGCAATAATGCTGTCACTGAATGTATTGAATACTTGTTACTTGTTCTAGAGTTCTCCTCCATCTATACGAGGGAAATTTAAATGAGTGTAGAGTATCATTTAATTTAATTTACAAAAGCTCATCAGATGAGTCATGGGAGGTTTTAGTCTATAGGCTTAGAGCACTATATATTTGGAGAGAGATTATAAATTTGTACTAAAATAAATTATCGTAAAGATAGAGGCTGCCTGGCCGGCATTCATATTTATATAAAAATAGACACTTCGGCCAGTTGGAGTTTTTTATTTTCTCAACGTTTCGACAAAATCTTTTGTCTTCGTCAGGAGAAGTAAATAAAAATAAACATTTGGCAAGGTGTCTCCTGACGAAGACAAAAGATTTTTGTCAAAACGTTGAGAAAATAAAAAACTCCAACTGGCCGAAGTGTCTATTTTTTATATAAATAAAATAAACTAACCTGCAGTTTCTATTTTGAAATCCCTAAGTAGTCATTCAATAGAATAGGGATTCCACTTAAGTAACATTCAATACAAGATATTGTTGTTGTCATCTCCATCAGGATTCCAACAATCTTGGCACACAACACCTACTTATTTACTCTAGTAATTTATAAGACAATCAGATATTATCTAAAGAGTAAACAGTAGCTAGAACTGAAAGACCATAACATAAATAAATATGTGAATTATAGTACACCTATCCCCCGATTTACACGGTAGATACGTTCCTGAGAAAAACGTGTAAATCGAAAATTAAAAATTTTCACGAAATTTTTATGCGAAGAAATACAGACACAGTGTGCGTGTGCAGCAAGTCAGCACATAAGCTCGGGATTCCTCGTGAGATGTGTACACAGCGCATGTGTTCAATCACAGTAGCATTTAGTATACAGTGGACTCTCGGTTTACGAGCACCTCGGATTACGAGTGAAATTTCGCATTACGAGCAACTCGTGATGGTTGCCCGTAATCGTGATGGATGAAAATTCACTGGGATCCCTCCCTTCAGATCAGATTCGGGAAATATGTAAAATGTGGGAAACTGTGCAATTGTTCGTAGCAAGAAGAATTGCCCGAGTTTCAATTATTAAAAATTAGAAATTAGTTTCGCACTACGAGCGTTTGGGAGTACGAGCATGGCTCTGGAACGGATTATGCTCGCAAACCGAGGGTCCACTGTATTGCGATAAAAAAAAAACTTATTTGGAAAACCGTGTAAAAGCGAAAACGTGTAAAACAAGTACCGTGTAAAGCGGGGGATAGGTGAACATTTTCAATTTCCATAATCTCTGATTTGGTCTCCAATTAGTTATCCCCATAAAATAAATTATATTCAAGTCAAAATCTTGTGTGGTTTAAAACGATGCCGTTTCAGGTCTGCTCAATTTTTCAGAGGCCTGCCTACTCATATTCTGGTCTTAAATATGTGTCTAATGACCATTTTTACCCTGACTCAGCAGTCCTTGATTTCCAGACTCAAGAGTGGTCTTCTACAAAAATATATCTTCCAAAGAAGTTGCAAGGTTTTCCCACAATGTGCCAATTTTAACCTCTATCCTGCAACTTCTAAACTCCATCTTTGACTGTATCTGCTTATCCATCGGTGTAGATACCATTGATGATTGTACCATTAACTTGATTACTTTATAAATTGAATGGAGATATAGGGGGAAAAAAAACATGATTCTGGGGTCAGTTATAAATTAGTTCTATATTGGATTTGTAGCATAGAATCCTCTAGCAATCCCATCAACACCCAGTCCAAATTTGAGCAACCCACCTCAGTCAATCCAAGAAGAACTAAGTTTAGAACGTGTCTCTGACGTTGTGGAAGTTTCCTACCGATCTGAATTTTAGCCCGCCCGCGGTCGTCAGCGCCGTTCTAACGGCTTGTCTTTTAGTCTCGTTTGTATCCCAAGCTAAATCCGCTATTGTTTATTCTTATTATTGTTTAGTGTTGATAGTGCGCCTTTTTCTTGATTTATTGTGTAAATGTGAAAGTCGTGGCGATTTCATTTCGACTTTGAAACACACTCGATTGCTATCTTGCACTCACCTGAAACAGGCTAAAATAAGATTTGTATAGACAGCTTACGGTATAAGCGATCGTAAGCTGCGACTAACTACGATTATGATGGTCTGTACCATATGTACTTGGGTTCAGCGACAAAGTAGGGTCTATTACGAAATCCTTTTTGGGTGTAGAATACATGCATTTGTACATGTACAACTTGTCCTCTGAATCAACTCTGTTCTTTTAATCATAATCCAATTTGTTGTTATTTATTTTAGTTGAACTATCTCTTGCTCTAACTTTGAGATCTTCAAGCGTTAAACTTCTTGCACAATCAACTAATAGGCGCAAAACGTCTCTTTAATCAAATAAAATTCTAGAATAGGTTTTATTAGTGTAATCCTAGTTATTTGCTCAATAACTACATGCTTAGAAATATTTCTTCCTAAGCCCTTAGACTACGTAGATGCAAGTGGGTTTAAATGGCTCGAGAAGAAGGTCCATCATCTGGCTTCAACACACCGCTGTCCGCTGCTGCTGAGTGGACTTCTCTATAAATATTCCACCACGACTGATGTCGATAGCTCAGCTCCTCCCCAATTGTTCGGCCGCTATTTATAAAGAGATCTGGCTGGCCACGGGCTATTTCTGGCTACCGCGGCGCCGGCTGTCCATCATGACCGCTTTTGTAGGCTTGGGTGCTTCCCGCGGAGTCAAACTGCTATATGAAAGGAGAGAAGGAGATTACTTTGGTGACTTAGGAGAATACAAAGACGAACAATTTAACGGTAAAACCTTGCTAAAACAAAGCGTGGATATAGTGAACCTTCCCTTTAAAACGAACCTAAACCAATCCTCAATATTAACGGTACTATATAGTGAAACAATAGTGTTCATCCCATTGGCGTTCACTATAGCGAGATTTTACTGTTTTTGTTTTAACTACAGATGTCAAAATATTGCTGAATAAGCCAGCCATTCATTATCGGGAATGTTGCCCATGTTTTTGTTCAACAATGGCAGTAATCTCAAAAATTTCAACAATGGCCGTTCTCTCGAAAATTTCAACGATGGCCGTTCTCTCGAAAATTTCAACGATGGCCGTGCTCTCGAAAATTTCAACGATGGTAGTGCACTCGAAAATTTCAACGATGGTAGTGCACTCGAAAATTTCAACGATGGTAGTGCTTTCGAAAATTTAAACGACTGATTTAGCCAGAAATTTAAAATTGTGGCACTATATCCACTTGTATATAAATAAATTATAAGAATGTCGGAAGTAGATCCTCTACAGGTAATAACAAGCTCTTCTTCTTCTTCTTTCTTATCTTCACTTAATCATATCAAGGTATCAAGCTTGTAAAGCATGACAACCATCATGATTGGGTGAAGTAGAATGCGTCTGCCTTTGTCATCAAGACTGGGAGCACTACTCAGTGGCAGGCCGACTTAGCTCCAAAAGAAATGGCCGCCTCTGACATGAGGAACAGACGCCATGTGCAGCCGCTCCTAACATGGAGTACAAACGCTGCTCATCCTGTATCCCTGGATTAGGAGCCCTTACAGGGTACTATCAGCCGGGCCAGCTGAGCCCAGGTTTTTTAGCGAGCTTGTTACTGCTCCCCCTCCTCCTTTTTCATCCGGGCTTGGGACCGGCAAAGGAATAACAAGCTAATCTCATTGAATTGTTTTTTTTATATCTCTCTTTGGTCCTTTACTTAATGATACATTATATTTTCAAATCTGTCTTAAAACGCCGTTTTCAAACGAGTTTAAATCTGATGTGTTCTAGTCATTCAAATCACCACCGTTCTGTTGGCGCGAAAACTAAGAATGACATGCTTTAAAATTCCTGTTTGTGTATACCCGGGAAACACGTTTTTCTGTTTCGAGTCTAACAATTCTATGCTCTGCTGTATTTCTCAGAACTCCCTCGACTAAACATGTTTCTGCTACTCTACTTGGATAAGCACCATTATATAGAGTCGTGTATGTCCACCTTGTGTTGTTCATAAGAACAAATTTATGTTAAAAAGGAATCGTTAAAATTAAATAAAGAACAGAATTCGTTGTAATATTGGAAGGCTTTAATCATTTAGAAAAATGCACTCTAAATTCCATATGCCTAGAACAAATTTAGCCCCACATACAAGTCGTCATTTCAACAATTGACTTTAACCGGCTAAAAAAGCTAGGGAATCACTGTTTATATTTTTCTTATAGAATGTTTTGTTTGCCGTTTTCCAGTCACTCAATCGTAGATAGTAGTCAAAAATTATTTGCTACCAGAATTGTCTTATAACAACATTGAACGGTTATCATCGCCCGCCAATAGAACATCCTGCTGAAAGACGAGGTGGTGGTCTAGAAGCCAAGTTTGTAACAGGACCAAGCCACGCAAGCAGAAGCTGACGGGGGAGGGTATTTAGGAAGTCTCTATTTAAGAAACGCGTGCAATATTTCAAAATGCCATCGGAGTTGTATTTATCCCGGGACGAGGTTTTTAGAACTGCGGCGCAGAAAGGTGACGTGAAATGGGAATAGCTTGCGTGGGAGGCCCTACTGAGAGATTATTGTGACGTACCTGCTAAATACACCCCTGACTTAGGCCAACTCCAGAGTTACTACTAGGTAGGCTTGATTTTTAATATTTATTTTTACTGTGATACACATAGGGCGCATTTTGTGCAAATTCTATGATGGTCGAAAGTTAAAATTGTCCCACGTTTTCTCTAGGCTCTTACATCTACTGTAAGTTTTATTTCGAATTAGGCGAATATTCGACGTTAGAGATTATCACCGGTCCACGTAGGTCGTCGTCTTTATTTTCACCACCATTATACACGAATGTTCTACAGTTCTTACTTATCACCAGTCTTACAGGTGTTTGCACCTTCTGTTTAGCACTCTATCGGTGTACTATGGGGAATGGGGGTCGGTAGACGTGTAGACCAAACCATATACAGCTACTACCCGAGATCTAATCCCGCATTGTGCACTTTTTTCTGTTTAAAAAATGCTGCAGCGGCCCACGATTCTTGCAAAAGTTCAACCCTACCAGATAAAACAGTCGTCAACTTCTACCCACCTTAATTATCATCAAAAAAAAGTCGGTGGATGAGAGGGTAACACGCTCGATTCCCGACAATAAGTCGGTGGATGAGAGGGTAACACGCTCGATTCCCGACAATAAGTCGGTGGATGAGAGGGTAACACGCTCGATTCCCGACAATAAGTCGGTGGATGAGAGGGTAACACGCTCGATTCCCGACAGTCATGAACCGGGATTAAATCCCGCGTTAAAATTTTGTTTAATATGTGAATAACCTTCACATATTATTCATTGTTCAATTATCATGAACTAGGTTGCTCTTGCTGAGAGGTACCTATTTATGTGAATTTGAACCAGTTAATTATCATGACCTGTACCACATGTGCTAGGGATAATTAAAAAAATCGATTTTAGATATGCCTCGTATTTCTTGAAGACATTTTTAAAGGGCGGAGATAATATTCTGGCCCAAAATCAGCCCTCACTATCTAAAACAGCTTTTTGGTAGATTCAGTACAACACTCCTTTCGTGGTAACCGTCCTATTACTGATGAAGGCTATGACTGGCTCGAAGAGGTTAGTAATTCTGTTACGAGTTTGCCAAAGCTGCTGGTGTTGTAGTTTGTTCACTAATCTGATTCAGCGCAGAAAGATTAAATGCGCGGTTTTAATACATTTACCTAAAGTATTTTATGTATTTATTAAAGGAGAGGTAGAGGTTTTTTTTTTTTTTTTTTTTTGCGTACGTAGATAAATTTATTAAAGTGTTCTCACCGATATATATATACTAGCCGAATGGCCGGGGCAACGCCCGGGTTTTACCCGAGTGCGTATATATTTTAAAAACGTTTTAATTCAAATACTATTCGTTACAATTATAAATTGGCGCCATGGATGTCACTCTTGTGAAACGTCCCGTTCCAAAACTGTGTGTTTTTAAAATGTTTTAATTAAAATACTATTCGTTGCCATTATAAATTGGCGCCGTGGATGTCTCTCTTGTGAAACGTCCCGCCCCAAACTGTGTGTGTCTTGAAAATATAAAAATAAAAATGTGAATTTTCATAAAGATTTCATCATGTCGATTTTTTTTTTTTTTGCATTTCACCTACTAAATCGATAGAGATAATTACATTTGCAACATGAACTTAGGTATATTGACTAAATAGAAAACTGCATTGTAATAAAGATCATTTTTTAAAGGCACCATATCGTTTTTTTTTTCAATAAAATCGAAACAAAAATTAACGATAAATAACGATAATTGCCTTAAAAAGAAATTGCCTTAAAAAAAAAAAAGAAACATTCGCGGTGATTTTGTCTTGCATTCGTTTATACAATTATTATATACGAATGACCCGGGCAACGCCCGGGTTTTACCCGATTAAATGCTTTTATTCAAATACTATTCGTTACAATTATAAATTGGCGCCGTGGATGTCATTCTTGTATAATATATAAATGAGTTTTAAAAATTGTAAAAAAAAAAAATGCATCGGCCGGGAATCGAACCCGGGCCGCCCGCGTGGCAGGCGAGCATTCTACCACTGAACCACCGATGGTTATGAAAAATCCCATCCGTGAGCTTCAGACAGACAGAATAAGGCAAATATATAAGTAGACTAGACGAATGGCCCGGGCAACGCCCGGGTTTTACCCGAGTGCGCATATATTTTAAAAACGTTTTAATTCAAATACTATTCGTTACAATTATAAATTGGCGCCATGGATGTCACTCTTGTGAAACGTCCCGTTCCAAACTGTGTGTTTTTAAAATGTTTTAATTAAAATACTATTCGTTACAATTATAAATTGGCGCCGTGGATGTCTCTCTTGTGAAACGTCCCGCCCCAAACTGTGTGTGTCTTGAAAATATAAAAATAAAAATGTGAATTTTCATAAAGATTTCATCATGTCGATTTTTTTTTTGCATTTCACCTACTAAATCGATATAGATAATTACATTTGCAACATGAACTTAGGTATATTGACTAAATAGAAAACTGCATAGTAATAAAGATCATTTTTTAAAGGCACCATATCGTTTTTTTTTAATTAAAATCGAAACAAAAATTAACGATAAATAACGATAATTGCCTTAAAAAGAAATTGCCTTAAAAAAAAAGAAACATTCGCGGTGATTTTGTCTTGCATTCGTTTTACAATTATTATATACGAATGACCCGGGCAACGCCCGGGTTTTACCCGATTAAATGCTTTTATTCAAATACTATTCGTTACAATTATAATTGGCGCCGTGGATGTCATTCTTGTATAATATATAAATGAGTTTTAAAAATTGTAAAAAAAAAAAAAAATGCATCGGCCGGGAATCGAACCCGGGCCGCCCGCGTGGCAGGCGAGCATTCTACCACTGAACCACCGATGGTTATGAAAAATCCCATCCGTGAGCTTCAGACAAACAAACAGACAAACAGAATAAGGCAAATATATAAGTAGATATATATATATTGAAAATAAAAAACGGCATCTCCTGACCACGAGCACATGTGCTTTTTAGATGGCAGAGCGCCATCTAGTGGAGCAAAAATAAACTAAACGTTTATTTAGCTTGCTCCGTGATATTTGGCCAACCCAATTTCTTGATAAATCAAGAAAAGCCATCCACGAACGCGTTTCGCGCTGTTGGCGCTCGTCAGCGTGGAGAAGGCTGTAACCACTGCGACCAAAATGATTTTTGGTCCCAATGGCTTCCCGAAAAATCAAGAAACGTTTAGTTTATTTTTGCTCCACTAGATGGCCCTCTGCCATCTAAAAAGCACATGTGCTCGTGGTCAGGAGATGCCTTCTTTATTTTTAATATCAACACCTGACCGGCCCACCTATCTTTTATTTTTTCTGTTGTTTTTTCATATATATATATAGATCACAAGAAAGATCCTAGTAAAGAGCGTCAGTACTTTTATCACAGTTCTTGAGGAAATGAAGTCGACTTGGGCTTGAAGCGACTGCCGAGGCTATCGTCGGCTTCGAATGGTGCTTAGCTGTGAGTTCGCAATTAACATCCGTAAAAGTTACGAGCTTGTGCTTTAAAGTTTTCATTAGGACTTAGGGTTAGTTAGTTGGGAGTAAGGGCTTCCTAATTTTAACAAGAGATGCTTAATTGCGATCCTCTGAAATCCTTCTCGACATTATGCCTAAGACATCAGAGCTTTTCCTGTCATTTTTTTTTGTAAATAGACACGTTTGCGCATAATTGACCAAAATGAACACATCACGTCATTGTTTTTCGGCTAAGATGGTCTCCACACGAAGCCATGTACTATAGTAATTTATGAATATTTGGCTATATACAGCCCTAACCACCCGGATCTCTTGCCACCGTTAATCTGATCCTCTGCCATTCGCCATTTCAAATCCGAATGTTATTTAGTCAAAGAGGAATCAAGTCTTTAATGTGTCTCTTGACGTTTTCCCTTCCTACTCTTCCACGTTCTTTATATCCTTATTTTTCCTAAGGATCTGATCTCGTTCTTTAGAACTGAGTATTCCGTGTCGAAAATAAAATTGCGTCACAAGAATTCGCGAATGTTTAAATAGATAATTAATTTTTAATTACTTCTCATAAGAAATATAAGAAATGAGACTCTATTTATCCGGACCCAAACAAAGCAATTTAAGTTTTTATCCAAAGGGTTTCATCCAGAAAAAAAAAAGTGTTTAAACGATGGCTTTTGCTTGCCTTTACATGGCAGCCTTAGCTTCTAAACCAACCGTGTTGGATTTAGATACGCTTGAACTATATTTCAGCCGCCCTCCCCGCGTGAATGATCTCGAGAAAAAGAAAGCTAAAATCTTGTGGATACGTTTGTTTCCTTTTGTTACTTATCCTAAGTATACATCTTCAGACCCTGATGGGTAGGGAGGGGTTGGTGACTGCTTATGCTGTATTTATGCTCTGCGGACGTCAGGAAGCTTTACAGAGTGCTAAAGCTGTACCACATATATGCACGTGTGGGAGCAGTTCTACTTTTGTACTAATAAGGTGATATATAGAGAGCTCCGTTGGTCACTAAATGTTTGGGTTGGAATTGTGGAGGCCTTTGAAAAAGCAATTATATAAATATAAAGTATTGGTTTAGAGCCCAGATCTAGGTTCTCGAAAAAAAAAAAACCCGTTGGTTTAAACTACGATTCCATTCTTTCCTTTATAAACCATAGGACTTTCGGAGTTGATGTCAAGGAGGTGAGGACCGATTATCTAATTCACGTTCCGTGCCTTTCCATTCCTCCCTCAACACATGCAGTCGGATTACTCTCAATCCCGCCTCAGAAAGATCATTGGTCCCAGCTGACCATCTCTCTAGCGTACCACTCAATGCCAGAAAAGCCACCAACGGACGCGATGTGTCCAGGATTAGTTGGTGAGCAGCATGTCCCACTTTTCCCAACCTGGCACAGCAAACATTCCCGGGATAGACTTCCCAATAGGACCTACTCTCTTTAAGCCGCCTTGCCCACTCTATAAGATTTATCGATCTAGCTATCAATGCGCTCTGTAAATTTGAATATTTTCCGCCTCTCTTAAAGTTAATTACATTTACAACTTAAACATGTGGATCCCACCCAACCAACAAATTCACAACTAGGACTACAAAGAGAAGCCCTCTACAATAGATTCATCGAGGTTTCAAAAACTTAGTTCAAAAGTTAATTTAAGACCCCCTAAACCCAGGATATATAAGAATAAAACCACGTTTTCTAACGGCCTACTTTTCTACGAGGTAAAAAAAAAAAAACTCAAGTTCTTCGTCAATTTAAAATATAACTCATCAGTCTCACTAAATTTTAGCATTTGGTTGTTTTAAAGAATAAATTTCCCTCTGGTCGATCGATAGTGTTCAAAGATTCGGAGATAGCGAGTTTAGTTCCCGCGAAGTTTCAAGAAGTCACAAAATCACTTACGCTTGAGACAAATAACATTTAGCAAATGTAGCAAATAAATTTGGAAATGCAATATAGCTAATGAAAAGTTGACATTTTTTTTTTACATATAATCCAAACACTATTTCTGCCAAACCATGCCTCGATGATAGAAAAATTAGATGAAACGACTTTGTTCATTCACCAGTGGTGAAAATTTGCGAAACAGCATTATCATTTAATTTTTCGATCATCGTAGTAAGGTTTGCAGTTTTTTTTTTTTTTTGATGATTTATTCGAAAAGAAGCATTATTGTAGAAAATTTGCAAAATTTATTTGGCTTTTCAATTATGTTTCAAATTCGATACGCCCCCACCAACCTTCCGTGTTAGAAACAGCGTGAAGAAATATTGGTCCTCCCTGTTTTCCCTTAATTTTGAAAATGTAAAATGGTAAGATCCAACCTCATGCTAGCAGTTTTAGTTATCACCCCTCTTCATGACATGTTATCCTGGGGACAATGACTCCTTCATTCTACCTCTAAAATCTCTCGAGTCCTAATTGATGGTAAGGTTTCAATTTTCTCCCTCTCTATTGAATTAGCCAAGTACGGGACTATATTGGGTGACTTGGGTTGTCCTGCTACATTTATATCTATCATACTCACATATGATCAATATGAGCCGGCTTCTCTATAATAAAATATCTTAAATCGATCGAACTATAAATAACTCATAAATGTTAGCCATTTAAACCCGGTATTTCAGTTAGCGTGGTTACACTCGCCGCGGATTTTTAGCGAATTTAACCAAAAGGTGCTATTTCGTTGAATAAAGAAAATAGTCAAAAACTGGCAATAAAACGGTCGGAAAGAATTTAAACTGATAATCTGGGGTCGCTAGTGATTGTAAACATGTAATTCTGTTTTACGCTTTATAAACACGGCTTTGGTACCGGGTTTCAAAAATATTAGGTTTTTTGAACAAAGAGTTTCATCAAATTTTCGATAAGCTTTTCTAGCGAAGGTGTGCCAACCGCCGCCACAGTTGTTTCTGCTTGGAGAGTGCTTTTTATTTCAGATTCCATGATAGCAGATATTAACCACTAGCTTTGTAGTTAGCACAAGACCCTCCAGGTTCGAGGGTAGGGACCCCAAGTACAGTAAAGAGAAATTTCAGAGAATCCCATCCTTCACTTCAGACAGCTCAAAAGGAGGGGAGTGTAGTGGACATACCGTCTAAACACCATCACCTTTGCTTTTCCTACTGTCTGACTTATTTTGTGGTACTGCACATACGGTATAAACCTGTCGTAGGCTTACACTTAGACAGACTACACCAAAGGGCTAAATAAGTTGGTTGCCTTAATTTTAACTAACAATGGGAACATGTGGTGTTATATATACGTTACAGGGGGAAATGTGATAGCATGCGCCGCCATTTAAAGTAAGCACTATCAACCAACAGCTACATTTGAATCCATGTTAGGGTCGGGGCAGCAAAGATTTCTTTTCGCCACGCTATGAGAAACTTCATCTGGTTCTAAGTCGGACTGCCACACTCTTTATGTGCTTCAGATTCTTCAGACTAGAACAGGCGTTCGTTTACCCACCTTGAAGTCCTTCGTTAACTTGCCTAATTTCATCGTGATAAGAAAGAAGAACATGTAGCTGCTGCATACAAGAGGTTTCCATTTGAGACAGGTTTTACTCTATAGCTAGTGTTCTAGCTTTCGAGATCACATTCAGATCGAATCTTCTTCGTCTCATTCATTGTAGATAGCTGAGTTTGATCGCGATATAGGGATATCCAGGATAATATCCATGTTTACACCTCTCCCATTTAAACATGCGCCATACAAGACAATACTGATACTTTCTGCAATCATTGATGATAATTTTGTCTCTCCGAATTTTCCAAAAAGTTTGGTTTTATGCTTTAATCGGAATCAGAGCAAACTGTGATACAAAATATGCATTTTAAAAGGGGAAAATGCCTTTTTTGCACATTGGACTTTTTTTTTTTTTTTAAGATACATGGACTCCGAAAAAGCCGATGTTTATGTAAATATTTATCACAAATGTTGGTCTAATAGCTACATATATGATACAGGGGAACGTAGGTTCGGGTACGTGTACTGGGTGATTCCACTTTGTTGCTACTTATACCAACATAATTCGGGCTATGACATTCGTGTTGACTGCTAATATAATGTTAATGTGCCTATACATCTATATCTTTTCAATTCTTATACTATAAATGTGCATTACAGTCAACTTTCCACTTGTAAGATGCCCCCCGTTTGGTTACCTGTCTTCATTGTGTGGTTGACCATTTTTTGAAGCAAATAGTTGTTTTTAAAAACCTGATTCAATGCGGGTTCGAACTTTCGTCGTGGTTGCCGACAATTTAGGCCGCCCTTCCATGATGATTAAAACCAAAAAGTGTACATCATATGAAGCTTAGACTTACCCGTGGGGGCGGGCCGAGGGTGTTGGCCGCTGCCGTGGTCCCGTCCCGGAAGCGCGGGATATTTATAGTGAGAGTGGTGGTGCAGGAGGAAGTCCAGAACCTCCTCGCCAAGGTCGCCAAGCTGGAGCAGGACAACTCCGAGCTCCGTCACCAGAACGACAAGTTGGAGGCCAAGGTAGGTCGCCCCTTCCTTGTTTCTTTCCACCCCACTATCTACGGTGTATGCCCCACACATTCTCATTATTATATTACACTATAAAACCACTACCAAATGATAGCGGCGACCTGTTCTAAATATATACGCCGCTAGCTGTCCAACAAGATAGCTCGGGTAATTAATTGCCTCGTTAGCCCCCCAGGCCACCATTAGACCACCCCGGCGATCATCCCACCCCACTTAACGCTCGTCTCTTTCTTTCTTTGTTGTACACCTTGCTTTCAATATTTCCCCTGGAAATATATACGGTTGGCCAGTAGAGGTTGGTTGGCTTTGTTATTTTGTTACTATAGGGTTCTGTATGATTGAATGTATTATTTTGTTATTATTGAGATAGACTCTATAGGATATCATTTTGCATAGTTGACTAGCGCATTTTTGGTAGGAAAAGGATTTAGTAGGGTTGATTTGAATATGATTCTGTGCAGTATATTATACTAGCCGAATGACCCGGGCAACGCCCGTGTTTTACCCGATTGAATGTTTTGATTCAAATACTATTTGTTACAATTATAAATTGGCGCCTTAATTAATTGCATATGTTAAGTTAATAACTATAGCCTATGTGCTTTATCTGTCTATGTACTGTTGGCTTCCGTAGGCGTCTCTTACTGGGAAAAAGAAAGAGAGAATTCCATTTGGTTATTATCTAATATATGCATTTATTTAGGGAGCGACCCGCTCCAACACAATAGTTACATAAATAGCGAGTGGGGGGGGGGGGGGGCAAAGGTGGCGTGACCGTAGCCAACCAATAGGATGGCGCCATTCCAAAAAAAAAAGCAAACGGTGACAGAGAGAGATGACTGATTAGGAGATGAGGAAAGACGCTCGTAACTGTATATAGAATAGTATATTAGTTTGCATGTTTGACTAACTAGTAGGCATTTGATACGGTTTCTTTTATCTGATTTTTTATATTATCCACTTATTATAAACAGTAGAATTCTACATGAGAGACCCTAGTCTATTAAACATAGTTAAACCCGGTCTGGAGGTAGTGGTCTCTGTTTCAGTTAATAGACCCCTCGTGACTTGACCCCTGACATGACAGTCTCTGAATAGAGATCATCTCCAGGAAAGGCCGGGTTTAACTATATTTTTAGACTCCCAAGGGAGAATACTGTAGTATATAAATTTGTATGATCTATTCATGGTAAACAAACGGTTTGCGGATTTCGAACAAATTAGAAAGAAGGAATCATATATCGCCGCAATTAGCTGAAAAAGGGCTTGCCCGAAAGCTTCTTTTATCGCGTTAATAAAAAAAAAAAAAAGTTGCGGCGATATATGATTCCTTCTTTCTAATTTGTATGATCTATATGCTGAATCTATATGGCTTCATAATTGTTGGTGTAAATTCCAGCGATTTTATATATATATATATTAAAAAACGAAAGAAAAGATAAAAAGATCAGGTGTTGAAATCAATATTAAAAAATTGCATATCCTGACCAGGAGCACATGTGCTTTACAGAAGGCAGAGCGCCATCTGGTGGAACAGAAATCAACTAAACATTGATTTAGCCTGTTCCCTGATATTTGGCCAACCCATACAATATATATATATAATATGTTTGATTTAAAATAGAAAAAAAAAAAGTTTTTGCCGAAGTTTTCTTATAATTTCCTAAATATGTCAAATGAAAGTTGCTTAGTTTCATCCACACTGTGTCAGCTATTAGGTTCTCACTTTGAGGTTTTTCCACGTAGATAAAATGTGCTTCACTCTCTCTATTCTATAGGCACAATAGAACACAATAACTTTGTAAGGACCTAATTTTAGGTTAATTTCCCATTCCCCCATCGGTACTATACCAATTATATAGCCAACTACTCTTTATTATTATTATTTTTTTTTTTTTATAATTTAACCGATTTTTGCCATTCTACCTTATTTAACCGAAAGAAAAATAGAACTTGTTTAATTTCAAACCTTTGAACCAGAAGATTAAAAAATAATACACACACACAAAAGCCTTTATTAAGACACACAGGTCTTACAGAGGATTCTCCCTTGGGGTTGATTAAAAAATAATAACAATTTGAGGATTTTATTAAATTGTTCATCTATCACATATGCTAAACTAGCGGATGTGTACCCGGCTTTGCCCGGGTTTTATCCGAGTGAAAGTTTGCCTAACGAATATTATTGATAATAAAATTGCAACGAATATTTATTTTAAATCAAATTCAAACCAGAAACCTTCCTAGTAGTATAGTAAATAACTTCCTAATGTTTCACGGCAATTGGATAATCTTACCTTTTAAAAACATTCATCGTGTAAACAAACTACTTGTAAAATTATTAACCAATCAAATTCATTTATCGTCGCGACCAGTGCTGCGCCAAGCGGTAAAAGGCTGGAACTAAAGCTTTTTGGTTTTATATATTTTTTTTAAAGCGCATTAACCTTTTTAGTTTTTTGAATAGCCAATATGTTAAACGAAATCTTCAGCTACCTACATGCGAAATTTCATAATGATTGATTCTGCAGATTTTGCGCAACGCGATAACAAACATCGAATTTGGATTTCATTTTTTATAGATATAAGGATGTCGACGAGGAGGACTTAAATGTACAGCCTGCTTGCTTCTCATATGAACGTGACAGTTTTGCAACTGATTTTAGGAGAATCCAATTACCTATTTTAAAGGAGTTTTTTTTTCTCTCTCTCTCTTTTGTAACCGCGGGAATTGGTTTAAAGGTTTTTAGAAGCGGGAGTTATCTTTTTAAACTGCCTACCTATAGAGCTTTACTGGCAACTGTACAAATCCCAAACAAAAATATTTCAAAGCATCTTTTAATGAAAAGGTATAAAACGAATTAAAAAATTTAAAGAAATTTGCAATACGAATTGTCTGGAAAAGTGATTATATACATTTTGACATTCTTCTTATTGTGCAAAGGAAAAACTTCCATGGATTTTCCCTCACACGATTACAGTTTTCTTTCTTATGTACCATATTTTTTTTTCTGGGTTGGCCATCCTAATAGAGTAATGGAGGTTTTAAATAACCGCGGGGCAAAAAATAACGAAGCCGGGTGAGCAAAGTTTGGAAATGGACAAAAATATCTCTTCTTAGGTACTACATTATAGATAACGTGTGTGTTCATTAAAGTATGTTATATACCTTGGTGCAATTGCACCTGGTGGCTCCATTGCTTTGTAGAATGTGACCAGTTCGTGTGATTGTTTTATTGGGAGGAAGGTGTCTGCTCTATGCAAGTGCTTGTCTGGTGTGACCTGTAATTAAACTATGACGTAATATCACCTACACACTTGCTCTAACCACGTCATTGGCTACTGCTATGCTGATTGGCTTAGTAAGGTCATGTGACATCAGGGAACCATTCAGCTGGCGAATATCGGATTGACGTTCTAACGCGATTATATATATAGAGATAATATCTAGAACTTTACTCCAACACCATGGCTCTGAATCTAATCCTTATTGGGAGGTTTCAAATTAAGACTCCTTCTTGTCATGACGTGTATTGAGGTGTAGAGATGAAGAACATTCACACTAATTAATTCGATGTTGAAACTCTGGATTCTGCACACATACCCTGAAACCCCCCCGATATTATTTCCAAGTTAATACATTTTTTGTCCCAACATTAAGCTCTGTTTCCTGCTCTTCGCCATAAAAGCATTCATCGTAACATCTGGATACGAAAATTTTCATTTTAAAAATAAATTTTGAATTATATATAAAATTGAAAACATTTTTTTGGCTTTCGGCGACCCACTGTCGCCCTTTAAAAAAAAAATAAAGAAAGCAGGCTAAATCAATGTTTAGTTGATTTCTGTTCCACCAGATGGCGCTCTGCCTTCCGTAAAACACATGTGCTCCTGGTCAGGATATGCTTTCTTATTTTTAATATCAACACCTGACCCACTTTTTTCTATTGTTTTTCATCATTATTAGTATAGTTGGAATAATTAAAACGGGAATTTGTGTTTCATTAAAGAAAAAAGTCAAAATAATAACTACACAAGTACATATAAAGAGAAACATCTTACCTAACATTCAGCTAACTTAGATTCGCATGCTGTGTTCGCGAGTAAAAAACGCAGTTAAATTCTATACTTAGAGCAATGGAGGCGTCCAAACACGAGAAATAGATGTAATAACGCTTCCCTGGTGCAGATAGAGCGAAAGTTGAGAAAATTCTCCTTTGTCTGAAATCCATTTATTGTGAGAATAGGGTCACAGACATTGAGCTAAACTGTTTGCCAAAGACCATTCACAGATAACGGATCCTTCCTCGGCCAAGCGGTGACGTTCACCATGCAAGAAATATGTTTTTCTTTCGTTTTTTTTTTTTTTTGAGGATTCGCGGATTCCTGTACATTCTCTAACCTCTAGACTACTTGTCTCAATACGAATCGCACATATTGTTCTGACCCAACACCTATAGCTGCGAAAAAAAATGGAATTTTCGTCTCTGCACGCCCGAACAGTAAGCCAGGGAAGATTATCTTTTAGCGGCAAGACCCAACTTCAATAATTTGCAACAGAGCATGGGCTTCTTGGAACACATTATGACTGAAACATATTGCCCACCTTTTCGATCACGGAACTGGAGGACAGAACAGGTAGTAGCTAACCTAAGGTGTAGAAGCACCAAAGAAATGTACTCCTCATTGACGAAAGTTTTGTTCTTTGATTGTAAGGGATCTTTCGACGTTTCACCCCGTGGAACGACAAGTAACGCTGAGAGATATCTCCGTTTGGTAATAAAAAACAGGAGGTAGTTGTCACGAAAGGTCTGCCTGGCTAACACCCTTCCTTCCCCAACCTAAGGATTTCATAAGCAGGAAATACTAAGGCTTTCCTATTATAAGTGGCAGATATGTGTAGATGGGGATTATTGCTGAAATGAAAACATTTTTTGCATGCCATGTATTTTGCAACATTACAGACCTTGGTTCTTGTTTGGACCTTTCCATTGCTCGAATTCTAGAGTTAGCTGCGTGCACGGCGAACGCAGCAATTTATCTAAATGTTCGGTAAAATGTTACTCTTCATTTATGTATCGTTATTATTTATTTGACTCGTTTTTTTTTTCAATAAAGCTCAACTTCTCGTTTTGTATGTACAACCCGTAGATATAGGTGTTTATAAATAGGAAACAAAGATGCACAACGCGCGTCAAGATTTAAACACAAGTAAAATCCATTCCTTGGAAAATGTGAGTCGTCGAAACGTTAGGGCAGAGCAGCGAAAGTTTAATTTTTTTTATATTTCTGGTGCGCAACTAAGTTTCTGTGTTTTTATAAATTAAAATACACCTATCCCCCGATTTACACGATAGATACGTTCCTGAGAAAAACGTGTAAATCGGGGGATAGGTGTACACAGAAATAAAATGCATTGACAGGTTAAAATATGTAGTCAGCACATAAGCTCGGGATTCCTCGTGAGATGTGTACACAGCGCATGTGTTCAATCACAGTAGCATTTAGTATAGTGCGATAAAAACAACAAAAAAAAACTTATTTGGAAAACCGTGTAAAAGCGAGAACGTGTAAAACAAGTACCGTGTAAATCGGGGGATAGGTGTAGTAAGATATCAAGAGAAATAAAAGGTTTAATTTCAAAATTCCCCCCCCCCCCCGCTAGCAACACATTCTCTTAATCTATCTGACAATATATGAATACCGTGGCGATGTAATGACGCGTCTTTGGACTGAAACCATTCGTCCATCTAATTTTGCACATTTTCAAAATTATCCGAGTGTAGCCCAGCCAAGCCATCGACTAGAGCAATTGGAAATCCGAAAGGACCAGTTCTAGTGAATACGGAGAGTGCAGTAGCAGATTCCATTTCATTGTTTTGATGTGTCCTGAACAAAGGAAGAGCGATAGCACGAAACATTAGCGTGCCGTAGTATTACTGGTTCGTGTAGCGTTTCCTATTCTGACCGTTTTTTTCGAATTATGCATGGTTCAAATTGGTCAATTGTCGTTTTCGATAGCTATGACCACTGCCAGTTTCACCCTGTATCTGCAGTTCATCGTACACGATTCCTATCTGATCCCACTAAACACAAATTATTATCTTTTTCTGAAACAATTTGAATGTCTTTGCTGATGATGTTTCGCAAGATGAAATGCCAAAATTTTTGACGTTTGGAATTCTCTAAATATATTCATTCCATTATAAATAAAATAAAGTATCCAGAACTAAGTTTCTTACTCTGGATCTTTATTGATTTTTTAATTTTTTTTTTTTTTTTTTGTCAGAGGAAGAACGTTTATATTTATTCCATATTGCCAGTAACAATTCGATGATGGAAAGCCTTTCTTCCATGAGCCACTAGAGCAAAATTTCAGAAGTGGCTCTCTTCGATCTTCCATCTGTCTCCCAGTCAACTCACCCGGCGCCCATTTTCCTTCCACCTGAATTTTTCCTATGACATGTAAACGTTTAACAATCCCTTCACAAATCATGTTTAATGCCGTCTCAAGTTGATATTGTGTTTACGTATCATCCATAACGCTCGCAGATCGGCGTCCTCTATTGTCTTGATCTTCAAGGGCGCTCCTCAGTGTGGAAATCGCCACTTTTGAAGTGTTAAAACTAATCATCACAGGTAGTTTTTCGATGGTGTCTGTTCGTCGTAGGTCCTTCAATCAAAATACTTACTCTTCAGCTGAATTTCTTTTTCCAATATAAAGCAGAAAAGCAAATATTCCCCAAAACGCCTTTTATTTGGGACAAACTCGACATCTTCTTTGTTAGAAAAATATTAATTCGGTATACGGGGTATGTGTTGGTATTGTAACTGGTTGTTGCTGACAGATGTTCAACTTGTAACACGACGTTATATAGACAGGAATGTCAACCACACTTGTCGTTAGCGCCATCTATATTGCACCTAGTTGTACTAGCTTCAGCTGAGACTTCAATCAAATGATAATGGAATTGGGACATGTTAAATACCAAAAACTTGGTAAACTTTTCGAACTTCTGTAAACTTCATTAAAAGCTTTCATTTAACATGCTTCCTTGTCTGTCGTTCTGTCTGGCCACAAATCTTGTAATCAAATTTTAATATTCTTACAGGGCCACCTAGAAGTCTGAAATTTGGTATACTTGTTCAAATCTGATGGCAAGGCATGTTGACAAAATTTCAGACTTCTGCGTTGTCAGGAATGGTCTAACTCTCTTCTATTTTTATTTTTAAATATTGTGATTAATTTTTAATATACTCCCAGACCACATATAGGTCCAAAAATTTATACACTCACCCAATCCATCTAGCAATGCAAGTGTACAAAACATCAGACTTCTAGGTGTCCATGATGGTCAATAGACTATATAATAGAATCTGTATATATCATCAAAAGGAGAAAATGGCGCAGCCGTTTGTGACGTAACGAGCACTGGCATTCTCTAAAAATAAATCGTTAGTATGAACTAAAACTATAAATAATTATCAGGATATTGTCGGAAAAATATATGATCACATCTGAGATAATTAGAATAAAAAATTAATCAAAATTTAGAAGTATAAGAGTTCCAAATTCTAATAATGTATACAACAACCAAGTCGGATATAATGCACTGATTTTAAAGTTCCAAAGTCAATTATTGATCGCATTTAAGATAAGTTTTTTTTTTAGAATATTGCGTAAAATTTTAAAAATAAACTATTTCCCCCATTTATAAGTGACAATAAAACTTGAATTTAAAGTATTTTAAGTAATTGCATATGATCTGCCCTATTTCCAGGGCAAGGTGACTCGCGAGCTGTGTTCGAATGTAACACCTGTAAACTGAGACTAAATAATTTTTTAAAATGCATCATGATGAAACTGATTTAAGTTAAAATAGGATTCAAGCCCAAGGAATTCTTTAGGTGTTAAATAGAGGCTGGACAGGACGACCACTAGACCTAACAAGGACAGCATGTGGACGACACCCTTCAAACCATTTTGACGATGTTAGGAGATGAGGAAGAGAGACACCCTGGGGAAGAGGAAGGGTTGCTGGTCTCCCCAGACGCACGTGGCCTGCCTGTCTATTTCTGTGGGAGAGGCGTCGTCACAAAGTGGGCCGTTACTTCCGCTCACGTGATTGCCTCCCGCTGTAATAAAAATCACGTTACACGGGCTTTTATCTACCGTTGACCTCTTCTGATACATACCCCCGTCTACACACTTGATACACCTCTGATATGTGCAGTATTTTTGCACTCATCACCCTTGTTTTTATTTTAGGGCTGACCAAATGTATATTACAATGATGCACGTACCTCCTAAAACGCCATTAAAATTATTGTAAGCTGTTGGAGGGGATCTTCCCTACGTTGGGACGAGGCTGGGTCAATGCCCGGGAGTGTCGATTTAGGACTACATCGTTTGCGGGGGATTTCCTTTGGAAGTTTTTTTTTTTTTATATATATGCTACTCGGCCGCCACTTGAGTTTTGCAAAGAAGCCATAGAGGAACTCTTAAAGTACTTTCCGAGCGAGCTGTAGCGCGTTGATGAGAGGATTTTGGGGTAAACACATTAACCTTGGCTGATCCGAAGCCGGGGAGCTATAATGGTCGCTGGCACGCGGCCCGGAGGTGCGACGGCAGAGGGAGCGAACATGCCGTCGGACTCCCGACGCTCCTCCCTGCGCTGGTCGCTCCCCGCGCCCGTGCGCCGGCTGGCAGGACTTTTTCTAACCGGACGGGTCCCTTCCTCGCGGGGGGGCCCTGCGCAGGTAGCGGACCTGTGGGGCGAGCTGGGAGAAGAGCACACGGCGGCCTCTCGCCACGCCGCCATGGTGGACGCGGATCGCCGCCGTCTGGAGCAGGACCTCTCCAACCTCCAGGTAAAACTTCTTCTCCAACTTACTGACAGGTATACTGAACATTTCACACACATGATTCTGCCGCTAAACGGAACTGCTTTCTAGTAAAAGTAGTCACAAATCCCTACCCACCATGATTATCATGACCTAAACCACAATGTGCTTGGAACATTAGTTTTAAAAGTCACAATAAACGTTGCAATACTTATTTATATTTGGTCTTGATGCCATGTGTCAATCAAAATCATACCTTCCACATGAAATATTACAGAGATATTCCAGATACAAATAATCCTTGTGTATAGCCTCAGTGGGATGACAGACCTACCCAAGCTGAACGTACTGTTTGGTTGGTTGCAGTCCAAGTACAATGAGATCCAGCAGCTCACAGCCCGCATGGATGAAACCCGCCTTCAACCTGAAGACCTATCTGGATCCGACAATGAAGAGGAGTCCAGTAAGTTCATGTTCCATTCAAAGACCTAACTCTGATTAATATTGGATTTTACTATGGTTTTATTTACCTAGGTTTGTGTATATATAGGAAGTGTATGAGTGCACTTGTATTTCAAAGCTGGTTCAACCACCTTTATTTCTTCCATATCTTTTTTAAAATTTCTAATGACTTCTTTTAAAATCATTTAGTGCTTGTTTTTATTGCCCATCAAGTTGAGTTTGGTGACTATCTGAACCAATATTCTTCTCTGTTGGTGACTTACACCTCATAGATATCCAGTATTAACCTGGTTTTCAGCATTGATAGAGGAAATCTCTTGATTAAAGAAAGCCTATTGGATCATCTGTTTGATATGAGTATAAGAAAAACTAGCCAACTTGGTGATCTATTATTTCTAATATTCCAAATTGCTTTCCTACATTTTTTTTTGGTGTAGTCAAGTGTTATAAACCATTGATTTTTTGAGAGCCATGACCCAGGATCAAATCCTTCGTTGGACACCTTTTTTCTTAATTGAATGCTCGAATGGCCCCTGATTCATGCGAAAGTCTCATCCCACCAGTGAGTGCCAATTACTAACGGGGCTCTGGCACATTTGTAAGTGCAAAGGTCAAACTGCTTTCTACTTGTGGTGCACTTACAGTAAAAGCCAACTACCACCCACCATGATTAATATGGCCTGTACCACTTGTTCTGAGGATAATAAATAAAAAGTAAGATAGGAAATAGTTAGGGTATTTTATATACACAGTTACGAGCGTCATTCCTCATCAGTCGTCTCTGTCACCGTTTGCTTTTTTTTTTTTTTTGGAATGGCGCCCTCCTATTGGTTGGCTACGATCACGCCACCTTTGCCCCCCCCCATCATGCCTCCCCCACTTGCTTTTTTGTTTTTGTAACTATTGTGTTGGAGCGGGTCGCTCCTTAAATAAATGCATATATTAGTTAATAACTAAATGGAATCCTCTCTTTCCTTTTCCCAGTATGAGACGCCTATGGAAGCCAACAGTACATAGACAGACAAAGCACATAGGCTATAGTTATCAACTAAAATATGCATTTATTTAAGGCGCCAATTTATAATTGTAACAAATAGTATTTGAATCAAAACATTCAATCGGGTAAAACACGGGCGTTGCCCGGGTCATTCAGCTAGTTTTTTATAAATATAAATAGATTAACTAGTTCTCAAACTAGTATTGCGCATGCCAATATTACCTCTACTTGGATCTCTACACACATCCTCTAATGGCTTCCTTACTGGCCACTATATCAATGGCCCTCTTCACAGCTCCGTTCTGGATTTACAGAGACCAACCAACGTGGTGTTTGTGTGTGCAGTGAGCTCCATCTACAAACAGAAGTACGAGCGAGCCATACGGGACCTGGACTCTACCAAGAGGAGACTCCAACAACAGCACGAGGAAGAAATGGAGCAACAGTTTATGATGAAGAAAGCCACTGACAAGAAGGTAAACAGTCAAACCTCCTCTGGATGACTCATTTGGCCACCTTCCTGAGAATGTAGAGCCAAAAAGGGCTTTATCTCAGCTAACTGCCAATAAGTGACTATCATCTCCAGGAGAGACTGTGTTCTTTAGCATATGATCTCGTGGGAGGAGTGTCTGTTGGAATTATTTTTCCAAAAGATAACGTTCACCCTATAAAAGAAGATATAAATATTTCCCTCTTTAAATAAAATACATACACAGTGCATACTCTACCATTATGTCTTGATAGATCATTTATTGGTTGGAAGTTTGTTTAGGAAAATATATCTATGTGTGTCATAATTTGTATAGTTAATGCCAAAAGAGATAATTTATTTCTGTCAAACAAAGTAGGTAAATACACTGCGTGACATTGAAAATGGAACACCAAGAAATAGTGGCCAGAAAATTATGCAAATTTCAGGGTAGACGCGCCTAACCGAGTTATGCAAATGATGTAAAATGCGCAGCTCTCGTGCGCACATGGAGTAAGATATAAGGGAAGGAACTTGCAGAAAGGACAGTATTCGTGTCGTTATTTCTTCAAGGAAAATCATTGTAGAAATTTTGTTCTTGTGTCAAAAGACACGTGTAATAACAGAGAATGCCAGGTCATCGTAAACGGAGGCAGTTCATGCAGACAGACGCTTTTACGAGGGGCATGGTGATCGGACTGAAAAGGGCAGGTTGGTCCATACGTCAAATCGCAGCTGATACACACCTTGGTGCGTCCACGGTGCACCGACTGTGGAGAAGATGGTTGGAACAAGGAAATGTGGCAATTTATAGGAATGTCGGTGCAACCAGAGTGACGTCAGCACGTGTGGATCGGCGTATCCTTCGACAAGCAGTGGCGGCCCCACAAGCCACTTGTACCGCCATCCTGCAACATGTGCAAGACACCCTAGATCATTCCATCTCGACCAGAACCATTTCCCGTCGATTGGTTGCTAATGGCTTGCACTCATGCCGTCCGCTAAGAAGACTGCCATTGACCCCACCGAATAGGCGCCAACGTTTGGAATGGTGCCGGGCTAGATCGACGTGGATGACGGAATGGCAAAGGGTCGTATTCTCAGATGAGTCGCGTTTCTGCTTGTCCAGTGATAGTCGCCGTGTACGCGTGTGGCGTCGACGTGGAGGAAGGTCCAATCCGGCAGCAATTGTGGAACGCCCCACCGTGCGACAACGTGGAATCATGGTTTGGGGCGCAATCGCGTATGATTCCAGGTCACCTTTACTTCGTATTCAGGGCACTATGACGGCCCAACGATACGTTGATGATGTGCTGCGACCGGTGACACTCCCCTACCTTCAGGGGGTACCCAATGCCCTTTATCAGCAGGATAACGCCCGACCGCACACTGCTCGCATTAGCCAACAAGCTCTGCAAGATGTACAGATGCTTCCCTGGCCACCGTATTCTCCTGATCTCTCACCAATCGAGCACGTCTGGGACATCATTGGACGCCGTTTGCATGCCTTGCCACAGCCGCGTTCAGAAGACGAACTGTGGCAAATGGTTGAGAGGGAATGGAGAGCCATCCCACAGGACGCCATCCGTACTCTGATTGACTCTCTACCTAGACGTGTTGCTGCGTGCATCGCCGTCCGCGGTGGTCCTACTTGCTAATAAGCCGACGCCGTTCTCGCTCTGTATTATGACTATCATTTTGAAATAAATATCACTTATTGTTCGTCCCTGTCTCTCTCTGTCTGCCGAGTTTCATCACTTTCTGGCCACTATTTCTTGGTGTTCCATTTTCAATGTCACGCAGTGTATGTTACCATTGTGTTAAAATGTAAATATGTAAATTCATCCATGTATAAAGGCGGTACAAAAATTAAAGGTGGCAGACATCGCGGGTGCGCTGCTCGCTAGGCATAACGACTGTGCCTCTTCATTTATCTACGACATCTATATATTTTTTACTTATCCCTAGTACATGTGGTACAGGCCATGATAATCATGGTGGGTAGTTAGTGACTGTTTTTTTTTTTTTTACTGTAAGCGCACCACATGTCTACACATGTGAAAAGCAGTTCGACATTGCACTTACAAATATGTCAGAGCCTCGTTTGGTTACTTACACTCGCTAGTTGGGGTTGGACTTTTGAAAGAATCGGGGGGCCATTGGAGCATTTTTTTAAAATTTTTTTTTTTTAAAACAGAAAAAAGTGTCCAATGCGGGGAATCGAACCTGGGTTGTAGTGGTCGAAAACCAAACGGTTTAACCAGCCTTCCACTGATCCCCTGGAAAAGATATGACTACATTAACCAATTTTTTTTATTTGAATCCTGACATTTCAATGACTCGCTGTCAACTCTCCTTCTTCTACAAATACAAGATAGGATTTAGAAATAAACATTCTCCTGAGAAGATCAACAAGATTGACTGAAACATTGGGAATTAAATACAAAATTGATTGATGTAGTCATATTTTTTTAATGTCTTGAATTTTAAATAAAAAATACTGTCTCTCTTCTTTGATATTTTTTCACTCAAAAATCATTCTCAATGGACATACCCAGAAAATAAAGAAATAATTGACAATATTCAGTAATAATTATTTTTAAATGTTCACAATTAAAAAATACAAAATTACTAAATTATATGTGCCATTTTGGTAACTATGTTATAAATTAAAATACCACATATAATTTGGTAATTTGGATTTGGTCTAATCCAGATTGTATGTGAGAGGATTTCAGGAGTTTCTTTTATAGCTATACTAGACGAATGACCAGGGCAACGCCCGGGTTTACCCGATTAAATGTTTTATTCAAACACTATTTGTTACAATTATAAATTGGCGCCATGGATGTCACTCTTGTGAAACGTCCCGCTCCAAACTTTACATGTACATTAGGTCAGCTGATATTACCTCCCATCTTCACCGCTAGAGGCGCTGCTCGCGAGCTAAGTAGAATAATTTGAATATATAGTTTTAATAATTGATTTATATATTTTTTAAAATAGCCTATCGTCTTCCCCGTATTTTTTTACCTATGTATGGAAATTTTGGTTTGAATTAGTGAACTACTGCGAATTTGTATACAGGACATACATACAAACAAACAAACATACAAACAATCATTTTTATATTTATAGATATGCAACTTATATTAAATCAGTTATGTAGGTCACTTTTATAAGGCATTTTCAAAGACGGAATGTCCACTTCTTCTTTCTTATCTCCACTCAATCATATAGGGTATCAAGCTTGTAAAGCTTGAGACTTTTGATGGTGTCTGCCGGGGATGAGTAGAGCTCATCAATGGATGAGCCAATACAGTCAATTATATGTTTTGGGGTTGCAGGTTGAGAATACACTTAATACATAGTGAGAAAACCTTGCAACCATTCTGGAAAGTCATTGTCTGAAGATGACCAAACTCTTCTTCTTCTTCTTCTTCTTTCTTATCTCCACTCAATCATTAGGGTATCAAGTTGTGACCCTTGATGGTATTTGACAACCATCATGACTGGGTGAAGTAGAATGTGTCTGCCTTTGTCATTAAGACTGGGAGCACTACTCAGTGGCAGGCCGACTTAGCTCCAAAAGAAATGGCCGCCTCTGACATGAGTAACAGACGCCATGTGCAGCCGCTCCTAACATGGAGTACAAACGCTGCTCATCCTGTATTCCTAGATTAGGAGCCCTTACAGGGTACTATCAGCCGGGCCAGCTGAACCCAGGTTTTTTAGTGAGCTTGTTACTGCTCCCCCTCCTCCTTTTTCATCTGGGCTTGGGACCGGCAAAGGCGGAGTTTTGACCAAACTTAAGTCTGGAAATCAAAGACTGTTGAAAGGACAGAATTGGTACTTGAATCTCCTGCTATGTACCAGTCACAAGCAGCAGTAGATTTCTATTCCTGCAGGCATTGGGAGAATGGCCACTGAACATTTATATTGATCTCATTTTAAAATAATTTTATTAGATGTTTTGAATATATTCCCTTTTCAATACACAACAAATAAAATAGGAATTTTGAATAAATAATTAAAAAAGGTATCAAAATTTGATTTCATTTTTAATAATTTGTATTTAATGGGGTATATAAGCCTGCTGAATGCAGTTAAAACCTTGTGTTCCTGGTTGGTATGTATCCATTTCTTTGTTTAGCCACCTGACAACCTGTGTTGCTTTCTTGTCTTGGTCCAGATTGGCTGACAGGTTTTGCTCTTCCCCCCTCAAGAGTTGCTAATCAATTAATTTATTGCTAACAAAGAACTGCCTAAAAACATAGATACTACATTAAGAGAAAGCCATCTCCTGATTGTGTAATTAAAATTTGCTGATGGCTTGCCCCATCTGTCAGAATAAATATCAAGCACAGTTGGTACAGTGGAGTGAACCCAGGAGGAGCTCTGAACATCAGACAGCATCAAACAACACTAACAAGATTTAGAACAGGCCATCTCAAGTCATTGAAGATAGAAAATTTATCCCACTTGCCCAAAATGTAGTTTGGTACCTGCAGCTCCAGAACACATTTTGGCTTGCATTAGATGCACTAAACAGGACCTTTGGGAGAGGCCGCTGCTTATCATAAAACAGCTCGAGGAGCATGAACTCATGGAATTCGTGTAATCTTTACACAAGGGGATAAGAAACAACAACAACATAAATATCAACTAATTGGTGATTCCAGGATTGGCCAAATACCCTTTCTTGAATAAATCAAGAGATGCCTTTCTCATAATTTATCTACCTAATTCCAGTACCATTTCTTCACCTAGATTCTACAGTTGATCATCTCTCTAAAGGACACTTAGTTGCAGGGTCAAGGTATTCTCTAGGTGGGCACTCATTGACTGTTTTTTTGTATTCCCCTTACATTAAACACAGGGTAATAAGACCAAATCCAAATAAATAAATAGTGTGTGACGTTTCAGCGTTGTTACCATCTTCAGACAAAAGTACTGAATGTAGTAGTATTCAGTACTTTTGTCTGAAGATGGTAACAATGCTGTTACCGAAACGTCACACACTATTTATTTTTTTGGATTTGGTCTTATTACCTTGTGTTTATAATCTACAATCCAAATTGTGCCTCATCCCCTTACATTAAATTCCTCTATGTTCATTAAAAGTATGTCTATTCAAGTTTGGGAGAGGTTGCAAAACTCCAGTGATGCTTGCAGCTCTGTGAGGCCCTAGAAGACCTAGATGAGGAGCGGAAGGTGGCCAGCCAGTGGAAGCGCAAAGCCCAGAAGCTGACATCTGAGATGCAAGACCTGAGGCTGAGTCTGGAGGAGCAGATGGTCCGCAATGCAGAACTTGAGAAGAGGCAGCGCAAGTACGGTGCCCAATAACCATCCTGAGATCAGGTTTGAGATGGTTTTGCTGCATGCAGGTTTGACAGCGAGCTGGTGGCCAGCCAGGAGGAGCTGCGCAAGGAGGTTGCAGCCAGGGAAAGGCTGGAGAGGGAGAGGGAGGCCTATGCAGGGGTGAAGTACTCTCTGGAACAGGAGCTTCAGGTGAGTGGTAGCACTTGACACAACATGTTCCTTGGACTTATTTAAAATACAGCCTTCTATTTTTCATTCTTGGAATAGGAAAGCTCAAAAACATAATCAAAATGTGTTTTACCTTCAATGAACGCCAATATTAGTGCACCATTCCCTTGTTGTACTGAGTTTCTTTTACTCATTCAAATTTGGTGCACCTTATAATATAACCTTGTTATAATAGCTCTAATATCAATGTTTTGTAACATTGAATTCTATGAGGTCTTGCTAATGACTGCTTTCCACCTTTATCTCCAGCTAAACGCCTTTCACCATAGCTATTTTTATTTTGAAAGGGTCACTAAATGGAGACACTTCCCACAAGTTCCTTAATATCCCTGTATCATGTACACATTGGATGAGCTATTGACAAAATATTTACTACCAAAAAGGCAAACTTTTCATTCTGGGGCATTTTTGTTTAATTGTGAAATTGTAAGAAGAACTCTGCACTAGGTCTATTTGAAGAACCTCAAGGTTATAATCAAGTACATTTTGGAGATCATTTGGTGCTGGAAGTTTGTTTGGAAAAGGTATGGCTACATCAACTAAATTTTATTTTTACTTAGTTCCAGACTTTTCAGGGAAGTTTGTTTGGAAAAGGTATGGCTACATCAACTAAATTTTATTTTTATTTAGTTCCAGACTTTTCAGGGAAGTTTGTTTGGAAAAGGTATGGCTTCATCAACTAAATTTTATTTTTATTTAGTTCCAGACTTTTCAGGGAAGTTTGTTTGGAAAAGGTATGGCTACATCAACTAAATTTTATTTTTATTTAGTTCCATACTTTTCAGGGAAGTTTGTTTGGAAAAGGTATGGCTACATCAACAAAATTTTATTTTTATTTAGTTCCAGACTTTTCAGGGAAGTTTGTTTGGAAAAGGTATGGCTACATCAACAAAATTTTATTTTTATTTAGTTCCAGACTTTTCAGGGAAGTTTGTTTGGAAAAGGTATGGCTACATCAACTAAATTTTAGTTTTATTTAGTTCCAGACTTTTCAGGGAAGTTTGTTTGGGAAAGGTATGGCTACATCAACTAAATTTAGTTTTTATTTAGTTCCATACTTTTCAGGGAAGTTTGTTTGGAAAAGGTATGGCTACATCAACTAAATTCTATTTTTATTTAGTTCCAGACTTTTCAGGGAAGTTTGTTTGGAAAAGGTATGGCTACATCAACTAAATTTTATTTTTACTTAGTTCCAGACTTTTCAGGGAAGTTTGTTTGGAAAAGGTATGGCTACATCAACTAAATTCTATTTTTATTTAGTTCCAGACTTTTCAGGGAAGTTTGTTTGGAAAAGGTATGGCTACATCAACTAAATTTTAGTTTTATTTAGTTCCATACTTTTCAGGGAAGTTTGTTTGGAAAAGATATGGCTACATCAACTAAATTTTATTTTTATTTAGTTCCATACTTTTCAGGGAAGTTTGTTTGGAAAAGGTATGGCTACATCAACTAAATTTTAGTTTTATTTAGTTCCATACTTTTCAGGGAAGTTTGTTTGGAAAAGGTATGGCTACATCAACTAAATTTTATTTTTATTTAGTTCCAGACTTTTCAGGGAAGTTTGTTTGGAAAAGGTATGGCTACATCAACTAAATTTTATTTTTATTTAGTTCCATACTTTTCAGGGAAGTTTGTTTGGAAAAGGTATGGCTACATCAACTAAATTTTATTTTTATTTAGTTCCAGACTTTTCAGGGAAGTTTGTTTGGGAAAGGTATGGCTACATCAACTAAATTTTATTTTTATTTAGTTCCAGACTTTTCAGGGAAGTTTGTTTGGAAAAGGTATGGCTACATCAACTAAATTTTATTTTTATTTAGTTCCATAATTTTCAGGGAAGTTTGTTTGGAAAAGTTATGGCTACATCAACTAAATTTTATTTTTATTTAGTTCCAGACTTTTCAGGGAAGTTTGTTTGGAAAAGGTATGGCTACATCAACTAAATTTTATTTTTATTTAGTTCCAGACTTTTCAGGGAAGTTTGTTTGGAAAAGGTATGGCTACATCAACTAAATTTTATTTTTATTTAGTTCCAGACTTTTCAGGGAAGTTTGTTTGGAAAAGGTATGCCTACATCAACTAAATTTTATTTTTATTTAGTTCCATACTTTTCAGGGAAGTTTGTTTGGGAAAGGTATGGCTACATCAACTAAATTTTATTTTTATTTAGTTCCAGACTTTTCAGGGAAGTTTGTTTGGAAAAGGTATGGCTACATCAACTAAATTTTAGTTTTATTTAGTTCCAGACTTTTCAGGGAAGTTTGTTTGGAAAAGGTATGGCTACATCAACTAAATTTTATTTTTATTTAGTTCCAGACTTTTCAGGGAAGTTTGTTTGGGAAAGGTATGGCTACATCAACTAAATTTTATTTTTATTTAGTTCCAGACTTTTCAGGGAAGTTTGTTTGGAAAAGGTATGGCTACATCAACTAAATTTTAGTTTTATTTAGTTCCAGACTTTTCAGGGAAGTTTGTTTGGAAAAGGTATGGCTACATCAACTAAATTTTATTTTTATTTAGTTCCAGACTTTTCAGGGACTCGCTGCCACTCTCCTCAGAGGAATGAATATTTTTAAATCCTATTTTCTACTTATATATGTACACGATTTCTAAAATATATGTAAAGCGTCACGTATTTGTATATATCGAGATATTATTTAGAGTTTAAAGGTAGCAAGATCATATCCAAATGAATGTTACCAAAGCATAATTTATTCATTTATAAATGTTTGTCTTGTTGCCATACGTTTCTAACCTCATAGTTAAAAGAGGTTATATATATGTAAAAAGGTGGTAAATGTCAGAATGCTGGGTATGTGCAGGCCACCAAGCATGTAATATGTAAAAAGGTGGTTAGCCCAATGGCAAATGTCAGAATGCTGGGTATGTGCAGGCCACCAAGCATGTAATATGTAAAAAGGTGGTTAGCCCAATGGCAAATGTCAGAATGCTGGGTATGTGCAGGCCACCAAGCATGTAATATGTAAAAAGGTGGTTAGCCCAATGGCAAATGTCAGAATGCTGGGTATGTGCAGGCCACCAAGCATGTAATATGTAAAAAGGTGGTTAGCCCAATGGCAATTGTCAGAATGCTGGGTATGTGCAGGCCACCAAGCATGTAATATGTAAAAAGGTGGTTAGCCCAATGGCAAATGTCAGAATGCTGGGTATGTGCAGGCCACCAAGCATGTAATATGTAAAAAGGTGGTTAGCCCAATGGCAAATGTCAGAATGCTGGGTATGTGCAGGCCACCAAGCAGGACCTCAGCACCTACATGGAGAAAGTGGCTCTCCTCACCCGGGAGATGGACGAACTCACCCTCAGCTCTCAGGGAGAGGAGGAGGTACTGTACATCAGCCCTGTTGTTGTTGTTTCTTATCCCCTTGTGTAAAGATTACACAAATCCCATGAGTTCATTTACAAACTTCTATTATCTATATATATAAAAATGGATGTATGTGTGTGTGTCCTTTATGCCTGACCAAACCACTCATTGGAACGCCATGAAACTTTGGGAAGTTATTTAGTATAGTACTGGGAAGGTTTCTAGCAAATAAAATTTTTGAAATAACTTTTCGCTTTAAAATAATCAAGATAAATATTCTAATTTATCTGTTATAATTCAACAATCTGCTCTAAATATTATCATGATGATACGATGATTTTGTAATGTAGAAAATTAGGAAAGACAAAATTCAGGATGACACGGCAATTTATTTGAGACAAGAATAATGATACAATTCCAAGGCAAGATACTATTCCTTTAACTTCCAATTACCGAGGGAACCAATTAATATTGATTTTATTCAACTTATCGAGTATTTTTCAAGGGACCGGGAAAAAATGTTCACTTTATCGAGAGATTCGTTAGACAAACCTTTACTCGGGTAAAACCCGGGCGAAGCCGGGTACGTCCGCTAGTGTTATTATAAAATAATCATTGATTTGTTGACATTTATTCCAAAAGATGGCACAAGTCATCAGCAACTTTTATTTGCACGATCAGGAGATGCCTTGATTTATCCACCTGATCCCCCAGTACAATTTAACCTTTGTACTATTTTTTGACATTATAAAGTAAGTTTTGAATGAGAGAGGCTATATAAAGTAGGTCAAGACCACCTTATCTATAGCAAGGGGATTATATAATATTGGGAGGGTATAAGTAGGTTCTCTCTTCCACTAGCTGCTGGAATCATTGTTTTTTGCCCCAGGATAATATAGGTTCAAAATGTGATTGGTCCATTTTAATAGCTCTGTGAATCAACCATTTTTCTCAACTTTTAGTCGAAATATTTTCCCCATTCACATTATTCCCTATATCACCCTAATTTTATTCTTCCCTATATCAGTCTGAAATTAAATGTTAACTAAGATGAAACAATTTAAAAGAATAATTGATTATTTAAATGCATGTATCTGCAATATTTTGGCTTATTTTATTAAGAGCTTTTTCAAAGTTTTCTCAACCTCAAGTTACAAAGAAAGGCATTCTTCATGCATCGATTTCATAGGACTCCAGTCTGAGAAAGGACAAGACATGAAAGTTCCCACAAAAGTAAATGTAGAGTTCTAAAAATAATAATCTCTTGCATAATATCACTTGGGATAAAAAAATTCTATCCGGGGAAAGTTTATTTCTACTCCCCTGTAGAAGGGATCCAAGGCCCGAAAGCTCAAGTAATTTAAATTATATTTTTTGCAAGAATCTCTTTCCCGGATAGAATTTAAGTCATATATAAATGCAGTGTGTCATTTATTTTAAAACCAGTCTTCAATCTTACGTGACCCCATCCACCCACAATCTACTACATGTAGTAAACTCCAGCTTGTTCCAGGTGACCCAGCTGAAGCGAGGCAGGCAGGAGGTGGAGCGGAAGCTTGCAGAAGCAGAAGAGGAACTGGAGGAGCAGGCAGGTCAGGTGACCATGCTGGAACAGGCCAAACTGCGGCTTGAGATGACTCTGGAGAAATGCCGGCAAGAGTTCCGCCGGGACCTGGCCAACAAGGAGGATGAGATTGATGACCTGCGGGCCACCTACATGAAGAAGGTTGGATCCCCAATTTTGTTTGTTTGCTATACAACTGACACTACAGTATAGCCGTTTCATTTTAGAGCTCACTATATTGTTCAATGCTTACTATAATTCAGCAGTTTTTCACAAATCACAATTATTCACTTTAAACTACCCAACTTTAATTCAACATGAAGCATCATATTTTGGGGTGTTGAATTAAAGAGGTTTGTAACTGTATTCAGATAACATTTTTCATAAATAGAAAGATTCCTCACTTTACAACAATTAATTATATTTCTAGAGTACTGTTGATTATTGGTTTAAAATGAGCCATGAGACCCGGAAATTTCAAGTCTTAAATCTGGTCTATTCAGGTTAGTTATATTGTGGAGAAGAAATAATTTATTATTTAATTTAATTATTCAATGAAAATATTTGGAAACAGATTTAATTTAATTTAATTATTCATTATAAAATAATGATCGAAATATTTCTTTGCTTGCTTGCTCAAGATTCTCTAGCTGTAGATAGTTTTGTTGAGTTGTTAATAATTGTCGACTTGTCGTGGTAACGTCATCAATAAATACTTTCACATCCCCAGATATAAAAAGACTTAATTTTCTACGCTACAATATTATAATTGAATTGAGGATTAAAAGAAGTTGTTCTTAAACTGAGTAATTTGTATTCAGGATTGGATAAGTTGACTTTAAATTGTGAATCAATTATGTAGTACGAGTCCCAATTTGTACTTGGTGTTTTATATGGAACTTTTTTTAAAGTTATAAATACTTGAGTCTTGTGTGTAAAACAGCCGTGAATCCTTCTTAATTTGCAAAAGGACTCTGATAAAATATGTTAATTTTATAGAGACAGTAACAATTGTCCAATTAAGATTAAAGATGGGGGGTCGGTGGAAGGCTGGTTAAACCGTTGGGTTTTCGACCACTACGACCCGGGTTCGATTCCCGCATTGGGCACTTTTTATGTTTAAAAAAAAAAAAATTCTCCAAAGACCCCCGATTCTTGCAAAAGTCCAACCCCACCAGCGAGTGCAAGTAACCAAACGGGGCTCTGGCACATTTGTAAGTGCAAAGTCGAACTGCTTTTCACATGTGTAGACATGTGGTGCGCTTACAGTAAAAGCAGTCGCTAACTACCCACCATGATTATCATGGCCTGTACCACGTGTACTAGGGATAAGCAAAAAAAAACTTTCTGTCTTAACTTAGGCTTATTTTCAATTAGTCATTATACTAGAATTGCATTTGTGAATAGCAGCTCAAGGAGCATGGACTCATGGAATTTGTGTAATATTTGCACAAAGGGATGAGAAACAACAACATATTTGAGAATAGGAAATTGCAGTCCTAAATCCAGCTATTCTAAAATTGAGATTCAACTGAATCAAGAGAGTTATTGAATTCTAGATTTTCTCTCTGGTCCAGAATGTCATTATAGAATAATTGGGAATATGACCAGATTTGATTTAAGACCAGAAATTTCTAGACTCCTTGCTCAGTCTTAATTGAGAATTGTCTGTATCTTGCTACACACCTTTTTCTTATATCAACATTTAACATCAGGTTTGTTGTGTCTATCAAATAATAGATTATTAACTGCTCAGGACATTTTATAGTTTGCTTCTTCCCTCCTTAAAAGAATGAGAGATTACTTAAATAGACTGTGTGTTTGTAATATAGACATAACCAATTCATTAGATTTAGAACCAACCTTGGGGGTCGGTGGAAGGATGGTCTAAACCGTTGGTTTTCGACCGCTACGACCCGAGTTCGATTCCCGCATTGGGCACTTTTTATGTTTAAAAAAAAAAAATTCTCCAAAGACCCCCGATTCTTGCAAAAGTCCAACCCTACCAGCGAGTGCAAGTAACCAAACGGGGGCTCTGGCACATTTGTAAGTGCAAAGTCGAACTGCTTTTCACATGTGTAGACATGTGGTGCACTTACAGTAAAAGCAGTCGCCTACTTCTACCCACCATGTTTATCATGGCCTGTGCCACGTGTACTAGGGATAAGCAAAAAATAAAATAACCAACCTTTCATGTTTTTTTTTTGAAATTTTTAATGGGATTGGAATTATAGCGTTCTGAAGTCCTTCGAAAGGTCTGTCCTCGTTGTACAAATTTCTCTTTTCTGGAGACCATGTTCTCTACAGTAAATGTCTGAGTAGCACAGCTACTTGTGTTCCTCCAAGAGGATTCCATCTAACGTCTACTGAATGAGGAGAGGCCAGGCAGGGAGTTCTTCTGTATTAGCCATTCTTAAATGACACAAACAACTGGACATATCTTTAATAGTTAGGTACAATTTGGATTGTAAATAAGAAACACAAGGTAATAACATCTCTTTAATTCAATCAACTATAATTCAGCCATGATAAGGCACAATTTGGATTATTCTATATACAGTTACGAGTGTCATTCCTCATCTCCTAATCAACAATCAGTCATCAGTTTTCATCTCTGTCACCGTTTGCTTTTTTTTTGGAATGGCACCCTCCTATTGGTTGGCTACGGTCACGCCACCTTTGCCCCCCCCCACTCGCCTTTTCGTTTATGTAATTATTGTGTTGGAGCGGGTCGCTCCTTAAATACAAGGTATGTCCCATAAGTTCTCGGACTGGGTCCATAAAAAAATAAATAAATGAAAAATGTAAATAAATTTGACTGTTTTTTATAGAAAAAATATCTGGCTACACGGTGGTACCAATATCGAGGCGGTACTTGCGCGCGCGCCAAGGTTATTCTAATTTATTTAAAGGTCACACCTAGCGCTGCGGCGATTTTACGATGGAACAAAAATTGAAGCAGAGGATTTGCATAAAATTTTGTGTGAAACTTCAAATATCAGCAACCGAAACTTTTGAAATGCTTAATAAAGCATTCCCCAATGACGCCCCAAAGAGAACAACTGTTTTTGAATGGCATTCTAGATTTAAAGCTGGCAGAATTTCCATTGAAGATGATCCTCGTCAAGGACGCCCAAAAATTTCAAAGGACTGATGAAAATGTGCAAAAAATCACCGATTTGATAAAAGAAAATCCTCGAACCACTTTGCTGGAGCTAGAGCAAGACACAGGCATCTCTAAAACAACGATTGGAAGGATCGTAACCGAAGATTTGAAGCTCAAAAAGACTCCTGCAAAATTCATCCCAAGATTCCTCACCAATGAGCAAAAACTGTGTCGGCTTGCAACCTGTGAGGACATGATGGAAATGACAAGAACGGATCCAGAATGGAAAGACAAGATAATCACAGGCGACGAGACATGGGTCTATGGCTATGACCCTGAAACCAAACCTCAATCTGCCGAGTGGAGAGGTTAGGGTGAGCCTAGACCCAAAAAATCCAGAAACAAGGTGTTGCTGGTCGCTTTTTCGGATAACAAGGGCATTGTTCATCACGAGTATCTTCCTGCAGGCCAAACAGTTATTAAGGAAATGTATTTGGACTAATGGTGGCTGGATCCTACACCATGACAATGCTCGCCCTCACACAGCGCACTTGATGACTAGCTTTTTGGCGAAAAATGGGACACAAATCCTACTTCAACCACCCTATTTCCCAGACATCGCACCAAATGACTTTTTCCTGTTCCCCAAACTTAAAGCAGTTCTAAAAGGAAGACATTTTGACACCAGGGATGACATAATAGAAAAATCGCCGTTAGCATTGAAGAGCATTCCAAAAGAGGCTTATAAAAACTGTTTCGACAATTGGGAGAAACGATGGCGCTGGTGCGTTGAAGCAAGGGGGGATTACTTTGAAAAGTTTTAATAAAAAAATTTTAAAAAAATCTTACCTTTTTTTTTTTATGGACCCAGTCCGGGAACTTATGGGACATACCTTGTAAATGCATATATTAGTTAATAACCAAATGGGATCCTCTCTTTCTTTTTCCCTGTAAGAGACGCCTACGGAAGCCAACAGTACATAGACAGATAAAGCACATAGGCTATAGTTATTAACTAACATATGCATTTATTTAAGGCGCCAATTTATAATTGTAACAAATAGTATTTGAATCAAAACATTCCAATCGGGTAAAACACAGGTGTTGCCCGGGTCATTCGGCTAGTAGATTATAAACACAAGGTAATAAATGGATTTTTGGATTTGGTCTTATTACCTTGTGTTTATAATTCAGTCATTATCAAATCCAAAGTTACCTACTTTAATTCAACTGACAACTCCCCCTTGGGTTGTTCAATTAGATTTGACAATATATACAATAATAATTTTTTTTGCCTCCCTATAATATATATATTTGTAGTATTTTCTAAGTCTTACCTCCTTGAGTTATAACCCTAAAAATGGATAACTAGTGTTCCTCTCTCATTAATTTATATATTTTTCTAATCCCATGTGTCCAGTAAAAGGTAGTAGCATTTATAGTTAGTTGTTTGAAACCATTCAAGAGGATGTCTTATCCCATTGTATGTGTGAGGCAGATGAAAAACATGGAAGCTCAGCTAGAAGCAGAGCAAGAAGAACGACACCAATTGGCCAGACAGAGGCACGAGTTGGAAAGGAGAATTTCCGAACTTCAAGAAGCTCTGGCCTCTCGTCAACAGAGTGCTGGCAATCGGGAGACTGTTCAAAGACTTCGCAGGGATCTCAAATGTACTCGGGCACTGCTAGCTGATGCCCAGCTCATGCTGGAGCGTAGCCGTTCTGGTGATCCAGCAAGCAAAACCCTCATTCGGCAGCTGAGGAACCAGGTGAGTGGTCTCAATATGATGAAAGAAGCCTACTTATGACATGGTGGCAGGTGGAGGACGCAGAGATGGCTCGAAGCGCAGCACTCAAGTCACGCCAGGGCACCCAGCAGGAGCTAGAAGAGCTACAAGCTCAGCTGGAGGACATCTCGCGGACCAAGCAAGAGGCAGAGAGCAGAGTGACTCAGCTAGCACGGGAGAGGACCAGCCTTCTCTCCCAGCTGGAGGAGGCAGAGGAGGAGCTGGTTGCCTTGACCAACAAACACCGCGCCGTCCTACAGCAGGTCAGCTCAAATTGAAATACCTTCACCTTCTCTAAACTTTGCTCTCTGGACATTTTCACTGGAATAGAAACTTCTTTAAGTAATGAACCTCATAGCCTTGGTTTAGAATATTCTATATACAGTTACGAGCGTCATTCCTCTTCTCCTAATCAACAATCAGTCATCAGTTTTCATCTCTGTCACCGTTTGCTTTTTTTTTGGAATGGCGCCCTCCTATTGGTTGGCTACGGTCACGCCACCTTTGCCCCCCCTCCCCACTCGCCTTTTCGTTTATGTAATTATTGTGTTGGAGCGGTCGCTCCTTAAATAAATGCATATATTAGTTAATAACCAAATGGAATCCTCTCTTTCTTTTTCCCTGTAAGAGACGCCTACGGAAGCCAACAGTACATAGACAGATAAAGCACATAGGCTATAGTTATTAACTAATATATGCATTTATTTAAGGCGTCAATTAATAATTGTAACAAATAGTATTTGAATCAAAACATTCAATCGGGTAAAATACGGGCGTTGCCCGGGTCATTCGGCTAGTTAGGAAATAAAGACGGCTCAATTGTAATTATGAAAAATTCTTTTTATTTGATAATTATCGAATTATGATTAGTTGGAAAGTTTGAGAATTATTGATTTTAAATTATTGGAATCACATCAACTTTCCCATTTTTGTCCAATCACTGACATTCAATAATTGCTAAATAGGGAAGAAAGAGAGTTTAGAAAATACATTTTTAACGGCTAAAATAGTTTGATATATAAATTTTGAACTTTTTATTTATTCTTACTTTGCCTTCCAAATTGTGCCAGCTACAGTGTTGCTGAAACAACAGGGAGGGAAAAAAAAGTTTATGTTGTAAGTTCTAAACTTAACCCAAACTCTTTAATAGTCGACCACGTCAGAGAAACCGGACATACTCCAGACTTCAATAATACCAGAATCCTCCATAAAAATGCCAAAACTAAAACCCAAAGGACTCATTCTTGAAGCAATAGAAACCATGAAGCACCCTGAACCATTAAACAAAAGTATACAGTTGCCATCACAGTACATTCCCCTTCTATCTTAAAAATCTTCAAAAGCCATATAAAACAATAGCCATTCCATTTTTCTCTCCACTAAATCCTTTGAACTGTTTATAGTTGATTCTTTATATTTATTCAATTATGTAAATTTCTTTAAGATATTTTTGTACTATATTTACATAGATTCCGCTTTAAAAACGATATATAATCTCTCTCTCGTTTGCCTTGTTTGTACACCATAGTTAGCTGAAGAAGGGCTTGCCCGAAAGCTTCCTTTAATCGCGTTAATAAAAAAGAGTTGCGGCGATATATGATTCCCTCTTTCTAAGTTGTAAGTCAGTCATATAGCATGATATCATTGCTATTATTTGAAGGCTTATTCAAATTTAAATGTTCATTTCTTCACACTGTATAATAGAATTTTGCAATAAAGAGAATCCTTATTTTCCTAAAATCTAAATATTATTTGATTTCATCTTTTCATAGTGAGAATGGATTCACTGCTTTGACAGGCAAATCTGCACAAGCAAATACACCCTCTTTCATTTGGGCTACAAAGGTGTATCTTGAGCTATTCATAATCTCACAAATTTGTATGAAAGCAAACTTTTTTGCAAATACACCTACCCCCCCCCCCCCCCCCCGATTTACACGGTACTTGTTTTACACGTTTTCGCTTTTACACGGTTTTCCAAAATAGTTTTTTTTTTTTTTTATCACACTATACTAAATGCTACTGTGATTGAACACATGCGCTGTGTACACATCTCACGAGGAATCCGAGCTTATGTGCTGACTACATATTTTAACCTGTCAATGCATTTTATTTCTGTGTACACCTATCCCCCGATTTACACGTTTTTCTCAGGAACGTATCTACCGTGTAAATCAGGGGATAGGTGTACATATAGCGGAACCTCATTATAACTGCAATTTGGTTTTAAGCATGGTAATAACAATTATTAGGGGTCCAATTTGGATTACAGATTAGAAACACAAGGTAATAAGACCAAATAAATAAATAGTGTGTGATGTTTCGGTAACAACGTTGTTACCATCATCTGACAAAAGTTCTGAATTCTATTCATTTATTTGGATTTGGTATTATTACCTTGTAGTTCTTATCTATAATCCAAAGTATATCTTATTATTTGATAAACTTCAATGGACCTAAGAAGTTATTCTTCCTGAGCTGAAGAAAATTTTTTTTTTTTTTGCTTATCCCTAGTACACGTGGTACAGGCAATGATAATCATGGTGGGTAGTTAGCGACTGCTTTTTACTGTAAGCGCACCACATGTCTACACATGTGAAAGCAGTTCGACTTTGCACTTACAAATGTGCCAGAGCCCCGTTTGATTACTTGCACTCGCTGGTGGGGTTGGACTTTTGCAAGAATCGGGGGGGCCATTGGAGCATTTTTTTTTTTTTTTTTTTTTTAAACAGAAAAAAAGTGTCCAATGCGGGGATCGAACCAGGGTCGTAGTGGTCGTAAACCAAACGGTTTAACCAGCCTTCCACCGACCCCCCATGCTGAAGAAAATGAATTGCATCAATGTTGATGCTAAGCCATCACCCAAAGATTCTATTTTAAATAGTTAAGGATCTGAAGCTCTCCTCTATTTCAAGAAGTTGTGAAATACAGCATTAAAAGTGTTGGTCCCAAATGATAAGTTTTGGATCCCCATTAGAATAGCTGGTTGTGTTGTGCAGCTAGCAGCAGAGCAAGGTCGCATGGCTCTTCAAGCTCAGCAAGTGGAAGAGCTGGAAATGGAGAGACAATCTTTGCGCGATCAGCTGGCTGAAGCCGCAGTTCGCCTGGAGCAGCTTTCCGGAGCCACGGAGAAAGCCAGCCAAGCCCACAGAATGGAAGCCAAGCTCAGGGAGGTGGAGTCTCGGCTTGAAATGGAGCAGCTTTCTCTCTCTAGACTTCAGGTACTGTCTGGCCATTCCTAACCACAAACATTTTGGGACTAAACTTTGAAAAAAAAAGTGTCTAAATTTTAAAAACAACTTTTTGTTTAAATGAATTTGCAGAGGAGGGGGTATTTAAAAGAAACATATGCCTAATAAACACTTCAGATTTCCCCAATAACAGATGACACACTAATACATCATGTTTAACTTTTTCAATTTGCATATATTTGTATATGGATGGATCAATAACAAATTGAATCACAGTTGGCCAGATGGAAATCTGGTCACCTGCGCCCTCTAGTCTATAAAGAGGGAGCCAAAAGCTTCCCCATGTGCACTAGGTGCAAAACCGAAGAGGCCACTCCCCAACATTTACTAAATTGCATTGGAAAGGACAAAAGATCCCTGTACAGAGAACCAAGAAGAGTTCTTGAGCTTCTTTACGAGCACGACCTCCAAGATCTTGTCTAATTTAGACTAAAAGGATAAGTAAAAAAAAAAAAAAAAATTAATCAGCTCTTTTTCAGCAAATTTTCCTCAAATAAGCGTTTTTGTATTCATTAGGCCAGACCGCCTGCCAACTACAGTAGAGCATCCTTATATATAACACCACTTGATTTTAATATCCTAATTTTTAAGTTCCTTTTCGGGTCACCTGATTGTTTTAACTGTAGTAGGTGTCACACCAACATGGTTCTGCCACCAACAATTGGTGGTTTCAGAGATTTGACTGTGGAAGAACCCTCAGCAATAGAAATGATCACTCAATCCTGAATCTCCTTTACAAGAACTAGACCTGCTTAGAGCTGAAAACTAGAGATGTGATGAACTGTGTCTTTGTTACATTTATAAATAGTTCCAATTGACCAATAAGCAGTCGTGGACCAACAGCAGCATTGTTAGAAGAGGAGAAAGTCCTCTTTAAAAATCCTGAGTTTAACTGACCCGGTTAATAGACCTCAGCAAGGGTTGCTCACCAGGGATACAGAGGAGCTGTGTCTTTACTCATGTTAGAGTCAGCAGCAAAGACTTCCATGTTAGGAACAGCCTCAAATTACAGGCAAAGTAAGACTTTCACCAAAGTGTGCCTGGATCATGGGGCCATGATCAACGAAAGCTGCACCCCTATACCCCATTCCATGAGATCATGAACTCGTGGAATTCGTGTAATCTTTACACAAGGGGATAAGAAACAACATAAATAGTTCCAGATTTTGGAATTTTAGCCCAGCTATGTACAGTAAAACCCCGCTAAAATAAACCTCGGGTATAGCTAACCTTCCCTTATAACAAACTTGAAATAATCTCCATTTTTCTTTTATAATAGAGTGAACACTTTGGCTATAACAAATCATGGCTATAGTGAACCGCAGGTTAAATCCTATTAGGGTTTGCTATAAAGGGGTTTTACTGCGCATACTTTGTATATTTTCAAATAAAACTTTTACTGAATATAGTTCTCAAAGATATAATACAGATTATACATGAAAGTTATTGATGGAAATTTTGCCGGGAGGATATTGATCTAAAGAGACAAAGGTCGCCTCTCCCGTCAAAATAGACATCAAAACTAGACGCCATCTATTGACCGTCACCGCAAACTAGCGGTCTCGGGTCGGTGACAAAGTCACAACACAAGCTTTGGAAAACTGAAAAGCGTCCACCTAGAGACCATGGTTTTGGGCTAATGGCCCTCATCAGTCTAGGGCAGACTTTATTCCATGAGATCCACACGGGATCTAATGGAATCTTGACAATCTGCCAAAGAGGTGTTTAGCTGGCAAAGTGGCTGGACCAAATCTATGGCTAAAATATAGATGGAAATTTTGCCGGGAGGATATTGATCTAAAGAAACAAAGGTCGCCTCTCCCGTCAAAATAGACGTAAATAGATGGCGTCTAGTTTTGACGTCTATTTTGACGGGAGAGGCGACCTTTGTCTCTTTAAATGAAAGTTATTGTGCAGTCAAAAATCTACATGAGCCCTCACATAGATTCAATAAATAAAGATCTAAAATAAATGCTAGAGAAATGTCTCCCAAAGACTTAATTCTCCCACGACACTGCTGGAGGGTGGTGACCTCTTCTATGTAGGCAGTAAACTTCTCCATTGTCTCATGGTGAGTTTTTAAACTGTGCCTTCCATAAACCTAGACAAATGTGGAGAAGTCAAAAGATTCTGAAGGCCAGGCATTATCCAATCCATGGAAAAGAATGCAAAGATGTGCCATATAGTGATTTATGTGAATAGTTAATTCAAAATCATCAACTAGTTTGAGTGCAGACTTGACACTCCAGATTCATTGTAACAATACTGATGTTAAGTTCCTCTCACACCCAGCTTATGGAATTTGATAATAGAGTTGAGGAAGGAGAAGGCAAGAAGGAAGTATGATGTAAGGCTGTGTGATAGTGGACAGTGGTGCCAAGCTAAATATAGCTTCTGGCAGCATAAACAGTTCGACATCTACAAACAGACAGCTATTGTTTTTAACACCTGTCTACCAGGGTTGTTTGCTTGGCACTTTCTCTTTTCTTTCAAACTTGAAAAATAGAGATTCGTTACACTTTATATATACACACACATAAGCCTTTTTATTGGGGCATCCAGCCCTATACATGATTCCCCTCTACGGGATTTAGGAAAGGAAGATATTTCAAAAGTAAAAACTATAATACAAGAGTAATAATGAAAGAGAGAAGAAAGAAAAACCAAACAAAAAGAAATATAACCATATATACAAAAAATAAACATACAGAGCAAAAGGAACCGTACATGATTAAATATTTAAATTAAAGTACCAATGTTTAGAATATGTCAAGGTTAAGATATCATTGAGAGGGCTAGTGTGGAAACAGCTGCATTCAATCTTCTCTTTCCTCCTCCGAGCAAACCTCGACATTCGACGAATCCATCATTCTCCAACGGACATTGACTGCGGCCTTGTAGAATTTATATAAACCGAGGGAGAGACCCTGATCAACCATCAGTGTGTTCATCCAGCTGCAAATTTGTTACACTTTATATATAATTACAGGGGATAACACTTTAATTCAACCATTTTTCAAGTCCCAACTAAATTCTGCACTCTAGCAAAATGATAATTTAACAAAAAACAACATTTTAGGGTATTGAATTAAAGTGGTGCAACTGAATTATACAGGTACCTCCTTATAACAGCAATTTGGTTATAACGCCATAATTCTAATTGTCCGAAGTTTAAATTATTTAAAACCCTGGTTATTACAACTACCAGATTATATAATAACATAAAATCTTGTTTCCAAATTTTTTTTTTCTTGGTTTTTATTTTCTCTTCTTCATCATCTGAATTTCTACCTTTCCACAACAATAAGACCTTCCATGAATGGCCATTTTTGTAAAATAAAAATAAAAAAGACTTCAACTCTCAATGACCAACCATCTTTTTTGAGCTGCTGTCTAGAGCCACTACTTCCCAATTGCCTACACTCAACAGTTTCTCATTTGCCGGTCCCAAGCCCGGATGAAAAAGGAGGAGGGGGAGCAGTAACAAGCTCACTAAAAAACCTGGGTTCAGCTGGCCCGGCTGATAGTACCCTGTTAGGGCTCCTAATCCAAGGATACAGGATGAGCAGCGTTTGTACTCCATGTCAGGAACGGCTGCACATGGCGTCTGTTCCTCATGTCATGATTTCTTTTGGAGCTAAGTCGGCCTGCCACTGAGTAGTGCTCTCAGTCTTAATGACAAAGGCAGACGCATTCTACTTCACCCAATCATGATGGTTGTCATCAGACACCATCAAAAAGTCTCAAGCTTTACAAGCTTGACACCCTAATATGATTGAGTGGAGATAAGAAAGAAGAAGAAAAAGACTTTGACTGAGCAAAGGGACAAGGAATCTCCTAATTTATAAATGTAGCGGAATCTTGACTGTAGTTCTCTCCCCTACTAGAATGGTATTTGAGCACAGAAAATAGCTAGAGCTCCCTAGATTGAGTAATTCTCTCATGATTTCTAATAGGCAGTAAAACCTCACTAAAGTGAGTCCCAATGGAACTGGGTTCATGTTAGTCAAGGTATCACCAATTATTTTATGTTTGCCATATCTCATGTTCGTTTTAGTAAGGTTTGACTCTTATCTATATTCTTGAATCCTGCTACAAGGTATGTGTTTGAAAAGTAACAAGACATACTTTAAAATGATTTTAACTCTTTCCGCCCCCACATTCTTCAAAACCTGAACTTTCTATATTCATTTAAATTTTCTAATGATATTATAGCTTTTATTTTAACATGTGTGTGTTGAGAATGCCTTTAATAACTCTTTTAACCGTCAACTTGTGATAGCAATGGGAGTCTCACAAGTTAATTCAGTATTTTACCACAAATTACATTTCTGCACATTCCAAGAAATAGAACACTGTGCCAGGAAAATGACACCACACACACGGGTGCTAATCCTCATCCCGGGCCAAAGTGTCTTTTCTAATTTGGCCCCTAGTAGAAAAGAGGGTAACACACTCGATTCCCGACAGTCATAAACCGGGATTGAATCCCGCATTAAAATTTGTTTAATATGTGAATAACCTTCACATATTATTCACTGTTTCAATTATCATGAACTAGGTTGCTCTTGCTGAGCGGTATCTATTAATGTGAATTTGAACCAGGCAGGCCTATTAGAAAATCTTTGCTTTCTTGAAATACACATCTTTTAAAATAATTGACTCTGTAAAAAGGTTTGAGTGCTATATTAGCCTTCTCTCACCTTCAATTTTCTTTCATCCCTGCTGCAAGAATAAAATTATTGAGAGGACCTGAGTGGCCATCTTCTTCTTAGCAGCTTTGTGAATGCCTGCCCTTTTGGGGCATTCTTGTACCAGATAACACTGATAGACAAAACTTAAGGAAGTTGTACCTTATAGCATATATATATCGGGATTCAGAAAATAACTCTAAGAGATATTTGATGCACACAGCGATATATATATGTCATAATTTGTATATAATTAAATGCAACCCCGACCCACTATGTATATATCATGTATGATTTTCAAAGACTTAATAAAGAACAAGGTAACTGGAGGAAAGAAAGTAACAAAAGATATAGGAAGTAAGACTAAAGCTGGCACGACTATTTTGGCACCCCTGTGTCAACATTGCAGGGGCAGAGACCGGACGTCTCTAGTGACCGCAGAAGTTATTTTAGCCAAGATGCACTCAATACTTCCGGCAAAAACAGGACGTATCTAATATCCGTCGAAGCTATAAGCGTCAAGATACCCAATACTTCCTGATGAAATCGGATATACCAGGCAGGCCATCTTTCATCAAGGAGAGCCGCCGGCCAATTAGGGAGGAACCACTAAGTAGGTCAACCAATAGGAAAACACCATGTGATCATATCTCAACCAATCAGAGAGAAACTGAAGCTTGGTGTTAAATCGAAAAGCAAGAAATGTCAGTTACGCTTTGGCTCCCAAGGAGGTGACATCGGCTCTAGACCTCTCCCCCTCTGCTCATCCCACAGCTAAGTACAATCACCGCCATGTGATCAGTTAATTAATAAGTCAAATCGCTCAGCTCTTCTCAAGCTTTCTTTCCTCCAATCCAGTTGCCTTTTATTTTCGAACCTCATCATGTGTCCTGATTATTCCTAACTGTGTGCTTCACTTACCACTCAACGACTGCGCTTCAACCAAATCTCACTATTCACATCCAACAACAAGAAACCCCGCAACGATATTGCCACAGAACGGTTAAGTCGACAGGATAAAGATTATAGAGCTTAATCAGGATGAAGATGGAAATTAACCCAGGCGCCAGCACAACAAAAGGCAATGACAAACCAAGAGAGAACAAACTGGCAACGAGCGGAAAGAGACTGACAACGAACGAAGCGACAAGACATACCCTGGCGACGATAATTTTAGAACTGACCGCCCGCGCTACAAGGGGCAAGATCCCCACAACTGGAA
>CP092877.1:17687542-17719787 GCA_030710605.1 Cordylochernes scorpioides | reverse complement strand
GAATATTCGACGTTAGAGATTATATCGCCGGTCCACGTAGGTCGTCGTCTTTATTTTTACCACCATTATACACGAATGTTCTACAGTTCTTACTTATTACCAGTCTTCCGGTGTTTGCACCTTCTGTTTAGCACTCTATCGGTGTACTATGGTGAATGGGGGTCGGTAGGCGAGTGGACCAAACCATATACAGCTACTACCCGAGATCTAATCCCGCATTATGCACTTTTTTCTGTTCAAAAAATGCTACAGCGGCCCACGATTCTTGCAAAAGTTCAACCCTACCAGTAAGTGCGCATTTGTAGTGCAAAAGTCTGAATTGCTTTTCATGTTCACATGTGGTGCACTTTACAGATAAAACAGTCGTCAACTTCTACCCACCTTAATTATCATGACCTGTACCACATGTGCTAGGGATAATTAAAAAAAATCGATTTTCGATATGCCTCGTATTTCTTGGAAGACATTTTTAAAGGGCGGAGATAATATGTATATTCTGGCCCAAGATCAGCCCTCACTATCTAAAACAGCTTTTTGGTAGATTCAGTACAACACTCCTTCCGTGGTAACCGTCCTATTACTGTTGAAGGCTATGACTGGCTCGAAGAGGGTAGTAATTCTGTTCCGAGTTTGCCAAAGCTGCTGGTGTTGTAGTTTGTTCACTGATCTGATTCAGCGCAGAAAGATTAAATGCGCGGTTTTAATACATTTACTTAAAGTATTTTATGTATTTATTAAAAGAGAGGTAGAGATTTTTTTTTTTTGCGTACGTAAATTAATTTATTAAAGTGTTCTCACCGATATATATATACTAGCCGAATGACCCGGGCAACGCCCGTGTTTTACCCGATTGAATGTTTTGATTCAAATACTATTTGTTACAATTATAATTTGGCGCCTTAAATAAATGCATATGTTAGTTAATAACTATAGCCTATGTGCTTTGTCTGTCTATGTACTGTTGGCTTCCGTAGGCGTCTCTTACTGGGAAAAAGAAAGAGAGGATTCCATTTGGTTATTAACTAATATATGCATTTATTTAAGGAGGGACCCGCTCCAACACAATAGTTACAAAAACGAAAATGCGAGTGGGGTGGGGCAAAGGTGGCGTGATCGTAGCCGACCAATAGGAGGGCACCATTCCAAAAAAAAAAAAAAAGCAAACCGTGACAGAGGCCGATGAGGAATGACGCTCGTAACTATATATATATATACATAGATCACAAGAAATATCCTAGTAAAGAGCGTCAGTACTTTTATCATAGTTCTTGAGGAAATGAAGTCGACTTGGGCTTGAAGCGACTGCCGAGGCTATCGTCGGCCTCGAATGGTGCTTAGCTGTGAGTTCGCAATTAACATCCGTAAAAGTTACGAGCTTGTGCTTCAAAGTTGTCATTAGGACTTAGGGTTAGTTAGTTGGGAGTAAGGGCTTCCTAATTTTAACAAGAGATGCTTAATTGCGATCCTCTGAAATCCTTCTCGACATTATGCCTAAGACATCAGAGCTTTTCCTGTCATTTTTTTTTTAAATAGACACGTTTGCGCATAATTGACCAAAATGAACACATCAAGTCATTGTTTTTCGGCTAAGATGGTCTCCACACGAAGCCATGTACTATAGTAATTTATGAATATTTGGCTATATACAGCCCTAACCACCCGGATCTCTAGCCACCGTTAATTTGATCCTCTGCCATTCGCCATTTCAAATCCGAATGTTATTTAGTCAAAGAGGAATCAAGTCTTTAATGTGTCTCTTGACGTTTTCCCTTCCTACTCTTCCACGTTCTTTATATCCTTATTTTTCCTAAGGATCTGATCTCGTTCTTTAGAACTGAGTATTCCGTGTCGAAAATAAAATTGCGTCACAAGAATTCGCGAATGTTTAAATAGATAATTAATTTTTAATTACTTCTCATAAGAAATATAAGAAATGAGACTCTATTTATCCGGACCCAAACAAAGCAATTTAAGTTTTTTTCCAATGGGTTTCATCCAGAAAAAAAAAAGTGTTTAAACGATGGCTTTTGCTTTGCCTTTACACCGCAGTCTTAGCTTCTAAACCAACTGTGTTGGATCATCAAAAAAATACGCTTGAACTATATTTCAGCCGCCCTCCCCGCGTGAATGATCTCGAGAAAAAGAGAGCTAAAATCTTGTGGATACGTTTGTTTCCTTTTGTTACTTATCCTAAGTATATACATCTTCAGACCCTGATGGGTAGGGAGGGGTTGGTGACTGCTTATGCTGTATTTATGCTCTGCGGACGTCAGGAAGCTTTACAGAGTGCTATAACTGTACCACATATATGCACGTGTGGGAGCAGTTCTACTTTTGTACTAATAAGGTGATATATAGAGAGCTCCGTTGGTCACTAACTGTTTGGATTGGAATTGTGGAGGCCTTTGAAAAAGCAATTATATAAATATAAAGTATTGGTTTAGAGCCCAGATCTAGGTTCTCGAAAAAAAAAAACGTTTTTAAACTACGATTCCATTCTTTCCTTTATAGGACTTTCGGAGTTGATGGCAAGGAGGTGAGGACCGATCATCTAATTCACGTTCCGTGCCTTTCCATTCCTCCCTCAACACATGCAGTCGGATTACTCTCAATCCCGCCTCAGAAAGATCATTGGTCCCAGCTGACCATCTCTCTCTAGCGTACCACTCAATGCCAGAAAAGCCACAAACAGACGCGATGTATCCAGGATTAGTTGGTGAGCAGCACGTCCCACTTTTCCCAACCTGGCACAGCAAACATTCCCGGGATAGACTTCCCCACAGGACCTATTCTCTCTAAGCCGCCTTGCCCACTCTATAAGATTTATCGATCTCTAGCTATCAATGCGCTCTGTAAATTTGAATATTTTTCCGCCTCTCTTAAAGTTAATTACATTTACAACTTAAACATGTGGATCCCACCGCAACCAACAAATTCACAACTAGGACTACAAAGAGAAGCCCTCTACAATAGATTCATCGAGGTTTCAAAAACTTAGTTCAAAAGTTAATTTAAGACCCCCTAAACCCATGATATATAAGAAGAAAACCTCGTTTTCTAACGGCCTACTTTTCTACGAGGTAAAAAAAAAACTCAAGTTCTTCGTCAATTTAAAATATAACTTATCAGTCTCACAAAATTTTTGCATTTGGTTGTTTTAAAGAATTAAATTTCCCTCTAGTCGATCGATAGTGTTCAAAGATTCGGAGATAGCGAGTTTAGTTCCCGCGAAGTATCAAGAAGTCACAAAATCACTTACGCTTGAGACAAATAACATTTAGCAAATGTAGCAAATAAATTTGGAAATGCAATATAGCTAACGAAAATTTGACATTTTTTTAACATATAATCCAAACACTACTTCTGCCAAACCATGCCTCGATGATAGAAAAATTAGATGAAACGACTTTGTTCATTCACCAGTGGTGAAATTTGCGAAACAGCATTATCATTTAATTTTTCTATCATCGCAGTAAGGTTTGCAGTTTTTTTTTTGATGATTTATTCGAAAAGAAGCATTATTGTAGAAAATTTGTAAAATTTATTTGGCTTTTCAATTATGTTTCAAATTCGTTAAGCCCCCACCAACATTCCGTGTTAGAAACAGCGTGAAGAAATATTGGTCCTCCCTGTTTTCCCTTAATTTTGAATATGTAAAAATGGTAAGATCCAACCTCATGCTAGCAGTTTTTGTTATCACCCCTCTTCATGACAGGGTAGATGTTATCACGGGGACAATGACTCCATCATTCTACCTCTAAAATCTCTTGAGTCCTAATTGATGGTAAGGTTTTAATCTTTTCCCCTCTCTCTATTGGATTAGCCAAGTACGTGGCTATATTGGGTGACTTGGGTTGTCCTGCTACATTTATATCTATCATGCTCACATGTGATCAATATGAGCCAGCTTTTTTATAATAAAATATCTTAAATCGATCGATCTATAAATAGCTCATAAATGTTAGCCATTTAAACCCGGTATTTCAGTTAGCGTGGTTACACTCGCCGCGGATTTTTAGCGAATTTAACCAAAAGGTTCTATTTCGTTGAATAGAGAAAAATAGTCAAAACTGGCAATAAAACGGTCGGAAAGAATTTAAACTGAAAATCTGGGGTCGCTAGTGATTGTAAACATGTAATTCTGTTTTACGCTTTATAAACACGGCTTTGGTACCGGGTTTCAAAAATATTAGGTTTTTTGAATAAAGACTTTCATCAAATTTTCGATAAGCTTTTCTAGCGAAGGTGTGCCAACCGCCGCCATAGTTGTTTCTGCTTGGAGAGTGTTTTTTTATTTCAGATTCCATGATAGCAGATATTAACCACTAGCTTTGTAGTTAGCACAAGACCCTCCAGGTTCGAGGGTAGGGACCCCAAGTACAGTAAAGAGAAATTTCAGAGAATCCCATCCTTCGCTTCAGACAGCTCACAAGGAGGGGACATACCGTCTAAACACCATCACCTTTGCCTTTCCTACTGTCTGACTTATTTTGTGGTACTGCACATACGGTATAAACCTGTCGTAGGCTTACACTTAGACGGACTACACCAAAGGGCTAAATAAGTTGGTTGCCTTAATTTTAACTAACAATGGGAACATATGGTGTTATATATACGTTACAGGGGGAAATGTGATAGCATGTGCCGCCATTTAAAGTAAGCACTATCAACCAACAGCTACATTTGAATCCATATTAGGGTCGGGGCAACAAAGATTTATTTTCTCCACGCTATGAGAAACTTCATCTGGTTCTAAGTCGGACTGCCACACTCTTTATGTGCTTCAGATTCTTCAGACTAGAACAGGCGTTCGTTTACCCACCTTGAAGTCCTTCGTTAACTTGCCTAATTTCTAGGCATCGTGATAAGAAAGAAGAACATGTAGCTGCTGCATACAAGAGGTTTCCATTTGAGACAGGTTTTACTCTATAGCTAGTGTTCTAGCTTTCGAGATCACATTCAGATCAAATCTTCGTCGTCTCATTCATTGTAGATAGCTGAGTTTGATCGCAATATAGGGATATCCAGGATAATATCCATGTTTACACCTCTCCCATTTAAACATGCGCCATACAAGACAATACTCATAATTTCTGAAATCATTGATGATAATTTTGTCTTTCTGAATTTGCCAAAAAGTTTGGTTTTACCCCACATGCTTTGATCGGAATCCGAGCAAACTGTGATACAAAATATGCATTTTAAAAGGGGAAAATGCTTTTTTTGCACTTTGGACTTTTTTTTTTTTTAAGATACATGGACTCCGAAAAAGCCGATGTTTATGTAAATATTTATCACAGATGTTTGTCTAATAGCTACATATATGATACAGGGGAACGTAGGTTCGGGTACGTGTACTGGGTGATTCCACTTTGTGGCTACTTATGCCAACATAGTTCGGGATACGACATTCGTGTTGACTGCTACTATAATGTTAATGTGCCTATACATCTATATCTTTTCAATTTTTATACTATAAACGTGCATTACAGTCAACTTTCCACTTGCAAGATTTCCCCCCGTTTGGTTACCTGTCTTCATTGTGTGGTTGGCCATTTTTTGAAGCAATTAGTTGTTTTTAAAAACCTGATTCAATGCGGGTTCGAACTTTCGTCGTGGTTACCGACAATTTAGGCCGCCCTTCCATGATGATTAAAACCAAAAAGTGTACATCATATGAAGCTTAGACTTACCCGTGGGGGCGGGCCGAGGGTGTTGGCCGCTGCCGTGGTCCCGTCCCGGAAGCGCGGGATATTTATAGTGAGAGTGGTGGTGCAGGAGGAAGTCCAGAACCTCCTCGCCAAGGTCGCCAAGCTGGAGCAGGACAACTCCGAGCTCCGTCACCAGAACGACAAGTTGGAGGCCAAGGTAGGTCGCCCCATCCTTGTTTCTTTTCACCCCACTATCTTCCGTATTGGTGTATGTGTATGCCCCACGCATTTTCTCTATTTTATTACACTATAAAACCACTACCAAATGATAGCGGCGACCTGTTCTAAATATATACGCCGCTAGCTGTCCAACAAGATAGCTCGGGTAATTAATTGCCTCGTTAGCCCCCAGGCCACCATTTAGACCACCCCGGCGATCATCCCACCCCACTTAACGCTCGTCTCTTTCTTTCTTTGTTGTACACCTTGCTTTCAATATTTCCCCTGTAAATATATACGGTTGGCCAGTAGAGGTTGGTTGGCTTTATTATTTTGTTACTATAGGGTTCTGTATGATTGAATGTAGTATTTTGTTATTATTGAGATAGACTCTATAGGATATCATTTTGCATAGTTGACTAGCGCATTTTTGGTAGGAAAAGGATTTAGTAGGGTTGATTTGAATATGATTCTGTGCAGTATATTATACTAGCCGAATGACCCGGGCAACGCCCGTGTTTTACCCCATTGAATGTTTTGATTCAAATACTATTTGTTACAATTATAAATTGGCGCCTTAAATAATTGCATATGTTAGTTAATAACTATAGCCTATGTGCTTTATCTGTCTATGTACTGTTGGCTTCCGTAGGCGTCTCTTACTGGGAAAAAGAAAGAGAGGATTCCATTTGGTTATTATCTAATATATGCATTTATTTAGGGAGCGACCCGCTCCAACACAATAGTTACATAAATAGCGAGTGGGGGGGGGGGGGCAAAGGTGGCGTGACCGTAGCCAACCAATAGGAGGGCGCCATTCCAAAAAAAAAAAAAGCAAACGGTGACAGAGAGAGATGACTGATTAGGAGATGAAAAATGACGCTCGTAACTGTATATAGAATAGTATATTATTTTGCATGTTTGACTAACTAGTAGGTATTTGATACGGTTCCTTTTATCTGATTTTTTAAATTATCCACTTATTATAAACAGTAGAATTATACATGAGAGACCATAGTCTCTTAAACATGGTTAAAACCCGGTCTGGAGGTAGTGGTCTCTGTTTCAGTCAATAGACCCCTCCTGACTTGACCCCTGACATGACAGTCTCTGAATAGAGATCATCTCCAGGAAAGGCCGGGTTTAACTATAGTTTTAGACTCTCAAGGGAGAATACTGTAGTATATAAATTTGTATGATCTATATGGGGAATTTATATGGCTTCATAATTGTTGGTGTAAATTCCAGCGATTTAATATATATATATATGTAATAATACGTTGAAGTTCTGGTTGACTCTTGTAGAACCTCGTCGACTCTCGCTATAAGTTGTGGCAACCGAGGGTCAAACCTGTAGTAACCGAGAGGGACAGTCAGGGCGTGGAGAGTTTTCCAGTACCTCTCTGCACCTTGTAGGACCTTTAACAGTTCTCACAAAGTACAGGCAGTCGTGGTCGAGGCAGAATGGAAAAGCTTGGGAATGTCCACACACACAAAACGAAGCGACACAGTTGTTGAAGGGAAGTGTGTGTGGACATTCCCAAGCTTTTCCACTCTGCCTCGACCACGACTGCCTGTACCCTGTGAGAACTGTTAAAGATCCTACAAGGTGCAGAGAGGTACTGGAAAACTCTCCACCCCCTGACTGTCCCTCTCGGTTACTACAGGTTTGACCCTCGGTTGCCACAACTTATAGCGAGAGTCGACGAGGTTCTACAAGAGTCAACCAGAACTTCAACGTATTATTACATATATATATGTTAAAAATAAAGAAGGCATCTCCTGACCACGAGCACATGTGCTTTTTAGATGGCAGAGCGCCATCTAGTGGAGCAAAAAAAAAACTAAACGTTTATTTAGCTTGCTCCGTGATATTTGGCCAACCCAATTTCTTGATAAATCAAGAAAAGTCATCCATGATCTGGTCAGGAGATGCCTTCTTTATTTTTAATATCAACACCTGACCCACTTATCTTTTATTTTTTTCTATTGTTTTTTCATATATATATATATGTTTGATTTAAAATAGAAAAAAAAAAGTTTTTGCCGAATTTTCTTAAAATTTCCTAAATATGTCTTAATGAAAGTTGCTGAGTTTCACCCACACTGTGCCAGCTATTAGGTTCTCACTTTGAGGTTTTTCCACGTAGATAAAATGTGCTTCACTCTCTCTATTCTATAGTCACAAGAGAACATACAATTACTTTGTAAGGACCTAATTTTAGGGTAATTTCCCATTCCCATCGGTACTATACCGATTATATAGCCAACTCTTTATTATTATTATTATTATTTAAATATAATTTAACCGATTTTTACCATTCTACCTTATTTAACCGAAAGAAAAATATAACTTGTTTAATTTCAAACCTTTGAACCAGATGATTAAAAAATAATAACAATTTAAGGATTTTATTAAATTGTTCATCTATCACATATGCTAAACTAGCGGATGTGTACCCGGCTTTGCCCGGGTTTTATCTGAGTGAAAGTTTGCCTAACGAATATTATTGATAATAAAATTGCAACGAATATTTATTTCAAATCAAATTCAAACCAGAAACCTTCCTAGTAGTATAGTAAATAACTTCCTAATGTTTCACGGCGATTGGATAATCTTACCTTTTAAAAACATTCATCGTGTAAACAAACTACTTGTAAAATTATTAACCAATCAAATATTCATTTATCGTCGCGACCAGTGCTGCGCCAAGCGGTAAAAGGCTGGAACTAAAGCCTTTTGGTTTTACATTTTTTTTAAAAGCACATTAACCTTTTTAGTTTTTTGAATAGCCAATATGTTAAACGAAATCTTCAGCTACCTACATGCGAAATTTCATAATGATTGATTCTGCAGATTTTGCGCAACGCGATAACAAACATCGAATTTGGATTTCATTTTTTATAGATATAAGGATGTCGACGAGGAGGACTTAAATGTACAGCCTGCTTGCTTCTCATATGAACGTGACAGTTTTGCAACCGATTTTAGGAGAATCCAATTACCTATTTTAAAGGAGTTTTTTTCTCTCTCTCTCTCTCTCTCTCTCTTTTGTAACCGCGGGAATTGGTTTAAAGTTTTTTAGAAGCAGGAGTTATCTTTTGAAACTGCCTACCTATAGAGCTTTACTGGCAACTGTGCAAATCCCAAACAAAAATATTTCAAAGCATCTTTTAATGAAAAGGTATAAAACGAATTTAAAAAATTAAAGAAATTTGTAATACGAATTGTCTGGAAAAGTGACTATATACATTTTGACATTCTTCTTATTGTGCAAAGGAAAAACTTCCATGGATTTTCCCCCACACGATTACAGTTTTCTTATGTACCATATTTTTTTCTGGGTTGGCCATCCTAATAGAGTAATGGAGGTTGTAAATAACCGCGGGGCAAAAAATAACGAAGCCGGGTGAGCAAAGTTTGGAAATCGACAAAAATATCTCTTCTTAGGTACTACAGTGGACCCTCGGTTTACGAGCACCTTGGAGTACGAGCTTTTCGTAGTACGAGCAAAATTTTTTGAAAAATTTTACCTCGGATTACGAGTGAAATTTCGCATTACGAGCAACTCGTGATGGTTGCCCGTAATCGTGATGGATGAAAATTCACTGGGATCCCTCCCTTCAGATCAGATTCGGGAAATATGTAAAATGTGGGAAACTGTGCAATTGTTCGTAGCAAGAAGAATTGCCCAAGTTTCAATTATTAAAAATAAGAAATTAGTTTCGCACTACGAGCGTTTTGGAGTACGAGCATGGCTCTGGAACGGATTATGCTCGCAAACCGAGGGTCCACTGTACATTATAGATAACGTGTGTGTTCACTAAAGTATGTTGTATACCTTGGTGCAATTGCACCTGGTGGCTCCATTGCTTTGTGTAGAATGTGACTAGTTCGTGTGATTGTTTTATTGGGAGGAAGGTGTCTGCTCTATGTAAGTGCTTGTCTGGTGTGGCCTGTAATTAAACTATGACGTAATATCACCTACTTACTTGCTCTAACCACGGAGTTAAGAAATATCCTTGCTTATTGGCTACTGCTATGCTCATTGGCTTAGTAAGGTCATGTGACATCAGGGAACCATTCATCTGGCGAATATCGGATTGACGGAGTGACGTTCTAACGCGATTATATATATAGAGATAATATCTAGAACTTTACTCCAACACCATGGCTCAGAATCCAATCCTTATTGAGAGGTTTCAAATTAAGACTCCTTCTTGTCATGACGTGTATTGAGGTGTAGAGATGAAGAACATTCACACTAATTAATTCGTTGTTGAAACTCTGGATTCTGCACACATACCCAGAACCCCCCGATATTATTTCCAAGTTAATACATTTTTTGTCCCAACATTAAGCTCTGTTTCCTGCTCTTCTCCATAAAAGCATTCATCGTAACTCCAGACATCTGGATACGAAAATTTTCATTTTAAAAATAAATTTTGAATTATATATAAAATTGAAAACATTTTTTGGCTTTCGGCGACCCACTGTCACCCTTTTCAATATAATTATTAGTATATTTGGAATAATTAAAACGGTAATTTGTGTTTCATTAAAGAAAAAAAGTCAAAATAATAACTACACAAGTACATATAAAGAGAAACATCTTACCTAACATTCAGCTAACTTAGTCACGATTCGCATGCTGTGTTCGCGAGTAAAACGCAGTTAAATTCTATACTTAGAGCAATGAAGGCGTCCAAACACGAGAAATTGATGTAATACGCTTCCCTGTTGCAGAGAGAGCGAAAGTTGAGAAAATTCTCCTTCGTCTGAAATAGATTTATTGTGAGAATAGGGTCACAGACATTGAGCTAAACTGTTTGCCAAAGGCCATTCACAGATAACGGATCCTTCCTCGGCCAAGCGGTGACGTTCACCATGCAAGAAATATGTTTTTCTTTCGTTTTTTTTTTTTTTGAGGATTCGCGGATTCCTGTACATTCTCTAACCTCTAGACTACTTGTCTCAATACGAGTCGCACATATTGTTCTGACCCAACATCTATAGCTGCGAAAAAACAATGGAATTTTCGTCTCTGCACGCCCGAACAGCAAGCCAGGGAAGATTATCTTTTAGCGGCGAAGACCCAACTTCAACAATTTGCAACAGAGAGCATGGGCTTCTTGGAACACATTATGACTGAAGCATGTTGCCACCTTTTCGATCATGGAACTGGAGGACAGAACAGGTAGTGGCTAACCTAAGGTGTAGAAGCACCAAAGAAATGTACTCCTCATTGACGAAAGTTTTGTTCTTTGATGTATAAGGGATCTATCGACGTTTCACCCCGTGGAACGACAAGTAACGCCGAGAGATATCTCCGTTTGGTAATAAAAAAAACAGGAGGTAGTTGTCACGAAAGGTCTGCCTGGCTAACACCCTTCCTTCCCCAACCTAAGGATTTCATAAGCAGGAAATACTAAGGCTTTCCTATTATAGGTGGCAGATATGTGTAGTAGATGGAGATTATTGCTGAAATGAAAACATTTTTTACATGCCATGTATTTTGCAACATTGCAGACCTTGGTTCTTGTTTGGACCTTTCCATTGCTCGAATTCTAGAGTTAGCTGCGTGCAAGGCGAACGCAGCAATTTATCTAAATGTTCGGTAAAATGTTACTCTTCATTTATGTATCGTTATTATTTATTTGACTTTTTTTTTTCAATAAAGCTCAACTTCTCGTTTTGTATGTGCAACCCCGTAGATATAGGTGTTTATAAATAGGAAACAAAGATGCACAACGCGTCAAGATTTAAACACAAGTAAAACCATTCCTTGGAAAATGTGAGTCGTCGAAACGTTTGGGCAGAGCAGCGAAAGTTTAATTTTTTTTAAATATATATTTCAGGTGCGTAACTAAGTTTCTGTGTTTTTATAAATTAAAATACACCTATCCCCCGATTTACACGGTAGATACGTTCCTGAGAAAAACGTGTAAATCGGGGGATAGGTGTACACAGAAATAAAATGTATTGACAGGTTAAAATATGTAGTCAGCACATAAGCTCGGGATTCTTCGTGAGATGTGTACACAGCGCATGTGTTCAATCACAGTAGCATTTAGTATAGTGCGATAAAAACAAAAATAAAAACTTATTTGGAAAACCGTGTAAAAGCGAGAACGTGTAAAACAAGTACCGTGTAAATCGGGGGATAGGTGTAGTAAGATATCAAGAGAAATAAAAGGTTTAATTTCAAAATATCCCCCCCGCTAGCAACACATTCTCTTAATCTATCTGATAATATATGAATACCGTGGCGATATAATGACGCGTCTTTGGGCTGAAACCATTCGTCCATCTAATTTTGCACATTTTCGAAATTATCCGAATGTAGCCCAGCCAAGCCATCGACTAGAGCAATTGGAAATCCGAAAGGACCAGGTCTAGTGAATACGGAGAGTGCGGTAGCAGATTCCATTTCATTGTTTTGATGTGTCCTGAACAAAGGAAGAGCGATAGCACGGAACATTAGCGTGCTGTAGTATTACCGGTTCGTGTAGCGTTTCCTATTCTGGCCGTTTTTTCGAATTATGCATGGTTCAAATTGGTCAATTGTCGTTTTCGATAGCGATGACCACTGCCAGTTTCGCCCTGTATCTGCAGCTCATCGTACACGATTCCTATCTGATCCCACTAAACACAAATTATTATCTTTTTCTGAAGCAATTTGACTGTCTTCGCTGACGATGTTTCGCAAGATGAAACGCCAAGATTTTTGACGTTTGGAATTCTCTAAATATATTCATTCCATTATAAATAAAATAAAGTATCCAAGACTAAGTTTCTTACTCTGGATCTTTATTGATTTTTATTTTTTTTAGTCAGAGGAAGAACGTTTATATTCATTCCATATTGCCAGTAACAATTCGATGATGGAAAGCCTTTCTTCCATGAGCCACTAGAGCAAAATTTCAGAAGTGGCTCTTCGATCTTCCATTTGTCTCCCAGTCAACTCACGCGGCGCCCATTTTCCTTCCATTTGAATTTTTCCCATGACATGTAAACGTTTGACAATCCCTTCACAAATCATGTTTAATGCCGTCTCAAGTTGATATTGTGTTTACGTATCATCCATTAACGCTCGCAGATCGGCGTCCTCTATTGTCTTGATCTTCAAGGGCGCTCCTCAGTGTGGAAATCGCCACTTTTGAAGTGTTAAAACTAATCATCACAGGTAGTTTTTCGATGGTGTCTGTTCGTCGTAGGTCCTTCAATCAAAATACTTACTCTTCAGCTGAATTTCTTTTTCCAATATAAATCAGAAAAACAAATATTCCCCAAAATGCCGTTTATTTGGGACAAACTCGACATATTCTTTGTTATAAGACGAATAATCCTTTCAATAATTATAATAATGAATAGATTCAAAAAGGATGAGTTTCTTTATCATCCTTTTTGAATCTATTCATTATTATATTCTTTGTTAGAAAAATATTAATTCGTTATACGGGGTATGTGTTGGTATTGTGACTGGTTGTTGCTGACAGATGTTCAACTTGTAACACGACGTTATGTAGACAGGAATGTCAACTACGCTTGTCGTTAGCGCCATCTATATTGCACCTAGTTGTACTAGCTTCAGCTGAGACTTCAATCAAATGATACTGGAATTGGGACATGTTAAATACCAAAAACTTGGTAAACTTTTCGGCCTTCTGTAAACTTCATTAAAAGCTTTCATTTAACATGCTTCCTTGTCTGTCGTTCTGTCTGGCCACAAATCTTGTAATCAATTTTTAATATTCTTACAGGGCCACCTAGAAGTCTGAAATTTGGTATACTTGTTCAAATCTGATGGCAAGGCATGTTGACAAAATTTCAGACTTCTGCGTTGTCAGGAATGGTCTAACTCTCTTCTATTTTTATTTTTAAATATTGTGATTAATTTTTAATATACTCCCAGACCACGTAGAAGTCAAAAATTTTATACACTCACCCAATCCATCTAGTAATGCAAGTGTACAAAACATCAGACTTCTAGGTGTCCATGATGGTCAATAGACTATAGAATAGAATCTCTATATATATCAAGAGGAGAAAATGTCGCAGCCGTTTGTGACGTAACGAGCACTGGCATTCTCTAAAAATAAATCGTTAGTATGAACTAAAACTATAAATAATTATCAGGATATTGTCGGAAATATATATGATCATCTGAGATAATTAGAATAAAAAAAATAATCAAAATTTAGAAGTATAAGAGTTCCAAATTCTAATAATGTATACAACAACCAAGTCGGATTTAATGCACTGATTTTAAAGTTCCAAAGTCAATTATATATCACATTTAAGATAAAAGTTTTTTTATATATAATATTGCGTAATATTGTAAAAATAAACTCTTTCCTCCATTTATAAGTGGCAATAAAACTTGAATTTAAAGTATTTTAAGTAATTGCATATGATCTGCCAGGGCAAGGTGACTCGCGAGCTGTGTTCGAATGTAACACCTGTAAACTGAGACGAAATAAATTTTTAACATGCATCATGATGAAACTGATTTAAGTTAAAATAGGATTCAAGCCCAAGGAATTCTAGTCGCTGTTTAGGTGTTAAATAGAGGCTGGACAGGACGACCACTAGACCTAACAAGGACAGCATGTGGACGACACCCTTCAAACCATTTTGACGATGTTGGGAGAGGAGGAAGAGAGACACCCTGGGGAAGAGGAAGGGTTGCTGGTCTCCCCAGACGCACGTGGCCTGCCTGTCTATTTCTGTGGGAGAGGCGTCGTCACAAAGTGGGCCGTTACTTCCGCTCACGTGATTGCCTCCCGCTGTAATAAAAATCACGTTACACGGGCTTTTATCTACCGTTGACCTTTCTGATACATACCCCCGTCTACACACTTGATACACCTCTGATATGTGCAGTATTTTTGCACTCATCACCTTTGTTTTTATTTTAGGGCTGACCAAATGTATATTACAATGATGCACGTTCCACCTAAAACGCCATTAAAATTTATCGCAAGCTGTTGGAGGGGATCTTCCCTACGTTGGGACGAGGCTGGGTCAATGCCCGGGAGTGCCGATTTAGGAATACATCGTTTGCGGGGGATTTTCTTTAGAAGTTTTTTTTTTTTTTTTATATATGCTACTCGGCCGCCACTTGAGTTTTGCAAAGAAGCCCTAGAGGAACTCTTAAAGTACTTTCCGAGCGAGCTGTAGCGCGTTGATGAGAGGATTTTGGGGTAAACACATTAACCTTGGCTGATCCGAAGCCGGGGAGCTATAATGGTCGCTGGCACGCGGCCCGGAGGTGCGACGGCAGAGGGAGCGAACATGCCGTCGGACTCCCGACGCTCCTCCCTGCGCTGGTCGCTCCCCGCGCCCGTGCGCCGACTGGCAGGACTTTTTCTAACCGGACGGGTCCCTTCCTCGCGGGGGGGCCCTGCGCAGGTAGCGGACCTGTGGGGCGAGCTGGGAGAAGAGCACACGGCGGCCTCTCGCCACGCCGCCATGGTGGACGCGGATCGCCGCCGTCTGGAGCAGGACCTCTCCAACCTCCAGGTAAAACTTCTTCTCCAACTTACTGACAGGTATACTGGACATTTCACACACATGGTTCTGCCACTAAACGGAACTGCTTTCTAGTAAAAGTTGTCACAAATCCCTACCCACCATGATTATCATGACCTAAAACACAATGTGCTTGGAACATTAGTTTAAAAAGTCACAATAAACGTTGCAATACTTATTTATATTTGGTCTTGATGCCATGTGCCAATCAAAATCATACCTTCCACATGAAATATTACAGAGATATTCCAGATACAAATAATCCTTGTGTATAGCCTCAGTGGGATGACAGACCTACCCAAGCTGCTGCAGACACATTGCTGAACGTACTGTTTGGTTGGTTGCAGTCCAAGTACAATGAGATCCAGCAGCTAACAGCCCGCATGGATGAAACCCGGCTTCAACCCGAAGACCTATCTGGATCCGACAATGAAGAGGAGTCCAGTAAGTTCATGTTCCATTCAAAGACCTAACTCTGATTAATATTAGATTTTACTAGTGTTTTATTTACCTAGGTTTGTGTATATATAGGAAGTGTATGAGTGCACTTGTATTTCAAAGCTGGTTCAACCACCTTTATTTCTTCCATATCTTTTTAAAATTTCTAATGACTTCTTTTAAAATCATTCAATGCTTGTTTTTATTGCCCATCAAGTTGAGTTTGGTGACTATCTGAACCAATATTCTCCTCTGTTGATGACTTGCACCTCATAGTGACCTTCCAGTATTAACCTGGTTTTCAGCATTGATAGAGGAAATCTTTTGATTAAAGAAAGCCTATTGGATCATCTGTTTGATATGAGTATAAGAAAAACTAGCCAACTTGGTGATCTATTATTACTAATATTCCAAATTGCTTTCCTACATTTTTTTTTGGTTGTAGTCAAGTGCTAAAAACCATTGATTTTTTGAGAGTCATAACCCAGGATCAAATCCTTCATTGGACACCCTTTTTCTTAATTGAATGCTCGAATGGCTCCTGATTCATGCGAAAATATAATCCCACCAGTGAGTGCCAATTACTAACGGGGCTCTGGCACATTTGTAAGTGCAAAGGTCGAACTGCTTTCTACTTGTGGTGCACTTACAGTAAAAGCCAACTACTACCCACCATTATTAATATGGTCTGTACCACTTGTTCTGGGGATAATAAATAAAAAGTAAGATAGGAAATAGGGTATTTTTTATAAATATAAATAGATTAACTAGTTCTCTAACTAGTATTGCGCATGCCAATATTATCTCTACTTGGATCTCTACACACGTCCTCTAATGGCTTCCTTACTGGCCACTAAATCAATGGCCCTCTTCACAGCTCCGTTCTGGATTTACAGAGACCAACCAATGTGGTGTTTGTATGTGTGTAGTGAGCTCTATCTACAAACAGAAGTACGAGCGAGCCATACGGGACCTGGACTCTACCAAGAGGAGACTCCAACAACAGCACGAGGAAGAAATGGAGCAACAGTTTATGATGAAGAAAGCCACTGACAAGAAGGTAAACAGTCAAACCTCCTCTGGATGACTCATCTGGCCACCTTCCTGACCTTTGTAGAGCCAAAAAGGGCTTTATCTCAACTAACTTTTTTTTTTTTTTGCTTATCCCTAGTACACGTGGTACAGGCCATGATAATCATGGTGGGTAGTTAGCAACTGCTTTTACTGTAAGCGCACCACATGTCTACACATGTGAAAAGCAGTTCAAATTTGCACTTACAAATGCCAGAGCCCCGTTTGGTTACTTGCACTCGCTGGTGGGGTTGGACTTTTGCAAGAATCGGGGGCCATTGGAGCATTTTTTTCTTTAAACAGAAAAAAAGTGTCCAATGTGGGAATCGAACCCGGGTCCTAGTGGTCGAAAACCAAACGGTTTAACCAGCCTTCCACCGACCCCCTCAACTAACTGCCATAAGTGACTATCATCTCCAGGAGAGACTGTGTTCTTTAGCATATGATCTCGTGGGAGGAGTGTCTGTTGGAATTATTTTTTCAAAAGATAACGTTCACTCTATAAAAGAAGATATAAAGATTTCTCTCTTTAAGTAAAATGCATACACAGTGCATACTCTACCATTATGTCAAGATCATTTATTGGTTGGAAGTTTGTTTTGGAAAATATTTTTTTTTTTCTTATCCCTTGTACACGTGGTACAGGCCATGATAATCATGGTGGGTAGAAGTAGGCAACTGCTTTTACTGTAAGTGCACCCCATGTCTACACATGTGAAAAGCAGTTTGACCTTGCACTTACAAATGTGCCAAGAGCCTCGTTTGGTTACTTACAATCGCTGGTGGGGTTGGACTTTTTCAAGAATCGGGGGCCATTGGAGCATTTTTTTTTTTTAAATTTATTTTTAAAACAGAAAAAAGTGTCCAATGGAAAAGATATGGCTACATTAACCAATTTTTTTATTTGATTCCTGACATTTTAATGGCTCGCTGTCAATCTCCTTCTACAAATACAGGATAGGATTTAGAAATAAACATTCTCCTGAGAAGATCAACAAGATTCACTGAAACATTGGAAATTAAATAAAAAATTAGTTGATGTAGTCATATTTTTTTAATGTCTTGAATTTTAAATAAAAAATACTGTCTCTCTTCTTTGATATTTTTCACTCAAAAATCAATCTCAATGGACATACCCAGAAAATAAAGAAAAAAATTGACAATATTCAGTAATAATTATTTTTAAATGTTCACAATTAAAAAATACAAAATCAAAATTACTAAATTATATGTTGCATTTTGGTAACTCTGTTGTAAATTAAAATGTGTCACATATAATTTGGTAATTTGGATTTGGTCTTTTCCTAATCCAGATTGTATGTGAGAGGATTTCAGGAGTTTCTTTTATAGCTATACTAGCCGAATGACGCCCGGGTTTACCCGATTAAATGTTTTATTCAAACACTATTCGTTACAATTATAAATTGGCGCCGTGGATGTCACTCTTGTGAAACGTCCCGCTCCAAACTTTACATGTACATTAGGTCAGCTGATATTACCTCCCATCTTCCCCGCTAGAGGCACTGCTCGTGAGCTAAGTAGAATAATTTGAATCTATAGTTTTAATAATTGATTTATATATTTTTTTAAATAGCCTATCGTCTTCCCCGTATTTCTTACCTATGTATTGAAATTTTGGTTTGAATTAGTGAACTACTGCGAATTTGTATACAGGACATACATACAAACAAACAAACATACAAACATTCATTTTTATATATATAGATATGCAACTTATATTAAATCAGTTATGTAGGTCACTTTTATAAGGCATTTTCAAAGACGGAATGGCCACTTCTTTTTTTATCTCCACTCAATCATATAGGGTATCAAGCTTGTAGAGCTTGAGACTTTTGATGGTGTCTGCTGGGGATGAGTAGAGCTCATCAATGGATGAGTCAATACAGTCAAATATATGTTTTGGGGTTGCAGGCTGAAAATTACATTTAGTACGTATGGGAAAACCTTGCAACCATTCTGGAAAGTCATTGTCTGAAGATGACCAGATTTAAGTCTAGAAATAAAAGACTGTTGAAAGGACAGAATTGGTACTTGAATCTCCTGCTCTGTACCAGTCACAAGCAGCAGTAGATTTCTATTCCTGCAGGCATTGGGAGAATGACCACTGAACATTTATATTGGTCTCATTTTAAAATAATTTTATTAGATGTTTTGAATATATTCCCTTTTCAATACATAACAAATATATAAAACTGGAATTTTGAATAAATAATTAAAATAAGTATCAAAAATTTGATTTCATTTTTAATAATTTGTATTTAATGGGGTATATAAGCCTGTTGAATGCAGTTAAAACCTTGTGTTCCTGGTTGGTATGTATCCATTTCTTTGTTAGTCACTTGACAACCTGTGTTGTTGTCTTGGTCCAGATTGGCTGACAGGTTTTGCTCTTCCCCCCTCAAGAGTTGCTAATCAATTAATTTATTGCTACCAAAGAAATGTCACATAGATACTACATTAAGAGAAAGGCATCTTCTGATTGTGTAATTAAAATTTGCTGATGGCTTGCACCATCTGTCAGAATAAATATCAAGCACAGTTGGTACAGTGGAGTGAACCCAGGAGGAGCTCTGAACATCAGAAATAGACAGCATCAAACAACACTAACAAGATTTAGAACAGGCCATCTCAAGTCATTGAAGATAGAAAATAATAACAAAATTTATCCACTTGCCCAAAATGTAGTTTGGTACCTGCAGCTCCAGAACACATTTTGGCTTGCATTAGATGCACTAAACAGGACCTTTGGGAGAGGCCGCTGCTCATCATAAAACAGCTCGAGGAGCATGAACTCATGGAATTCGTGTAATCTTTACACAAGGGGATAAGAAACAACAACAACATAAATATCAACTAATTGGTGATTCCAGGATTGGCCAAAATACCCTTTCTTGAATAACCAGGAGATACCTTTCTCATAATTTATCTACCTAATTCCAGTACCATTTCACTTCTGTACTATTTCTTCACCTAGATTCTACAGTTGATCATCTCTCTAAAGGACACCTAGTTGCAGGGTCAAGGTATTCTCTAGGTGGGCACTCATTGACTGTTTTTTGTATTCCCCTTACATTAAACACAAGGTAATAAGACCAAATCCAAATAAATAAATAGTGTGTGACGTTTCGGTAACAGTGTTGTTACCATCTTCAGACAAAAGTACAGAATGTAGTAGTATTCAGTACTTTTGTCTGAAGATGGTAACAACGCTGTTACCGAAACGTCACACACTATTTATTTATTTGGATTTGGTCTTATTACCTTGTGTTTATAATCTACAATCCAAATTGTGCCTCATCCCCTTACATTAAGTTCCTCTATGTTCAGTAAAAGTATGTCAAGTTTGGGAGAGGTTGCAAAACTCCAGTGATGCTTGCAGCTCTGTGAGGCCCTAGAAGACCTAGATGAGGAGCGGAAGGTGGCCAGCCAGTGGAAGCGCAAAGCCCAGAAGCTGACATCTGAGATGCAAGACCTGAGGCTGAGTCTGGAGGAGCAGATGGTCCGCAATGCAGAACTTGAGAAGAGGCAGCGCAAGTACGGTGCCCAATAACCATCCTGAGATCAGGTTTGAGATGATTTTGCTGCATGCAGGTTTGACAGCGAGCTGGTGGCCAGCCAGGAGGAGCTGCGCAAGGAGGTTGCAGCCAGGGAAAGGCTGGAGAGGGAGAGGGAGGCCTATGCAGGGGTGAAGTACTCTCTGGAACAGGAGCTCCAGGTGAGTGGTAGCACTTGACACAACATGTTCCTTGGACTTATTTAAAATACAGCCTTCTATTTTTCATTCTCGGAATAGGAAAGCTCAAACACATAATCAAAATGTGTTTTACCTTCAATGAACGCCAATATTAGTGCACCATTCCCTTGTTGTACTGAGTTTCTTTTTACTCATTCAAATTTGGTGCACCTTATAATATAACCTTGTTATAATAGCTCTAATATCAATGTTCTGTAACATTGAATTCTATGAGGTCTTGCTAACGACTGCTTTCCACCTTTATCTCCAGCTAAAGGCCTTTCACCATAGCTATTTTTTATTTTGAAAGGGTCAATAAATGGAGACACTTCCCACAAGTCCCTTAATATCCCTGTATCATGTACATTGGATGAGCTATTGACAAAATATTTACTACCAAAAAGGCAAACTTTTCATTCTGGGGCATTTTTGTTTAATTGTGAAATTGTAAGAAGAACTCTGCACAAGGTCTATTTGAAGAACCTCAAGGTTATAATCAAGTACACTTTGGAGATCATTTGGTGCTGGAAGTTTGTTTGGAAAAGGTATGGCTACATCAACTAAATTTTAGTTTTATTTAGTTCCAGACTTTTCAGGGAAGTTTGTTTGGAAAAGGTATGGCTACATCAACTAAATTTTATTTTTTATTTAGTTCCAGACTTTTCAGGGAAGTTTGTTTGGAAAAGGTATGGCTACATCAACTAAATTTTATTTTTATTTAGTTCCAGACTTTTCAGGGAAGTTTGTTTGGAAAAGGTATGGCTACATCAACTAAATTTTATTTTTATTTAGTTCCAGACTTTTCAGGGAAGTTTGTTTGGAAAAGGTATGGCTACATCAACTAAATTTTATTTTTATTTAGTTCCAGACTTTTCAGGGAAGTTTGTTTGGAAAAGGTATGGCTACATCAACTAAATTTTATTTTTATTTAGTTCCAGACTTTTTAGGGAAGTTTGTTTGGAAAAGGTATGGCTACATCAACTAAATTTTATTTTTATTTAGTTCCAGACTTTTCAGGGAAGTTTTGTTTGAAAAAGGTATGGCTACATCAACTAAATTTTAGTTTTATTTAGTTCCAGACTTTTCAGGAAGTTTGTTTGGAAAAGGTATGGCTACATCAACTAAATTTTATTTTTATTTAGTTCCAGACTTTTCAGGAAAGTTTGTTTGGAAAAGGTATGGCTACATCAACTAAATTTTATTTAGTTCCAGACTTTTCAGGAAAGTTTGTTTGGAAAAGGTATGGCTACATCAACTAAATTTTATTTAGTTCCAGACTTTTCAGGAAAGTTTGTTTGGAAAAGGTATGGCTACATCAACTAAATTTTATTTTTATTTAGTTCCAGACTTTTCAGGGAAGTTTGTTTGGGAAAAGGTATGGCTACATCAACTAAATTTTATTTAGTTCCAGACTTTTCAGGAAAGTTTGTTTGGAAAAGGTATGGCTACATCAACTAAATTTATTTTTATTTAGTTCCAGACTTTTCAGGGAAGTTTGTTTGGAAAAGGTATGGCTACATCAACTAAATTTTATTTTTATTTAGTTCCAGACTTTTCAGGGAAGTTTGTTTGGAAAAGGTATGGCTACATCAACTAAATTTTATTTTTTATTTAGTTCCAGACTTTTCAGGGAAGTTTGTTTGGAAAAGGTATGGCTACATCAACTAAATTTTAGTTTTATTTAGTTCCAGACTTTTCAGGGAAGTTTGTTTGGAAAAGGTATGGCTACATCAACTAAATTTTATTTTTATTTAGTTCCAGACTTTTCAGGGAAGTTTGTTTGGGAAAAGGTATGGCTACATCAACTAAATTTTAGTTTTATTTAGTTCCAGACTTTTCAGGGAAGTTTGTTTGGAAAAGGTATGGCTACATCAACTAAATTTTATTTTTATTTAGTTCCAGACTTTTCAGGGAAGTTTGTTTGGAAAAGGTATGGCTACATCAACTAAATTTTATTTTTATTTAGTTCCAGACTTTTCAGGGAAGTTTGTTTGGAAAAGGTATGGCTACATCAACTAAATTTTATTTTTATTTAGTTCCAGACTTTTCAGGGAAGTTTGTTTTGAAAAGGTATGGCTACATCAACTAAATTTTATTTTTATTTAGTTCCAGACTTTTCAGGGAAGTTTGTTTGGAAAAGGTATGGCTACATCAACTAAATTTTATTTTTATTTAGTTCCAGACTTTTCAGGGAAGTTTGTTTGGAAAAGGTATGGCTACATCAACTAAATTTTAGTTTTTATTTAGTTCCAGACTTTTCAGGGAAGTTTGTTTGGAAAAGGTATGGCTACATCAACTAAATTTTAGTTTTATTTAGTTCCAGACTTTTCAGGGAAGTTTGTTTGGAAAAGGTATGGCTACATCAACTAAATTTTAGTTTTATTTAGTTCCAGACTTTTCAGGGAAGTTTGTTTGGAAAAGGTATGGCTACATCAACTAAATTTTAGTTTTATTTAGTTCCAGACTTTTCAGGGAAGTTTGTTTGGAAAAGGTATGGCTTACATCAACTAAATTTTATTTTTATTTAGTTTCAGACTTTTCAGGGAAGTTTGTTTGGAAAAGGTATGGCTACATCAACTAAATTTTATTTAGTTCCAGACTTTTCAGGGAAGTTTGTTTGGAAAAGGTATGGCTACATCAACTAAATTTTAGTTTTATTTAGTTCCAGACTTTTCAGGGAAGTTTGTTTGGAAAAGGTATGGCTACATCAACTAAATTTTATTTTATTTAGTTCCAGACTTTTCAGGGAAGTTTGTTTGGAAAAGGTATGGCTACATCAACTAAATTTTATTTAGTTCCAGACTTTTCAGGGAAGTTTGTTTGGAAAAGGTATGGCTACATCAACTAAATTTTATTTAGTTCCAGACTTTTCAGGGAAGTTTGTTTGGAAAAGGTATGGCTACATCAACTAAATTTTATTTAGTTCCAGACTTTTCAGGGAAGTTTGTTTGGAAAAGGTATGGCTACATCAACTAAATTTTATTTAGTTCCAGACTTTTCAGAGACTCGCTGTCACTCTCCTCAGAGGAATGAATATATTTGAATCCTATTTTCTACTTAATATATGTACACGATTTTCTAAAATATATGTAAAGCGTCACGTATTTGTATATATCGAGATATTATTTAGAGCTTAAAGGTAGCAAGATCATATCCAAATGAATGTTACCATCATGCATAATTTATAAATATTGTCTTGTTGCCATATGTTTCTAACCTTACAGTTAAAAGAGGTTATATTATATGTAAAAAGGTGGTTAGCCCAATGGCAAATGTCAGAATGCTGGGTATGTGCAGGCCACCAAGCAGGACCTCAGCACCTACATGGAGAAGGTGGCTCTCCTCACCCGGGAGATGGACGAACTTACCCTCAGCTCTCAGGGAGAGGAGGAGGTACTGTACATCAGCCCCCGTTGTTGTTGTTGTTTCTTATCCCCTTGTGTAAAGATTACACAAATCCCCCATGAGTTCATAATCTCATGGAATGGGGTATAGGGGTGCAGCTTTCGTTGATCATGGCACCATGATCCAGGCACACTTTGGTGAAAGTCTGACTTTGCCTGTAGTTTGAGGCTGTTCCTAACATGGAAGCCTTTGCTGCACTCTAACATGAGTACGGACACAGCTCCTCCGTATTCCTGGAGTGGGACCCTTGTTGAGGACCATCAACCGGGTCAGTTGAACTCAGGATTTTTAATCAGCCCTACATACCAACTGTTGAATTTAGATTATAACTAATCATCTATATATAGGAAATTAAAGCATGAAAGTTTGTTTTGGTGTAAAAGAAACATCTGTTGTTGTTGTTTCTTATCCCCTCGTGTGATCTTTGCACAAGGAGATAAGAAACAACAACATCTTAATAAGCTACCACTAGAAAAAAAAAAGGCCGTATTATCAAAGTTTTCAAAGTGAAACAACGCAGGAAAAACTTCAGAACATGTTAAAACAAAGAAATTAATAACTTTTCTAATATAATAGATAAAATTAGAAGTTTATTATAAATTGCTACAAAGAGGAATCAACCTCAACTTCCGCTGTGATCATACGTGTTAGCACCCCCTATCAGAAGTGTTCGATATCTAGCTAACCTAGGCCAAAAAAAAGTTAAAATAAATGGACACATGATGTAACAAAAGGTTATTTTTTATGCCATGAACTATGGAGATTTTAATGTCAGTAATGGTTTGCAAGACAGGTTCAACGAAATTGAATGGTGTTTTCAAAAACAAATTATTGGTTTTTTCCAAGTAAACTTTTATTATATAATATGTAATTGTAAAACGACACTTGAAGTTACACTGCATGAGGTATATTATATTGTATCATAAGTTACTTTATGTATCATTTACGAACGGAAAAATACGTCCAGGGTAGCCTAGAGGACATGCCATCTGCCCGGTAAGCGGAACATTGTGGGTTCGATTCCCATCCCTGGACACTTTTATTTTTCCGTTCATCATTACTCTTCATAATTCATCCTTTCATACCTTATCCAAAAAGGTTAGAAATAGTCGATATTTCACCTTGAAATAAAATTTTAAAATTTTAATTGAAAAGAAACTCATGCGGTGTAACTTCTTAAGTGTCGTTTTACAAACTTCTATTATGTTATTATAAAATAATCATTGATTTATTGATATTTATTCCAAAAGATGACGCAAGTCATCAGCAACTTTTATTTGCACGATCAGGAGATGCCTTGATTTATCCAACTGCTCCCTCAGTACAATTTAACCTTTGTACTATTTTTTGACATTATAAAGTAAGTTTTGAACGAGAGAGGCTAAAGTAGGTCAAGACCACCTTATCTATAGCGAGGGGATTATATAATATTGGGAGGGTATAAGTAGGTTCTCTCTTCCACTAGCTGCTGGAATCATTGTTTTTTTTTGCCCCAGGATAATATAGGTTCAAAATGTGATTGGTCCAATGACTGGTCTCTGTGAATCAACCATTTTTTCTCAACTTTTGGTCGAAATATTTCCCCCATTCACATTATTCCCTATATCACCCTAATTTTATTCTTCCCTATATCAGTCTGAAATTAAATGTTAACTAAGATGAAACAATTTAAAAGAATAATTGATTATTTAAATGCATGTATCTGCAATATTTTGGCTTATTTTATTAAGAGCTTTTTCAGAGTTTTCTCAACCTCAGGTTACCAAGAAAGGCATTCTTCATGCATCGATTTCATAGGACTCCAGTTTGAGAAAGGACAAGACATGAAAGCTCCCACAAAAGTAAATGTAGAGTTCTAAAAATAATGATCTCTTGCATAATATCACTCGGGATAAAAAAATTCTATCCGGGGAAAGTTTATTTCTATCCTGTAGATGGGATCCAAGGCCCGAAAGCTCAAGTAATTTAAATTATATTTTTTGCAAGAATCTCTTCCCCGGATAGAATTTAAGTCATATATAAATGCAGTGTGTCATTTATTTTAAAACCAGTCTCCAATCTTACGTGACCCCATCCACCCACAATCTACTACATGTAGTAAACTCCAGCTTGTTCCAGGTGACCCAGCTGAAGAGAGGCAGGCAGGAGGTGGAGCGGAAGCTTGCAGAAGCAGAAGAGGAACTGGAGGAGCAGGCAGGTCAGGTGACCATGCTGGAACAGGCCAAACTGCGGCTTGAGATGACTCTGGAGAAATGCCGGCAAGAGTTCCGCCGGGACCTGGCCAACAAGGAGGATGAGATTGATGACCTGCGGGCCACCTACATGAAGAAGGTTGGATCCCCACTTTTGTTTGTTTGCTATACAACTGACACTACAGTATAGCCGCTTCATTTCAGAGCTCACTATATTGTTCAATGCTTACTATAATTCAGCAGTTTTTCACAAATCACAATTATTCACTTTAAACTACCCAACTTTAATTCAACATGAAGCATCATATTTTGGGGTGTTGAATTAAAGAGGTTTGTAACTGTATATAGATAACATTTTTCCTAAATAGAAAGATTCCTCACTTTACAACAATTAATTATATTTCTAGAGTACTGCTGATTATTGATTTAAAATGAGCCATGAGACCCGGAAATTTCAAGTCTTAAATCTGGTCTATTCAGGTTAGTTATATTGTGGAGAAGAAATAATTTATTATTTAATTTAATTTAATTATTCAATGAAATTATTTGGAAACAGATTTAATTTATTTAATTATTTATTATATAAAATAATGATCGAAAATATTTCTTTGCGTGTTTGCTCAAGATTCTCTAGCTGTAGATAGTTTGGGTTGAGTTGTTGATAATTGTCAACTTGTCGTACTGACGTCATCAATAAATACTTTCACATCCCCAGATATACAAAGATTTAATTTTCTACGCTTTTTTTTTTTTTTGCTTAGCCCTAGTACACGTGGTACAGGCCATGATAATCATGGTGGGTAGTTAGCGACTGCTTTTACTGTAAGCGCACCACATGTCTACACATGTGAAAAGCAGTTCGACTTTGCACTTACAAATGCCAGAGCCCCCGTTTGGTTACTTGCACTCGCTGGTGGGGTTGGACTTTTGCAAGAATCGGAGGCCATTGGAGCATTTTTTTTTTCTTAAACAGAAAAAAGTGTCCAATGCGGGAATCGAACCCGGGTCGTAGTGGTCGAAAACCAAAAGGTTTAACCAGCCTTCCACCGACCCCCCTCATTATAATTGAATTTTTTCTGGAGGATTAAAAGAAGTTGTTCTTAAACTGAGTCATTTGTATTCAGGATTGGATAAGTTGACTTTAAATTGTGAATCAATTGTGTAGTATGAGTCCCAATTTGTACTTGGTGTTTTATATGGAACTTTTTTAAAAGTTATAATACTTGAGTGTTGTGTGCAAAAGTACCGTGAATCCTTCTTAATTTTAAACAGGACTCTGATAAAATATGTTTATTAGAAAATATCTTAATTTATTGAGACAGTAACAATTGTGTCCAATTAAGATTAAAGATGGGGGGTCGGTGGAAGGCTGGTTAAACCGTTGGGTTTTCGACCACTACGACCTGGGTTCGATTCCCGCATTGGACACTTTTTTTGTTAAAAAAAAAAAATGCTCCAATGGCCCCCGATTCTTGCAAAAGTCCAACCCCACCAGCGAGTGCAAGTAACCAAAGGAGGCTCTGGCACATTTGTAAGTGCAAAGTCGAACTGCTTTTCACATGTGTAGACATGTGGTGCGCTTACAGTAAAAGCAGTCGCTAACTACCCACCATGATTATCATGGCCTGTACCACGTTGTACTAGGGTTAAGCAAAAAAAAAAAAAAGATTAAAGAAACTTTCTGTCTTAACTTAGGCTTATTTTCAATTAGTCAATATACTAGAATTACATTTGGGAATAGCAGCTCAAGAAGCATGGACTCATGGAATTTGGGTAATATTTGCACAAAGAGATGAGGAACAACAACATATTTTAGAATGGGAAATTGCAGTCGTAATCCAGCTATTCTAAAATTGAGATTCAACTGAATCGAGATAGTTATTGAATTCTAGATTTTCTCTCTCTGGTCCAGAATGTCATTATAGAATAATTGGGAATATGACCAGATTTGATTTAAGACCAGAAATTTCTAGACTCCTTGCTCAGTCTTAATTGAGAATTGTCTGTATCTTGCTACAACCTTTTTCTTATATCAACATTTAATATCAGGTTTGTTGTGTCTATCAAATAATAGATTATCAACTGCTCAGGACATTTTATAGTTTGCTTCTTCCCTCCTTAAAAGAATGAGAGATTACTTAAATAGACTGTGTGTTTGTAATATATACATAACCAATTCATTAGATTTAGAACCAACCTTGGGGGTCGGTGGAAGGATGGTCTAAACAGTTGGTTTTCGACCGCTACGACCCGGGTTCGATTCTTGCATTGGGCACTTTTTATGTTTAAAAAAAAAAAAAAATGCTCCAATGACCCCCGATTCTTGCAAAAGTCCCAGCCCCACCAGCGAGTGCAAGTAACCAAACGGGGCTCTGGCACATTTGTAAGTGCAAAGTCGAACTGCTTTTCACATGTGTAGACATGTGGTGCACTTACAGTAAAAGCAGTCGCCTACTTCTACCCACCATGTTTATCATGGCCTGTGCCACGTGTACTAGGGATAAGCAAAAAATAAAAAATAAAATAACCAACCTTTCATGTTTTTTTTTTTTTTGAAAATTTTAATGGGATTGGAATTATAGCGCTCTGAAGTCCTTCGAAAGGTCTGTCCTCGTACAAATTTCTCTTTTTCTGGAGACCATGTTCTCTACAGTAAATGTCTGGGCAGCACAGCTACTTGTGTCCCTCCAAGAGGATTCCATCTAACCTCTACTGAATGAGGAGAGGCCAGGCAGGGAGTTCTTCTGTATTAACCATTCTTAAATGACACAAACAACTGGACATATCTTTAATAGTTAGGTACAATTTGGATTGTAGATAAGAAACATAAGGTAATAACATCTCTTTAATTCAATCAACTATAATTCAGCCATGATAAGGCACAATTTGGATTATAGATTATACAGTTACGAGCGTCATTCCTCATCTCCTAATCAACAATCAGTCATCAGTTTTCATCTCTGTCACCGTTTGCTTTTTTTTTTTGAATGGCGCCCTCCTATTGGTTGGCTACGGTCACGCCACCTTTGCCCCCCACTCGCCTTTTGTTTATGTAATTATTGTGTTGGAGCGGGTCGCTCCTTAAATAAATGCATATATTAGTTAATAACCAAATGGAATCTTCTCTTTCTTTTTCCCCGTAAGAGACGCCTACGGAAGCCAACAGTACATAGACAGATAAAGCACATAGGCATATTCCGTTCGCCATTACTCTTCATGTTTCACCTTTCCATACCTCATCCTCAAAGTTAGAAATGTCGTTATTTCTCTTTGAAAATAAATTTCGATTTTATAAAAGAAACATTCGCGGTATAATTTCAATTTTCGTTTTACAATCATCAGCCGCGTTATATTGTATTTTAAAGGTTACTTTAAGTATTAGTTACGAACGGAAAAATACGTCCAGGGTAGCCGAGTGGACAAGGCACCTGCCCGGGTAAGCAGAAGGGTGTGGGTTCGATTCCCGCCCCTGGACACTTTTTATTTTTCCGTTCGCCATTACTCTTCATGTTTCATCTTTCCATACCTCATCCTCAAAGTTAGAAATGTCGTTATTTCTCTTTGAAAATAAATTTCGATTTTTATAAAAGAAACATTCGCGGTATAATTTCAATTTTCGTTTTACATAGGCTATAGTTATTAACTAATATATGCATTTATTTAAGGCGCCAATTTATAATTGTAACAAATAGTATTTGAATCAAAACATTCAATCGGGGTAAAACACGGCCGTTGCCCGGGTCATTCGGCTAGTAGATTATAAACACAAGGTAATAAATGGATTTTTGGATTTGGTCTTATTACCTTGTATTTATAATTCAGTCATTATCAAATCCAAAGTTACCTACTTTAATTCAACTGACAACTCCCCCCTTGGGTTGTTCAATTAGATTTGACAATATATACAATAGAATTTTTTTTGCCTCCCTATAATATATATATTTGTAGTATTTTCCAAGTCTTACCTCCTTGAGTTATAACCCTAAAAATGGATAACTAGGGTTCCTCTCTCATTAATTTATCTATTTTTCTAGTCCCATGTGTCCAGTAAAAGGTAGTAGCATTTATAGTTAGTTGTTTAAAACCATTCAAGAGGATGTCTTATCCCATTGTATGTGTGAGGCAGATGAAAAACATGGAAGCTCAGCTAGAAGCAGAGCAAGAAGAACGGCACCAATTGGCCAGACAGAGGCACGAGTTGGAAAGGAGAATTTCCGAACTTCAAGAAGCTCTGGCCTCTCGTCAACAGAGTGCTGGCAACCGGGAGACAGTTCAAAGACTTCGCAGGGATCTCAAATGTACTCGGGCACTGCTAGCTGATGCCCAGCTCATGCTGGAGCGTAGCCGTTCTGGTGATCCAGCAAGCAAAACCCTCATTCGGCAGCTGAGGAACCAGGTGAGTGGTCTCAATATGATGAAAGAAGCCTACTTATGACATGGTGGCAGGTGGAGGACGCAGAGATGGCTCGCAGCGCAGCACTCAAGTCGCGCCAGGGCACCCAGCAGGAGCTAGAAGAGCTACAAGCTCAGCTGGAGGACATCTCGCGCACCAAGCAAGAGGCAGAGAGCCCGAGTGACTCAGCTAGCACGGGAGAGGACCAGCCTTCTCTCCCAGCTGGAGGAGGCAGAGGAGGAGCTGGTTGCCTTGACCAACAAACACCCGCGCCGTCCTACAGCAGGTCAGCTCAAATTGAAATACCTTCACCTTCTCTAAACTTTGCTATCTGGACATTTCTCACTGGAATAGAAACTTCTTTAAGTAATAAACCTCATAGCCTTGGTTTAGAATACTAGGAAATAAAGATGGCTCAATTGTAATTATGAAAAATTCGCGTTAGTTCCAGCCTTTTACCGCTTGGGCGCAGCACATGTCACGACGATAATTGAATTTGATTTTATTTGATAATTATCGAATTATGATTAGTTGGAAAGTTTGAGAATTATTGATTTAAATTATTGGAATCATCAACTTTCCCATTTTTGTCCAATCACTGACATTCAATAATTGCTAAATAGGGAAGAGAGTTTAGAAAATACATTTTTAACGGCTAAAATAGTTTAATATATAAATTTTGAACTTTTTATTCATTCTTACTTTGCCTTCCAAATTGTGTAAGCTACAGTATTGCTGAAACACCAGGGAGGAAAAAAAAAAAAAGGTTATGTTGTAAGTTCTAAACTTAACCCAAACTCTTTAATAGTCGACCACGTCATAGAAACCGGACATACTCCAGACTTCAATAATACCAGAATCCTCCATACAAATGCCAAAACTAAAACCCAAAGACTCATTCTTGAAGCAATAGAAACCATGAAGCACCCTGAACCATTAAACAAAAGTATACAGTTGCCATCACAGTACGTTCCCCTTCTATCTTAAAAATCTTCAAAAGCCATATAAAACAATAGCCATTCCATTTTTCTCTCCACTAAATCCTTTGAACTGTTTATAGTGGATTCTTTATATTTATTCAATTATGTAAATTTCTTTAAGATATTTTTGTACTATATTTACATAGATTCCTCTTTAAAAACGATATATATCTCTCTCTCGCTTGCCTTGTTTGTACACTATAGTTAGCTGAAGAAGGGCTTGCCCGAAAGCTTCCTTTAATCGCGTTAATAAAAAAGAGTTGCGGCGATATATGATCCCCTCTTTCTAAGTTGTAAGTCAGTCATATAGCATGATATCATTGTTATTAATTGAAGGCTTATTCAAATTTAAATGTTCCTTTCTCCACTCTGTATAATAGAATTTTTGCAATAAAGAGAATCCTTATTTTCCTAAAATCTAAATAGTGTTTTATTTCATAGTGAGAATTGGTTCACTGCTTTGACAGGCAAATCTGCACAAGCAAATACACCCTCTTTCATTTGGGCTACAAAGGTGTATCTTGAATTATTCATAATCTCACAAATTTGTAGGAAAGCAAACTTTTTTGCAAATACACCTATCCCCCCGATTTACACGGTACTGTTT
>CP092877.1:17649908-17687442 GCA_030710605.1 Cordylochernes scorpioides | reverse complement strand
TGCAAGCTCACGTACACGATTCCTATTGATCCACTAAACACAAATTATTATCTTTTTCTGAAACAATTTGATGTCTTCGCTGCGATGTTTCGCAAGATGAATAAATTTTTGACGTTTGGAATTCTCTAAATATATTCATTCCATTATAAATAAATAAAGTATCCAGAACTAAGATCTTTATTGATTTTTTAATTATTTTTTTTTGTCAGGAAAGAACGTTTATATTCATTCCATATTGCCAGTAACAATTCGATGATGGAAAGCCTTTCTTCCATGAGCCACTAGAGCAAAATTTCAGAAGTGGCTCTCTTCGATCTTCCATCTGTCTCTCAGTCAACTCACGCGGCGCCCATTTTCCTTCCATTTGAATTTTTCCCATGACATGTAAACGTTTGATAATCCCTTCACAAATCATGTTTAATGCCGTCTCTAGTTGATAATGTGTTTACGTATCATCCATTAAAGCTCGCAGATCGGCGTCCTCTATTGTCTTGATCTTCAGGGCGCTCCTCAATGTGGAAATTCGCCACTTTTGAAGTGTTAAAACTAATCATCACAGGTAGTTTTTCGATGGTGTCTGTTCGTCGTAGGTCCTTCAATCAAAATACTTACTCTTCAGCTGAATTTATTTTTCCAATATAAAGCAGAAAAGCAAATATTCGCCAAATGCCGTTTATTTGGGACAAACTCGACATCTTCTTTGTTAGAAAAATATTTAATTCGGTATACGGGGTATGTGTTGGTATTGTGACTGGTTGTTGCTGACAGATGTTCAACTTGTAAACACGAAGTTATATAGACAGGAATGTCAACCACACTTGTCGTTAGCGACATCTATATGGCACCTAGTTGTACTAGCTTTCAGCTGAGACTTCAATCAAATGATAATGGAATTGGGACATGTTAAATACCAAAAACTTGGTAACTTTTCGAACTTCTGTAAACTTCATTAAAAACTTTCATTTAACTTGCTTCCTTGTCTGTTGTTCTGTCTGGCCACAAATCTTGTAATCAATTTTTAATATTCTTACAGGGCCACCTAGAAGTCTGAAATTTGGTACACTTGTTCAAATCTGATGGCAAGGCATGTTGACAAAATTTCAGACTTCTGCGTTGTCAGGAATGGTCTAACTCTCTTCTATTTTTATTTTTAAATATTGTGATTAATTTTAAATATATACTCCCAGACCACGTAGAAGTCAAAATTTTATACACTCACCCAATCCATCTAGCAATGCAAGTGTACAAAACATCAGACTTCTAGGTGTCCATGATGGTCAATAGGACTATAGAATAGAATCTGTATATATATCAAGAGGAGAAAATGTCGCAGCCGTTTGTGACGTAACGAGCACTGGCATTCTCTAAAAATAAATCGTTAGTAGGAACTAAAACTATAAATAATTATCAGGATATTGTCGGAAATATATATGATCATCTGAGATAATTAGAATAAAAAATTAATCAAAATTTAGAAGTATAAGAGTTCCAAATTCTAATAATGTATACAACAACCAAGTTAAAGTTCCAAAGTCAATTATTGATCACATTTAATATCTTTTTTTTTTTTTAGAATATTGCGTAATATTTTAAAAATAAACTATTTCCCCCATTTATAAGTGGCAATAAAACTTGAATTTAAAGTATTTTAAGTAATTGCATATGATCTGCCCTCCTGCCAGGGCAAGGTGACTCGTGAGCTGTGTTCGAATGTAACACCTGTAAACTAAGACGAAATAAATATTTAAAATGCATCATGATGAAACTGATTTAAGTTAAAATAGGATTCAAGCCCAAGGAATTCTTTAGTAGTTAAATAGAGGCTGGACAGGACGACCACTAGACCTAACAAGGACAACTTGTGGACGACACCCTTCAAACCATTTTGACGATGTTGGGAGAGGAGGAAGAGAGACACCCTGGGGAAGAGGAAGGGTTGCTGGTCTCCCCAGACGCACGTGGCCTGCCTGTCTATTTCTGTGGGAGAGGCGTCGTCACAAAGTGGGCCGTTACTTCCGCTCACGTGATTGCCTCCCGCTGTAATAAAAATCACGTTACACGGGCTTTTATCTACCGTTGACCTCTTCTGATACATACCCCCGTCTACACACTTGATACACCTCTGATATGTGCAGTATTTTTGCACTCATCACCCTTGTTTTATATTTTTAGGGCTGACCAAATGTATTTTACATTGATGCACGTTCCACCTAAAACGCCAAAATTTATCGCAAGCTGTTGGAGGGGATCTTCACTACGTTGGGACGAGGCTGGGTCAATGCCCGGGTGTGCCGATTTAGGAATACATCATTTGCGGGGGATTTCCTTTGGAAGTTTTTTTTTTTTTTATGCTACTCGAGTCACTTGAGTTGTGCAAAGAAGTCCTAGAGGAACTTAAAGTACTTTCCGAGCGAGCTGTAGCGCGTTGATGAGAGGATTTTGGGGTAAACACATTAACCTTGGCTGATCCGAAGCCGGGGAGCTATAATGGTCGCTGGCACGCGGCCCCGGAGGTGCGACGGCAGAGGGAGTGAAACATGCCGTCGGGACTCCCGACGCTCCTCCCTGCGCTGGTCGCTCCCCGCGCCCGTGCGCCGGCTGGCAGAGACTTTTTCTAACCGGACGGGTCCCTTCCTCGCGGGGGGCCCTGCGCAGGTAGCGGACCTGTGGGGCGAGCTGGGAGAAGAGCACACGGCGGCCTCTCGCCACGCCGCCATGGTGGACGCGGATCGCCGCCGTCTGGAGCAGGACCTCTCCAACCTCCAGGTAAAACTTCTTCTCCAACTTACTGACAGGTATACTGGACATTTCACACACATGGTTCTGCCACTAAACGGAACTGCTTTCTAGTAAAAGTAGTCACAAATCCTTACCCACCATGATTATCATGACCTAAACCACAATGTGCTTGGAACATTAGTTTTAAAGTCACAATAAACGTTGCAATACTTATTTATATTTGGTCTTGATGCCATGTGTCAATCAAAATCATACCTTCCACATGAAATATTACAGAGATATTCCAGATACAAATAATCCTTGTGTATAACCTCAGTGGGATGACAGGACCTCTAGATCTACCCAAGCTGCTGCAGACACATTGCTGAACGTACTGTTTGGTAGATTGCAGTCCAAGTACAATGAGATCCAGCAGCTCACAGGCCCGCATGGATGAAACCCGCCTTCAACCTGAAGACCTATCTGGATCCGACAATGAAGAGGAGTCCAGTAAGTTCATGTTCCATTCAAAGACCTAACTCTGATTAATATTGGATTTTACTATTGTTTTATTTACCTAGGTTTGTGTATATATATAGGAAGTGTATGAGTGCACTTGTATTTCAAAGCTGGTTCAACCACCTTTATTTCTTCCATATCTTTTTAAAATTTCTAATGACTTCTTTTAAAATCATTCAATGCTTGTTTTTATTGCCCATCAAGTTGAGTTTGGTTACTATATGGACCAATATTCTCCTCTGTTGGTGACTTGCACCTCAGACCTTCCAGTATTAACCTGGTTTTTAACATTGATAGAGGAAATCTTGATTAAAGAAAGCCTATTGGATCATCTGTTTGATATGAGTATAAGAAAAACTAGCCAACTTGGTGATCTATTATTACTAATACTAATATCCAAATTGCTTTCCTACTTTTTTTTTTGTTGTAGTCAAGTGTTGTAAACCATTGATTTTTTGAGAACCATGACCCAGGAACAAATCTTTCGTTGGACAACCCTTTTTTCTTAATTGAATACTCGAATGGCTCCTGATTCATGCGGAAGTCTCATCCCACCAGTGAGTGCCAATTACTAATGGGCTCTGGCACATTTGTAAGTGCAAAGGTCAAACTGCTTTCTACTTGTGGTGCACTTACAGTAAAAGCCAACTACTACCCACTATTATTATTATGGCCTGTACCACTTGTTCTGGGAATAATAAATAAAAAGTAAGATAGGAAATAGTTAGGGTATTCTATATACAGTTACGAGCGTCATTCCTCATCAGTCGTCTCTGTCACCGTTTGCTTTTTTTTTTTTTTTTTGGAATGGCGCCCTCCTATTGGTTGGCTACGATCACGCCATCTTTGCCCCCCCCCCCCCCCCCCCCCAATCATGCCTCCCCCACTCGCTTTTTTGTTTTTGTAACTATTGTATTGGAGCGGGTCGCTCCTTAAATAAATGCATATATTAGTTAATAACTAAATGGAATCCTCTCTTTCCTTTTCCCAGTAAGAGACACCTACGGAAGCCAACAGTACATAGACTGATAAAGCACATAGGCTATAGTTATTAACTAATATATGCATTTATTTAAGGCGCCAATTTATAATTGTAACAAATAGTATTTGAATAAAAGCATTCAATCGGGTAAAACACGGGTGTTGCCCGGGTCATTCGGCTAGTTTTTTATAAATATAAATAGATTAACTAGTTCTCTAACTAGTATTGCGCATGCCAATATTACCTCTACTTGGATCTCTACACACATCCTCTAATGGCTTCCTTACTGGCCACTAAATCAATGGCCCTCTTCACAGCTCCGTTCTGGATTTACAGAGACCAACCAATGTGGTGTTTGTGTGTGTAGTGAGCTCTATCTACAAACAGAAGTACGAGCGAGCCATACGGGACCTGGACTCTACCAAGAGGAGACTCCAACAACAACACGAGGAAGAAATGGAGCAACAGTTTATGATGAAGAAAGCCACTGACAAGAAGGTAAACAGTCAAACCTCCTCTGGATGACTCATCTGGCCACCATCCTGACCTTTGTAGAGGGCTTTATCTCAGCTAACTGCCAATAAGTGACTATCATCTCCAGGAGAGACTGTGTTCTTTAGCATATGATCTCGTGGGAGGAGTGTCTGTTGGGATTATTTTTCCAAAAGATAACGTTCACCCTATAAAAGAATATATGAACATTTCCCTCTTTAAATAAAATGCATACACATTGCATACTCTACCATTATGTCAAGATCATTTATTGGTTGGAAGTTTGTTTTGGAAAATATATCTATATATATATTTTTTTCTTATCCCTAGTACACGTGGTACAGGCCATGATAATCATGGTGGGTAGTTAGCGACTGCTTTTTTTTTTTTACTGTAAGTACACCACATATCTACACATGTGAAAAGCAGTTCGACTTTGCACTTACAAATATGCCAGAGCCTCGTTTGGTTACTTACAATCGCTGGTGGGGTTGGACTTTTGCAAGAATCGGGGGCCATTGGAGCATTTATTTATTTATTTTTAAAACAGAAAAAAGTGTCCAATGCGGGGAATCGAACCCGGGTTGTAGTGGTCGAAAACCAAATGGTTTAAACCAGCCTTCCACCGACCCCCTGGAAAAGATATGGCTACATCAATCAATTTTTTATTTGATTCTTGACATTTCAATGACTCCCTATCACTCTCCTACAAATACAAGATAGGATTTAGAAATAAACATTCTCCTGAGAAGATCAACAAGATTGACTGAAACATTGGGAATTAAATACAAAATTGATTCATGTAGTCATTTTTTTTTAATGTCTTGAATTTTAAATAAAAAATACTGTCTATCTTCTTTGATATTTTTTCACTCAAAAATCAATCTCAATGGACATACCCAGAAATAATAAATTGATAATATTCAGTAATAATTATTTTTAAATGTTCACAATTAAAAAAATACAAAATCAAAATTACTAAATGATATGTGGCATTTTGGTAACTATGTTGTAAATTAAAATGCCACATATAATTTGGTAATTTGGATTTGGTCTTTTCCTAATCTAGATTGTATGTGAGAGGATTTCAGGCGTTTCTTTTATAGCTATATATGCAACTTATATTACATCAGTTATGTAGGGCACTTTTATAAGGCATTTTCAAAGACGGAATGTCCACTTCTTCTTTCTTATCTCCACTCAATCATATAGGGTATCAAGCTTGTAGAGCTTGTTGATGGTGTCTGCTGGGGATGAGTAGAGCTCATCAATGGATGAGCCAATACAGTCAATGATATGGTTTGGGGTTACAGGTTGAGAATGCACTTAATACATAGTGAGAAAACCTTGCAACCATTCTGGAAAGTCATTGTCTGAAGATGACCAAACTCTTCTTCTTCTTTCTTATCTCCACTCAATCATTAGGGTATCAAGTTGTGACCCTTGATGGTATTTGACAAACCATCATGACTGGGTGAAGTAGAATGTGTCTGCCTTTGTCATTAAGACTGGGAGCACTACTCAGTGGCAGGCCGACTTAGCTCCAAAAGAAATGGCCGCCTCTGACATGAGGAACAGACGCCATGTGCAGCCGCTCCTAACATGGAGTACAAACGCTGCTCATCCTGTATTCCTAGATTAGGAGCCCTTACAGGGTACTATCAGCCGGGCCAGCTGAACCCAGGTTTTTTAGTGAGCTTGTTACTGCTCCCCCTCCTCCTTTTTCATCCGGGCTTGGGACCGGCAAAGGCGGAGTTTTGACCAAACTTAAGTCTGGAAATCAAAGACTGTTGAAAGGACAGAATTGGTACTTGTATCTCCTGCTATGTACCAGTCACAAGCAGCAGTAGATTTCTATTCCTGCAGGCATTGGGAGAATGGCCACTGAACATTTATATTGGTCTCATTTTAAAACATTTTTATTAGATGTTTTGAATATATTCCCTTTTCAATACACAACAAATATATAAAACAGGAATTTTGATTAAATAATTAAAATAAGTATCAAAATTTGATTTCATTTTTAATAATTTGTATTCAATGGGGTATATAAGCCTGTTGAATGCAGTTAAAACCTTGTGTTCCTGGTTGGTATGTATCCATCTCTTTGTAAGCCACCTGACAACCTGTGTTGCTCTCTTGTCTTGGTCCAGATTGGCTGACAGGTTTTGCTCTTCTCCCCCCTCAAGAGTTGCTAATCAATTAATTTAGTGATACCAAAGAACTGCCTAAAAACATAGATACTACTTAATAGGCTAATCCCTTAATAGAATGTTAAAAAATCAATAAGCTTGAGGGATGAGTATCTTTAGCAAATAAATTTATTTCAAGCTTTCGGGCTCAACCGCCCTTCGACAGGAAAATTATGCTACTGACGTTTTCGGATCTAATCCATATATATACACACGAAGAAGCCGAAAATATACTACAGTTATGCAAAAAGCTGATTTACATAGTAAATAAAACAATAAAACGGAAATATAAGTATACATATAGAGAGAATTTGAATGTCTACAATATCAACTGGTATGGAATAAGACAAAGAATATGGCATATTTTGGAAACATGACCTGTCGAAGGGCGGTTGAGCCCGAGAGAGAAAGCTTGAAATAAATTTATTTGCTAAAGATACTCATCCCTCAAGCTTATTGATTTTTTAACATAGATACTACATTAAGAGAAAGGCATCTCCTGATTGTGTAATTAAAATTTGCTGATGGCTTGCACCATCTGTCAGAATAAATATCAACTAATTGTTGATTCCAGTATTGGCCAAATACCCTTTCTTGAATAACCAGGAGATGCCTTTCTCATAATTTATCTACCTAATTCCAGTACAATTTCTTCACCTAGATTCTACAGTTGATCATCTCTCTAAAGGACACCTAGTTGCAGGGTCAAGGTATTCTCTAGGTGGGCACTCTTTGACTGTTTTTTGTATTCCCCTTACATTAAACACAAGGTAATAAGACCAAATCCAAATAAATAAATAGTGTGTGACGTTTCCGTAACAGCGTTGTTACCATCTTCAGACAAAAGTACAGAATGTAGTAGTATTCAGTACTTTTGTCTGAAGATGGTAACAACGCTGTTACCGAAACGTCACACACTATTTATTTTTTTGGATTTGGTCTTATTACCTTGTGTTTATAATCTACAATCCAAATTGTGCCTCATCCCCTTACATTAAGTTCCTCTATGTTCATTAAAAGTATGTCTATTCAAGTTTGGGAGAGGTTGCAAAACTCCAGTGATGCTTGCAGCTCTGTGAGGCCCTAGAAGATCTAGATGAGGAGCGGAAGGTGGCCAGCCAGTGGAAGCGCAAAGCCCAGAAGCTGACATCTGAGATGCAAGACCTGAGGCTGAGTCTGGAGGAGCAGATGGTCCGCAATGCAGAACTTGAGAAGAGGCAGCGCAAGTACGGTGCCCAATAACCATCCTGAGATCAGGTTTGAGATGGTTTTGCTGCATGCAGGTTTGACAGCGAGCTGGTGGCCAGCCAGGAGGAGCTGCGCAAGGAGGTTGCAGCCAGGAAAGGCTGGAAAGGGAGAGGGAGGCCTATGCAGGGGGTGAAGTACTCTCTGGAACAAGAGCTCCAGGTGAGTGGTAGCACTTGACACAACATGTTCCTTGGACTTATTTAAAATACAGCCTTCTATTTTTCATTCTTGGAATAGGAAAGCTCAAACACTTAATCAAAATGTGTTTTACCTTCAATGAACGCCTATATTAGTGCACCATTCCCTTGTTGTACTGAGTTTCTTTTACTCATTCAAATTTGGTGCCCCTTACAATATAACCTTGTTATAATAGCTCTAATATCAATGTTTTGTAACATTGAATTCTATGAGGTCTTGCTAATGACTGATTTCCACCTTTATCTCCAGCTAAAGGCCTTTCACCATAGCTATTTTTTATTTTGAAAGGGTCAATAAATGGAGACACTTCCCACAAGTCCCTTAATATCCCTGTATCATGTACATTGGATGAGCTATTGACAAAATATTTACTACCAAAAAGGGCAAACTTTTCATTCTGGGGCATTTTTTGTTTAATTGTGAAATTGTAAGAAGAACTCTGCACAAGGTCTATTTGAAGAACCTCAAGGTTATAATCAAGTACATTTTGGAGATCATTTGGTGCTGGAAGTTTGTTTGGAAAAGGTATGGCTACATCAACTAAATTTTATTTTTATTTAGTTCCAGACTTTTCAGGGAAGTTTGTTTGGAAAAGGTATGGCTACATCAACTAAATTTTATTTTTATTTAGTTCCAGACTTTTCAGGGAAGTTTGTTTGGAAAAGGTATGGCTACATCAACTAAATTTTAGTTTTATTCAGTTCCAGACTTTTCAGGGAAGTTTGTTTGGAAAAGGTATGGGCTACATCAACTAAATTTTAGTTTTATTCAGTTCCAGACTTTTCAGGGAAGTTTGTTTGGAAAAGGTATGGCTACATCAACTAAATTTTAGTTTTATTTAGTTCCAGACTTTTCAGGGAAGTTTGTTTGGAAAAGGTATGGCTACATCAACTAAATTTTAGTTTTATTTAGTTCCAGACTTTTCAGGGACTCACTGTCACTCGCCTCAGAAGAATGAATATTTTTGAATCCTATTTTTTACTTATATATGTACACACGATTTTCTAAAATATATGTAAAGCGTCACGTATCTGTATATATCGCGATATTATTTAGAGCTTAAAGGTAGCAAGATCATATCCAAATGAATGTTACCAAAGCATCATGCATAATTTATAAATATTGTTTTGTTGCCATGTTTCTAACCTTACAGTTAAAAGAGGTTATATATATGTAAAAAGGTGTTAGCCCAATGGCAAATGTCAGAATGCCTGGGTATGTGCAGGCCACCAAGCATGTAATATGTAAAAAGGTGGTTAGCCCAATGGCAAATGTCAGAATGCTGGGTATGTGCAGGCCACCAAGCATGTAATATGTAAAAAGGTGGTTAGCCCAATGGCAAATGTCAGAATGCTGGGTATGTGCAGGCCACCAAGCATGTAATATGTAAAAAGGTGGTTAGCCCAATGGCAAATGTCAGAATGCTGGGTATGTGCAGGCCACCAAGCATGTAATATGTAAAAAGGTGGTTAGCCCAATGGCAAATGTCAGAATGCTGGGTATGTGCAGGCCACCAAGCATGTAATATGTAAAAAGGTGGTTAGCCCAATGGCAAATGTCAGAATGCTGGGTATGTGCAGGCCACCAAGCATGTAATATGTAAAAAGGTGGTTAGCCCAATGGCAAATGTCAGAATGCTGGGTATGTGCAGGCCACCAAGCATGTAATATGTAAAAAGGTGGTTAGCCCAATGGCAAAATGTCAGAATGCTGGGTATGTGCAGGCCACCAAGCAGGACCTCAGCACCTACATGGAGAAAGTGGCTCTCCTCACCCGGGAGATGGACGAACTCACCCTCAGCTCTCAGGGAGAGGAGGAGGTACTGTACATCAGCCCTGTTGTTGTTGTTTCTTATCCCCTTGTGTAAAGATTACACAAATCCCATGAGTTCATTTACAAACTTCTATTATGTTATTATAAAATAATCATTGATTTGTTGACATTTATTCCAAAAGATGGCACAAGCCATCAGCAACTTTTATTTGCACGATCAGAAGATGCCTTGATTTATCCACCTGATCCCCCAGTACAATTTAACCTTTGGACTATTTTTTGACATTATAAGGTAAGTTTTGAACGAGAGAGGCTAAAGTAGGTCAAGACCACCTTATCTCTAGCGAGGGGATTATATAATATTGGAGGGTATAAGTAGGTTCTCTCTTCCACTAGCTGCTGGAATCATTGTTTTTTTGCCCCAGGATAATATAGGTTCAAAATGTGATTGGTCCATTTTAATAGCTCTGTGAATCAACCATTTTTCTCAACTTTTGGTCGAAATATTCCCCCCATTCACATTATTCCCTATATCACCCTAATTTTATTCTTCCCTATATCAGTCTGAAATAAATGTTAACTAAGATGAAACAATTTAAAAGAATAATTGATTATTTAAATGCATGTATCTGCAATATTTTGGCTTATTTTATTAAGAGCTTTTTCAGAGTTTTCTCAACCTCAGGTTACAAAGAAAGGCATTCTTCATGCATCGATTTCATAGGACTCCAGTCTGAGAAAAGACAAGACATGAAAGCTCCCACAAAAGTAAATGCAGAGTTCTAAAAATAATAATCTCTTGCATAATATCACTTGGGATAAAAAAAATTCTATCCAGGGAAAGTTTATTGCTACTTCTGTAGATGGGATCCAAGGCCCGAAAGCTCAAGTAATTTAAATTATATTTTTTTGCAAGAATCTCTTCCCCGGGGATAGAATTTTTCTCTCAAGTCATATGCAGTGTGTCATTTATTTTAAAACCAGTCTTCAATCTTGTTGTTGTTGTTTCTTATCCCCTTGTGTAAAGATTACACGAATCCCATGAGTTCATGATCTCATGGAATGGGGTATAGGGGTGCAGCTTTCGTTGGATCATGGCACCATGATCCAGGCACACTTTGGTGAAAGTCTGACTTTGCCTGTAGTTTGAGGCTGTTCCTAACATGGAAGCCTTTGCTGCACTCTAACATGAGTACGGACACAGCTCCTCCGTATTCCTGGAGTGGGACCCTTGTTGAGGACCATCAACCGGGTCAGTTGAACTCAGGATTTTTAAATCTTTAAGTCTTAAATCTTACGTGACCCCATCCACCCACAATCTACTACATGTAGTAAACTCCAGCTTGTTCCAGGTGACCCAGCTGAAGCGAGGCAGGCAGGAGGTGGAGCGGAAGCTTGCAGAAGCAGAAGAGGAACTGGAGGAGCAGGCAGGTCAAGTGACCATGCTGGAACAAGCCAAACTGCGGCTTGAGATGACCTTGGAGAAATGCCGGCAAGAGTTCCGCCGGGACCTGGCCAACAAGGAGGATGAGATTGATGACCTGCGGGCCACCTACATGAAGAAGGTTGGATCCCCACTTTTGTTTGTTTGCTATACAACTGACACTACAGTATAGCCGCTTCATTTCAGAGCTCACTATATTGTTAAATGCTTACTATAATTCAGCAGTTTTTCACAAATCACAATTATTCACTTTAAACTACCCAACTTTAATTCAACATGAAGCATCATATTTTTAGGGTGTTGAATTAAAGAGGTTTGTAACTCTGTATTTAGATAACATTTTTCCTAAATAGAAAGATTCCTCACTTTACAACAATTAATTATATTTCTAGAGTACTGCTGATTATTGATTTAAAATGAGCCATGAGACCCGGAAATTTCAAGTCTTAAATCTGGTCTATTCAGGTTAGTTATATTGTGGAGAAGAAATAATTTATTATTTAATTTAATTTAATTATTCAATGAAAATATTTGGAAACAGATTTAATTTAATTATTCATTATAAAATAATGATCGAAATATTTCTTTGCGTGTTTGCTCAAGATTCTCTAGCTGTAGATAGTTTTGTTGAGTTGTTGATAATTGTCAACTTGTCGTGCTGACGTCATCAATAAATACTTTCACATCCCCAGATATACAAAGACTTAATTTTCTACGCTAAAATATTATAATTGAATTGAGGATTAAAAGAAGTTGTTCTTAAACTGAGTCATTTGTATTCAGAATTGGATAAGTTGACTTTAAATTGTGAATCAATTGTGTAGTATGAGTCCCAATTTGTACTTGGTGTTTTATATGGAACTTTTTTTAAAAGTTATAAATACTTGAGTGTTGTGTGAAAAACAACCGTGAATCCTTCTTAATTTGGAACAGGACTCTGATAAAATATGTTAATTAGAAAATATCTTAATTTTATAGAGAACAGTAACAATTGTCCAATTAAGATTAAAGATGGGGGGTCGGTGGAAGGCTGGTTAAACCGTTGGGTTTTCGACCACTACGACCCGGGTTCGATTCCCGCATTGGGCACTTTTTTCTGTTTGAAAAAAAATGCTCCAATGGCCCCCGATTCTTGCAAAAGTCCAACCCCACCAGCGAGTGCAAGTAACCAAACGGGGCTCTGGCACATTTGTAAGTGCAAAGTCGAACTGTTTTTCACATGTGTAGACATGTGGTGCACTTACAGTAAAAGCAGTCGCTAACTACCCACCATGATTATCATGGCCTGTACCACGTGTACTAGGGATAAGCAAAAAAAAAGATTAAAGAAACTTTCTGTCTTAGGCTTATTTTCAATTAGTCATTATACTAGAATTATATTTGGGAATAGCAGCTCAAGGAGCATGGACTCATGGAATTTGTGTAATATTTGCACAAAGGGATGAGGAACAACAACATATTTGAGAATGGGAGAAATTGCAGTCCTAAATCTAGCTAGTCTAAAATTGAGATTCAACTGAATCGAGATAGTTATTGAATTCTAGATTTTCTCTCTCTGGTCCAGAATGTCATTATAGAATAATTGGGAATATGACCAGATTTGATTTAAGACCAGTAATTTCTAGACTCCTTGCTCAGTCTTAATTGAGAATTGTCTGTATCTTGCTACACCTTTTTCTTATATCAACATTTAACATCAGGTTTGTTGTGTCTATCAAATAATAGATTATCAACTGCTCAGGACATTTTATTGTTTGCTTCTTCCCTCCTTAAAAGAATGAGAGATTACTTAAATAGACTGTGTGTTTGTAATATAGACATAACCAATTCATTAGATTTAGAACCAACCTTGGGGGTCGGTGGAAGAATGGTCTAAACCGTTGGTTTTCGACCGCTACGACCCGAGTTCGATTCCCGCATTGGGCACTTTTTATGTTTAAAAAAAAAAATGCTCCAATGACTCCCGATTCTTGCAAAAGTCCAACCCCACCAGAGAGTGCAAGTAACCAAACGGGGCTCTGGCACATTTGTAAGTGCAAAGTCGAACTGCTTTTCACATGTGTAGACATGTGGTGCACTTACAGTAAAAGCAGTCGCCTACTTCTACCCACCATGTTTATCATGGCCTGTGCCACGTGTACTAGGGATAAGCAAAAAATAAAAAATAATAAAATAACCAACCTTTCAAGTTTTTTTTTTTTTTTTAATTTTTAATGGGATTGGAATTAAAGCGCTTTGAAGTCCTTCGAAAGGTCTGTCCTCGTTGTACAAATTTCTCTTTTCTGGAGACCATGTTCTCTACAGTAAATGTCTGGGCAGCACAGCTACTTGTGTCCCTCCAAGAGCATTCCATCTAACCTCTACTGAATGAGGAGAGGCCCGGTAGGGAGTTCTTCTGTATTAGCCATTCTTAAATGACACAATGACACAACTGGACATATCTTTAATAGTTAGCTACAATTTGGATTGTAGATAGGAAACACAAGGTAATAACATCTCTTTAATTCAATCAACTATAATTCAGCCATGATAAGGCACAATTTGGATTATAGTTATATACAGTTACGAGCGTCATTCCTCAGCTCCTAATCAACAACCAGTCAACAGTTTTCATCTCTGTCACCGTTTGCTTTTTTTTTTGGAATGGCACCCTCCTATTGGTTGGCTACGGTCACGCCACCTTTGCCCCCCCCCCCACTCGCCTTTTCGTTTATGTAATTATTGTGTTGGAGCGGGTCGCTCCTTAAATAAATGCATATATTAGTTAATAACCAAATGGAATCCTCTCTTTCCTTTTCCCAGTAAGAGACGCCTACGGAAGCCAACAGTACATAGACGGACAAAGCACATAGGCTATAGTTATTAACTAATATATGCATTTATTTAAGGCGCCAATTTATAATTGTAACAAATAGTATTTGAATCAAAACATTCAATCGGGTAAAACACGGGTGTTGCCCGGGTCATTCGGCTAGTAGATTATAAACACAAGGTAATAAATGGATTTTTGGATTTGGTCTTATTACCTTGTGTGTTTATAATTCAGTCATTATCAAATCCAAAGTTACCTACTTTAATTCAACTGACAACTCCCCCTTGGGTTGTTCAATTAGATTTGACAATATATACAATAGAATTTTTTTTTGCCTTCCTATAATATATATATTTGTAGTATTTTCCAAGTCTTACCCCCTTGAGTTATAACCCTAAAAATGGATAACTAGGGTTCCTCTCTCATTAATTTATCTATTTTTCTAATCCCATGTGTCCAGTAAAACGTAGTAGCATTTATAATTAGTTGTTTGACACCATTCGAGAGGATGTCTTATCCCATTGTATGTGTGAGGCAGATGAAAAACATGGAAGCTCAGCTAGAAGCAGAGCAAGAAGAACGGCACCAATTGGCCAGACAGAGGCACGAGTTGGAAAGGAGAATTTCCGAACTTCAAGAAGCTCTGGCCTCTCGTCAACAGAGTGCTGGCAACCGGGAGACAGTTCAAAGACTTCGCAGGGATCTCAAATGTACTCGGGCACTGCTAGCTGATGCCCAGCTCATGCTGGAGCGTAGCCGTTCTGGTGATCCAGCAAGCAAAACCCTCATTCGGCAGCTGAGGAACCAGGTGAGTGGTCTCAATATGATGAAAGAAGCCTACTCATGACATGGTGGCAGGTGGAGGACGCAGAGATGGCTCGCAGCGCAGCACTCAAGTCACGCCAGGGCACCCAGCAGGAGCTAGAAGAGCTACAAGCTCAGCTGGAGGACATCTCGCGGACCAAGCAAGAGGCAGAATGCCGAGTGACTCAGCTAGCACGGGAGAGGACCAGCCTTCTCTCCCAGCTGGAGGAGGCAGAGGAGGAGCTTGTTGCCTTGACCAACAAACACCGCGCCGTCCTACAGCAGGTCAGCTCAAATTGAAATACCTTCACCTTCTCTAAACTTTGCTCTCTGGACATTTCTCATGGAATAGAAACTTCTTTAAGTAATGAACCTCATAGCCTTGGTTTAGAATATTCTATATACAGTTACGAGCGTCATTCCTCATCTCCTAATCAACAATCAGTCATCAGTTTTCATCTCTGTCACCGTTTGCTTTTTTTTTGGAATGGCGCCCTCCTATTGGTTGGCTACGGTCACGCCACCTTTGCCCCCCCCCCTCCCCACTCGCCTTTTCGTTTATGTAATTATTGTGTTGGAGCGGGTCGCTCCTTAAATAAATGCATATATTAGTTAATAACCAAATGGAATCCTCTCTTTCTTTTTCCCTGTAAGAGACGCCTACGGAAGCCAACAGTACATAGACAGATAAAGCACATAGGCTATAGTTATTAACTAATATATGCATTTATTTAAGGCGTCAATTAATAATTGTAACAAATAGTATTTGAATCAAAACATTCACACAATCGGGTAAAACACGGGCGTTGCCCGGGTCATTCGGCTAGTTAGGAAATAAAGACGGCTCAATTGTAATTATGAAAAATTATTTTTATTTGATAATTATCGAATTATGATTAGTTGGAAAGTTTGAGAATTATTGATTTAAATTATTGGAATCATCAACTTTCCCATTTTGTCCAATCACTGACATTCAATAATTGCTAAATAGGGAAGAGTTTAGAAAATACATTTTTAACGGCTAAAATAGTTTGATATATAAATTTTGAACTTTTTATTCATTCTTACTTTGCCTTCCAAATTGTGTCAGCTACAGTGTTGCTGAAACACCAGGGAGGGAAAAAAAAGTTTATGTTGTAAGTTCTAAACTTAACCCAAACTCTTTAATAGTCGACCACGTCAGAGAAACCGGACATACTCCAGACTTCAATAATACCAGAATCCTCCATAAAAATGCCAAAACTACAACCCAAAGACTCATTCTTGAAGCAATAGAAACCATGAAGCACCCTAAACCATTAAACAAAAGTATACAGTTGCCATCACAGTACGTTCCCCTTCTATCTTAAAAATCTTCAAAAGCCATATAAAACAATAGCCATTCCATTTTTCTCTCCACTAAATCCTTTGAACTGTTTATAGTTGATTCTTTATATTTATTCAATTATGTAAATTTCTTTAAGATATTTTGTACTATATTTACATAGATTCCACTTTAAAAACGATATATAATCTCTCTCTCGTCTGCCTTGTTTGTACACTATAGTTAGCTGAAGAAGGGCTTGCCCGAAAGCTTCCTTTAATCGCGTTAATAAAAAAGAGTTGTGGCGATATATGATTCCTTCTTTCTAAATTGTAAGTCAGTCATATAGCATGATATCATTGTTATTAATTGAAGGCTTATTCAAATTTAAATGTTCATTTCTTTACTCTGTATAATTTTGCAATAAAGAGAATCCTTATTTTCCTAAACTCTAAATATTATTTTATTTCATCTTTTCATATTGAGAATTGATTCACTGCTTTGACAGGCAAATCTGCACAAGCAAATACACCCTCTTTCATTTGGGCTACAAAGATGTATCTTGAACTATTCATAATCTCACAAATTTGTATGAAAGCAAACTTTTTTGCAAATACACCTATCCCCCCCCCCCCCCCCCCCTCGATTTACACGGTACTTGTTTTACACGTTTTTGCTTTTACACGGTTTTCCAAATTAGTTTTTTTGTTTTTATCGCACTATACTAAATGCTACTGTGATTGAACACATGCGCTGTGTACACATCTCACGAGGAATCCCGAGCTTATGTGCTGACTACATATTTTAACCTGTCAATGCATTTTATTTCTGTGTACACCTATCCCCCGATTTACACGTTTTTCTCAGGAACGTATCTACCGTGTAAATTGGGGGATAGGTGTACATATAGCGGAACCTCATTATAACTGCAATTTGGTTTTAACATTCTAATTCTAAAGTTCCAATTGTTTTAAGCATGGTAATATCAATTATTAGGGGTACAATTTGGATTACAGATTAGAAACACAAGGTAATAAGACTAAATAAATAAATAGTGTGTGATGTTTCGGTAACAACGTTGTTACCATCATCTGACAAAAGTTCTGAATTCTATTCATTTATTTGGATTTGGTCTTATTACCTTGTAGTTCTTATCTATAATCCAAAGTATATCTTATTATTTGATAAACTTCAATGGACCTAAGAAGTTATTCTTCCTGAGCTGAAGAAAATGAATTCCATCAATATTGATGCTAAACCAACACCCGAAGATTCTATTTTAAATAGTTAAGGATCTGAAGCTCTCCTCTATTTCAAGAAGTTTTGAAAATACAGCATTAAAAGGGTTATTTTTATTCTCCTGTTTATGTTGTTGTTGTTGTTTCTTATCCCCTTGTGTAAAGATTACACAAATCCCATGAGTTCATGATCTCATGGAATGGGGTATAGGGGTGCAGCTTTCGTTGATCATGGCACCATGATCCAGGCACACTTTGGTGAAAGTCTGACTTTGCCTGTAGTTTGAGGCTGTTCCTAACATGGAAGCCTTTGCTGCACTCTAACATGAGTACGGACACAGCTCCTCCGTATTCCTGGAGTGGGACCCTTGTTAAGGCCCATCAACCGGGTCAGTTGAACTCAGGATTTTTAAAGGGGGAGTGTCCCTCCTGGTTACAGCATCAAGTCTACTAGAACAAGACTTGATACGATCGTGTAGAGGGTTTACTGTACCTCCCAACAATGTGTACTGCACCAGAGGCCAGGTACAGAGGGGTAAGCATGGGAGGGCTCTCCTGTTTATAACAGCAGCAAGTGTTGGTCCCAAATGATAAGTTTTGGATTAGAATAACTGGTTGTGTACAGCTGGCAGCAGAGCAAGGTCGCATGGCTCTTCAGGCTCAGCAAGTGGAAGAGCTGGAAATGGAGAGACAATCTCTGCGCGATCAGCTGGCTGAAGCCGCAGTTCGCCTGGAGCAGCTTTCTGGAGCCACGGAGAAAGCCAGCCAAGCCCACAGAATGGAAGCCAAGCTCAGGGAGGTGGAGTCTCGGCTTGAAATGGAGCAGCTTTCTCTCTCTAGACTTCAGGTACTGTCTGGCCATTCCTAACCACAAACATTTTGGCACTAAACTTTGAAAAAAAAAAAAGTGTCTAAATTTTAAAAACAAACTTTTTGTTTAAATGAATTTGCAGAGGGGGGGGGGGGGGTATTTAAAAGAAACATATGCCTAATAAACACTTCAGATTTCCAATAACAGATGACACACTAATACATCATGTTTAACATTTTCAATTTGCATATATTTGTATATGGATCAATAACAAATTGAATCACAGTTGGCCAGATGGAAATCTGGTCACCTGCGCCCTCTAGTCTATAAAGAGGAAGCCAAAAGCTTCCCCATGTGCACTAGGTGCAAAACAGAAGAGGCCACTCCCCAACATTTATTAAATTGCATTGGAAAGGACAAAAGATCCCTGTACAGAGAACCAAGAAGAGTTCTTGAGCTTCTTTACGAGCACGACCTCCAAGATCTTGTCTAATTTAGACTAAAAGGATAAGTAAAAAAAAAAAATTGAATCAGCTCTTTTTCAGCAAATTTTCTTCAAATAAGCGTTTTTGCATTCATTAGGCCAGACCGCCTGCCAACTACAGTAGAGCATCCTTATATATAACACCACTTGATTTTAATATCCTAATTTTTAAGTTCCTTTTCAGGTCACCTGATTGTTTTAACTGTAGTAGGTGTCACATCAACATGGTTCTGCCACCAACAATTGGTGGTTTCAGAGATTTGACTGTGGAAGAACCCTCAGCAATAGAAATGATCACTTCATCCTGAATCTCCTTTACAAGAACTAGACCTGCTTAGAGCTGAAAACTAGAGATGTGGAGAATTGTGTCTTTGTTACATTTATAAATAGTTCCAATTGACCAATAAGCAGTCACAGACCAACAGCAGCATTGTTAGAAAGAGGAGAAAGTCCTCTTTAAAAATCCTGACTTTAACTGACCCGGTTAATAAACCTCAGCAAGGGTTGCTCACCAGGGATACGGAGGAGCTGAGTCTGTACTCATGTTAGAATCAGCAGCAAAGACTTCCATGTTAGGAACGGCCTCAACTTACAGGCAAAGTCAGACTTTCACCAAAGTGTGCCTGGATCATGGTACCATGATCAACGAAAGCTGCACCCCTATACCCCATTCCATGAGATCATGAACTCGTGGAATTCGTGTAATCTTTACACAAGGGGATAAGAAACAACATAAATAGTTCCAGATTTTGGAATTTTAGCCCAGCTATGTACAGTAAAACCCCGCTAAAATAAACCTCGGGTATAGCTAACCTTCCCTTATAACAAACTTGAAATAATCTCCATTTTTCTTTTATAATAGAGTGAACACTTTGGCTATAACAAATCATGGCTATAGTGAACCGCAGGTTAATTCCCATTAGAGTTTGCTATAAAGGGGTTTTACTGCGCATACTTTGTATATTTTCAAATAAAACATTTACTGAATATAGTTCTCAAAGATATAATACAGATTATACATGAAAGTTATTGATGGAAATTTTGCTGGGAGGATATTGATTTAAAGAGACTAAGGTCGTCTCTCCCGTCAAAATAGACGTCAAAACTAGACGCCATCTATTGACCGTCACCGCAAACTAGCGGTCTCGGGTCGGTGACAAAGCTACAACACCAGCTTTGGCAAACTGAGAAGCGTCCACCTAGAGACCATAGTTTCGGGCTAATGGCCCTCGTCAGTCTAGGGCGGACTTTATTCCATGAGATCCACACGGGATCTAATGGAATCTTGACAATCTGCCAAAGAGGTGTTTAGCTGGCAAAGTGGCTGGGCCATATCTATGGCTAAAATATAGTTGGAAATTTTGCCGGGAGGATATTGATCTAAAGAGACAAAGGTCGCCTCTCCCGTCAAAATAGACGTCAATAGATGGCGTCTAGTTTTGACGTTTATTTTGACGGGAGAGGCGACCTTTGTCTCTTTAAATGAAAGTTATTGTGCAGTCAAAAATTTACATGAGCCCTCACATAGATTCAATGAATAAAGATCTAAAATAAATGCTAGAGAAATGTCTCCCAAAGACTTAATTCTCCCTCGACACTGCTGGAGGGTGGTGACCTCTTCTATGTGGGCAGTAAACTTCTCCATTGTCTCATGGTGTGTTTTTAAACTGTGCCTTTCATAAACCTAGAAAAATGTGGAGAAGTCAAAAGATTCTGAAGGCCAGACATTATCCAATCCATGGAAAAGAATGCAAAGATGTGCCATATAGTGATTTATGTGAAGAGTTAATTCAAAATCATCAACTAGTTTGAGTGCAGACTTGACACTCCAGATTCATTGTAACAATACTGATGTTCCTCTCACACCCAGCTTATGGAATTTGATAATGTTGGGTTGGGGAAGGAGAAGGCAAGGAAGAAGTATGATGTAAGGCTGTGTGATAGTGGACAGTGGTGCCAAGCTAAATATAGCTTCTGGCAGCATAAACAGTTCGACATCTACAAACAGACAGCCATTGTTTTTAACACCTGTCTACCAGGGTTGTTTGCTTGGCACTTTCTCTCTCTTTTTCTTTCAAACCTGAAAAATAGAGATTCATTACACTTTATATATACACACACATAAGCCTTTTTATTGGGGCATCCAGCCCTATACATGATTCCCCTCTACGGGATTTAGGAAAGGAAGATATTTCAAAAGTAAAAACTAGAATACAAGAAGTAATAAGGAAAGAGAGAAGAAAGAAAAACCAAACAAAAAGAAATATAACCATATATACAAATATTAAACATACAGAGCAAAAGGAACCGTACATGATTAAATATTTAAATTAAAGTACCAATGTTTAGAATATGTCAAGGTTAAGATATCATTGAGAGGGCTAGTGTGGAATCAACTGCATTCAATCTTCGCTTTCCTCCTCCGAGCAAACCTCGACATTCGACGAATCCATCATTCTCCAACGGACATTGACTGCGGCCTTGTAGAATCTATATAAACCGAGGGAGAGACCCTGATCAACCATCAGTGTGTTCATCCAGCTGCAAATTTGTTACACTTTATATATAATTACAGGGGATAACACTTTAATTCAACCCTTTTTCAAGTCCCAACTAAATTCTGCACTCTTAGCAAATGATAATTTAACAAAAAGCAACGTTTTTAGGGTATTGAATTAAAGTGGTGCAACTAAACATTACAGGTACCTCCTTATAACAGCAATTTGGTTATTAACGCCATAATTCTAATTGTCCCAAGATTAAATTATTCAAACCTTGGTTATTACAACTACCAGATTATATAATAACATAAAATCTTGTTTCCAAATTTTTTTTCTTGGTTTTTTTATTTTCTCTCTCTTCCTCTTCTTCATCATCTGAATTTCTACCTTTCCACAACAATGAGACCTTCCATGAATGGTCATTTTTGTAAAAAAATAAAAAAGACTTCAACTCTCAATGACCAACCATCTTTTTTGAGCTTCTGTCTAGAGCCACTACTTCTCAATTGCCTTCCATCAACAGTTTCTCATTTGCCGGTCCCAAGCCCGGATGAAAAAGGAGGAGGGGGAGCAGTAACAAGTTCACTAAAAAACCTGGGTTCAGCTGGCCCGGCTGATAGTACCCTGTAAGGTCTCCTAATCCAGGGATACAGGATGAGCAGCGTTTGTACTCCATGTTAGGAGCGGCTGCACATGGCATCTGTTCCTCATGTCAGAGGCGGCCATTTCTTTTGGAGCTAAGTCGGCCTGCTACTGAGTAGTGCTCCCAGTCTTAATGACAAAGGCAGACGCATTCTACTTCACACAGTCATGATGGTTGTCAAACAAGCTTGATACCCTAATATGATTAAGTGGAAATAAGAAAGAAGAAGATACCAGATGTGCTTATACAGTTGATTCTCACTTTGACTGAGCAAAGGGACAAGGAATCTCCTAATTTATAAATGTAGCGGAATCTTGACTGTAGTTCTCTCCCCTACTAGAATGGTATTTGAGCACAGAAAATAGCTAGAGCTCCCTAGATTGAGTAATTCTCACATGATTTCTAAATAGGCAGTAAAACCTCACTAAAGTGAGTCCCAATGGGACTGGGTTCATGTTAGTCATGGTATCACTAATTATTTTAGGTTTGCCATATCTCATGTTCGTTTTAGTAAGGTTTTACTCATCTATATTCTTGAATCCTGCTACAAGGTATGTGTTTGAAAAGTAACAAGACATACTTTAAAATGATTTTTAACTCTTTCCCCCTTCCCACTCTTCAAAACCTGAACTTTCATTTAAATTTTCTAATGATATTATAGCTTTTATTTTAACATGTGTGTGTTGAGAATGCCTTTAATAACTCTTTTAACCCTCAACTTGTAAAAGCAATGGGAGTCTCACAAGTTAATTCAGTATTTTCCCACAAATTACATTTCTGCACATTCCAAGAAAAAGAACACTGTGCCAGGAAAATGGCAACACACACACGGGTGCTAATCCTCATCCCGGGCCAAAATGTCTTTTCTAATTTGGCCCCTATTAGAAAAGAGGGTAACACGCTCGATTCCCGACAGTCATGAACCGGGATTGAATCCTGCATTAAAATTTGTTTAATATGTGAATATAACCTTCACATATTATTCACTGTTTCAATTATCATGAACTAGGTTGCTCTTGCTGAGCGATACCTATTAATGTGAATTTGAACCAGGCAGGCCTATTATAAAATCTTTGCTTTCTTGAAATACACTTCTTTTAAAACAACTGACTTTGTAAAAAGGTTTGAGTGCTATATTAGGCTTCTCTCACCTTCTCTCATCCCTGCTGCAAGGATAAAAGTATTGAGAGGGCCTGAGTGGCCATCTTCTTCTTAGCAGCTTTGTGAATGCCTGCCCTTTTGGGGCATTCTTGTACCAGATAACACTGATAGACAAAACTTAAGGAAGTTGTACCTTATAGCATATATATATCGGGATTAAGAAAATAACTCTGAGAGATATTTTCTGAATCCCGATATATATATATGCTATAAGGTACAACTTCCTTAAGTTTTGTCTATCAGTGTAATTGGAAGCTTTTTAAAACATTTTAAACTATATTTTCTTACTGAGTCTTTCATGCCACATTCTAGACCTTGTATATACGTACCTCTTATGGTAAGTGTGAAGTTGTGTATGGTAACACAGGAGCCGGTAGATCCGTTTACCGTGAGTAACACCACTACACATGATCCTTGCATGGATGGATGTTAGTAGAGATTGAAGCCTGTCTGTCTTCTGCTTGTATTGTTCTCTCCCCCACAACCTTTTAAAAATAATCTCTAAAAAATAAATTTTATATCCCTCTTTGAATATACTGAATGGAAAGGAAGGGCCTAAAGAATCCAGTCTTCATCTTTTCAAGCATGCTTCCATCTCTTTCAATGTGAGACAACTAGCTCTGAATGTTTCCCTCAGATTATATGGCTGCTGCTCTTCCCCCAACAGCATGATATCTCTCTCTGCTTATCCCTGCATACATTTGGTGGTTCCTATTGGTTTAAATACTTTGGTACTTCCTTGTAGTAGTGTTCTCAATGAGAGTAAGATAATGTACAATTTGGATTATAGGGCAATGGTATTTTTATTTATTTATTTCAAATCAAAACGCTATGTCCCCCTAGGGACACTTGCGCTAAATGTACATACAAATATAACAAAGAAAATATTCAACATGGAAAGATACACAGAAAGTAACTTAGAAAGATTCATAAATATTATTTACAGATAGAGATGGTTTAGACAATCCATATAGCTGTGGTTAGGAATACAAACTCAACAACCACCCACTTCAATGTGTTGGTTGGAATGTTTCTCGTTATATAAAAGATAGAAATATTCCAAAGAGCTCTATTATCCAAATTGTACACTATCATCTCACCCAAATGTAGCTGTCCCTGTGGCTGAGGTTGGCTGTGCAGGCCCAGATCACCAAGCTGAAGGAACAAGGAGAGAGGAGCAGAGAGGAGAGCGAGGCCTGCAGAGCCCGGGAACAGGCGGCCAAGGATGTTGTCCGCCACCTCCAACGCCAGCTGAGGGAAGCCAAAGAGGAGCTAGCAATAGCTCTGGGCAAAGAGACAGAGTATCAACACAAACTACAGCAGCTGGTAGGTTTCACTCTCCTCTATACTATTTTTTTTTTTGCTTATCTCTAGTACTCGTGGTACAGGCCATGATAATCATGGTGGGTAGTTAGCGACTGCTTTTACTGTAAGCGCACCACATGTTTACACATGTGAAAAGCAGTTCGACTTTGCACTTACAAATGTGCCAGAACCCCGTTTGGTTACTTGCACTCGCTGGTGGGGTTGGACTTTTGCAAGAATCGGGGACCATTGGAGCATTTTTTTTTTTTTTTAAACAGAAAAATGCGGGAATCGAACCCGGGTCGTAGTGGTCGAAAACCAAACAGTTTAACCAGCCTTCCACCAACCCCCCCTCTGTACTATTAAAGTTAACATTAAGAGAAAAAGGTCTAATTATGCAAATTAAAGTTGCTGATCTATGGAACAACTAATGGTTGAGTTTTAATTATTTTGCAGAAGATTGGCCAAATATCCTTTCTTGATAAATTAAACCAGCAACAATTCAAACTGTTGGCTCTGCTGGTTGATGAGGTTTCTTGAAAATTCAAGGAATGACAAAATTGCCTAGGAGAATTCAAAAAATTATAAAAATGTCAAATTATTTTCACACTTTTGGCCTTTAATTCCAATGCCTTGGATTTTAAAGAATCCTCTATGACCAGCTTTTTGGTTTTGAGGTACAGCCTGCATCATGCTAATAAAGGCTATCACCCTGAAACATGTAAGTGGTTGGCTTTCCTTGATGTATCAAGGAAGTGTAGCTAAAATATTCTGAAATCCATTAGTTGATATTTATCCTGACAGATGGTGCAAACCATTAGCATCTTTCAGTTGGACAATCAGGAGGTGTTTTTCTTCTAATGTAACCACCAGTTGTACCTTGCTGTATTTTCTTATTTCCTAACAGCTTTCTTTTATAAAAGAAAATAAGATCTAATCCAAATAATTTATTAGTGTGTGACGTTTCGGCAACAACATATTTGGATTAGGTCTTATTTTATTATTATTATTATAATCTATAATCCAAATTGTGCTTTATCATCAGCTTTCTTTTATATTTAAAAAATTATAATATAGGCCTTTTACTGCAATGAGAAACAAAATTTTTTGAGGATTTTGCTCATCAATAGTGTGAATCTTCCCATAATTTTCACTAAATCAACCTCTAGGTCTCTCTACTATTGTATCAGACTGGCAGTGGAGAAGAATATTTTTTTTTGCTTATAAACTGCAAATAATTATAATATATATATATTTTTTGCTTATCCCTAGTACACGTGGTACAGGCCATGATAATCATGGTGGGTAGTTAGTGACTGCTTTTACTGTAAGTACACCACATGTCTACACATGTGAAAAGCAGTTCGACTTTGCACTTACAAATGTGCCAGAGCCCCGTTTGGTTACTTGCACTCGCTGGTAGGGTTGGACTTTTGCAAGAATCGGGGGCCATTGAAGCATTTTTTTTTTTAAACAGAAAAAAGTGTCCAATGCGGGAATCGAACCCGGGTCGTAGTGGTCGAAAACCAAACGATTTAACCAGCCTTCCACCGACCCCCTAATTATAATATAAATTTGATATAAATAATTTGTGCTTATTTACATCTTTAAAAAAAGTTGAGGAAAGGGAAATTTAGTGAATTGTATAGTATACTAATAGGATATTTAATTTTTCAAATCTATATTCACATTTATGTATCAGACATGACGTAGCCACGCAATAATATTTGAAATGAAGGCGATAAAAACGTGGTGAGAGCTGATGAGAGCCAACAGTTTGAATTGTGTATGTTACTGGTTTAATTTATCCAGAAAGGATATCACCACGTTTTTATCGCCTTCATTTCACATTTATGTATGTAGAGAGATTCACATTTATATTATATTTATAGAGAGAAATAGAATTGGAATATGTAATAGGAAGCCTGGAATTTTAACAGATATTGTTTCTATAGCGACAGCCTTGTGGAACTATTCGTCTGTTGTAACAGAGGTGTAGCTCATTGTCCTTTGTTTTGTATTTTACTCAGATCATGGGTTAATATAACCTCTTTCATCCAACTGGCTGTAATTCAATATTTACCATAATTGGTTTTCAAATATCGTAAAGATAGAGGTTGCCTGGCCGGCATTTATATTTATATAAAAAATAGACACTTCGGCCAGTTGGAGTTATTTATTTTCTCAACGTTTCGACAAATATCTTTTGTCTTCGTCAGGAGAAGTAAATAAAAATAACAATGGTTGCCTGTAAAGTCGGTTTTACGGGCGAAGATTTTACGTGACAACGGTAGAATATTTATTGATATGAATATAATTAAATTGCACAATAGGAACAAGGAATTGAATGAAAATAAGAATTGCACAAATTTTAACTATAGAAATATATTTTGTTTACTAAAACATTGTACATGTAAACTTAAACTTAACTAATTCCTATTTGAGTGATTTTGTTGAGGATAGGACGATGATAGGAGAAATATGAAATGAAAGGAAGTGTTTCTGCTGTAATGTGTCTTGCGAAAGTCAAGTCGATAGTTGTTCCTTTTAACGTAGTTGACTTAGAAACGTTTGATACGCAATCAAGATTATACGTATTTTTCATGAAATTAAGAAACGAGTTGTCAGGCTTTACGTTTTTGTTAAAATCACCACACAGAAGAATCGGTATACTAGAATCAATTTGCATAAATGGAAGGCGCGGTGAGACCAAACGTTCACTGATAGGATCCAGAGGCGGTAGACCTGGAGGTATGTCAGGATATGAGAAGCCGTTGACCTTTGCGAGAGTAGGAAGCTTACGCTTATTCAGTGATTGTCTACAGGTGTTGCAAGACTTTGTATAATCCTCCTTGCGTAGCTGCCGATTTTCCTTAACGTACCAATCCGAGATTACCTTCAGTTGTAGTGCAGTGATGGTTTTAAGGTCATTCTTGAACCACAATCTGTCACAAACCGAGCAAGCATGGCCAAAATCGTTGTCCAGGAAAGTAGATTGAAATCTCCGTATTGACGATGACCAACGATGACCTGCTCGACAAACACTCTCCTTTCCTCAATTTCTGGTGGTTCTCTGCTGTCTGAATTTTGTAGAATCATCATAGCTTCAAGCTCTTGCATCACACTGTCGATGTTGAGATTGTTTTCGAACAGCTGGCGGCGTTCCATGATGGTATCCTTGTTAGCATTGAACAGTTGTAGAAATTTATTGCTATCAACAATGTCAGCTATTTCATTGCAGGAAAGGCAAGAACAGCAATACCATTTCACGTTGCGAGAGTAGGAAGCTTACGCTTATTCAGTGATTGTCTACAGGTGTTGCAAGACTTTGTATAATCCTCCTTGCGTAGCTGCCGATTTTCCTTAACGTACCAATCCGAGATTACCTTCAGTTGTAGTGCAGTGATGGTTTTAAGGTCATTTTGAACCACAATCTGTCACAAACCGAGCAAGCATGGCCAAAATCGTTGTCCAGGAAAGTAGATTGAAATCTCCGTATTGACGATGACCATTTGGTATACCAGGTGGATTGTTCCAGTTGTATTGCTGTTTGGCTTGAAGAAGTAGTCGGTTGTACATCAGTCCGAGAAGATGCTGCTCTACGTTGTCGGAATGCACGTTGCCGTTGAGCGTTATTTAGGGGAACGCTCGTTCTCTCCGCCACGACAGGAACGCTTGTTCTCTCCACCACAGAACAAGACGTTGAAGCAGGTGACTCTGACGTACCGCTGGTGAGGGCTATGTTAGCAAATTTACGTAGCTTGAACCTGCGTTGCCTCTCCGCAGCCGCTTTTGCAAAGGCTCTTACTTGTTCAGGAGTTCTGGTCAATGCTTTTCGTAGTCTGTACTCACGTTGTCGCTGAGCATTCGTTCTGGCGGTAGAGGTGGTGTGTGGAACAACGAAAGGTACTGCAGACGTTGACGGCACGATATCCTCCGTCTCCATTGAAGTACTGGAAGTTGAAGGCACCGTTTCCATTGTTTTGAGAGTGGTGATTCCTGTTGAACATTTGAAATTGAATGGATGAATTTTTGATTTTAAAGAATCAATTTGAAAATCAAAACACTTATTCAGATCGAAGGTTCAAATTTTTGCTAAATATATTTGAAATTAAATAAAATTTGTAATTGTAAATGATGAAGTTGAAAATTAAAACATTTACTTATATTAGATGTTAAAATTCTTGCTCAACACAGTTTAAATAAAGTTTTCTTATATCTGCCACTTTTTCTTAATATTTGTAATTTTAAATAATCAATTCGAAAATCAAAACATTTATTCAGATCGAAGGTTCAAATTTTTGCTAAATAAATTTGAAACTATTTAAAATTTGTAAAATAATAATTAACTAATTAATTAATTTTAAACTAATAATTTACTTAACACTATCAACATTTATCAATTGTATGACATAACCTATAAACTCAGTTTCTCAACTTTTGTGTCAATCTAACAATTAATCAATCAATCATAGTTTACGATAATGAAATATCAGTGTACAATTATTTACCGTTATTGTTGTAGTTGTTGTAAATGACGAATCTAAGCACTCCACATTTTCACTACAGACACAGCTGACGATACTTTAACCACACGTGTGAACTTGTATTATGACGCTTTCTTGTTTTTCCAACGCCAAGAACGTTCGAGAAAGACAAAGACAGAGACAAGCATGCGCCGATTCAATGCGCCTAATTCTCTAGCGCTGCGCACGCAGCTGCGCGCGCAGCACTCTCGTTCGGTGACTCATCGTAACGTTACCGGGCGTTACACTTTTTCATAAGCGACTCCCAGCCGCAACCTAATTTAAGACGTTGTCACGTCAAAAATAAACATTTGGCAAGGCGTTAAAAATTGTTCTGAGGTTTGCAAGGGCGTTCTCACGTGATTTTTCGAATTTAGTACAACATCTGAAGCGCGAGTCAAAAACAAATATTAAACTCGTCAAAGACTATGATCTTGGAAATAAAAATATATAACATTAAAATTATAATAAATAAAGTAATATAATAATAATAATCACAAAGATATGTTTTTCAAATGTAGACCTCCATTACGGAATGGCTGTGAGGTGGTATTCCTTGTAGTGAGAGTTGGTGGTGCAGGAAGGAGAACTGTCCCACTCCAGACTGGATCTCCAGACAATGCGCAACGACCTGCGCCTGGCCTGCCAGAGGATCCAGGACCTCCAAGCTGCCCTGGAGGATGAGCTGGACAGTGGCACAGATGTTCCGGATGATGATTCGGACTCCCAGTCCAGCAGCAGCTCTATGATCAGTGGCAGCAGTGGGCTGGCATCCTCCCGCCTGGCGTATTCTTCCAGACATTCATCACGCAGGTCTTCTCTCTTGCGCACCCCATCCCAGGAGTTCTCTAGTAGGTATGCATGCCATTGCCTGCTGGCTGCCTACTGACACTTGGATTGACTAACGCAGTAAGGTGACATTTTCTAATCCCAGCACGTTTGCTTAACACTGCATTTGTTTGTTTTAGCACTTTTAATGTTCATTAAAATATTCTAACAAATATTTACTGGCCCTACTGCATTGAGAAAATATAGGAAGGACATCTTTGATGAACTCTCAGAGCAGTTTCACCAGACCATTCCATTAGCATTTATTTTGACCTGTTAAACTGTAAAACTGCTGGGAATGTTTACCATGATGAGCCCTCCCAATATTTTCACAATACAGTAGGGAGGGTAGAAAGTTATTTATAATATATAGAATGAAAAGTTACTGCTAAATATTACCCCTAATTGCATTTGCTTGTTTAGTTTCTTATGGCTGTGGGGGTTTGCTGTAAAACATCCTGATTGGTTGATCTTTTTGATTAGTGACTAACTACTTCTTTAAAACAGAAATACCTTGATCCAAGCAACCTCTAATGAGATACCAGAATGGCAGTAACTCTTTAGAGGCTCTAACATTTAGGTGAAGTATCACAGTATTGTTTGAGATTGTGGCTTTGTGAGGCTTCTCACTATTTTAAAATATCCAATCGATATAAAAATCAATAATACATTACTTGCTTTATAATGATGATAGATGATTCATACACTTTATAATGCCTTAGAGCAGACCCTTGGGGAAGTTGTTATAAAGAGAGTATAGACACTATATATATACATATGTAGATGGGAAATTTGCCGGGAGGAAATTAATCCATGGAAGCAATGGTCGCCTCTCCCATCAAAATAAACGTCAGAAACTGACGCCATCTATTGACCGTCGCCGCAACTAGTGGCATCGGGTCGGTGACAAAGCCACAACACCAACTTTGGCAAACTGATAAGCGTCCACCTAGAGACCATGGTTTCGGGCTAATGGCCCTCGTCAGTCTAGGGCGGACTTTATTCCATGAGATCCACACGGGATCTAATAGAATCCTCACAATCTACCAAAGAGGTGTTTTGCTGACAATGTGGCTGGGCCAAATCTATTGGCAAAACATAGATGGAAAATTTGCCTGGAGGAAATTAATCCATGGAAGCAATGGTCGCCTCTCCCCTTGTTGAAGGCTTTATTTAACATTATCAAAATATATATATAACTAGAGTCCATCAAACCTCTTCTATACAGTCTTATGTTTATTACAGTTTTCCTTTATTACACTTAAGAGATCACTGGTTCCTCAAAATGACTTTATTATCCAAATACTTACCTCATATTAAAGGTCTCCACAAACATCTGTCCAATTGAAGACTATCTTTCACCTTCAATATCATTTTACCCTCAGTCAGGCAACTTTGTGAACTTGACCTCTTAGATCAAATTGGAAAATATTTGTCCATATAGTAACTAAAAGTCAAAACTAGACTCAATGGACACTAACAGTAAAACCAGTCATTAACTACTCACCATGATTTTCATTTCTTGTACCAGCATTGTACCTTCGTGAGTGTACCACCGTTGAGGTTCCCAGAAAAAGCGCTCCTGTTGGGCTTGGAGCTTAGAGACGATGGAGTTGGTAGGCAGTTATCCGTGAAGATGATGTACCAAGGAGGTAACAAATCTCACCTGCCCAACTGAAGAGAGGCTGTGGACATCTCCATAAGCTCCTCGACATGGTTTTCCTTGACTGATGTTCTTTGTCTTGTGATAAACAAGCACAATTTATCCCTTGTAGATTTTTTTCAAGGCTCTTTAGATCTCTATGTAGATAAAACTGTCAGAACTGCACAGGTTTGCTACTCACCTTTGTGAATTCTCTAATTTGTCTTCACCCTAAATCTCTTTTTGACTAAATGTTTATTTTAAAACTTAAACCTTTTTTAATAATATAGAATCATCTATTTCAGGATTAGAATGACGAATCCTGTATGGGACTTTGATTCCAGTAAAAGGCTTGTTGCTGCTGTTGTATATAGTCACAGTGTAGAAAATACTATACTATACCTACTACTTATAGGTTTCTCTCTGTATTCTTAGTTCTCTTCTCTTACTCAGTAAACTGGCGAGTCCTATATAGGACGAGAGGTCCTCAATAAAGGCTTTTGTTGTTGTTTGTTGTATAATATAGAATAAAGAGTATTGAAAAAATTGTATTATTTATGTTTTTATAGAAAGGACATCGTGTAACTGTGAGTCTTTGGTGTTACAGGATGGAGGCTGTAGCTATGGAAGAAACCACATCTTCAGAAGTCTGAGCTTTTTTTTTTTTTTTAATTAATTATGATTTATTATTATTTAAATATTAATTTATATTTGTATAAAGTTTTACCTCAATGTTGTACATATCTATCTCCCACACCTTTTTTCTAGAGTTGCCTCTCTTTTTTATATAATTTTTTTTTCTGGAAATAAAGAGATTTATAATTAAACACACTCTATCTTTCTTCTCTCTGGCCATGAAACAAGTGGTTAGACATGCATTCTACAATAGATTTGTTTATTATATAATCTACACCTGGTATAGACCAAACTAATCATGATGGGTACTCTGACAGACCATGCATGTTTATACATGTGGATCCCTTGGCATTGCTGACTGCTATAGGGCGCGTCCCCAGGTGGCAGATAGGGGAATGACCTTCAGATATGTAGGCCAGCTGCGAAACAAGCAGAATAACTCTGACAAATAAGCAGTCGCGGACCAACAGCAGCATTGTTAGAAGAGGAGTAGACCTCTTTAAAAATCCTGACTTCAACTGACCCAGTTGATGGACCTCAGCAATGGTCCCACTCCAGGGATACGGAAGAGCTGCATCTGTACTCATGTTAGAGTCAGCAGCAAAGGCTTCCATTTTAGGAACAGCCTCAAATTACAGGCAAAGTCAGACTTTCACCAAAGTGTGCCTGGATCATGGTGCCATGATCAACGAAAGCTGCATCCCTATACCCCATTCCATGAGATCCTCATGGAATTCATGTAATCTTTGCACAAGGGGATAAGAAACAACAACACCTGGTATAGGCCAAGCTAATCATGATTGGGTACTCTGACAGACCATGCATGTTTATACATGTGGATAGCAGTGCATCTTGCCTCAAGGTTCTAGAGATCTGTTTGGTTACTTGCCCTCACAAGTAGGATTGGGGGTCAGTGGAAAAGTGACCTAGACCCTCGGTTTTTAACAGCAAGAATCCAAGATCAAATCCTGTATTCGCCATTTTTTTTTTTTAAGAAAATTTCTTCAATGACCCCTGTTTTTTTTTTTTTTTTGCTTATCCCTAGTACACGTGGTACAGTCCATGATAATCATGGTGGGTAGTTAGCGACTGCTTTTTACTGTAAGCGCACCACATGTCTACACATGTGAAAGCAGTTCGACTTTGTACTTACAAATGTGCCAGAGCCCCGTTTGGTTACTTGCACTCGCTGGTGGGGTTAGACTTTTGCAAGAATCAGGGGCCATTGGAGCATTTTTTTTTTTTCAAACAGAAAAAAGTGTCCAATGCGGGAATCGAACCAGGGTCGTAGTGGTCGAAAACCAAACGGTTTAACCAGCCTTCCACCGACCCTCCGGCCCCTGTTTTGAAGAAGTCAAACCCACCAGTGAGTGAAATAACGAAGCTCTGGCACACTTGTATGTGCAAAAGTCAAACAGAATTCTACCTGTGTAGACACGGGTTCGGACACAGAATGAGAGTGGATGGACTAGAAAAGATGATTATGTTGGGAAAAATTTGAAGGAAGAAGAAAGAGATTAAGTATGCAATGAGCTGGCTGGAAAGGGTCAAGGAAGCTACCGGAAGGTCACAAATGAGCTGCAAGTGATGATGGCCAACAGATCAAATAGGAAAATATTTGTCCATATAGTAACTAAAAGTCAAAACTAGACTCAATGGACACTAACAGTAAAACCAGTCATTAACTACTCACCATGATTTTCATTTCTTGTACCAGCATTGTACCTTCGTGAGTGTACCACCGTTGAGGTTCCCAGAAAAAGGGCTCCTGTTGGGCTTGGAGCTTAGAGACGATGGAGTTGGTAGGCAGGTATCCTTGAAGATGGTGTACCAAGGAGGTAACAACTCTCGCCTGCCCAACTGGAGAGAGGCTGTGGACAAGCAGTGGCCATCTTAATAAGCTCCACAACATGATTCTCCTTGACTGACGTTCTTTGTCTTGTGACAAACAAGCACCTTCAATGGCGCTGTAGACCAGCAGGGGTATCTACTTGATTTCTCCAGCCACCACACCATTGACCCTTGCTCTTCTTGTACAGGGGGTGTTCTATTTTTAAAAGAACGATTTTTAGGATTTATTAATAATAATTTACATAAATGTTTGTATAACTTAAGTATTATCTATGTTTATGCCTTGATGTTTAGCAACAGCCCTGCATCCATGTTTCCAGGAAATAAGGCTAGATCTTAAAATATTTTGATCAAGACCATCCCAACAGTCCTTAACGACTTTCCAAACACTATCTAGCATCTTCAGTTCTCTAGGTCTAAGAGCAGTTTTCAGCAAGCCAAAATCACAAAAATTACATAGGGGGCATTGTTTGGGGAATTAACAAAAATGTGCTTAAAAGGGATGTATGAAATGCCGGTTTTATCCCTCTGCTCATCCAGGTAGTGAATGTTTTGAACATGAATCATGACTCGTGGCTTTACTCTGGTGCAACCACACGGACATTAATACACTTGAATACAAAAATGGGACTGCAATGTCGAATAATGGGTCTAAGACAAGTCTTTGGTATACAGTAAAACCCCGCTAAGACGAACCATGGATATAACGAACCTTCCCTTATAACGAACCCATCGAAAATCCCAATTCCATTCCATTAAAATTACCATCGCTATAACAAACTTTTCACTTTTCAAACTAGCGAACTATCGCTATAACAAACCCAATTTTGGTCCCAAAATATTAAATTCTATCAAAAATACCATGCTTATAACAAACTTTTAATTTTAATTCTAAAATTCCAAAATTATAATTTTCAAAACTAATTAAAATTTTGTGTGAGCTCTAGCTCACAGATCGCAATTCAAAACAAAGAATTTAGCGACATTGTGTGTTTTTATTTACGTTCTATTTTTTACTGCGCACTTTTATAAATTTTTCATGCCTTATTGAAAAATAAATTTCTTAACTCTACATTAGGAAAATTCCTTAAAACATGATTAAATTATTAAAACCAGTTTTAAAAGATAATGGAAGTGCCAAAGAAAAAGTCGCTCGTACCAAGATATCACTTGAAAAGAAATTAACCATCATAAAAGCTATTGAGAGTGGTACATCGCAAGCGGAACTTTGGAAGAAAATGAAAATGAGCAAAAGTAGCATTTCTACGATATGGCAAAAAAGAAGACTATAAAAAAAAAAAAATGCTACAAAGTGGAATCAATCCCAACTATTGCCGCTATCGTCAGTGTCATTATACACTTTTAGAAGAAGCCTTGTATACGTGGTTAGTACAAGCTAGGCTTCATTTAAAAAATGAAGATTTCTTTGCTAGATATGAAACCAAATTTTTGAGGAATATGTTAAAGCAGAAAAAAATAACAGACTTCTTCAAGTAAGCCTTTGTATCCTATATTGTAATATAATAATATTTATTTAAAATATATTTTTATACCTTTTAAAATATTATTAATAAAGTTTTTATTTAATTTTTATAAATAAGTATACTTTTCTTGGATTTTTTTGACATATGGGGGGCAGGTTGCATTTATACTAATTAAATTATCAGAGGAACTGATCAAAAAGGCAATATTTTCACATGATTTTGTTTTTATTTTAATATACAGCTTTAATATATAGAAATAGGTTAATTTAGGGGGAAAAAAGCAGCCAATATTAAGAGGTAGCCTTTTTTTTGCGCATGCCCTTTAATTATATCCTAAAAAAAAAAATTAAATACCCAAACCGTGGCTATAGTGAACCGTGGCTATAGTGAACCAAAAGTCCCGTCCCAATGGGGTTCACTATAGAGGGGTTTTACTGTATTTGCAAATTTATATTGAGATTTGGGTCCTCCTTCTTTTTTAGGAAGCTTCCTGTTAAAACTTGTATACTAGACCAGTGATATTTATAAAGTTGTAAAGTATACAGTTGATGACTTGTATTCTGGACAATGATATTTCTATATAAAAAGAAAGGTGACAACTTGTTATAATACACAAATTACACTGGGGCACACAATTTTCTCCCTCAATATTTTGAAATTATATCAGGTAAAAATTCTAATTCATAGATATCATTAATACTAACGGATGTGTACCCGGATTTGCCCGGGTTTTATCCGAGTGAAAGTTTGCCTAGCAAATATTATTGATAATAATATTCCGGAACACACAGAATATTTTGATAAAAATGACAATAATATATTCGTTATATTATATTATATTATATACGACCCGGGTTCGATTCCCGCATTGGACACTTTTTTCTGTTTTAAAAAAAATGCTCCAATGGCCCCCGATTCTTGCAAAAGTCCAACCCCACCAGCGAGTGCAAGTAACCAAATGGGGCTCTGGCACATTTGTAAGTGCAAAGTCGAACTGCTTTTCACATGTGTAGACATGTGGTGCACTTACAGTAAAAGCAGTCGCTAACTACCCACCATGATTTTCATGGCCTTTACCACGTGTACTAGGGATAAGCAAAAAAAAAAAACATTATATATTTATATAGTATAGAAAATATATTTTTCGAGCAAACATATCCACTCTCTCTACTGAATAGAATTTTATTAAGATATATATAAATAAAAATATCTAGAGATATAATACATGATCTTAGCCAAAAGGCAGAGAAACGATATTTTATATATAGAGATGACCTGGCTTCGTGTGTCTTCTGCTCGAGTGAATGTTTCGCTGGTAGAATTTTGTTCCTGCCTAGTAAAAATTATTATCTGGCTTCGCCCGTGGTCTGCTTTAGTGAATATTCCCCTAAAGAATTTGTTTATGTCAATCAAGCATGATACAGCAATATTGTCATAATCATTTCTGACTAAAAAAATATTGTTGCTCAGTACTGGCTAACACCCGGAAATCTCCATCTGCCGTTCTTGAGATTTACAATTTGGCCAACTCCACACAGACCGACATCATTCTCCTACAAGAAATTCCAGTAAACTTCTACTGGTCCACCCCAGGTTTTAAAGTCTTCTCCAATTCAAGCCCTTACAAACCTTCGAGCATTGTTGCACGGAGCAATCTTCATCCCATCCCTCTAGTCACCCCAGACACCGCCATCACCTCTATTTCCATCTACCTGGATCAGTGAGTAGTTGCAGTTTGCTCAGCCTACTGGCATGGTGATAGGTCATAGGAGGATTTCCTTCCTCAGTTGGAAGAACTTATAAACAGACTTTATTTCCTATAATCCTAGGTATGGATGCCAATGCACTCTCTCCCACCGGGGGCATCAGTGCAAGGTTGGACACCCGTGGAACAAACCTTGAAGACTTCACCCGCTGCAATGACCTTCATTTTCTGGGT
>CP092877.1:17531383-17647619 GCA_030710605.1 Cordylochernes scorpioides | reverse complement strand
CATCCCAGGGCCTTCTATACGGAGTTTCAGCCTGGGGTCGTCATGCTTCCTTCAAGGAGGGTGCCCATCAGCTCCGGAGCATCCACTACATGTTTGCAAAGCATATATTGAGAGGGGGCCCTTGTACGCCAACCATACCAGTCATATCCCTGACAGGCAGCCCCCCCCCTCGACATCATCATCCAGGCCTGGCTGGCTTTCCTAAAGGAGATCAAGGAGGGGAACTACAAATTGAAGTCAGGACCTGCTGCGCTGCCATTTAAACGACCCCTTTCCTTAAGTTTGAACCTAGAAGAGGTAACAATGTCAATATTTTTCACAGATGTATCAAAAAGTGATTCAGGCATTGGTGCTGCGATCATCTTCCCTTCCCAAGAACATCATCCAGTTCTCCTACGGCTTCAACCAGACTGCACTGCCTTTCAAGCTGAACTCTTAGCAATTCTCTGGGCAGCTCAAATCGCTGAGACTAGTCCAAACAAAACAGCAGTGACCATTGCCTCGGACTGTAGATATGCTTTAGCAGCTATCTGCTCCTCAGGACCAACATGTACATCGCTAGTGGCAAATATAATAAAAGCCCTTAACAGAGCTCCTTACATCAGTCTGTTTTGGTACCCGGACACACTGGAATCAATGTCAATGAACTAGCAGACAGTGCAGCAAATATTGCTGCTACTTCTGTCCTACCACACTAATACTCCACCCTGCCTCAAACTCATGCTCGAAACCTAACACGTAAGGCTGCTCTATCATCATGTACTTTATTATATTCCCAAGACCATTCGACCAAATCCCTCAGGAGAATTGCTTCCACTCCAAGCCATCTCCTCAAATTTATACCAAAAATCCGCCATGGAGAGGCCCCCACCACCATCCTCACGGGCCATGGTCCTGGCAGACATTACATGTGTGCATCCCGAAACAGACCCTACCTGCATCCACTGTTCAGAAGAGCCACAGACAGTGGAACATCTTATCTTCAGCTGTCTAGCATTCCTGAGACATAGGATGCAAACAGCTATCCTGCTTGGACTGACCCACCTCAATGCTAGATCTATGGCCAGCCTCCAGACTCAACCTCAGCCTGGAACTTCTGGTCAACTGGTTCAACTCAATGTCTTTTCTTGATTTATCAAGAAATTGGGTTGGCCAAATATCATGGAGCAAGCTAAATAAACGTTTATTAAACGTTAATGTTTTAATATATATACAGGGTGTACCAGGTAAATTGGGTATTTCAACAATGGTATTTTAACTGAAATTTTTTGCAAGTAAAAATTAAAATATCCGAATGAAATTTGACACAGTAGTAGATAAAAGGATATAGTTTTTATTTATTCAATGAAGTTTCCATTATTAGCTACAACAGTCTCGAGGCGAGTGCGGAATGAAGCACAGGCCTTCGCGACGATGACCTTGTCCATTTGGGTCATCACCGTGTGAACTGCTTTCTTGACAGACTGGATGGTGGTATGAGGAGCTTTGTTGACATCTCTCTCAACAACGCCCCATACATAGTAGTCGAGGGGATTGCAATCTGGAGAATTAGGGGGCCAAATATCAGGACCCCAGTGACTAGGGACGTTAAGTGTCAGCCACGATTGTGTCTTTTTTGCCTTATGGGCTGGAGCTGAGTCCTGTTGGAAGACATATTTCCTTCCTGCGGCCACCATGTCCATCCAAGGCTTCACAACGGTCTCCAGAACATTGATGTAGGTGTCAGCGTTCATCCTAAGGCCCTTCTCAAAGAAATGGGGAGGCATGACATCACCTTCACTGCTGATAACGCCAAGGACCATTACGGAGGCAGGAAATTTCGTGTGCATCACGACAGGTATCTCTGAGGGGTCTTTACAGATCCAGCGATCATTCCTGGGATTTACCTTTTGGTCCACGTCAAAGTTCTTTTCGTCAGAGAAGAACCTTAGCATGCCAAAAGAGTCGTGTTTCAGGTTGTTGAGGAGGGCAGCAGCCTTTCCTTTTCTGTTATTCTTCATATTCTCAGTCAGCAACTGACCTTTCCGAAGGGCATAAGACTTGAGACCAAGGTCCTCATGGATAGTTCTGACAATTGTCATAGAGCCAACGTCCATTTCCTTGGCTATGGCCCTCATGCTCTTCCCAGGGTTTCCATCAATCTTCTCCTTGACATTTTTGACAAATTCTTCGCCTCTTACCCTGTCCGATCGACGCGAGTGCTTTTTCCTTGTAGCTATCCCCTCTTTGTTACTGTCGGCCTCATCAAACTGCTTCTTGACACGATAAATAGTGGTTTTGGGCAACTTAAGAAAATCCACTATCTCTTTGGGGCTCCTTCCGGCGCGCAGAGCAACGATGATGGCAGCTCGATTTTCAAATTCTCGGTTACTCTTCATCACTACACTGCGCACACATGTACTGTTGCATTTTACATGAATATGGCTACGTAATGAAAAAAAAAACAAGTTTTTAATCTCAAGTAGTTTTTGTTTTATGGACTGTCAAAGTCAGTCCCAATTTACCTGGTACACCCTGTATATTAAAAACAAAGAAGGCATTTCCTGACCACTTCTTTATTTTTAATATCAACACCTGACCCACTTTTATTTTTTTCTATTGTAGTATATATACATTAACTAATATTTACAATCTGTAATTTGTAAATCCAGTCTGTACCATCTGCTGCATGTTTCTATAAGTAAAGTGTTAGGGATTTATCTGGCTAGATTAATGTTTTTATATAATTTTTTTTTTGTCATTCTTCATTGTTTTGCTTGAATTTTGTGGTTTTGATGGATATATAGTTGTACCTCTACGACCATAAATTTGGTTCTAGAGATTTCCTGAGAAATAAAAAAATGGGAAGACCAAGTTTGCATAAATAGGCAGGTCATATGAAAAAAAATAATTTTAAAAAATATAAAGAAGGTCAGATGTTGATATCTCTATATATATAAAAATGAATGTTTGTATGTTTGTCTGTTTGTTTGTTTGTTGGTTTGTATGTCCTGTATACAAATTCGCAGTAGTTCACTGATTCAAACAAAAATTTCCATACATAGGTAAAAAAATACGGGGAAGACGATAGGCTATTTAAAAATATATATAAATCAATAAATTTTTAGTCAGAAAATGATGATGACGATATTGCTGTATCATGTTTGATTATCAGATACAAAATTATATCGGGAAAAATTCCAAAAAGCAGAGACCACGGGTGAAACCAGTTCATTATTTTGTACGCAGGAACAAAATCTTAAAGGAAAAACATTCATTCGAGCAGAAAACAAAAGCCAAATCATCTTTCTATAAAAATATCGCTTCTCTGACACAAAGTTTGGAGCGGGACGTTTCACAAGAGTGACATCAACGGCGCCAATTTATAATTGTAACGAATAGTATTTGAATAAAAACATTTAATCGGGTAAAACCCGGGCGTTGCCCGGGTCATTCGGCTAGTGCAAAATAAAAAAGGCATATCCTGACCCCTCACATGAGTATTTTAGATAGCAGAGCGCCATCTAGTGAAACAAAAATGAACTAAACATTTATTCAACTTGTTCCATGATATTTGGCCAATCCAATTTCAAGAAAAGCCAACCACATAGACATTTTGGGTTGTTGACTCTCGTCAGCGTGTTGCAGAATGTACTTCTATGGTCAAAAATTTGGTTCTAGAGGCTTCCTGTGAAATCAAGAAATGGGTATTTAAGGCCAGGTTTGCATAAATACAATTTTCATGTGAAAAAAATAATTAAATTATACAGTTATCAGCGTCATAATCAATTCTTTCTTAATCATTCTGTCACTGTTTGCTTTTGTGAATGGAATAAATACCCAAATATGGCCATTTCTCATAACCATCGGTGGTTCAGTGGTAGAATGCTCGCCTGCCACGCGGGCGGCCTGGGTTCGATTCCCGGCCGATGCATTTTTTTTTTTTTTACAATTTTTATAAAACTCATTTATATATTATACAAGAATGACATCCACGGCGCCAATTTATAATTGTAACAAATAGTATTTGAATAAAAGCATTTAATCGGGTAAACCCCGGGCCTTGCCCGGGTCATTCGGCTAGTTTTAAAATATAAAAAAGGTCAGGTGTTGATATTAAAAACAAAAAAGCATATCCTGATCACCCATATGAACATTATAGAAGGCAGAGCGCCATCTATTTTATATCAAACTAGCGGATGTACCCGGCTTCGCCTGGGTTTTACCCGAGTAAAGGTTTGTCTAACGAATCTCTCGATAAAGTGAACATTTTTTCCCGGTCCCTTGAAAAATACTCGATAAGTTGAAAAAAATCAATATTAATTGGTTCCCTCGGTAATTGGAAGTTAAAGGAATAGTATCTTGTCTTGGAATTGTATCATTATTCTTGTCTCAAATAAATTGCCGTGTCATCCTGAATTTTATCTTTCCTAATTTTCTACATTGCAAAATTATCGTATCATCATGATAATAATCTTTGAATAACCATAAAGCCAATAGACCCTTGAAACTCACATTCTGCAACAAACCACTCAGCCATGATCCATGCCCCAAATATCTGGGAGTAACCCTTGATAGATCTCTCACTTTTCGCCAACACCTTGAAAAAACGAGAGATAAATTAAAAACAAGGAATAATATCATGACTAGGTTGGCAGGCACCACGTGGGGCTGTGGTGCTGACACTCTACGCACGACTGCCCTCGCCTTAGTATACTCAGTTGCGGAGTACTGCGCCCCTGTGTGGGAAAGAAGCTCCCATACAGACAGCATAGATGCTCAACTTAACCAAACTATGAGATTAATAACGGGAAACATGAGACCTACCCCTATAGACTGGCTCCCATATCTCTCTAACATAGCACCTCCTGACCTCAGAAGAAAGAAATCTACCTCCAACCTTCTCAGTAAAATTAAAGCTAACACTAAGCTTCCAATCAACACTGTTCTCGAAATTCCTCCCCCAACTCGACTAATATCAAGGAATCCTGCATGGGTGGCCGATGAAAATGTAGATCTTAAAGAAGAGTGGAGAAACCGATGGAGCAATCTTGCCATCGCCAACAAAGACCTGGTGGAGGACCCTAACACCAAACCTCCCGGCTACAACCTACCTAGGAGGACCTGGTCAACCCTCAATAGAATCAGGACCTCTACTGGTAGATGCAACTACCTACTAAATAAGTGGAACATGAGTCCAGACCAGAACTGCGACTGTGGACAAATACAAACAATGCACCATATCCTAAGGGACTGTCCTCGAAGATTCTTCCAGGGAACACTTGGGGATATCCACCGGTGCACAGAGGAGGCCCTGGAGTGGATTCGTCACCTCGACATTCCACTCTAGAGAAACTTGCCAACATTGTTGTATTGTGCTGTAAAAAACAATATCATACGCAATATATATATATAGAGCAGATTGTTGAATTATAACAGATAAATTAGAATATTTATCTTGATTATTTTTAGGCGAAAAGTTATTTCAAAAATTTTATTTGCTAGAAACCTTCCCAGTACTATACTAAATAACTTCCCAAAGTTTCATGGCGTTTCAATGAGTGGTTTGGTCAGGCATAAAGGACAGACAGACACACATACATTCATTTTTATATATATACTAGCGGACGTACCCGGCTTCGCCCATGGTTTTACCCGAGTAAAGGTTTGTCTAGCGAACATTTGTTAAAACAATTCTCTAAAAACTTATTAAAAAAAAAGATATATTTTGATAATTTGAAACTCGTAAATTTGAATCTCTCGATAAAGTGAACATTTTTTCCCTGTGTCCCTGTGTGCCGTGTCATCCTGAATTTTGTCTTTCCTAATTTTCTACATTAGAAAATCATAGTTTTATCTAGTGAACATTTTTTCCCGGTCCCTTGAAAAATACTCGATAAGTTGAATAAAATCAATATTAATTGGTTCCCTCGGTAATTGGAAGTTAAAGGAATAGTATCTTCGCCTTGGAATTGTATCATTATTCTTGTCTCAAATAAATTGCCGTGTCATCCTGAGATAATCTTACTTTTGATAAATAATATTTAAGATAACAAACTTAGTGATAAGAAAACTTGTTATCATCGTCACAATGGGGGCGATGCTTGCGAGTTAAATCTACAAATCTGTAAATAACTCTAAGGATATTCAAGATATTCATGAAATTATTTTTCAAAAACCTTCCCAGTGATATACCTAATAATATCCCAAAATTTCACGGCGATTGGATGTATGGTTTTTGAATCTATAGAGTACAGACAGACAGACAGACAGACAGACAGAGACAGACAGACATTCAATTTTATATTATATATATAGATAGATATAATAGACTTCTTGAATTATATTGACCAAGGCTAAAATACAAAATGATCTTTGTACAATCAATCAATCAGAAGTGACTCTCCAGTCAACACCAGGGATGTCTTTATGGGAGGAATAATCTTGATTTTTAAACCAATCAGCTTGTAGGAGGTAAAAGAAAATAATAAAGAAAACACTAAAAAATAGCTTTTATTTACATCCTCAAAAGATTTACATAATTCCCCGTGTTTAAGTAAAGAAGCAACAATAAAAAAAAAAAATTTAAACAAAACTAAAAAAGACCTAATCAACCAACCAACCAACAATCACCCATATAGACTCATCCGAACCTGGTAAAAGGCAGGTTGTGATATGTTAGAGAAGGGGAACTAGAGTTCAACAAGAGGTTAGGATGGGTTGTTGTTGGTGCAGGGCTTTGACTCTCGAGGGAGAAAGAGCCCAAACTTGGACTCCAAGGCAGCTAGCAGGGACATCACTTGACTGTAGCCACCTATATGGTCCGGATTAACTGGTCGCATAGGCTCTCGTCGGACTTCCTCTGTCTTATGGGGTAGGGATCCAGCAGGACGGCTGAAACAGCACTCAGGTGAGATTGTACAAGAATTGCATTGAACTACTTTTGTATGAATGGGGCAACTTTTCATGAAAATATACAAAGAGACAATGAAGTTTGCTGTGTGAAATTCAAACAAATACCCTACCTCTCTATAATAACCAGACTCTATATGTAAATGGCTTTTATTTCCTTATTTATTTCCACATTGCTTTGATGCATTTTAAAATCTGATCTGTTGTCTTCTGAAGAGGTGGTGGTTATTGGAAGCTGGAAACAGGTTATGGTATTTAGGGCTTGGCAACTCACGGAAGGCTAAACTATGACAGAAACAATAATTTCACTATTTCTATAACATATCATTTTACAAAGCTATAGAAGGGATGACACTTGACAGGGAAATCTCATTAATAAATGGACATTTTCTGTACAATTTGCATATTGGCGATTTCTAGAAATGTCTCCTGAAAATGGGATTTCAGTCAACTTTCTTTTTCACGGTTGAAATCAAATAATTTTGGAATGCCACTCACAGAGATACAAAAATGAAAAGCCATATTCTCTCAAAATAAAGGTGCAAAAAGTATATTCCAGTTTGGAAAATAAAAGTTTGAAAATTAAAACTTAGAGCAAACAAAAACTAAGAGTGAAGAGAAATTTGAGCCAAATATTCAACAAAATATAAACAGCTGATACTACTCTTCAAACTAAAATAAAAAAACTGTCTGGGGGAAAAATATAAACTAGAATGAATGACCAAAAAAAAAGGCAGGCACAAACAAAAAGGTGTGTTGGAATGGAGTAGAGAGGGGTCAAATATAAAAAGATGGAGGGAGGTGGCATACTCACCTAAAAGAATCCCCAGAATGTGAACTTCAAACAAGCAAAATGCTATTAGTGGCAATGAGAGGTGGATGGAAGATACAGCTGGAAGGGGGGAGTACAGAGTGGGTGGAGGAACCACTTACCTTCCTCCAAAGTCTACGTAGAAGAGCCGCTGGAGGATCTCATAGGTCAGCAGGGTGAAACCAAACTGGGGTGAAGATCGGAACACCCGGGCTGGACAACACTCATTAGAATGACAGAAAACTACATTGTTTGTGTGGTAACAAATACAATTTTGAAATGCCATATATCAAATATATATTACACTTTATTTTAGTATTAATGATACAAGAAAATAAGACCTAATCCAAATAATTTAATAGTGTGTGACGTTTCGGTAACAGCATTGTTACCATCATCAGAGAAAAGAATAAATGAGAAAAAATATCGCAGCATGTTCTTAAATAGTACTGTTATCATGTCTATGTTTATTGTCATGATTCACTTGAAAATAGTACTATTACATTTGTTGACAAAGGAAATCACAAATACTATTTTAATATAAGTGAGAAAATACAAGAGGATGAAAGTGAATAAATTTAGAAAATAAATAATAGGTTAAAGAAAAGGCTCTAAGACAACTCATTGTTTATGCCAGTGATTAGCAACTGCTAAAGTTAGGCCTAAATCGTTCAATATTATTATATATTTTTTTTGCTTATCCCTAGTACACGTGGTACAGGCCATGATAATCATGGTGGGTAGTTAGCGACTGCTTTTTACTGTAAGCGCACCACATGTCTACACATGTGAAAAGCAGTTCGACTTTGCACTTACAAATGCCAGAGCCCCGTTTGGTTACTTGCACTCGCTGGTGGGGTTGGACTTTTGCAAGAATAGGGGGCCATTGGAGCATTTTTTTTTTAAAACAGAAAAAAGTGTCCAATGCGGGAATCGAACCCGGGTCTCCTAGTGGTCGAAAACCAAACGGTTTAACCAGCCCATCGTTCATTATGACACATTGAAACATTTTTAAGCACGGTGCGCATATGTTAACTAATGCCACTGTGTGCAGCATGCCAAAGTATTGTTAGCAATGAATTTGCATTTTAAAAATCGATTTATTGATGGTGTTGAATTATAATTTCGTCGAATTATCGCAAGTGTCGAATTAAAGAGGTTATACTGTAACAAAAGGCTTGGAATAAGCAATTATATTTTGCTTATCCAATTGACAAGTGTATAAAAATATTTTCCAGAACAAAAAAGTTTTCATTTTATGCAGTATTACAAGATAACCGTCAATGTCATCATTATTATAGAGCAGCTAAAACACTGTGTGATGTGTCATTAAGAGATTAGAGAATAAATTTGTCTAAATAGTAAACCTAGGTCAAACTCAACTTGATGGACACTAACAACAATAACACCTTTTTCTACTTTGTAATAAAGTAATGGCCTGATGAGTTCAATACCATGAATAGTATGCTCAAAGAGAAAACTTAAGGAAATGGAGAGTCTGATCTCGCTGATTATTTATTATTATTTTTTTTTTTAAGAGACAGAGGCAATTTTGTTCCCACTTTGGTTATCTTGTATGTCTTCAATAAAGGTCACTGTGTATATAATATCTTTTAGAGTTATTGTCTGAATACATGCTAAAAGGTACAATTTCTTCAAGTTTTGTCCATGAGCGTATTTTCTATATAAGTCTCGGCTGTTTGCTACTGGTAGTACTGGTAGTTAATTCTGGTGATGAAAACTGTCCTTTGCAGAGAGGTGTCCTCTATGTAGAGTGTCCTTCCATGGATGTTCTATGCCAAGAGTTCTCACCAGGTCCTCCCTTCCAGAAGGCTCGGCCACCCTCCTCCTTCCAGATTTTGCGGACAGCATCGGTGATACCATTGTAGGTGGTCTGTCCCTCCCTGGCCTGGACCTGCAGCCGGGTCTTGATGACATCTGCCGGGGTCACTAGGTAGGCTGCTGGCACTCCTGTCCAAACATACATTTTAGACTGGGCCAACTCAATTTGTTTCTCTGGATCATTAAACAATACTTCACTCTCTTGATGAAAAAAAACCAAGGCACCTTAAACCAATTAAACAAATGTAACCCTAGTATTTAAATTTCCTCTTTACTTAAATTTAAGGTTTTTTTTTTTTTTTTTGCTTATCCCTAGTACACGTGGTACAGGCCATGATAATCATGGTGGGTAGTTAGCGACTGCTTTGTTTACTGTAAGCACACCACATGTCTACACATGTGAAAGCAGTTCGACTTTGCACTTACAAATGTGCCAGAGTCCCGTTTGGTTACTTGCACTTGCTGGTGGGGTTGAACTTTTGCAAGAATCGGGGGCCATTGGAGCATTTTCTTTTTTTTAACAATAAAACTGTCCAATGCGGGAATCGAACCCGGGTCGTAGTGGTCGAAAACCAAACGGTTTAACCAGCCTTCCACTGATGGTTAAACCCACAAGTGTAAAGCCACTCTATACAAAACATTCAATGTTTCTGGAAACTCCCCCGTCCCCAGTAATGTCAGATCCCAGCAGTACCAACCAGCTATGCAGGCCGCAGTCAGCAGTGACATGGCCGAATTGTGGCCATCATCATCTGCCAACCTCCGCTTCATGTTGGCATACACCGGGAAGTAGATGCCTGAGAATGGAATATCTCTCAGGAAGCAAGCACGGGCCCCCTAAACAACAAGTGGAGTTCTTTTTATGAGAGAAGACAACACATCAGATATATGTACTTCATAATGTGCACAGTATAAGTATGAGAGAGAGTTCTAAATAATTGTTCTATAGACATCGTGTTCAAGGGTACCACACCTCAGTCAGATTTTGGTATCCCTTCTTCATTACTGAAACATCATCGGCCTTGTTACTCCGCCATTTTTACATTTTATCCAAATTGTGAATTTTTTTTTTTTGCTTATCCCTAGTACACGTGGTACAGGCCATGATAATCATGGTGGATAGTTAGCAACTGCTTTTTACTGTAAGCGCACCACATGTCTACACATGTGAAAAGCAGTTCGACTTTGCACTTACAAATGCCAGAGCCCGGTTTGGTTACTTGCACTCGCTGGTGGGGTTGGACTTTTGCAAGAATCGGGGGTCATTGGAGCATTTTTTTTTTTTAACAGAAAAAAGTGTCCAATGTGGGAATCGAACCCGGGTCCTAGTGGTCGAAAACCAAACAGTATTGTATTGTAAATAAACTTTGAAAGCCTACATGAGGTCAAAGCAAAAAAGTTTTGAAGAGCTCTAAAAATAAAGGCAGAAATATTATTACAGAGAGAGATATGTTATTTCTCCTTTTCTTACCTTAAAAAAATTGATTTTATGTTCCATTATTTTCTGCTGGGGACGTAGATTTGTATCAATGTATGGAAATGTCTCAACATCAACTTTGAACACCATGGTTTCCCATAATTTTGTTGTGAAATGATACCTATTCCTATACTAATGAGTCAGAGATCACTATACTAATTCCCTATATATTCCCTATAATATTCCCTATTCCCTATATATTCCCTATAATATTCCCTATTCCCTAGTATTCCCTATTCCCTATATATTCCCTATTCCCTATAATATTCCCTATTCCCTATATATTCCCTATAATATTCCCTATTCCCTAGTATTCCCTATTCCCTATATATTCCCTATTCCCTATAATATTCCCTATTCCCTATATATTCCCTATAATATTCCCTATTCCCTAGTATTCCCTATTCTCTCCCTATATATTCCCTATAATATCCCTATACTAATGAGAGTCAGAGATCGCAACCATGGTTGGCTTTTTTCTAAATAGCCAGAGCTGATATGTTGTGGCATATTTTATGCACAGAGAAGAAGAATAAAAATAAATTGTTTGGAATCCTTTTTAAAATTGAGAAGTGTATTTTTTCACAATAACAGAATTTGTAATTTGTCAATTCTCTAAAAGGAATTAGAACAAATTTTTTACTATGACCTGGGAATCCTAGACTGTGAAATGGTCCCATCTAAATGAGCAACCGCCTCACTAAATGACCTTTTTTGTAAAATGACTTAATCTCTTCTTAATCCTGAATTGTTAATGATTTAGAGCTTATATCAGGGGAGGTTCTGCTGTTTATTAGTTTTATCAGTTGTACTGTTCAGTTTGTAGTAGGTAGTCTTCTTCTTCTTCTTTCTTATCTCCACTCAATCACACTAAGGTATCAAGCTTGTAAAGCTTGAGATTTTTGATGGTGTCTGCCGGGGAAGAGTAGAGCTCATCAATGAATGAGTCAATACAGTCAATAATATGTCTTGGGGTTGCAGGCTGAGAATTGCACTTAGTACATAGTGGGTAGTAGGTAGTTCATGGCAGGATGTGAAGACAGCTTGGAATGCTGTTCAGTTGGGAAGAATGTCTTTCTCACCTTGTAGAGTCCTCGTAGTCCCAGTCCCCGGATCACATCCCAAGCCCGGACTCTCTCAGGCTGAGGAATCTCTCCAGCTACCTGGAGCCGGATCTTGATGATCTCCAGAGGGTTGGTGAACATCACTTGGGAGGCCCCTGCCTGCACACACAGCATGCAGGACTCTCCCCTACCTTTTGTGTGTGTCAAAGAGTAAAAAATGCTAAAATAAACAATATATTCCCATGATAAAGCACAATTTGAATTATAGATACAAGAAAATAAGACCTACTCCAAATAATTTATTAGTGTGTGACGTTTCGGTAACAGCATTGTTACCATCATCAGACAAAAGAATAAAAAATGGAGTTTTATTAATATTATATACTTTATTATTATCTAAGCTGAGGTATATGCAAATAAATTTTTGAAATCATAGCTTAGCTGTGGGATGTATGCAAACAAATCCATAGCTGTGATATAGTAGAATCGCCATGAAAGGTCACTCCCGCTAGAGGACATCTCACTAAAAAGCACAGTCTTCATCTCCTAAGTTATAAATTTTACTCCCTTATGCTCAAAACTGGGCAACTCTGTGCTTCACTTCCATCAATAATTGACAATATGACCCAGAATAAGTATATTGCTACGGCGTTTTATGGTTTCCACAAGTCCATATCTCAGAAGAAGGCCAAGTGATACTCACTGCTCACTTTCTTACTGCTACTCTTTTTGTGTTGATTTCTTGCTTCCCTCTTTCTTCTTATTATTATTTTTATTTTTTTTTTTTCCTTTTCTTATTTTTTTTTTCTTTCTCTTTTTACTCTGTATATATCGTCATTTCCTTTGTCTCACTGCTTTGTTCTTATGCATACCTCTGGTGAATCCTGTATAGGGTCAGTGACCCTAAATAAAGGCTTTTTTGTTGTTGTTGTTGTTGTAAATTTTACTTTTAGCAGCTCTTCACTAAGAGGACACCTCTCCCTAAAAGATTTTTTGACCCTACAATTAGGTGTCCTTTACAGGGAGTTTCTAATGTATATGCAAATTAAAAGTCACAGCAGTCAATGAGAGCTTACACAGCAGCCGGCCACCACCTCTCCCCAGAGCGGCACATGGCCCATCGCCTTGGCAAACCTGTCCCTCACAAAGTCATTCATCTGGAACACCACCAACACTCTCCGTCAAACTCTAGAATGGAAGACACAGTAGCTAAAAATAGTAATGTAAAGCTTCCAAATTTAGTGGATATCAGTAAATTTGAAATACTGCATTTTAAAAATAAATATATTTTGGTTGATAAATAAAAATTCAAGAATAAGCTGTTTTTCTATAAAAAAAAAAAAAACTTCATTAATTTTTTTTTTATTAAAAAAATTCTAAATATATTGTTAATCTGAAAAAAAAAACCAGTTAAACCTGTCTATAGTTTCCCCTCTTGGGACTCTCCAAAATAGGGTGCCATAGAGAGGGGGTGCTATAGACAAGTTTAATTGTATATATAAAATAAAAATCTAATTTTAAAAAATATTATCTATGTACACCTGAATTGGATAAAATAATAACAAAACCATTTGAGACAACTAGGGAATATTCAATAAATTAATTGGGAGTGTAAATTTTTGAAAGATGAAATATTGCCCAATTTAACTCTGCAGTCTTCAAACCAGAATCTTGTTCTTTCTCAATTTTCTTTGAAGATAGGGATAGATGATGAAGTCTGATCTCTTGAAAGTTAGCGGAGCAAGGACAGCTTCTAACAAGCTTCTTGGATGGAGGGACCAAGGACAGCGTTCAACATTTAACTTGGAAGATAGGGATAAACAAGTAGTAGGGCAAGGACATTAGAGTAGGAAAAAAGGACAGCTTCCAACATTCTACTTGGACCAACCTACCGTTAGTTTGATGGCTTTCTCTGGGCATACCCCCACTAGCTGAGGTAGCAGGCCACGGTATAATCCCATGGGCCCTTCGTGCCTCAGTACCTTGGCGAAACAGTCCCACGAGTTCTTGTACATCAATTCTCCAATGTAAGAACCTGTTCTCTGATTCTGCATGCGGGTCTTGACCAGGTCTATAGGGTACACTAAGGTGGCTCCAGTGGCTGCAAATAAAATCCCAGTATAATCCCAGAATAAAACCCCAGTGGTGCCATCATTCCTGTCAAATAGACTACACATACTTCAAAACTCTTGGAATATAAATAATTGGTGGAAACATTGTTCACTTTGAAGTTCTAGTAGACTTGTGGAAAAGCAGTAGAAACCAGTGATTTTCGACAACAACAACCCAGGATCAAATCCCATAATGAGAACCTTTTTCTGCTTCAATGACCCCTGATTCCAATACAAGTCAAATTCTTTCAGTGAGTGCAAGTAAAGAAATGAGACTCTGGTACCTCTTGAAAATGCATTATCAACATGTTCAGACATGTGATACGCTCACTAGCCACCATGATTATCATGGCCTGTATCATATGTATTTGAGATAAGTACAAAAAATTATTTCTATTCAAATTTGTCAATTAATGCTATCTGTTAATAACATTTTTGTCACAAAATTATCTTTTAAAAATAAAAATCTTTCCATTCCGCAATAGAAAACAATAATTTGGAAGATCTGGCCTATTATTGGTAAGTTAAACTTGCAAAATAACTAGAAGAATTGACCATTCATGGCCCTTCTAATAATTTTCCAATAATAGAAAGGGCAGCAAGAAATTAGTTTGTGTTGTAAAAGATAATATTGTGCTGAATAGTTTCAAATTTGTCAATTATGAGGCATATAATCAATGATATGAATACAATTTGTGCATATATATATATTATAGAATAGAAGGAAAATCTATTCAAAGCAATAGAGTGTAGCTGTGTTATTCTCACCAGAATACAGAATTCAAAGGTTGGACTGACCAAGTGAGTAGAGAAGATGAGCTGGTCCAGAAAATACAATCCTCATGTATCAATGTAGAGGATCTAGTAAGACTAAGGAACCCTATATTTCTGCTGAGGAGGCTAGATGATAGGGTCTTGTGGGTCCTCAGTATAAAATATGATTCTATTTTCTATATACAGTAAAACCTCGCTAAAACGAACCTGGGATATAGCAAACCTTCCCTTATAATGAACCTGAAATAATCCCCATTTTATTTTATAATACAGTGAACTATGGCTATAATAAACCTTGACTATAGTGAACCAAAGGTTAAGTCCCATTGGGGTTCTGAAATACATATACAGTAAAACCCCTCTATAGTGAACCCTAATGGGACAGAGCTTTTGGTTCACTATAGCCACGGTTTGGCTTTTTTTTTTTACTTTTCAAAAATTTTAGGCCGTATAATTAAAGGAAAGTCATACACACTGGAAGAGGCTGCCTCTTAATAGTGGTCACTTTATTTTAATTCCCTTAATTGACCAATTTCCTTACATTAATGCTGAATAATAAAAGAAATCATTAGATGATAGGATCTTATCATTAACATACATGTACCTCTATGTCTAATTTTAAAATCAAAACAAATCCTAGGCAAAGTTTTATTAAATATATATTCAAAGATATAAAATGATTTTAAAACTTCTTTATCACATTATATAATACAATGTTTACTTGGAAAAATGGCTCTGATACCTTGTTGCTTCAAAGCACACTTCAAGCATTGCATCTGTCAAATAAAGTTAATGTGTTTGTCTTCCATTTTTCATGTTTCCACATATTCTTCTTAAGTCTAGATTTCGTTTTTTTTTAACTTGTCATGCAAAACATTACTGGCTTTAAAATCACAATGGTTCATGGCATAAAAATAATTTTTGTTTCATCATGGGCCCCGTGATGAACTTTTTTTTATAGCCCTAACATGTATGATCGCGATCGCGGCAAAAGTTGATTCCTCTTTGTAAAAATTTCTAATAGCCTTCTTTCTTTTAATATCTTATAATATAAAAGTTATATTTTCTTATTTTAACACTTTGAGGACGTACGATTCACAGCTGCATAGGAGCTGCTGTGATCTTACGTGACGTTTTACATTGGGTCAGCTGATATCCCCCCAACCCACTGATAGATGACAAGAAAGACAAGATCCCGGTGGATGCGAATTCGTGTCGGCCGCCAGTGATTTTATATTTAATTTTGAAAATCGAGGACGTGAATTCACGTCCTTCGGGCTTGATGCAAAATCGGCAAAGATGCGCGTCCATCGGGTCGAAAGTGTTAACATGTGTTCTGAAATTTTGCCTGTGTTGTTTCATTTTGAAAAGTTTGGAAATGGCCGTTTTTTTTCCTTTAGTAATAACGTTTTTTTTTTTTAGAATGTCTTTGTTTTCTTCATTTTGGAAGGCATTTGCATTTTTCTATTCCCAATTTAATGGATGCAAAGATATTCTATTTAATTAAATAAATAATGTGTAAACATTTATACAACGCAAAGATATTCTATTTAATAAAAAGTATAATGTGTAAACATTTATACAACACTAGCGGACGTACCCGGCTTCGCCAGGGTTTTACCCGAGTAAAGGTTTGTCTAACGAACATTTGTTAAAAAAATTCTATATAAACTTATAAAAAATAATAATAGATATATTTTGATAATTTGAAACTCGTAAATTTGAATATCTCGATAAAGTGTACATTTTTCCCGGTTCCTTGAAAAATACTCGATAAGTTGAATAAAATCAATATTAATTGGTTCCCTCGGTAATTGGAAGTTAAAGGAATAGTATCTTGCCTTGGAATTGTATCATTATTCTTGTCTCAAATAAAATGCCGTGTCATCCTGAATTTTGTCTTTTCTAATTTTCTACATTACAAAATCATCGTTTTATCTAGTGAACATTTTTTCCCGGTCCCTTGAAAAATACTTGATAACTAACTTTGACTTGTGCGCAATTAATAGGTGGAAAATCTTACTTTTGATAAATAATCTTTAAGATAATAAACTTAGTGATAATAAAACTTATAGATAAAAAAACTTGTTATCATCATCGCAATAGGGGTGCTGCTTGCGAGTTAAATCTACAAATCTGCAAATAACTCTAAGGATATTCAAGATATTCAAGAAATTATTTTTCAGAAACCTTCCCAGTATTATACTAAATAACTTCCCAAAGTGTCATGGCGTTCCAATGAGTGGTTTGGTCAGGCATAAAGGACACACACACACACACATACATTCATTTATATATATATATAGATACAGCAAAAATAAAATGTAAATCAAAACAAATAATGCTGCTAAATTTATTATTTTCAAATCGCGATCCACGAACTGAAACATGCTCAAAAGTTTGTTGTTTTAATTTTTTTTTAAATTACAATTTTAAGTTCGTTATAAGCATAGTATTTTAAATAGATTTTATGATTTTGGGACGGAAAATAGGTTCATTATAGGGGTAGTTCGTTATTTTAAAAATCGGGAAGTTCATTATGACGATGGTATTTTCAATGGAATGGAAATGGGAATCGCCTTAGGTTTGTTATAAGGGAAGGTTCGCTATATCCAGGGTTCGTATTAGCAGGATTTCACTGTAATTAAAAACTATTTTTCTCTCTATGAACCTTATAATGCAAAATGAATAAAAATTTCAGCCAATTTCCTCTCTTTTTCAATTTTTATACATTGCAATAGAAGGTCTGTGGAAACAGCTTTAATACCAATTTTCATTTAAGAGTTAAGTAGATCATGATAATTCTAGGGTTTGATAACCATCACTGATAACTATATCCCAAGGTCACAAAGAAATGTGAATGAACAAAACTAAAACATAAAAATTATGCAAAATATTCAAAATTATGCTAACACCCATCCTAAAATAAACTTGATTGATTCAGTAAAGAATGTGGGTACAATTTCTTCTGTTATCTTGGTATGGAATGTTCCTCCATGGAGGTTTCTTCAGCATTTTGAAAGCAACAAGATGTGCTGAAAGTAATGACAAATGATGCCCGAACCAAATGTGATCATTTCGAGAGGAGCATTGTGGAAAAGTCAGCAAAATCCATCCATCAGTCCAATATGGCAGGTAGTATTGACTCCTGGCATGTGTGAAGCTGAGAAAAGGCCCTTCACTCTCCCTGTTTCTATTACCTAGTGCCATAAAATTAGGGATATCTTCTTTAATAATTGTCTCTACAATAATTCTCTTATAATATTAAGAATTGAATCTAACATTATTTCCAACTTTGTGTGTGTGTGAATCTTGGCCTTCCCTCTTAAGCAAAAACCAGTAACAACAATGAAACCTTTAGAAAATCCTTCCTTACATTGTAACATCCTGTCTTTCTCACACTCTTAAAAATTTATTTTTAACATCATAAATTGCAAATGGATGGTTATATTCATTGAGGTAAACTCAAGCTTCAAGCAAGGTAACAATGTGTTTCTATTTTCACATACTAAATAATTCTCATAAAGCTTTCTGCATTTTGCTATCCTTCTATATGGAGGTCTCCATTACATTTTATTTAGGTGACCTAGTGATTTTTTTGGGGGGATTTATAAATTGTAAAACAAAACATCCAACAACTGTAGTTTACTTCTATTGCATGTAGAATTTGCAGAAAACAATGACTATCTCAGAGCAAGAGAAATCCTATCTGAGGACTTGTATAATTCTAGAGTTGGTGTTCATTATGGTACTATCTATACTATCATCTATGGTACTATCTATTGGTTTCTTCCAAAGCAACTCACCTCCGGCCACTGAACCCAAGGTGAAGCGGTAGATGTTCTCTAACATCTGGATTCCAATGCTGCGCTGGCTGGGATTCTGCACAACAAAGAGAGCTGTGCAATATGCTGAGGGATATGGTAGGGACTTACATCTACTGCCCTCAGCTCTGCAAGGGGATGGGAGAACATGCGATGATGGTGAATGGGGGAGATCCGCTCTAGGTCTTCAAAGTTGATACGGCTAGACACACATGTCAGTTTGGAATTAATCTTTATTTATCTGTAAATATGGGCATACCATTTATAGACAAATAGCACAATTAAATGAACCCAGAAATTTTTCCATTATTGAGTTTCATTATACGTGCAGTTACGATTGAATATGCAAAACAGGTTTGTACCAGTAGAAGAATAGGTACATTAGAAAGCTTTAGCAGATAATGACACTTTTTGAACTAACTCAATTCAACAGTTTTATGGATCACTTATTTATAAATTGAATTTCTTATAGGGAAAATGTCCAATTATATACACTCCTGTCGTAGGGTTGCGATACTCGAAAGCTCGAGATATTATTTTGAAATAAAAGAAACTTATCCTCGGAGTTTTCATGTGTTACTGCAACAATGTTATTACCATCATAAGACTGGGAAAAAGAACTCACCCTTTTAATGCAGTGTTTTCTCAACTTCTTGAAATAGAGGAGAGCTTCAGATATTCTGAACTCTTTAATATAGAATCTTCCAAGTTATGTGGTTAGCATCAAAATTGATATTCACTTTGCAATTCATTTTCTTCAGCTTATAGGAAGATTACTTCTTAGGTCCATTGAAGTCTATCAAAAATAATAAGACACAATTTAGATTATAGATTAGAACTACAAGGTAATAAGACCAAATCGAAATTGTGTCTTATTATCTAACACAAATATATATATATATATTTTTTATTATCATTTACAAAGCACGCGATATCCGTCTTGGATATTTGCATGCATACACAAGTTTGGGAGCTTATTTACAGTAATTATTAATATGAAATTAGTTATTATAATAGAAATTATTAACATATTTGTCAGTTAGTTAACGATTTAATTACCCTATAATGAATATTAGTGAACATCACATAAGAACAGAAATTTAGAGCTATTTACAGCATATAACTATATTACAGCCCAGGCTATCTATTACTAAAAAACATTCTACAAAATCTATTAAAATTTATATACATATATCTATTATTAACTATTTGATTTAGACAATTTATATTTATTTGATTTTTGACTCTCAAGTCCTCTACAAGTCGACAGTCCGTTAAAATATGTACAGGATTTTCTTCTTCTGCACCACATGAGCATTTAGGCGAATCCGTCTTTCTGACTTTGTACAAATATGATCTAAAGTTACCGTGTCCAGTAAAAAATTGGACATTGTAAAAATTTGGCTTGACATATTTGGGTATTTGGGAATCAGTGAAGAAGGACTTGAAAATGGTATTAGTCTTCTCATAGTATTTCTGCAATTTTTCCCTTATGTAATTAGAAATTATATTCCTACTTGAAGAGTCAAATCGGTTGTAATTTATTTCGGTTTTCAACATGTTAGATTCAATATATTCAGTAAGTTTGGGGACTTGTGCAAGTATATGTGTACAATCCGATGATGTTGTACTGTAGGCCTGTATACAATGTTTTAATATACTATATTGAAGAGAATTAAGTTTGTCTCTTTAGACTTTTTGTTTATGAATGGATACCATATTGGATAACCATAAGTAATTGTACTTCGATATAATGTCTTATACAATATCAGTCTTCGTCTAAAGTCCAGACCCCATGCTTTCTTTGTCAGGCCAAATAGGTATCCACTAGCTCTAGTTACCTTTATGATCATTTCATTAACGTGAGGCGTAAAGTCCAGTTTGCTTCTGACTCGGTGATTTTTAATAGTCACTCCTAGAATCTTAAGTTCTTCAACCGGTTTAATTAACTTGCTACCTGAGACTATTATATCGCTATTGCATTTATATAAATATAATATTTTTATTTTTTGATCTGACAATTTTAATTTACGACTTTCACACCACTTATTGATTTTTCTTAATACATTATCTATTGTATTTCTTAGTTGTTCAGGAGTTTTATTCCAACATATTAACGTAATATCATCTGCATATCCTATTGTTTCACAATTATCATCCAGATTATTATTCAGTATCTCATTAATAAGAATATTCCATAATGTGGGAGACAGTGGTCCTCCCTGTGGACATCCTTTACTTAGTTTCTTATTAATTTCATTTGAGGAATATCTTAATCTTATTCTTCTATTATCAAAGTATGATTGTAGAAGTTTTATCATTGAAGCCTGCACACCATCTTCATCTAGTCTTTTCATCAGGGCCGGCCACCATGCATTATCAAACGCTGCACTAATATCCACTGCAATTATTGCTGCATATTCTCTTGTTTTATGTTCTACGCAATTTTTATTATTTCAGTTAGTGCAGTAATAGTAGATTTCGATCTTCTAAAGCCATGTTGTCGATCACTTAGTAAATTAAAATCTTCATAATATTTTATTATTCTGTTATTAATTATTTTTTCAAATATTTTAGAAATGTTGGAATTAAGACATAAAGGTCTATAATTTTTATAGTTATTAAAATCTGTTTTTCCAGGTTTCGGAATAATTATTGCCTCTGCTCTTTTCCATTCAGCAGGATAGTATTGTATGTCTAAACATTTTTGAAATAGTTTCACCAATATAGGAGCTATAAATTGTTTAGTGTGCCTTATCATGTTGTTAGAGATGTTGTCTATTCCGGGAGATTTCTTTGGATTTAATTTGTCAATCAAGTCGTTGACTTCAGTAATCATAACCATCGGTTTTTCTTTATTGAGTAGTTTTAAATTATAATTTCTTATACTTTTATGGATGTTTGTATCTTCTTCACATTTATCATCTGGAAATAAGTTATTCAATAATTCCTCACCCTTCTGCAAACATTCCATATCAGTATTACCCTCCAAAATTTGCATATTTCTCTTCCGCTTAGATCCACTTTTGATGTTTTTGTACACCTTATATAAGTTTCCATAAGGGTTGTTCGATTTGTTTTCCTCCAGAAAAATTCTCCATGATGCTTTCCTAGCTTTTTCTATTTCCCGTAAATACTTATTTCGTATGCTTTTATATAATTGTTTAATATGATTAGGGCAATTTTTGTTTCTATAGTAACAGTTTCTAAGATAATGACAGTGATCCTTTAAAAGCTGTAAATTCGTATTCCACCACTTATTACTAATATTATTTTTTGTTGTCATATTATTATTTACTTTAAGTGAATTATGTGCTGCCTCAATCAGTATGTTCGTAAGTTCTTTTACCGTTTGATCAATCATTTCTGGTGTATCCACTATGTCTAGTAAGTTTTCAATTTTTTCTTGTTCAGTACTGTTAAAACACAATGGTGTACAAGAAACAAGCTGAAGCTAAGCCTGGAGAAAACCAACTTACTACATATACACGGCAAACAAAATATCCCAATGGGAACTCCAAGCTTCATAATAAAACCGGTAGAAGAAGTAAAAATTTTAGGTATAAAATTTTCTAATCATAGAATTAAGTCAAAAATTAACTTCACAGCCCAAATTAATGATATTTTATGTAAAAACCAACCGTATGAAAAATATGTTATTTTTCCCTCTGTGGGAAAATGTGGGGATTGGATGCTAAAAAAAGATTAATTTTATATAAAACTCTTTTCAGGCCAATACTAACCTACGGATCTGAAATATGGTATACATTTATTTTATAAATTATATAATATTGTCGCGGAGATAAATAAAGCAAGGGCAAGTTTGGGGATAATTAATTTATTATAAGGGGTATTTATAGGGAGAGAGAGAGAGAGAAAGTACCACTTAAAACTAATCCTGAATGAACGGCGTTAGCCACCGTCCCGTTTTCCTTATTTACAGATCAGCTTCCCAGAAGCCCCCACACCTGTGGTCCCCCCCCCCGGGGTCCAGGGATGATTGACAGTTGTCCCATCTGGATGGAGCTACTTGACAATATATATTATAATATAATAATATATATATACAGTAAAACCCCGCTAATACGAACCCTGGATATAGCGAACCTTCCCTTATAACAAACCCACGGCAATTCCCAATTCCATTCCATTGAAAATACCATCGTTATAACGAACTTTGCGATTTTTAAAAATAACGAACTACCCCTATAACGAACCTATTTTCGATCCAAAAATGATAAAATATATTTAAAATACTATGCTTATAACAAACTTAAAATTGCGATTTAAAAACAAAAAATTAGCGGCATTGTTTGTTGTCATTTCCATTTCATTTTTGCTGTATGTTGTATAAATCTTTACACATTATACTTTTAAACGATAAGAACTCTTAAAATTTGGTTAAAGGAATAAGCATAAAAAGACTAAGAGGAGCTTCTTTCAAAATTTTATTCTGCAAGCTTTCGGACTAGACGTCCTTCTACAGGCAAAGGATAGTTGTAAAAACTAACCCGTTTTTACAACTATCCTTTGCCTGTAGAAGGACGTCTAGTCCGAAAGCTTGCAGAATAAAATTTTGAAAGAAGCTCCTCTTAGTCTTTTTATGCTTATTCCTTTAACATTATACTTTTATTTAAAAGAATATCTTTGCATTCGACAATTTTGAAATAGGAAAAAAAAAATACAATGGCTTCCAAAATAAAGAAAAGAAACAAAGAATGACGTTCTAAAAAAAAAAAAACAGTGGCAGCATACCCTTTTAGAAGCGTTCTATATCAAGTTTAACCTAGGCTAAAAAATAATTCAAAATAATTTTAACCCTTAACTGGATGGGTGGATTTTTCTTAGGTAACTGGACAGGTTGGGTAGATTCAACCCACTTATGTAACTTTATGAAATAAGCGCTAAATAATGATTGAAATCAATATTCAAAAAAATATTTAATTAATATATAGTTAATATACAGATTTTGGCTTTTGAAAATTTTGAATATAATCAATTTACAGTTTTCACAAATTTTTAATAAATGTATTTGCTAACGCTTAGTTGACATACAAAGTGAAGTTTTTTTATTTTTGACTGTGTTTTTTGATGGACATTTGCAGCACCTTTTTGGAGTATCAGATTGTTGTGGCATCGTAGCTTCACTTGGTTTAGTTGAACCATCATTATTCTTGAATTGTCGTCTGTAATTCCAGTGGGAGAGAATTGAGAATACGTGTGACCAGGTGTTCATCAGTCAATGTTCTCCCAAGATCAACAATAAATTGACTACTTTCTTTTTTACCTTTTTTATCAATCTGATTACCGATTTTCTTCTCTTTTTTTTTTTTTGGGAATAAAGGAGAGGAGGCTAAAGTGATTGTTCCAGAGACACCAAAAATAGAGGTTCCTGATTCTCTATTAGGGTGCGGTTGAAATTGTGATGGAATCTAAGGTTTGTTCTTTCTCATCGTTCCTAAATATCTAAGGCCATGTTCTTTCAACTTATCAACTAATTCTACTGGAGTGAACCAATTGTCTGCTGTAATATTTATATTACTCTTCCAAAGTGGTCGACTAATCTCTAAAACCTTTATATATTTTGGGTTGACAGGGAGATAGTTCTGTCTAATGACTTGTCTGATAATTCTAGGTATCCAAAGAAAGAAGTGTTATTTTATAAAAGGAAGCTGAAAAATAGCGGAAGATAGCAACTCAAGTATGAGCCACGAGCTAACACTGACACGAAAAATTCTCGCGCTTCTGGACGGCCTGGGCGGAATCTACCCCAAAAACTTAAAATTAATTCCCCTCACAAACTGATATTTAAAAATGATGGATGGAAATTGTTTGTATCACTGTAAAATTAGAATACATGAAACCTGGTAGCTCTAGGTAAACGAAAAATTTATTTTTTTCCTATATTAAGTCCAGTTAAGGGTTAAGAAAAAAAGACATCTGATTGTGCAACTAATTTTTTTTATTATTTTCAATTTATCCTCCGACTCAAGTACAATTTCATTTTTGTACTATTTTAGCAATATTAATTTTTGTTTAAAAGGTTTTTATTTTACTATTTATGCTTAAGGTCAACTTTGCCTTTAAATTGTATGTCTACATCTAGATGAGTTTTGTGTAGTAATTTGGTGGAGCACAAATCTCTTAAATCTCCTGATTGCCTTTGAATACAATAAATAAATCTGATAAAAAGATTTGAAAATGACTGTTTGGAATTGATTTGAAATTAGAAACTGAGTGAGGTGCTAATATTGAACTATAAAATAATACAATCAAATTAGCTGAGTGAGCGCTGACTTAGCATCCTAGAACAATTGTGTTGAAAAAGAAGAAGGGTTAGGGGCCCACTCACCCCGAGTGCTGACGCAGGAAGCCCACCAACTCAAACAGGATGTCAATTTCCAGTGGTGTGATCTGTGACATCTGTTGAGCAGCCTGGATGAAGTCCTCTGTCCCAACACATGAATGCTGCTGTTACAAGGAATAACAATATTAAATCCTAAATAATCTAGAGTTCAAAATATTTCTGCATAATGTTTGATTAACATCATTGCTAAAATGAAGAAACCTAAAACTATACTATATACCTCCAGTCTGGGGAAGTAATTTCTGGAAAGGAGGGATGATAGAAGAAATAAATTTAGTTAGGGGGTAAAGAGAAGAACCAGCATAAGAAACAATCGGATGCATAAACTATACAAAAAAAGAGCAGAATTAAAGGCTGAAGACAAGAATTTACCAAACTTTTATGGCCTTTCAAAAGTACATAAGCCAAACACACCTTGTGTCCATTTGTTTCTTATACTGGTTCTCTCCTCTTTACCCCCCCCCTCACTAAATTTATTTCTTCTATCATCTCTCCCCTCCAGAAATTACTTCCCCACACTGTCCCAAATTCTACAGTATGGTATTTTTCGACGTTGAATCACTCTACACTTTAATCCCAAACAATGAAGCTATTCTAGCACTCCAAAAATTTATAGAAACCCATCAAAATCTAGATTTCCCTTTCTCCACAGAGGCTTTGATTGATTTAATTAAACTTTGGAACACAATTATTTTAGCCACCAAAACAAATTCTACAGACAAATCAAAGGCTTACCAATGGGAAACCCTATCTCATCGGCATTAGCAAACATTTTGATGGACCAAATTGATCAAGTTGTCATAGAATCAAAGAAACTCAAAATTAATTTTTGGAAAATGTACATAGATGATATTTTTTGCATTTACAGAATCAGATTTTGTAGTAATTTCAAATTTTTAAAATAATTTAAGACTATTTTTAAAATTTACACATAAAATTGAAAAAATAATAATTCTCTGGCATTTTTAGATTTACAGCTTAAAAGAAAGTTTAACCAAATAGAAACTAGATTTTTAGAAAATCAACCCACACAGGAAATTTTTGAAATTCAATTCTTTTGTCCCAGTTCTTCATAAAATCGCTGTGGTTAAAGCTCTCTCCAAAATATTAGAAACACATTTATTTATTTATCTCAACACACAAAACGCGATATCCTGGCTAGGGATAATTGCGTCGATTTACATTTTTTTAAACAGAAACAGTTACAAACATATTATACAAGAAAAAGTAATTAAAAATAACTTAAGTAATTATAAAGAGAAACAATAATATTTGTTAGGAACCTGAACCTTTCAGGATTGAAAGATAATCATAAATATATTTACAAAAATAGTTAAACCCATAATAATTCTCTCTGCTATTTGCAAATTGATATAGATCTACAACATTGTTTATTGTCTGTTGTCTAGCGCTAGAATAGAGTGGGCATTCCAGCAGTAGGTGTCTAGAGTCCTGGAATTTGTTGCCACAATGACAGCTAGTCTTCAACCGCTCCAATTTTTGATAAAAATCCTTTAAAATTTCCATGGTTCATTGTAAACTGTAAAGTGTCGTTTTACAGCCATTTTATACCAGAACATTAAGGAAAAACACTGCCGATTGTTTTTAGAAAGCTGGGCCTCTGCAGAAGACAAAGAAAGTATAAATAGGAAAATTGATTTAACAGACATTTACACACCATTCTCGATCACACCACATCGATCTCCATAAAAATTTGAAATGAAATTTTTAAAATACACACATTTTATTGTTAAACACACACACACACACTTTAAAAAAAGTTCTTAACAGTTTTTTTGTTTAAATCATTTTAAATTTATTTTCAAAGGTTTTAATAGATACATATATTTTAACATTTATCTCTTAATGAATTATTGATGAATCATATTTTATGTACTTAATACAAATATTTTAAAATATAAGATAGACCTCATTATTTTTTTCCTTTAATATTTTAAGATATTCAACTTATTCTGATTTCAATTTTTATAATATTTTTTCATGCACAAATTTCCCCCACCTACTTTGTATTTTAAATGATTTCAACTGTGATATTATAACACTATGCGGCGCTGAGTTTGTATATACCAAAATGTAATGCCTCGATAAAGGTTGGCGTTCAGCCAGCCAAAATATTGGCAAATAAATCTTTTATTCAATTCAATATATGCCTTCTACTATATAATATATATATATAAAAAATGGCATATCCTGACCAAGAGCATATGTGCTTTACAGAAGGCAGAGCGCCCTCTGGTGGAACAGAAATCAACTAAACATTGATTTAGCTTGTTCCCTGATATTTGGCCAACCCAATTTCTTGATAAATCAAGAAAAGCCATCCACGAACGCGTTTCGCGCTTTTTTTAATATATATATATAACCTTTTTTGGGATTGTGAATGTAGAGGCAGGGTTTGAGAGGCATATTTGATGGGAAACCAAATCCTTAACTTAAAAGAAAAAACATCTAGAAAAGTTTGGTCAAGTATTACTCCACAAGAGAGATTTGAAAACATTTTCTCCTGACCACTCCTTTACAAGTTTCTAAAGAGACCTGTGTGTGCATTTTTGAGAAATCATTAAAGTGCAGTTTAAACAATCTATATATATAAAATTGAATGTCTGTGTGTCTGTGTGTGTGTCCTCTATGGATTCAAAAACCATACATCCAATCGCCGTGAAAATTTGGAATATTATTAGGCATATCCCCAGAAAGGTTTACGAAAAATAATTTCTTGAATATCTTAAATATCCTTAGAGTTATTTGCAGATTTGTAGCTTTAACTCGCAAGCGGGGGGCGGGTGACCTCCGGGAACTACGTCCATCTTCCATAAACGACCATGATTTTATTCAACTTATCGAGTATTTTTCAAGGGACCGGGAAAATATGTAGATAAAACGATGATTTTGTAATGTAGAAAATTAGGAAAGACAAAATTCAGGATGACACGGCACACAGTGACCGGGAAAAAATAATCACTTTATCGAGAGATTCACGACCATGATTTTATTCAACTTATTGAGTATTTTTCAAGGGACCGGGAAAATATGTTCACTAGATAAAACGATGATTTTGTAATGTAGAAAATTATGAAAGACAAAATTCAGGATGACACGGCACACAGGGACCGGGGAAAAATGTTCACTTTATCGAGAGATTCAAATTTACGAGTTTCAAATTATCAAAATATATCTTTTTTTTTATAAGTTTATAGAGAATTGTTTTAACAAATGTTCGTTAGACAAACCTTTACTCGGGTAAAACCTCGGGCGAAGCCGGGTACGTCCGCTAGTTTCAAATAATTATAAGGTAATAAGACCAAATCCAAATAAATAAATAGTGTGTGACGTTTCAGTATCAGCCTGTTACTGAAACGTTACACACTATTTATTTATTTGTATTTGGTCTTATTACCTTATGTTTATAATCTATAATCCAAATTGTGTCTTATCAATTTCAAATAATATATATAATTTCAATTGAAATCAATTGAAAAAGCCCTGTACGATTTATAAATGAATAAAATAAAGCATCAAGGGCTGCGTATCTTTATTAGAATAAATATATACGAGCTTTCGAGCACATACGCCCTTCTACAGGAATTAATAAAATAATAATCCAACTAGTTTGAAATAAGATTTATACATAATTTGACGTGCATTTCAACTTGCAAGGTATCCCATCAGACATGTGATATCTTATACTGTGAATGAATTTGTTTTATCTTATTTTATTTAGGTCTATTGAATTATATGCTTCTGGTGAATCAATTCTGCGATTTATACTGCTATATTGTTTGGACACTATTGCTTCAATTATTAATCTTTGGTATTTGTTATTGATATTGTTGTAATGTACTTTAGGTTCATTTAAGTTAAATGTGTGTCCTGTTGAATTGGAGTGCTGTACTATTAATGATAATGGGTCATTTCTGTTTATGTTTCTTCTGTGTTCAATGATTCTATTATGTAATTTTCTTCCCGTCTCTCCCAAATATTTGGCATTACAATTATTACATTCTATAGAATAAATTACCTCTTTTCTGCTTGATATATATTCAGTTTGCCTGTTTTTTGTAATCGGGTTTCTTAAGATATCTGATAAGTTGGGAGAGTTGCTATAAAAGGTTTTTATTCCATATTTATCTAGTGTTCTAGAAATGTGGATGGATTTCGGGGAATATGGGATGTAGCAATTCTGCCTGTATATTTTAGTTTTTTGTGCTGACATGTTAGATGTGACCTGTGCCTGATAGAAATGTTTTAAAATAAATGTTTTGGGGTAACCAGCTGATATATATAATACAAATTCATTGTAAAAGGCAGTGCACAACTTTAATTGGCCTTAAACAAGGCAAGAAGACATCATACACCTTCCCATTACATTATTTACAGCAACAGTTCAATGTATTTTCACAAACCTCTGCTGTGGTGGGATATGAGGGTTATATAATGGAGAGGCTGTTGTCATTGGAAGTAAAGATTTTGGGTGAAGTAATGAGGAGATTGACCCTCATTTATTCTCTGGGAATATGAGGCCCAGTATTAGGAGTGGATTTAGATTTCTTTGGGGGGAGGTCTCATCCCTAAAGCATAAAAGAAAAAAACCAAACTTCTTTCAATTTTATTAAAGGTACAATATTATTTGAGGATCCTGTGAATGGATTCTGATAGCACTATATGCCCCTACCTAAAAATTAACATTATTCTATTTTGACAATTTATCTTGGGTAGAGCATCTTTTTATTTTATTTAGTTGACACACATATATTTATATATACCCCCCCCCCTCCCTCTAAAAATAAAAATAATAATAATACTCCCCCCCAAGTTGAAAATAACATTATATTTTGCACATAAGTCTGTTATCATTGGATAAATGTACTGAAATTGACGACTCTAAAATTCAAGAATATCTGAACTAAACACTTGGACCAACTACTTATTTGAAAACAAAAATAATAATAGCTGATGTTTGAGCTTGAAAGCAGCTAGTGTTGGGAATGTGCTTTTTTTTTTGTTTATCCCTAGTACACGTGGTACAGGCCATGATAATCATGGTGGGTAGAAGTTGGCGACTGCTTTTACTGTAAATGCACCTGTCTACACATGTGAAAAGCAGTTCGACTTTGCACTTACAAATGTGCCAGAGCCCCGTTTGATTACTTGCAATCGCTGGTGGGGTTGGACTTTTGCAAGACTTGGGGGTCATTGGAGCATTTTTTTTTTTTAAACAGAAAAAAAGTGCCCAATGCGGGAATCAAACCCGGGTCATAGCAGTCGAAAACTAACGGGTCAGACCATCCTTCCACCAAACCCCTGGGAATGTGCTGTCACTTGTAATAAACCAACCTTTGGTGAGCTCATACTGGCTGTCTCCACGAGTGAAGTTGAGGTAGACCTTCTTCACTAGCTCCATGTTGTTGAGGAGGGAGTTGAAGGCCATGAAGTAAGGGAAGCTGACATGGTGACCTGGAGCCTCCCTCGCCACCTGGCATACAGTCAGGGTTGGAATCTCCGTCTGTCCAGACAGAAGTTCTAGCTTAACAACACTAAAGATCTACTCCAGTCCTATGTGCCTTGATACATTGCTTGAAATATAAAACAAATTTCCTATTCTAACCTTTCAATTTATCATTGAATGTATTGAATAAATTTATTATGTATTGTTTAAAATAGGTATGTGAAGTCATTCAAGCTTTTTATTTGAAAACTAATTAAATGAAAACTTCATCACATGCAACACCTAGGTTTTTCTAACAGACCAATAAAGAGTAATAATTCCTTGCCTCTTAAAAGGTTGGTTAAAAATCAAAAAGTTTAATTATTTTTGAGAGTTTTATCACCAAATGAAGGTCCCATTTGTCTTTCAAAGACTTGTTGGAAACTACAAGATGAAATAGCCACATTCATTCAAATAAATTTTTTCTTGAGTGAATAAACCTTGCATAGCTTAGTTAATTTTTCACATCAAATTTCTTTTCCAGTTCCATTTATTATGTTGAAATATTTATAAGGCTCTAAAATAAAATAGTGGCAGTTTTGAATATTTATGGTAAAATAATGAACTTTTTCTTTAAATAGTGGCCCTGATATTGAGAGCAAATTGTTATCACATATCAGCAAACCTTTTGTTTTGCCGGTCCCAAGCCCGGATGAAAAAGGAGGATGGGGAGCAGTAACAAGCTCACTAAAAAACCTGGACTCAGCTGGCATGGCTGATAGTACCCTGTAAAGGCTCCTAATCCAGGGATACAGGATGAGCAGCGTTTGTACTCCATGTTAGGAGCGGCTGCACATGGCGTCTGTTCCTCATGTCAGAGGCGGCCATTTCTTTTGGAGCTGAGTCGGCCTGCCACTAAGTAGTGCTCCCAGTCTTAATGACAAAGGCAGATACATTCTACTTCACCCAGTGTGGAGATAAGAAAGAAGAAGAAGAAGAAGCAAACCTTTTGTAAATGTTAACATATTAACCATTTCATTTTCAGATGAATTATTATTTTTTAACTTAATAATCCATTAAAAAATTATTAAATTATGTCGTTCTTTCTTTTTTAACTTTTTTTTTTAAATTGGGTTTTAATAATATTTATTATTTTTTTATACTTTAGAATAAAAAAAGTTTTAAACCTTTATTCAAAATTTAATTTAACAATTCATAAATGAAATTATAAAATAATTTTAAAATGATCAAGTGGGTATAGTTCTTTGTTCAAAAAGCACTGAATAATTGTGTTTCAAAATATATTTCACAACAAAATGTTTCATTTAATATTTTCAATTTAAATATAATTTTTAATCTGTATTGTCAAGATATATTTTTGAATTATCTCTCATGAGATACTTATGAGTCTGTTGTTCATGGGAGACTGTTGTTGTTGTTGTTTCTTATCCCCTTGTGTAAAGATTACACGAATTCCATGAGTTCATGCTCCTCGAGCTGTTTTATGATGAGCAGCGACCTCTCCCAAAGGTCCTGTTTAGTGCATCTAATGCAAGCCAAAATGTGTTCTGGAGCTGAAGGTGCCAAGCTACATTTTGGGCAAGTGGAGTAGATTTTGTTATTATTTTCTATCTTCAATGGCTTGAGATGGCCTGTTCTAAATCTTGTTAGTGTTGTTTGATGCTGTCTATTTCTGGGACTTGGGAATGGGAGACTTGTTATAGTAGGCTTGTAATGGAAGGTTTATAAGAGTGGCCACTCTGGGAGGCTACTGTATATACCTCCCAATGCTTGTACAATCTCTCCAGTGAATGAACAGAACTCTGGCACCCTTCTTGAAAGCATAAATGACAAACATTGACATTACTTATAGCAGGAACAAACACATTTAAGCAGGGCAGTATCTTTTACACACAAAACAAACTTCTACTTTCCTTATTGTGATGAAAAATATATTGGGAGGTCTTGGCTCATCAGTTGTGAACCCACCCAATATATTTTTTCATCTCAGTAAGGACAGTATAAGTTTATTTTACTTATAGTATAAGCAATCACAAACCCACCAGCCTATACCAGGCATGAATTCAGTGCTGCCATTTGTTTTATATTCATATTTATATATTGTGTAGCCAAATACAGTGGTACCTCGACATACGAGCACCCTAACATACAAGTTTTTCGAGATACGAGCCGACGAGCAAGTGATTTTTTGCTTTGAGTTACGAGCGAAATTCGAGATACGAGTTCGGTTCGGTAGTGTTGAAGATATTAATCTGTGATATTAAATGGGAATTTTGTATGGGGAAATTTGCTTCGAGATACGAGTAATTCAAGATACGAGCAAGGTTGCGGAACAAATTAAACTCGTATGTTGAGGTACCACTGTATTTATCATAACACGGACAGAAGTACAATTTCACATTTATTATATTATTTGCTATTCTTTAAAAAACTTCCATTTTTACTTCTCTGGGGTTTTATAAATAATAATTTAGTTTTATTAAATTAAATAAATTTCTGTGCCATTCTCTTAGGTTTATCTTACTTGTCCTAATTGTATACATGACAATATATATATGTGAAAATAGAAAATATATATTAATTATTTATTAGAGAATTTAATGTCATAATTTTTAGTTATCTCTTCTAAAAATAAGACATTATAAGCCAACTGATAAAAAAATATATCGCACACAAAGCTATTTTTCATTATTTCAGACTCATTAAGGAAAAAGCAAAATTAAATTTATACATCAGTAGTTTGAGTATTTAAAAGTTTAGGTTTATACATTTTTGGCAGAAAAAATATCATAATATTTATTATATTAATATATATTAAAAGAAGGCATCTCCTTATTTTTATTTTTAATATCAACACCTGACCCACTTATCTTTTATTTTTTTCTATTGTTTTTTCATTAATATATATGTATTAGATCGTTCCATTCAACTGAGAGTATTAGTCATTTGAGCAAATCTTTGCTTTCAGAGAAGACTTACATGCAATTCAAAAAAAAAAATTTAATCATAATAATATTTTATGGTCATTTTTTACCAAGTTCTGCAAATTTTATAAGAGGAAATAAAAAGAATTCCTTTTTTTATATAACATACAACAAAGACAGAGGCAGCTATTTTATATTGGTGTACTACAGAGTTGGTCTAGTACAGAGAAATGCTCCCAGTCTTAATGACAGAGGCAGGCGCATGTTACTTCAGAGATAAGAAAGAAGATGTGAAAAATCATTTTAAAGTAGGTCAAGGATTTGGTTGATAAAAAGGCTCTAAGGATCAATATTGGGCGAAGAGAGATAAGGCCTTGTTCCAGAGAGATTGATCCAGTCGGGTCACAAACCTGCTCCTTTTATTGATCTACACGTGAAGTGAAGCTCATCTTGCTGCCTTGTCTTTCTGGAAAATGGGGTAATATATATCAGATGGTGGCCTGAAATGGAAAAAAAAAGGAACAGAAAGATATAAATATATGGGGAGAATACTTACCGCACAAAGATTCTGCTTCACTTCTTTAGTTAGAAGATGCCTCTTGACATTGATCATGATTTCTGTAAAGTCCTGGGCAGAAATAACGCCTTCTTTCTTTTTGTCCAGCCACTTGAAGGCTTGAACAGCATGTTCCTCATGAAAATCCTATGGCACAGGGTGTGAGCCGAGCAGTACATGGGGTGGGAAGCTGGGCAGACCTTACATGGAGGGTCTGGGTGAACTCACTGTAGGAGACGGCACGGCGCTTTGATTGCTCCCCAAAGTGGAGTCTCATAAAGTCACTATTAAAATTAAAAGGTATTTTTTGATGGAGGGTCGTGTGTTTTATTATGGTCTCAAAGTCATCTGTGGAGGAACACGCGGTGGCACACAGGATTAGTAACAAGGGGTTAGCAGAGGACAAGTACTGGGTGGTTAACACACACACATACTATGAACATACTTTGACCAAGATATCATACGAAAACAGAAAGACTGTTCAATTTAACATTTATGACATTTTTCATTGAGAAAGTGCATTTATTGGAATAAATATCAACTGAGGAAGACAGATTCACAGGGTAAAGTGACCAAATTACATTTGGATATGACAGTATTGTTACTCTCTCTTTCTACACTAGGGTCCAGCGACTTATCACTAACCCATAGGTACTGGTGCTGCTCTGCTGTCAGACCTATTAACTGGGAAGTCTTTAATCACCTACAGCAGTCTCAGGAACTGCAGAGACAGATCTTCGGGTCTGGCCTTCATGACTTTGACATCACCTTATCAACCAAATCAAGAATCTACAGGTTCTTCATGACTCTGGAAATGAAGACATCCATGAATACCCTCTGATTTCTTGAAGGAGAAGGACTCTTTATCGTTGGGAGAGCTTCCTCAATGGAACATAATTTTATATTTTTATTATTATTATTATTCAATTTCATTTTATTTTCTCTTTAACAAAATGCCAAATAACTTAGAATAGTATTTTTCCCCCTACCATTGACTTGTGTGGTCCATAAAATGTTTTCAATCAAATCTCTCTACACTAGGTACACTAATGATGTTCACAATGCTATTAAGTATTACACAGAGATCACTGTATGAGTTGGTAAAGAATATTTTGGCTATTTTCCCTGAAAATGCTCAGAATATTAGAAAAAAAAGGAAAGTTTCTTAAAATCTGTGTTATGAAGAGATGAAGATTGGGTGCCCCTTTTCATTGTTCCTGGCTACAGGGGCAATTGGCAGTTCCATATATGCCTATCACGGTAGCGAGTCAAACTCTGATACATGGAACAAGGAAAAAATTTGGCCTACTTGTACTATCACTTCAAGAAAAAATATTGATAAATGAGATTCAATGTTTGTTATCTCCACTCCATCATATTAAGATGTCAAGCGTGTGGATTTTGAGTTTTTTTGATAGCGTTTGCTGGGGATGTCTGAACACCAAAACTGTGTATAGCTGATTACTTATTTATATTTTGATGCTCTTACTATCTTTGTTTTAATACTCTTTGGACTCTGGGACAAGTCTGCTTAAGATGAGATGTCTTAATAAAAATGTTTTTCTTGTGTTGTTACTGTACAAATTGGATTTTCAATATTTTTACATTATCTGAGAAACAGAAGTTATCCAAAGTCAACCAAAACAAAAAATATATATATATAGACAATTGCCAATATAAGACCTATTGGATTTGAGACCAATATCTCACTTACTAGACAAAATTTTATAGTCCTAAATGGAATTCCATTATGAGAAGTAATCAGAATCAGGCTTAAGTCTGTGAATTTCAAGTCTCCTGGTTCAATACTAAACTGAGTGTATCAAGAAAGAGAGTTGGGTAGAAGACAGGCCACATTGCGGTATGGAAGGTTTACACACATTTCCACAAAATGATTAATATTCGGTCTTCCTCAACTCAACTTTTCCAGACACTACTCATAACATTAGAGAACACAGCACATTCTACACTGGTGAAGGTGTATTAATTACAACACTTTACTATTATTAGTTAAAACTATGTATTTACTACCATTTATAGTATATTTCAAGAGAAGCATTCACATTAAGGTAAATATTGGAATAAAAAGAGCAGGAAAATATTGACATGTGTCACAAATGTAGCAAGTCCACAAATCCACATATGTAACTAGGTTTCAGTACCTAAACTTTGCATATATATTTATTCTATTTTGGATAAGGTACACACAATTTACAAGAAAATACGAGATAAAAGAAAATAAGAACTAATCCAAATAAATTAATAGTGTGTGACATTTCAGTAACAGCGTTGTTACCATCATCAGACCAAAGAATAAAATTTGTTTCAGTCCTTTTGACTTCATTTTAGTCTTTTGTCTGAGGATGTTAACAACACTGTTACCAAAAAATCACCCACTATTTATTTATTTATTTGGATTTGGTCTTCTAACCTTATTATTTTATTTTTATATATTCTTTTTTTTAATGACAATTATCAGTTTATTTCATTTAATTATAAATAACTGAGAGAAAACTAGCAATGAATTATTTATAAAGTATATAATAAAAGATTGGTATTTTTAAAATAAAAACTGAAAATTAGCATAGTATACCAAGTTGATGTGGCAATCTAAATGGGGAGGAAATTCTGTAAATATTTCTAAAACTTTGCACCAACATTTGGTTCAAAGAGAAATTTTGAGCATTTCAGTGGCCCTATATTCCAGAAAGAGGTTCAATACAGGGAGAGAGAGAGGTACCTCGGGTGATGAAGCCGATGCCACTGCGGTCAAAGAGCTGGAAAGCCACCCTGTAGAGGGCATCAGGTCTGCAGAGCGTGGCCTCGAAGGCCCGGAACTCCATGAAGGAGATGAGGCTGCGTACAATCATATCACAAGTCTGGACATTCTATCACAAACTGTGCTTACATTTATAATTACAATAAACTCTGCCTTTGCCGGTCCCAAGACCGGATGAAAAAAGAGGAGGGGGAGCAGTAACAAGCTCACTAAAAAACCTGGGTTCAGCTGGCCTGGCTGATAGTACCCTGTAAGGGCTCCTAATCCAGGGATACAGGATGAGCAGCGTTTGTACTCCATGTTAGGAGCAGCTGCACATGGCATCTGTTCCTCATGTCAGAGGCGGCCATTTCTTTTGGAACTAAGTCGGCCTGCCACTGAGTAGTGCTCCCAGTCTTAATGACAAAGGCAGATGTATCCTACTTCACCCAGTCATGATGGTTGTCAAATCTCAAGCTCTACAAGCTTGATACCCTAATATGATTGAGTGGAGATAAGAAAGAAGAAGAAGATAATTACAATAAAACCCCTCTATAGCAAACCCCAACGAGACTGAATATTTGGTTCACTATGGCCATGATTCATCATAGTTCACTGTATCATAAAATATTATAAAATTATTCAGGTTTGTTATAAGGGAAGGTTCCCAGATTCATTTTAGCGGGGTTTTGCTGTATATCCCATGGCAAAGTTAATTCCCACGTACTTTACAATATATTTCTTTCTATTAATATATTTAAATATTTTCTCTTTTTGCTATCACCATACGTATGGAATTTTTATACATTTTGAAATGCCCTTGTACATGATAATATAAAAGGTAAAAAAATCAATCTAAAAAGGATATGTTTCCATCTAGAAGCATGCGAAAGCTTCTCAAAAAAATGCACAAATAAGGTATAGTTAGCCAAGAAAAAAATGTTCATAGAACAGTAACCTGAAAGCTTTCAAACACTTTTGACCCGAAGGACGTGAATTCGCGTTCTTGCAGACATTTTACAGGTACATTAGGTCAGCCGACATCCCCCCAACTAACTGATAGATAGACAAGAAGATATGGGACAAGATCCCGGTGGGCGTGAATTCGGTATTTAATATTATATTTAATTTTGAAAATCAGAAAGGACGAGAATTTTCATCCCTCGGGTTGAAAGTGTTAATAAACTTTTGCAGTGAAAAATGTGTAAATAACTTTATATATAAAACTTGTGAATGTACACTGCTTCGCCTGTGTTTTATCCGAGTGGATATTTGTATGAAAATATCGTTTTACCAACGGTTTCTTATCAGTAGTCAGTGGTAGTCAAAATTCATTAATAACATCTTTAGCAGCTTTCTATTATAGGAAACTAGACGGTTGACTCGGACTTCGCCCCGGGATTGACCCGTGTGCATATCTACCCGAGTGATATATATTTAGATAAGATTTTTTTAAATAATTGTTTGTTATTAGCATTATCTATTTGTTTGCATCAGCATAATTTAATCTAATCTTTGATAGAGGGCGCTGTTCGTGAGCTAAGTAGAATAATTTGAATATATAGTTTTAATAATTGATTTATATATATTTTTTAAATAGCCTATTGTCTTCCCCATATTTTTTTACCTATGTATGGAAATTTTAGTTTGAATTAGTGAACTACTGCGAATTTGTATACTGGACATACAAACAAACAAACATACAAACATTGATTTTTATATATATAGATATAAAATGGTTGTGGTTATTAGTTCAATTTGTAAGAGGCTTTGAATAGTCGATATTTTATCCAACTGTATATACATCTCTCTACTTGTCCTCCTCCTTTCTTATCCCCACTCAATCATATTAGGGGATCAAGTTGTGACCCTTGATGGTGTCTGTTTGCAACCATCATGATTGGGTGAAATAGAATAGTCTGCCTTTGTCATTAAGACTGGGAGCACTACTCAGTGACAGGCCGACTTAGCTCCAAAAAAATGGCCGCCTCTGACATGAGGAACAGACGCCATGTGCAGCCGCTCCTAACATGGAGTACAAACGCTGCTCATCCTGTATCCCTGGATTAGGAGCCCTTACAGGGTACTATCAGCCGGGCCAGCTGAACCCAGGTTTTTTTAGCGAGCTTGTTACTGCTCCCCCTCCTCCTTTTTAATCCGGGCTTGGGACCGGCAAAGGCAGAGTTTCTCTACTTGTTAAATTTATTAATTTTAATTAGTAGTTTTATAATGGAAAAGAGAGTAAAAGTGGCCTTTACACCATCCTTATATGGTTTGCCCATCGCATGTTTGCTGCAATCAAAGAAGAAAGATAATTGAAATCGATTCAACTAACGATATTGTACGGCTTATAGGTAAATATTATTTTTTATTTATTTTCCGTCTGGTGCATATACAAATCAATCAAAAGATTTTCTGACAGGTGAGCTGGCCACAATGGGTAGACCTAGTGTTCATACACCTTGGTAACAGTAATGGCTTACTTTTTTTTGCTTATCCCTAGTACACGTGGTACAGGCCATGATAATCATGGTGGGTAGTTAGCGACTGCTTTTTTTTTACTGTAAGCGCACCACATGTCTACACATGTGAAAGCAGTTAGACTTTGTACTTACAAATGTGCCAGAGCCCCGTTTGGTTACTTGCACTCGCTGATGGGGTTGGACTTTTGCAAGAATCGGGGGGCCATTGGAGCATTTTTTATATATATTTTTTTAAACATAAAAAGTGTCCAATGCGGGGATCGAACCCGGGTCGTAGTGGTCGAAAACCAAACGTTTTACCAGCCTTCCACCGACCCCCCATGGCTTACTTAATTCTCTTAAACAATGGGTGTAGACCTAGTGTTCATACACCTTGGTAACAGTAATGGCTTACTTAATTCTCTTAAACAATGGGTAGACCTAGTGTTCATACACCTTGGTAACAGTAATGGCTTACTTAATTATCTTAAACAATGGGTAGACCTAGTGTTCATACACCTTGGTAACAGTAATGGCTTACTTAATTCTCTTAAACAATGGGTAGACCTAGTGTTCATACACCTTGGTAACAGTAATGGCTTACTTAATTCTCTTAAACAATGGGTAGACCTAGTGTTCATACACCTTGGTAACAGTAATGGCTTACTTAATTCTCTTAAACAATGGGTGTAGACCTAGTGTTCATACACCTTGGTAACAGTAATGGCTTACTTAATTCTCTTAAACAATGGGTAGACCTAGTGTTCATACACCTTGGTAACAGTAATGGCTTACTTAATTCTCTTAAACAATGGGTAGACCAGGTGTTCATACACCTTGGTAACAGTAATGGCTTACTTAATTATCTTAAACAATGGGTAGACCTAGTGTTCATACACCTTGGTAACAGTAATGGCTTATTTAATTCCCTTAAACAATGGGTAGACCTAGTGTTCATACACCTTGGTAACAATAATGGGTTACTTAATTCTCTTAAACAATGGGTAGACCTAGTGTTCATACACCTTGGTAACAGTAATGGCTTACTTAATTCTCTTAAACAATGGGTGTAGGCCTAGTGTTCATACACCTTGGTAACAGTAATGGCTTACTTAATTCTCTTAAACAATGGGTAGACCTAGTGTTCATACACCTTGGTAACAGTAATGGCTTACTTAATTATCTTAAACAATGGGTAGACCTAGTGTTCATACACCTTGGTAACAGTAATGGCTTACTTAATTATCTTAAACAATGGGTAGACCTAGTGTTCATACACCTTGGTAACAGTAATGGCTTACTTAATTCTCTTAAACAATGGGTAGTCCTAGTTTTCATACATCTTAGTAGCAATAATGCCTTACTTACTTCTATTAAACAATGGGTAGACCTAGTGTTCATACACCTTGGCAACAGTAATGGCTTACTTAATTCTCTTAAACAATGGGTAGACCTAGTGTTCATACACCTTGGTAACAGTAATGGCTTACTTAATTCTCTTAAACATTGGGGTAGACCTAGTGTTCATACACATTGGTAACAGTAATGGCTTACTTAATTCTCTTAAACAATGGGTAGTCCTAGTGTTCATACATCTTAGTAGCAATAATGCCTTACTTACTTCTATTAAACAATGGGTAGACCTAGTGTTCATACACCTTGGCAACAGTAATGGCTTACTTAATTCTCTTAAACAATGAGTAGTCCTAGTGTTCATACATCTTAGTAGCAATAATGCCTTACTTACTTCTATTAAACAATGGGTAGTCCCATTGTTCACACAAGAATGGGAAATTAAGGGGAACATCCATATTCTAACTTCACATCAATTATATGAGGGAACAAAACAACCTGACAACTTACCCACTTTTACTGGTATCCAGAATACTGCCCAGGAGTTCAACCGCATTGTTGTCAAAGTTGGAGTCATCACAGGTTCCAATATATTTGCAGATGAAATCTTTCAAAGTCATGTAATGCTTGCCATCTTTTGTAACACTGGCATACTAAACACAGACTTAGTACACTAGTAGAAAGTACAAGTAGAAAGGAGTTGGATACCTTGAGGAAGATCTGCCGCAGTTGATCCTGGTCTGCTCGCTTGATGTAACTGTGATGCTGGACAGCAGACATTGGGGGTGAAATTCACTGAGGAATAGAGATTTACTTTAATAAGAAAGTTTAATAAACTCTTCATTAAATGATTTACATTAATATTATCTGATAAAGCATAATTTGGATTATAGATTATAATAAAAGAAAATAAGACCTAATCCAAATAATTTAAATAAATTATTTGGATTAGGTCTTATTTTCTTTTATTATAATCTATAATCCAAATTGTGCTTTATCATTTTTGATAGACTTCAATGGACCTAAGAAGTTATTCTTCCTATGAGCTGAAGAAAATGAATTCCTAACACACTAATAAATTATTTGGATTAGGTCTTATTTTCTTTTATTATAATCTATAATCCAAATTGTGCTTTATCATTTTTGATAAGACTTCAATTGACCTAAGAAGTTATTCTTCCTATGAGCTGAAGAAAATGAATTTCTAACACACTAATAAATTATTTGGATTAGGTCTTATTTTCTTTTATTAATATTATCTGTATAGGGATAGCCAAGTTCTTTTGTGATACGCATATAAAAAAAACACGATATATTGGAACACCAACCTTCATTATTGAACTCTGTGCTTGTGTGTCACATCACATATATATAAAATTATATTTTTTTAGAGGCAAAACCACTAAGTTGGCATAACAGATGCATTGAAACGCATCAATGAGAATCAGAACAATGAATGTTTTGGAAAATTTCAAACAATAAGCCATTCTTTTGGGCCATGGTTCACATCAATACAGGGCTGTCTACGATTTCATAACAACCCCTATGGGAGGATGATATAATTATGGATTATAAACACAAGATAACAAGACCTAATCCCAATTAATAATGTGTTTCTAATCCTATGGGAGGATGATATAATTATGGATTATAGACACAAGATAACAAGACCTAATCCCAATTAATAATGTGTTTCTAATCCTATGGGAGGATGATAAAATTATGGATTAGAAACACAAGATAACAAGACCTAATCCCAATTAATAATGTGTTTCTAATCCTATGGGAGGATGATAAAATTATGGATTAGAAACACAAGATAACAAGACCTAATCTCAATTAATAATGTGTTTCTAATCCTATGGGAGGATGATATAATTATGGATTAGAAACACAAGATAACAAGACCTAATCCCAATTAATAATGTGTTTCTAATCCTATGGGAGGATGATATAATTATGGATTAGAAACACAAGATAACAAGACCTAATCCCAATTAATAATGTGTTTCTAATCCTATGGGAGGATGATATAATTATGGATTAGAAACACAAGATAACAAGACCTAATCCCAATTAATAATGTGTTTCTAATCCTATGGGAGGATGATATAATTATGGATTATAAACACAAGATAACAAGACCTAATCCCAATTAATAATGTGCTTCTAATCCTATGGGAGGATGATATAATTATGGATTAGAAACACAAGATAACAAGACCTAATCCCAATTAATAATGTGTTTCTAATCCTATGGGAGGATGATATAATTATGGATTAGAAACACAAGATAAACAAGGCCTAATCCCAATTAATAATGTGTTTCTAATTCTATGGGAGGATGATATTGTCAAGCGGCACAGCGGTTCCAACTACGAGAGGCCCCATGGGACGCCTGTCAATCATCCCTGGACACCAGGGGGGTGAGGGGTTTGCGGAATCTGGCCGGCGGGGGGAGCTGACATCCCTCATTAGGATTAACTCTGTCTTGGGGTAAGTCGTACACTCTATCTCTCCCTTATAATAAACTAATTATCCCCAAACTTCCCCTTGCTTTATTTATCTCCGCGACAATATAATTATGGATTATAAACACAAGATAACAAGACCTAATCTCAATTAATAATGTGTTTCTAATCCTATGGGAGGATGATATAATTATGTATTACGGAGGGTGTTTCCTTTCAAATGAAACGATTTCAAACGTCCGTTAGAACTTTATTTTTCGAACGTGAATTTTTTTCATGTGTTCTATGTGCTTCCCCTTCTTCTTGGCTATCTCCCTGCATCGGACTTTCCAAGCTGCGAACACTTCCTTGACTTTGGAGAGCGAAACATTCGACCACTCCTCTTGTGCGGCTTTCCAAAGAAGGAAACAGTTATAGCGTCATAGTGAAAAAGCTAAAAGCAGAAGGACTAGATGTTGGCAAAGCTACAATATGCAGGGTAGTAAATGGCATCGGAAAGAAAAGGGAAGCTGAATCCAATGGGCAAAAATTTCAAGTCGATCGACCACGTCCGGTGCGGACCCCCGCCACGGTTTCCAAGGTAAAGCGGCTAGCAACTACTGAAAATCCACCATCTCAGCGCCAACTTTCCAGAATGTGTGGAACATCGCTAAAAACGATAAATAACATCATTCACAAAGATTTGGAACTGGATACCCGACGAAAAGGCAAGGTTCACAAGCTCACCCCTTTCCACATGAAAAACCGTGCAACGAATGCCCGGAAGCTCTACGAGGAACACCTGGCCGGTTCCAGATCGGAATATACTGCAACATTGGACGAAGCATGGATGTATGTGACGTATTGCAATGGAATCCGGAAGATCTGTTACATCAAAAGAGGCAATCAGGTCCCGGATAATTGGGTTCACCAATGCTCCGAAACTTTCCTTAAAGGTTTCATGGTTGTCGGGGTAATGACTGGCCGTGGAGTCCTTCCGCTCATAAAGGTTCCATCGAAGGTGAAGGTGAACTCAGAATTCTATATAGAATGCGTTCTGAAACCTGTCATCGAACAACTGAAGGACCTTTACCCAGGGGAAATGGACAAAGTGTTCCTTCATCACGACAAAGCCTCTTCCCATACCTCCAACAAAACCCAACAGTTCCTACAAGAAATGAAGGACACCCTAGGCCTAAATTTTATCAGGAACTCGGACATTCCAGTGAAGTCTCCCGACGCCAGCCCACTGGATTTTTACGGGTTCGGTATGTTGAAACAACGGCTCTTCAACCGACGTCCCAAAACTGAGGCCGGACTTTGGAAAGCCGCACAAGAGGAGTGGTCGAATGTTTCGCTCTCCAAAGTCAAGGAAGTGTTCGCAGCTTGGAAAGTCCGATGCAGGGAGATAGCCAAGAAGAAGGGGAAGCACATAGAACACATGAAAAAAATTCACGTTCGAAAAATAAAGTTCTAACGGACGTTTGAAATCGTTTCATTTGAAAGGAAACACCCTCTGTATATACACAAGATAACAAGACCTAAACCCAATTAATAATGTGTTTCTAATCCTATGGGAGGATGATATAATTATGGATTATAAACACAAGATAACAAGACCTAAACCCAATTAATAATGTGTTTCTAATCCTATGGGAGGATGATATAATTATGGATTATAAACACAAGATAACAAGACCTAATCCCAATTAATAATGTGTTTCTAATCCTATGGGAGGATGATATAATTATGGATTAGAAACACAAGATAACAAGACCTAATCCCAATTAATAATGTGTTTCTAATCCTATGGGAGGATGATATAATTATGGATTAGAAACACAAGATAACAAGACCTAATCCCAATTAATAATGTGTTTCTAATCCTATGGGAGGATGATATAATTATGGATTAGAAACACAAGATAACAAGACCTAATCCCAATTAATAATGTGTTTCTAATCCTATGGGAGGATGATATAATTATGGATTATAAACACAAGATAACAAGACCTAATCCCAATTAATAATGTGTTTCTAATCCTATGGGAGGATGATATAATTATGGATTATAAACACAAGATAACAAGACCTAATCCCAATTAATAATGTGTTTCTAATCCTATGGGAGGATATTTATATAAAAAAGGCGTACCTGGATATTTGAAAAAAATATTTTTTTTTTCTCAAAATATTTGTGGAATTGCTCTCTTTTTATCAATTTATTACATAATATATTTAGAAGTAATTTACTAATTCTTGTGGATCACAAGAAAGCAACTTGGTCAAAATATAAAAATAATAATAATATATATTTTTTTAATGGAAACCAAAAAAAATGATAAAAAGAATAAAATAAGAGTAGTAAAAATGTAGATAAAGAATTTAAAGGCTTTTGGTAATAATAATAAAATTAATGTATAAGATAGAGATATAATTAGGGAAGAATAAAAAATATATATGAATAATAAAAATGGCATATCTTGACCAGGAGCACATGTGCTTTACAGAAGGCAGAGCACCATCTGGTGGAACAGAAATCAACTAAACATTGATTTAGCCTGTTCCCTGATATTTGGCCAACCCAATTTCTTGATAAATCAAGAAAAGCCATCCACGAACGCGTTTCGCGCTTTTTGGCGCTCATCAGCGTGGAGTAGGCTGAACCACTGCGATCAAAAAGATTTTTTGGTCCCAGTAGCTTCCTGAAAAACCAAGAAATGGGTATTTAAGGCCAAACTTGCGTAAATATGCTTAACACATTTTATCTTTTATTTTTTTATTTCATTTTTTCATATATGAATAATAAAAATAAATTAATGAAAACCACAACACCAGCTTTGGTAAAGTGAGAAATCTTCACCTGGAGACCAGGGTTTTGGGCTAATGGCCCTCGTCAGTCGAGGGAAGACTTTATTCCATGAGATCCACATGAGATCAAATGAATCGTTAGAAGCTGCCGTGTCTTGCTGGTAGAGTAGCTAGGCCAAATCAATGGAAAAAAAATATAGATGAAAATTTTGCTAGGAGAGGAAATTGATCTAAAAAAATAAAGGTTGCCTCTCCTGTTAGATGCTAAAACCACAAATGCTATCTAGTGACTGTAATATGTTTTGTTTATGTTTATTATTAATGAAAGATATATTTTTATATAAAAGACTTATTTTATTTATCTTAAGTGAACAACGTGCAACATGCTAATGATGTAAAGTTAGATGTATATTACATATTTATAAAAACAACAATGTTGGTCGATGGTCAAATATATATAAACACTAGCCGAATAACCCTGGCAACGCCCGTGTTTTACCCAATTGAATGTTTTGATTCAAATACTATTTGTTACAATTATAAATTGGCGCCTTAAATAAATGCATATTTTAGTTAATAACTATAGCCTATGTGCTTTATCTGTCTATGTACTGTTGGCTTCCGTAGGCGTCTCTTACTGGGAAAAAAAGAGAGGATTCCATTTGGTTATTAACTAATATATGCATTTATTTAAGGAGCGACCCGCTCCAAAACAATAGTTACAAAAACGAAAAAGCGAGTGGGGGCATGATGGGGGGGGGGGGGGGGGCCAAAGGTGGCGCGAGCGTAGCCAACCAATAGGAGGGCGCCATTCCAAAAAAAAAAAGCAAATGGTGACAGAGATGAAGAATGACGCTCGTAACTGTATATAGAATATTATATTATATTACAGTGACCGGCTTCATAAAGTATAACATCTTCAATTTTGATGGGAGAGGCAACCCTAATTTTAATAGATCAATTTCTTTCCAGAAAAATTTCTCTCTATATATTTTGATCATATATACTTATTTTGATTAAGGACTAAAGACTATCTTAGATAATAAAAATAAATGTACCACACTCTATATTCAATATAAACACTTGTTTAATGATAGATGAACATTTAAAAAAATATTCTAAAAAATTGATTGGATACAGTTTGGATGAAAAACATGGGTGGTTGGTACTTATCCTATGATGGGTGGGAAGTTAGCGACTGCTTCTACTGCACATGTCTACACTAGCCGAATGACCCGGGCAACGCCCGTGTTTTACCTGATTGAATGTTTTTGTTGTGTCTCTACACTACACCAGGTCACCGAGATCCACTAAGTCTGAGATAAAATCTTTATTGGCTCATAACACTAATATGACTGACTATTTACAATTTAATGATACATATATATACATAAAAATAATTAACATACAAACAAACAAACACTATGCAAAACCTTATTTGCATATCTCGACAATTTATCTAAAACATAACTATTGTTATGCAAAACACCACATCTTCTCACACCCAATTTGTTACACAATCTTTTAAGTATTCGGGGAGTCTCCGGTTTCTTATTGGTCTACTTGGCCCAGGTGTTTCCTCCAGCCTTGGTGGGTCCCTCCTGATCGGCATAGTATCCAGGAAGCTCCTGTTGTCCGCATTGGAAGCTGGTCTCGGGCACCGAGGCGAAAAGTGGAAAGTCCACGCCGGGGTTGCCGTACACGCTCAGCCCGTCACCCTCACTGTACATGTCCTCCCCACCGTTCATGTAACCCGCGCTCATTCCATTAGCTCCGCTCATCATTCCATTGGCGTATTTGCCTCCGTTTCCATTCATCATTGCAGCCATTCCATTACCATTCATATAAGCAGCCATTCCATTGCCGTTTCCATTCATAGCCGCGGCCATTCCATTGCCATTACCGTACTTAGCTCCATTGCCATTGCCGTTCATCGCAGCGGCCATACCATTTCCATTCATTACCTCATTGATTTGACATACACTGTCGCCATAACTTATCCATTCAAGACCAATTCCAATCTGGTCAAACGCCTCCCTTCCAATCAGATTTGGGCCCGGACCTTCGATCACAAGAAATTCCATTGTGATACTTCTTTTGTTTACTTTTACGTCGGCTTTTATTTTACCCAGAATCGATAACCTCTGTCTGTTCCATTGCACCAACTTGGTAGAATCCTTCTCTATTCTAGGCCTTTCTGACTTCACCCAAGTTTCAATATATGTCTTCTCAGAAATAATATTTTTCCTTGTTCCTGAGTCAATGAGCATATTCATATCTCGACCGCTAGTCCGTACTTTTACCATATAATTCCGCATGTTACTGGTGTCCTTCACTTGATTTATATTAAAAAGGCCATTAGTTGCCTCTGCCTCCTCATCTATCGAGCAATTATTATTACGATCGCTCCTCCAGTTCCCGTTCTTACAGACCCTAGATATATGCCCTAACTTCTGGCATTTAAAACATCTTTTATCTTTAAAGAAACATTTCTCTTCTCTGTGATTTGTGTATCCACAGCGGAAACATTTAAAAATCTTCTCATTCCTCCGTCTCACCCTAACAGCTCTTCCCATTACATTCATTTCTTCCTGAGGTTTTCCATTTTTAATTTCTGCAACGTTCTTTACCGCAGCCTCATGTGCCAATGCCATATCTTGAGCCACTCTAAATGTTAGCATACTGTTCATTAACAGCATTGATTGTATCTCTTCGTTTAGAATGCCGCATACTAGGGCATCACGCAACCTATCTTCCACATCAGGGAATTCACACTTCTCGGCAATTTTCTTTAGAGCTGTTATAAATTCAGATATTGTTTCATTTGGCATTTGAAGCCTTTTCGTAAATTTAAAACGCTGCACTATTATATTTGGCGTTGGATCAAAATATTTTTTAATCCTTGTTACCAACTCCTCCCATTCTGTCTCCAATGGATTCTTGGGAGAGGTCAACGTCCGTATTATATTATACGTTTCTCTTCCGCATAGCGAGAAAAATGTTGCCTTCTTTTTAACAACCTTTACTATATCATTCGCTATGCAATAGGATTCAAAGCGTTCTAAATAACTTGAGATTTCATTTCCATTGTTTGGGTTGAATTGTTCAATATTCATCATTGTTCGCTTACTTTTCCTTCGTCGCCACTGTTGTGTCTACGTCCTTTATACTCGTCGCCACTGTTGTGTCTCTACACTACACCAGGTCACCGATACCACTAAGTCTGAGATAAAATCTTTATTGGCTCATAACACTAATATGACTGACTATTTACAATTTAATGATACATATATATACATAAAAATAATTAACATACAAACAAACAAACACTATGCAAAACCTTATTTGCATATCTCGACAATTTATCTAAAACATAACTATTGTTATGCAAAACACCACAGTTTTGTTTCAAATACTATTTGTTACAATTATAAATTGGCGCCTTAAATGTATGCATATATTAGTTAATAACTATTGCCTATGTGCTTTATCTGTCTATGTACTGTTGGCTTCCGTAGGCGTCTCTTACTGGGAAAAGAAAGAGAGGATTCCATTTAGTTATTAACTAATATATGCATTTATTTAAGGAGCGACCCACTCCAACACAATAGTTACAACAACCAAAGAGCGAGTGGGGGGGGGCAAAGTCAAAAACAAAGTGTCTCACGTAGTGGCGGCGCCATCGTAGCCACGTGATCGTAGCCAACCAATAGGAGAGCGCTATTCCAAAAAAAGCAAACGGTGACAGAGATGAAGAATTGAAGAATGACGCATGACGCTCGTAACTGTATATAGAATATGTAGAAAGCAGTTCGGCTTTTACACTTACAAAGTGCCAAAGCCCTATTTGGTTATTTGCACTCACTGGTGGGGTTGGCAAGAATCAGGGGCCATTGAAGCAATTTCATTTTTTTAAGGTAAAAAAGTGGCCGATATTAGATTCAATCCTGGGTCATGGGTCAAAACTAGACTGTTTATACCCCTCCTCTATTAAACCCTGATGAGAAACATAAGCTAACAAGGCCAAATATATATTTTCATTTAAAATTTTAATTTCTTTTGTAATAACTTGAAGAAGGGGCTAGTTAGGTAAAACAATTTTATACTGGTAATAAAAAAAGATTTAACTTTCCATTACAGACGGTAGTAAAATATATCATTTTTAAAAGAAAATACCCCAAGAGTTTTAACTTCACCTAAAATAATTATATTTATGGCACACAAAGAATTTACAGCACACCTTGAAATAAAGCTATCATTGGCTAATATCACCTCTGAGGAGAGTACCACTCCCATAGTTTACCTGAATATTTCTTCTTAGATTTTGATTGTTAAGACAAGATTTGGATTAGAGATTAGAAACTACAAGGTAATAAGACCAAATCTAAATATATTAATAGTGTGTGACATTTCAGTAACAATAATGTTACCCAAACGTCACACACTATTAAATTATTTGGATTTGGTTTTATTTTACCTTGTAGTTTTACCTTTGATTGTTAGGAAACATCTTACAGATCCAACAATGGAAAAGAAATCTTATTGTACTAGTACAGTTGGCCATCATTCAGACTCCAACAATGAAGCATTCTACTGTAAGTAGAAGCTTTTTTGGTAGTCACTCACCTGATACACAAACACTTAAGAGAATACATTAAAAATATCACTCTATTGAAATATCCACAATATACTCCCGGGGTTTACCCGATTAAATGCTTTTATTAGAATACTATTCGTTACAATTATAAATTGGCGCCGTGGATGTCATTCTTGTATAATATATAAATGAGTTTTAAAAATTGTAAAGAAAAAAAATGCATCGGCCGGGAATCGAACCCGGGGCGCCCGCCACTATAATATATAAATGAGTTTTAAAAATTGTAAAAAAAAGAAATGCATCGGCCGGGAATCGAACCCGGGGCGCCCGCGTGGCAGGCGAGCATTCTACCACTGAACCAAAAGCAAACGGTGACAGAAGTGTCTCGCGCATTGGCGGCACCAAATGATGGAGGGGGGCAAAGGTGGCGTGATCGTAGCCGACCAATAGGAGGGCGCCATTCCAAAAAAAAAGCAAACCGTGACAGAGGTGACGAAGAATGACGCTCGTAACTGTATATATAATCATGAAAGACCTAATTTCACTGAAATTGCCTACATATGGACAGAATCTTTCCAGATTCAATGCCAGACTCAACTTGTCAGAATTGACTCAATTTTATGCCAAGGAGAACCCATTTAACAACAGAATATATTTTCTGTCACCAAATTTAAACTAAGAGTTATCCAAATAGACTTTCAATTTTTATGTATAATAATTTATCTTCCTTATTTTGTCACAACTATAAACATAACTTAAATATAAAACGTGCAAAGAGCTTCAAAGGAAATGCACCAAATACAAACCAGGAAAGTTGGAGCACAAAAGCTAATTAGAAAGAATTAATCCCAGTAAAACTTCTCAGGAACAACCCATATGATAAATGGCCACATCCTTGAATGATCATTTTTGTAAACTGACTTGTCTATTGATCTGATCCAACCTATGACCAAGATTCATGTTTTGGTCCTCCTGTAAAAATTTGCATCCTAGATAAAGTCACTGGGTCATTCTGACTTGCCAACATAGATGACTACAGACTACATAGCTAGAAAACATAAAAGATGGGAATTTAATAACGGAAGGAAACAAAATATATTTCTCCATCAATATAGCTGTAAAATTATGTTTAATTTAAGATAACAAAAAGAGATAATGAAATATACAAGGCCGCAGTCAATGTCCATTGGAGAATGATGGATTCGCCGAATGTCGTGGTTTGCTCGGAGGAGGAAAGCGAAGATTTAATGCGGCTGATTCCACACTAGCCCTCTCAATGATATCTTAACCTTGACATATTCTAAACATTGGTACTTTAATTTAAATATTTAATCATGTACGGTTCCTTTTGCTCTGTATGTTTATTTTTTTGTATATATGGTTATATTTCTTTTTGTTTGGTTTTTCTTTCTTCTCTCTTTCCCCTTATTACTTCTTGTATTCTAGTTTTACTTTTGAAATATCTTCCTTTCCTAAATCCTGTAGAGGGGATTCATGTATAGGGCTGGATGCCCCAATAAAAAGGCTTATGTGTGTGTGTGCGATAATGAAATAGAGTGAGGTGGCTCCATCTAAAATATCCAGCTTCTTCTTTCATCTTCAAACCATACAATATTCTACTTGTGTAGATATTAAGTGAAGAGCAGTCATTAATTACCCCCCCATGATTATCATGGATCCACCATGAGTATTGGGGTAAAAAAAAGCAAAAAGAAAGTAAAAAATCCCTTAAAACCCGCAAAAAAGTGTATTTCTAATTAGTTCTGCTTCATAAAATTTTTAAAGTTGAAGGGGTATAAGGAAGGATAATATAAATAATAATATAAGAATCCAATAAGGAAAATGCCATCTTTACCTGAGCCACCAACATTATTGTTCCAAGTAGATGGTGCAACTATTCAAGAGATTGGGTAAGAGATTCAAGAAAAAGGAACATTGGGTAAGAGCTGGCAGATGACACCTTGGGGAGGCACAGGAAAGGAAGAAAGGTCTTGTGCATTAGGAAACTAGGAAGTAAAATGTGTGTGTGTTCTTTTCATTTTGAAATATAGTCATACTTTTTACTCCCTAATTATAGGAACGATAGACCATTTTTGCATTTTTCAAGTGCAGTGTTATTTAAACCATGATTTTTGTTTTCATGAGATCTTGTTCCATAAATGTGTCCAAATTTCAATTTTGTTTAATCCCAGGTGGACTGCACTTTTCTACCTCAGGAGAGCCAGCAACAATTTGCCCTATTGAAACGTGTGCATATTATAAAGGTTCATTTTAGAATGGGGTGTAGGGGTGCAGCTTTCGTTGATCATGGCATCATGATCCAGGCACACTTTGGTGAAAGTCTGACTTTGCCTGTAGTTTGAGGCTATTCCTAACATGGAAGCCTTGCTGCCGACTCCAATATGAGTACAGACGCAATTCCTCCGTATCCCTGGAGTACCGGGTCAGTTGAACTCTGGATTTTTAGAGAGGGAGTGTCCCTCCTTATTAATTAAGGAAGGTTTAAAACATGAAACTATGATTAGAAAGCAAGTGCAAGAATATATAATTAAATATTAAAAATGAAAACTGAATAAAATTATTTGTAAACGTGCAGAGTATGAAATTTTTAAAGCATTCTCCACTTTCCCATCCTTGGAGCTCATTTAGAAAAATTCCCAAAAGTAAATATAGTAGTTATAATAAATCTTCCATATTTCTTTTAACAATATGAATAGATTCCACTGGGCAGAAGTTCTTATTTTAGAACTAGCCGAATGACCCGGTCAATGCCCGGGTTTTACCCGATTAAATGTTTTTATTCAAATACTATTTGTTACAATTATAAATTGGCGCTGTGGATGTCACTCTTGTGAAACGTCCCGCTCCAAACTTTGTGTCTGAGAAGCGATATTTTTATAGAAAGATGATCTGGCTTTTGTTTTCTGCTCGAATGAATGTTTTTCTGTTAGAATTTTGTTCCTGCGTACAAAATAATGAACTGGTTTCACCCGTGGTCTCGGCCTTTTGGAATTTTCCCTCGATATAATTTTGTATCAGATAATCAAACATGATACAGCAATATCGTCATCATCATTTTCTGACTAAAAATATATAGTTTTAATAATTGATTTATATATTTTTTAAAATAGCCTATCATCTTCCCCGTATTTTTTTACCTATGTATGGAAATTTTGGTTTGAATTAGTGAACTACTGCGAATTTGTATACCGGACATACAAACAAACATACAAACATTCATTTTTATATATATAGATGTGGTACTGCAATATAGAAATTTCCTCAAGTGGCTATCACATCTAGGAATAGCATCTATTTCCAAGAATAATCAATTCTAACTACCAATTATTCCATGTCTCATCTTTTATATTGGAAGATGAAATAAACTGCAAACTTATTCTCTTTATTTAAATTAAGTAAATATATATTTATAAATAAAGAAGGCATCTCCTGACCACGAGCACATGTGCTTTTTAGATGGCAGAGCGCCATCTAGTGGAGCAAGAATAAACTAAACGTTTATTTCGCTTGCTCCGTGATATTTGGCCAACCCAATTTCTTGATAAATCAAGAAAAGTCACCCACGAACGCGTTTCGCGCTGTTGGCGCTCATCAGCGTGGAGTAGACTGTAACCACTGCGACCAAAAAGATTTTTTGGTCCCAATGGTTTCTTGAAAAATCAAGAAATGGGTATTTAAGGCCAAATTTGCGTAAAGACGCTTAACACATGAAAAAAACAATAGAAAAAAAAATAAAAGATAAGTGGGCGCTCTGCCATCTAAAAAGCACATGTGCTCGTGGTCAGGAGATGCCTTCTTTATTTTTAATATCAACACCTGACCCACTTATCTTTTATTTTTTTTCTATTGTTTTTTCATGTGTTAAGCGTCTTTACGCAAATTTGGCCTTAAATACCCATTTCTTGATTTCTCAAGAAACCATTGGGGCCAAAAAATCTTTTTGGTCGCAGTGGTTACAGTCTACTCCACGCTGACGAGCGCCAACAGCGCGAAACGCGTTCGTGGGTGACTTTTCTTGATTTATCAAGAAATTGGGTTGGCCAAATATCACGGAGCAAGCGAAATAAACGTTTAGTTTATTCTTGCTCCACTAGATGGCGCTCTGCCATCTAAAAAGCACATGTGCTCGTGGTCAGGAGATGCCTTCTTTATTTTTAATATCAACACCTGACCCACTTATCTTTTATTTTTTTTCTATTGTTTTTTCATATATATTTATGTGGCACAACGTCAAGATTTATGATGGATCTGAAAAAGTATATTTTAAAGGAACTCCGTCTTTCCCGGTCCCAAGCCCGAATGAAAAAGGAGGAGGGTGAACAGTAACAAGCTCACTAAAAAACCTGGGTTCAGCTAGCCCGGCTGATAGTACCCTGTAAGGGCTCCTAATCCAGGGATACAGGATGAGCAGCGTTTGTACTCCATGTTAGGAGCGGCTGCACATGGCGTCTGTTCCTCATGTCAGAGGCGGCCATTTCTTTTGGAGCTAAGTCGGCCTGCCACTGAGTAGTGCTCCCAATCTTAATGACAAAGGCAGATGCATTCTACTTCATTCAGTCTTGATGGTTGTCAAGCTTGATGCCTTAATATGATTGAGTGTAGATAAGAAAGAAGAAGAAGAAGATATTTTAAAGGTCAAATTTTAAAATTATTCTTTCATAAAACACTAACTTCCTCCATGTACAGGGAGAAAAGGAATATCCATTAGTAAAGTCATTTTATTCATAGAAAAATCAGGTTCCTTACAATATAGAGGCCATTATAAAACAAGAAGTAACGGGAGACTGCACAAGGAGCGGAAAGGAAGGAAAATGTTTTTGTGAAGGAGTGGGGGGGAGAAGTTGAAGCCATTTGTAATCAGCAGCTAAGCTGTTAGAATTTGCCATACTTTATTGTCAGGCGACAACTGATTCTTCTTCCAAAATTCTGATGTTGAACTAAGTCCAACACTAGTACATGAGTACAGACGCAGCTCTTCCATATCCCTGGAGTGGGACCATTGCTGAGGTCCATCAACTGGGTCAGTTGAACTCGGGATTTAACTTGTACATGAGTTCATCCCCACCAGGGAATTAAGGTAACCAAATGAGGCTCCTGACACCTTGTGTGATAATCACCGAGTATTTGAAGAGAACTAAGAATACAGAGAGAAACCTATATGTAGTAGGTATAGTATAGTATTTTCTATACTGTGACTATATACAACATAATTTATAATATATATTATATATATTTAAAATAAGTCGGGAGATGAGAGGGTAACACACTCGATTCCCGACAGTCATGAACCGGGATTGAATCCTGCGTTAAAATTTGTTTAGTATGTGAATACCCTTCACACATTAGTTCGTAAAGGATTACAACTTTTCTAGATGCTTTCTTTTACTTGTAATAAAAGTCATACATCTGCAGTGTCTTTATTTATCCCAGGTACACATGGTAGATGCCATGATAATCACAGTAGATATTTAGTGTCTACACCGGTAGAAGGTAGTTAGATTATCACACAAGGTGTCAGGAGCCTCGTTTGGTTACCTTAATTCCCTGGTGGGGATGAACTCATGTACAAGTCAAATCCTGAGTTTGACCCAGTTGATGGACCTCAGCAATGGTCCCACTCCAGGGATATGGAAGAGCTGCGTCTGTACTCATGTTAGAGTCAGCAGCAAAGGCTTCCATGTTAGGAACGGCCTCAAATTACAGGCAAAGTCAGACTTTCACCAAAGTGTGCCTGGATCATGATGCCATGATCAAAGAAAGCTGCCCCATTATACCCCATTCCATGAGATCATGAACTCGTGGAATTCGTGTAATCTTTACACAAAGGAATAAGAAACAACACAAGTCAAATGCCATTAGAGCATTTTTTATTCAGAAAAAAAAAAGTGTCCAACTAAGGATTCATGCTGGATCATGGTTGTTAAAAATTGAGTGTCTCTACACACATGTCACAACTCCCATTACTAATATTTTCCTTTTCCACAAATAAACATGCCATTTAAACCAGAGAGAATGTCTTTGAAATAAATTCTTCACAGTATAGGAATATCAAAGTATAGTACCATAAACATCTGTGCCTGTATCCATGGCAATCTAGTTTGAAAGTGTTTCAATTTAAATGCAGCAGTTTGATCCTGGTTTATCATTCTATAGTCAGTTTTGTCTATTCCCAAGTCTTCTAGAGTTTCTGTATATAAAGACTAGCTTTTTATTAATCTGGTTTTGATAAAGCGATAAAGCACAATTTGGATTATAGATTATAATAAAAGAAAATTAAATTATTATAAATATATTATATTATAAATATATATGGTTCAAAATCACATTAATAGGTACCGCTCAGCAAGAGCAACCTAGTTCATGATAATTGAAACAGTGAATAATATGTGAAGGGTATTCACATACTAAACAAATTTTAATGCAGGATTCAATCCCAGTTCATGACTGTCGGGAATCGAGCGTGTTACCCTCTCATCTCCCGACTTATTTTAAATATATATAATATATATTATAAATTATTTGGATTAGGTCTTATTTTCTTTTATTATAATCTGGTTGAGTTGAGTCAATATTTATGATTTATCAAAGTGATTTAAAATTGATACAATTTTATATATCAATTAAGAAAGTTCAGAAGATGAGTTTCTTTAATTGTAAAAGCGCTACAAGCTTTCGGGCAAAAGCCCTTCGACAGGCAAAATATAACTATACTAAGAAAGATATCGATGGTTGTAGTGAATATATGCACATATTAATTTACATAAATATAAAAATATAAAAAATATAAAAAAGGCATGCAAATGAACAATTTAACTATTTGTAAAAGTGAAAAAGTACGAAAATAAAAATTCTAGAGAGCAATTCAAGAAATGCAGAAAACATTAGCTGAAAGAAAGAGAATATCAATGAGGCAAATATATGACTGTAATGGATCTTCAACTGTATAACTAATTGTATCCAAGTAACTTTTACGGGTGGATTTGTACGGTTAAAGGTTATGTTCTGGGCTGCCATCTATGAAATTGGTATTTAATGACTAGTGAGAGACAAAAAACCGATTTGAACCGGTATGACTGAAGGTGGTGGGAAGGGGGGGTTTATTAATAAATGTCTTAAGTCTGGAAATCAAAGACTGTTGTTCTCTTGGGAGGACAGAACCGGTGCTTGTCCCTCCTGCTCTGTACCAGTCATGTGCAGCATTAGATTTCCATTCCTGCAGGCATTGGGTTTTGATGGTACGGAGGAGGTCTCTTTCGTCTAGTTGGGTGGTGGATTCTCTTGCTTCAGGTAGGCCAAGAGCTCCAGCCTTTGCCAGAGAGTCTTAATATGAAGAAATGAAAAGCATCAATGACACCATCTATCAACATTAATGTGTACAGGTGTTATAATTGCTAATCTAGCAGCTAGGTTAAATCAAACCTATATTAGCTAACTCTGTATTGACTTTAGGCTTTGGTATTGTCAATGTTATAGGCTCTTTGACCACAACTTACTTAAAAGCACGAGCACCAAATTAACCTTATTTTTTATGTTAATAAATAATCAAAGATCAGACCAATGATTAGATAAAATTTGGATTATAGATCAGAAACAAGGTAATAAGACCAAATTAATGGCGGCATTTTGTCGACTTGTTACCATCGATGAATTAACAAGAGTATCAATCAAATTTACTTATTTGGGTCTCATCACAATTTGATTCTTATCTGGAATTACATATTTTCTTTCTGTAAAAGTAAGTTCTGAAAATAAAGTATTTTTTCAAATATGGATATAAAAAAAGTTTTCAATGAAAAGCGCAAGACTTTATTTTAAAAAATTTCTATATATATAAAAAATATATATAATAATAAAAAGTTTCTTTAGAGTTTTAAAGATTCAAAGTTATAAAAAATTTTATTTGGTATGGAAGAAGCCACTTGAAGAAATCCCACTTCTTTATCAATTTATTGGTTCCTTTTTATTTGTACAGATAGTAGGAACATCTTTTCTTCCCCAGATAGGAGAAATATTTTCTGTGTGTTTGAGAGAGATTAAAAAAGACAAAACACAACACCCAATAACCAGTGGCAGATGTGTGTCCCCTTCGACACTAAAAATGGGGGGTCAGCCAGGCAACAAACATTATTATAAATAACAAAGATAATTTTTGATAAGGCACAATTTGGATTATAGATATAAACACAAGGTCAAAAGACCAAACCCAAATAATGACACACTATTTATTTATTTATTTGGATTTGGTCTTATTACCTTGTAAGAGATAATTTTTGTTTTCTAAGAACCCTATAAACAATATATTCTTAGAATTAGAAGTAGAAAATAACCTTTTTTAAAATATATATATACAGTATAACCTTGTTAATTCGACACACAAATTCGACACTCTACCTTAATTCAACCATATTCTGATGTCCCGACCCTCCGGCCTATCAAATGAAAAAACGTAATTTGACAGTATCGATAATACGACAGTTTCGTTAGTTCGACCATATTAAAATTTGAATTTTGACAGTTGAATGTTTTTTTTTTTTACCTACAACTTTACCGCTAAAAAGGTATTATGGCGGCGACGATCGGCGGGCGCCGATAAAATCGCGACTGCACACTTTTGGTTTCTGTTAGTTTAAGTTTCACTTTTCAGTTGCGCAATGGCACGAGTGTTATTGTTTTTTTGTTTTATGCTGGAATTTAGGCTTCGTGCGCTAATTAATAATATTATTTTCTTTTTAATTTTCAGCATTGAAATATTTTAGTTATTTTAAAATTTACAAATAATTTCCTTTTAAATAAATAAATCTTCATAAAATGTAGCCACAATGATTATGATAACATTTTATTTCAATATTCCATTTCCGTGTTATTATAAAAGATTTAAACACAAAATCAATAACACCTGCAGCAGCAATGGATGGCTATAATACAATAAAAACTCTTTGTTAATTAAAATACATTCCAGAGGAAGAAAGACATGCATGTTTTTTTTTTTAAATAGACCATCTGGAATGCATCCTGAATAGGATTTCAGTGCAAAAACTGACATCTATAAAGGAATTTTTAAAAAGATCTTCATGATTATTTTAAAATTTTCATTTTATTTTCCATATTTATTTCCTTTCTCAACTGCTATATTCCTCATTAGAATAAAATATTATTTGTAATTATTTATGTTTCAAAAATATATATTATTGCCATTTTGTTCCTGATACTAAAAGTTAATCATGAAAATAAAAAAATAAATACAAAAAAGTACACATACAATGGTTTCAATTAATATCATTAATTTATATTACAAAGCAATTTTTAAAAAATATTATTTTAGTGAGTTAGATTATTACCTAATCATCTCACCTTAATTCAACACTTCCTTTAATTCAACCGAAAGCTCTGATCCCTTGGGGTGTTGAATTAAAGAGGTTCGACTGTGTAATTAAAAGCATATTGGCAAATGTCATATTTCCTCTTTCTTCCATTCTGTTAATTGTAATACATTTCTTTTGAATGAAAAAAGGCCTCTTTAAATTGTCTCTTAAAGTAATTTTTTTCCATAATATAGTATCTTTATTTCTTTTAGATTGGAATTATTGTCCCATATTCATGAAGATGAAGATTTACCCATCAAATTGATAGATAGGATAATAGAAGGCAAACCAAAAGTATGAGAATAAAATTATAGTAAGTATGAGATTCAAAATTTAAAATGCAAAAACCAGGAAACCAAATTCATCACATTACCATTTATAAACCATGAGTTTTCAAGAAATCTTACTAACCTTTTGTCTGATGATGGTAACAACACTATTATCAAAACCTCACACACTATTAATTTATTTGGATTAGGTTTTATTTTCTTGTAGTTCTAATCTATAATTAGTGGATATTTATTCCAACAGATGATGCAAGCCAGTATCAACTTTCATTTGCTAAATAGGAGGTGCCTTTCTTTTAAATAATCCATTTTTAATACAAAGCAATAATGCGCCATCCATATATATAAAATGAAAGGGTTCAAGCACGAATGAAGTTTGGTGTGTAGCTCTATATAAAAAATATATACATATATTTATTTATTTATTTAACAGTTGGGAGAGACACGCCATATCCACAATTTGGATAATTGTGTGTATATTTTAAATTATATACAATTAATACAATTGAACATTGGAAATCATTAAAATTAAAGGTTCAATGTCAAATTTTACATATAGCAATTATAAGTAGTAGCTTGAAATATGTACAGTCAACACTTTCGCCTCAAAATATACATCCTGCAGAATCTATTAAACTTGATGTATTGGTCTTTATTGCAAGCAGCTTGTTTTATATTAGTCAGGTAAAGTTGGTTTTCTTCCCTTAGATCAGAAGTTAATGGACAATTTATCAGAAGGTGTTCAGGGGTTTGTTGTTCGTTTCCACAAGTGCATGCAGGTGAACCAATTTTGCCAATTCTAAACAAATATGTGTTGAAGTCATCATGTCCAGTAAAAAATTGAACGTTATAGAAGTTGGGTTGAACATAGTTAGGAATTCTTGAAATATCTATAATTGTAATGAATAAATAAAACCACAGAATAATTTATATATGTATAGTGTAGCATTAATTTAAATTTTAATATAACAGATTAATAATTAGAGGATATTTTGTTACTCAGTATATTTCTCTTATTGTATCTCTATAATCTCGGAGTGGAACTCAGGAGGATCCAAGAAGACCCCCTCCTTGTCAGGAGGAGGACTCTCTCAATGTGGGGAAGCCTTCCTTGCTGAAGATACTTATACTGCTCTATATATTTCCTACATTTTATTTACTCGTTATTTATACCTTTAATATATATTATCCCTTTATCATCATTTTTTTCTGTGAAAATTGATTAGAAGAAGTCAATACCATTGTCAATTGTCTTATTGTATCTTACTTATGGCTAATATATAAGTAATTACATGTTTATCTTCTCAATTTTTTGCTTGACAATATTTATCATCAAACATGTTTTTAGAATGTTGTTATAAACATACTGAACAAAAATGGATTATAAATTTGTAATGTATATAAAAGAAACATTCATGCTTGAACCCTTTCATTTTATATATATATGGATGGCACATTATTGCTTTGTATTAAAAATGGATTAGTAAAAAAAAGGCACCTCCTAATTATTAGATTAAATTTTATTGCCATCTATCGTTAAAATTTTACACAAATAAATTTACTGGCAATGCGTTTCTTTTAAATATCATCAAATATTATCTCTACAGACCTTACTGCAATGATTTGAGTTATTGAATGAGAGGGCTTGGCTCATCAGTAGTGAACCCTCTCAGCGGTTTCGCCAAATTAATCTCTAGACCGCTCTAACTATTGTATTGGGCTGGTTTTGTTATATACCCTGCATTTTCTATGGAAGGCAGCTTAGGGGTGTTTAGTGAACTATGGACATAAGCTTATAGGTCTGTAGAGGTACATACATATAATTTCAAGGTATTGCATCGAGTAAAGCTCTTCCGCAAATATCTAGAGATTAATTTGGCGAAACCGCTGAGAGGGTTCACTACTGATGAGCCAAGCCCTCTCATTCAATAACTCAAATCATTGCAGTAAGGTCTGTAGAGATAATATTTGATAATATTTGATGATATTTAAAAGAAACGCAGTAAATTTATTTGTGTAAAACCTCCTAATTATGCAACTGAAAGTTGTTACTGGCTTGCGCCATCTGCTGGAATAAATATCGACTAATTAATTGGCCACAGAATCTCTTTCTTATTTAATCAAGAAAGGGCTAACAACATCTGTGTTTCAGGCTATTGGCCCTCATCAGACTGGTACAAGCTGTATCTCAATGATCAAAAACTAGGTCCAAGAGGCTTCCTGAAAGCTGGAAGGTCATGAGAACACCAAACTATTTGAAAAAATATTTGGGCCAACAGTTACATGTACGTTGTTAGCTTTTCTTGATTAATCAAAAAAGGGTAGTTGACTAATTCTGAAATATCTTCTTCTTTCTTATCTCCACACTGGGTGAAGTAGAATGCATCTGCCTTTGTCATTAAGACTGGGAGCACTACTCAGTCGCAGGCTGACTTAGCTCCAAAATAAATGGCCGCCTCTGACATGAGGAACAGACGCCATGTGCAGCTGCTCCTAACATGGAGTACAAACGCTGCTCATCCTGTATCCCTGGATTAGGAGCCCTTACAGGGTACTATCAGCCGGGCCAGCTGAACCCAGGTTTTTTTAGTGAGCTTGTTACTGCTCCCCCTTCCTCCTTTTTCATCCGGACTTGGGACCGGCAAGGGCGGAGTATCTAAAAATCAATAATAGTTGATATTTATTCCCACAGATGGTGCAAACCATCAGCAACTTGTAGTTGCACAATTAGGAGATGCCTTTATTTTAAATCATCAACCTGATTCCAGTGCAATTTCACATTTGTATATATTTTTTTTGCAATGGAGAGAGAAAGGCTTTTTCTATGGTTATAATTCTATATACAGTTACGAGCGCGCGCGCGCCACACACACATGCGTTCTTAATTATTCAGTTTTCATCTCTGTCACCGTTTGCTTCTTTTTTTGGAATGGCGCTCTCCTATTGGTTGGTTACGATCACGCCACCTTTGCCCCCCCATCATGCCCCCCCCACTCGCTTCTTCGTTTTTGTAACTATTGTGTTGGAGCGGGTCGCTCCTTAAATAAATGCATATATTAGTTAATAACTAAATGGAATCCTCTCTTTCTTTTTCCCTGTAAGAGACGCCTACGGAAGCCAACAGTACATAGACAGATAAAGCACATAGGCTATAGCTATTAACTAACATATGCATTTATTTAAGGCGCCAATTTATAATTGTAACAAATAGTATTTGAATAAAAACATTCAATTGGGTAAAACACGGGCGTTGCCCGGGTCATTCGGCTAGTGTGTAAATAAACACAAGATGCACCACACCATCTGTTAATGAAATTTGTAACTATATTTGCATGACATTTTCTTTCTTTTAAAAACATAAAATAATTTACCACTATCTTTTCTGTGATGGAAAAATTATTGGAAAGACCTGGCTAACCAGTGATAAACCCTCCCAGGGGTTTCACCAGTTTATCTACAGTACCGCTCTGATATTAGATTGGGTTGTATTACTTATAGAAGGGGAAATCTGGGTTGGAGTATTAAAATGAAATATGTACATAAGCTTTTAGGCCAGTTATTTGCAGAAGTTTATTTTATGATATGTTAATAAATTTGAAAAAATAGTACAAATGTAATATTGTACTGTGATAAGATGCATAAATTAAGAAAAAGGCATCTCCTTATTGTGCAACTGAAAGTTGCTGATGGCTTGCGCCATCTATCGGAATAAATATCAACTATTCTCGTTGATTTTTAATTATTCCAGAATTGGCTAAATACCCATTCTTGATTAATCAAGAAAAGCTAACCACGGACGCGTTTCGGGCTGTTGGCCCTCATCAGCGTGGTGCAAGCTGTATAATAAGTTAATAAATTTGTACAGCCAAAAATTTAATATTGGAATGGTGTGGTACATTAAACTGGTGAAATCACTGCAAGGGTTCACCAATGATGAGCCAGGCCCTCCCCAATAATTATTTTTCCCCCCATCACAGAAAGGTCAGTAGAAAACTACAGTAAAACCCCACTAAAATGAACCTGGGATATGGAGATCCTTCCCTTAAAACGAACCTAAAATGATCCCTATTTTTGTTTTACAATACAGTGAACTATGGCTATAACAAACCATGGTTATAGTGAACCATAGGTTCGACTGATCATTGGGGTTCACTATATAGAGGGGCTCTACTATTTTTTTATCTTGGAAAAAATAAAAATAAAAATCACGCAATAGTTTCAAATTCCTTTATTTTTGTTATGCAAATAGTTAAAAATGAATGTTAATAAATTATTATGAATTCTCTTGTATTAAAAAGACATGTCAAAGAATAAGAGCAAAACCTAACAAAACTATATTTTTGCAGAGATCTTCCAGAAGAGCGGATTCTGAGACCTAAATAATAGAGTATATAAATGAATAAAGAGGTCATTTTTTTATGGTTAGAGAAAAAAATTGGAACAATCTTGAACATGATGAAAAAAAAAAATTATAGAGAGATAGAAGTAAGAATAAACATTTCTTGTTCTTTACAAATAAACAATGATGTGTAAGATTGTGTATTAAATAATTGTGTATTCCTAAAAAATAGGAAATTTAATGAATGTCTATAATTACGAAATGTCACAAAAGTTGTTAAAGTCCCTACTACTTGCAATAGAATTATTAATATCTATCATATAATAGCAGCTATATATATATTCACTGAATTATAAGGAAAAAAAGTAAGAAACCTACGATAAGTTGTCGAGTGGGCATGTCTGCAGGAGTCGACGAGGAAGGACTGTGGAAACGACTCTAATCTTATCAAGTGGCACACCATGTGCCTGGGAGAGACTGGGCCCAAGATTAGATGGTAATGGCCATGATAGGGTTCCTTCAGGAGCTGTGAACCCATTTCCTAACTTCTCATTTATGCCACGGCTTATCTGCTGGGGCAGTGATAACACTGGTGAGAAGTTTAATGGTTGCAATGTATATCAGGCCTTTCATGAGAGTGCTACAGATAAAAAAAAATTGCTTAAAGCAATAACGCAGGACATTATTGTTTTACTTGACAGCAGGTTTGGTGGTCATAGCTGTTGTGTTTTGAAACTAGGTCCCAGGTTATAACCAAAATTTGAATAGACTTTTCAAAATAAAAAAAAAAAAAGGATTAAACAACCGTCACTTCTTGTACAACCCTACCAATGAGTACAAATAACAACAAGGGCTTTTAGCACTTTGTAAGTGCAAAATCAAACTGTTTAAACATGTCATATACACTGTAGAAGAGTTTACAATACCCAAAATCTTGAGAAAATATATAATAAAGCAAGAAACTTATCCTCAGAAGCAGTTTTTTTTAATATTATGTTTCCACATGTAAAGAAAATGTGATGCATTAACAGCACTCACAATCTCTTACTCACCAAGAATGCCTATACCATTTGTGTGTGTGACTTGGGAAAAGTAAGTAATTTCAATATGTGCATTTGACTTTCTTAGAGCTGTTGAATTTTACACTTGAATATAACTCCGCCTTTGCCTGTCCCAAGCCCGGATGAAAAAGGAGGAGGGGGAGCAGTAACAAGCTCACTAAAAAACCTGGGTTCAGCTGGCCCGGCTGATAGTACCCTGTAAGGGCTCCTAATCCAGGGTTACAGGATGAGCAGCGTTTGTACTCCATGTTAGGAGCAGCTGCACATGGCGTCTGTTCCTCATGTCAGAGGGGCCATTTCTTTTGGAGCTAAGTCGGCCAGCCACTGAGTAGTGCTCCCAGTCTTAATGACAAAGGCAGACGCATTCTACTTCACCCAGTCATTTTGGTTGTCAAACAGACACCATCAAGGGTCACAATACCCTAATATGATTGAGTGGAGATAAGAAAAAGAAGAAGACACTTGAATATGCTTTGTTAGAGGCCCCTCAAAGAAATAAAATCGGGTCTAAAGATGACAGGACCAAAGATGTCAGTGATGTGTTTTAGCATTCCTTGAACCGAAAGGTTTTGATGTCTCCTCCCTTCAGCCAGCATTGTTGGAGCAGAACCTCTCTGTAAAGTACAAAATCTAGTTGCAATGTACCATTTAGGGAGAAGTCCTCTTACTGGAGAGTTGCTAATTTGTAAAAATGATAATTTTAGCAATGGAAACTGTCCATTGTTGAGTCCTCTCATGGAGGCTAGAACAGCAGTAGATTTTTCTATACAACATGTGTACAATCACTTTCTCATTTTGAAAACACCCACTCATGCCCTCTTGATTAAGAACAGGCCCACCTTAAAACACTTCTCTTCAAAGATTGAAGCAAGACCTACCAAATGTGATTCTCAGCTAGTAAGTCCACAACATTTATTCAGCTGTCTAACATTCCAAACAAAGTAACTCTTTTTCGACTTTTGAACTTCAAGAAAGAATTAAGATATACACAATGTCCAGGAATTGAAACACCTAGACAAGGGATAAGAACTCTCTGTTTATACTTGCCCATTGATACAGGTCACCATATTTAAAGTAGGTAAGGGTTTATGAATGCTTTTTACTGCAAGTACACAGTATGTTAACCAAGGTAGGTTAAATGGGGTTGGACTTGTGTAAGTTGTAGAGAGAGAAGTTCATTGTAAAACGACACTAGAAGTTACACCGCATGAGTTTCTTTTCAACGACAAATTAAAATTTTATTTCAAGGTGAAATATCGACTATTTCTAACCTTTTTGGATGAAGTATGAAAGGATGAATTATGAAGAGTAATGACGAACGGAAAAATAAAAGTGTCCAGGGATGGGAATCGAACCCACAATGTTCCGCTTACCTGGGCAGATGCCATGTCCACTAGGCTACCCTGGACGTATTTCATTGAATCGCCTTTTAAAAAATGAAAAAAAAAAAAAAAGATTAAAAATAAAATACAACTCAATCTTGGTTTTGAGGATAAAATGAGAGTTTATACAGCTTCAGTGCCTAAACAAATCTGGTGTAGCAGTAAAACAGTAAGAGAAAGGGCCGAAAAATACTTAGTAAAATAACCTGTATGAGAGGAGCACCATTTATCAATTGTGGATCATGAAATTTAGTTCAAGAGTAGGGATCCAAAAAACACAATAGGAGTAGAGGGTTGCCAAGGTTGGTGATGTGACTAAAGAGAAGGAGAAAGCCAAACTGGTAGAAGAATAAAATCACAGGTGTGGCACCAATATCAATTTTCAATCATCAGGTGTTGCACAATCTTGTCATTAAAGGCCTTTTTTTTAGATCAATTTTTGTTTTGCCATATATGATTTTAAATAAGCTTCCAAAATATCTAAGAATTCAAATATATGAAATGGATGAAGAAAAAGGCTTTAGGCAATCAATGATCTGTAATTAAGCTGTGGCAAAGGTAAAATACAACTTATGAAGGTGAAAGATTGTCAGGTGAAAAAAATAAAAGAGGTGAGAAGGAAATTCTTTGGAAAGAGAGAACAAGTTTTCTTCTGGAAAGAATGCAAGACCTCAAAAGAATGGTTGACCAAATAGAAAAAAAAAAATTAATTAAAAAGGCATATATTGGATCAAAAAAATAATAATTTATTTTACCAATATTTCAGCTGGCTGAATGCCAACCTTTATCAAGGTGTTATAACATTTTAAAGTTATAACACCTTGATAAAGGTTGGCATTCAGCCAGCTGAAATATTGGTAAAATAAATTATTATTTTTTTGATCCAATATATGCCTTTTTAATTAAAGATTTATCTATGGATTGCTCTATTTTCAAAATAGAAAAAAATATTAATTGAGAATTTTATTTCTCCATTGTTGCTTAGAAAAATTAACTTAGAATACTAAGTTTGTTTGTTGTATGAAGAACCTATGGCTCATAAGAATACCTAAGTCTTATTTTTTGGCCAATTAAAATTCATTCTTTTAAGAACTATGGGCTAAGCTTGTGATTGAACTCATTGTGATCTAATTAACAATAGATGATGAGCAAAGAAGCAATCTGAGTGAGAAAAATGTGGACTTCTTTTTTTTTTTTGTAAATTTAAACACAAGGTAATTAGACCAAATCCAAATAAATAAATGTGTGATGTTTCAATAAAGTGCTGAATGTTTCAGCACTTTTGTCTGAACATGGTATAACAACGCTATTACAGAAATGTCACACTCTATTTATTTGTATTTGGTCTTATTACCTTGTGTTTATAATCCATAATCCAAATTGTGCTTATCATTTTTTTAAATTTAGAAGTTTACTTGAAAGAAAAGTTGTCAGTTTGTCTCTGGCCCCAAATATTATACTTTCAGGGGCTCAATGGCTTGAATAAAACAAGAACTACATGCCTAAAGCTTTCCTTATCAGGAAATTAGCTCTTTCCCAAGCCCTTTGGAACTTTCGAGATGATGATATTAGCGCTAGATATTGTCAATTTGTGAGAGGAATATATTCATAGGCAAAAGAAGCATCTCTTCAGTTTCAAATGTGAAATCAATCAGGCAATACAGTAAAGAGCAACCATCTGATGAGGGAACATCTCCCCAAATGACTTATTTTTTAAAACCAAAAATAACTTGATATAATCTGATCTGCAAAGAGGGACCACCTCCAGAAAAGACCAGGATATCAAGGAAATTACCCCAACACTCCTACTCTTTGACACATTTTTGAAAAGTCAACCTTATTGCCATAGGCTCTCAACAATTAGAACAACTACAGAAGGGATTCATCATTAGGGTTTGGAGGGGAGTCATGGAGTTTGCTAAATATGCCACAAACTTTGCAATTCTTTACTATTAAAATTCCTTAGACTTCGTGGCATGCAATACAGTCTAACCTCTTTAATTTGGCATCCCAAGAGATTAGAGCTTTTGGTTGAATTAAAGTAAGTGTTGAATTAAAGTCAGATGATTTCATCACAATATTCAGTGCTATTGGACATTTTTCTAGGATAACCCCATATATATTAATAAAATGCAAATTTCATAAGTGGTGTTCGCTAAAAACTTTCGTTACAATGCATCAATTTCAACCAAATTTTCAACATTTATGTAAAACGAGATGGAGCAGGTTTTGCTTAACATCAAAATATTTTTCCTAACTTTAACATACGTAACTTCGCTGTTATCGATTAAATACAAAAAAAAAATCAACAGAGTTAATTTTATTTATATATAAATACAAAAAAAAAATTCAGCAATTCATTCAACTCAATCTAAAAAAATATTCAAAACAAGCAATTTTAAGATAACACCATATGTAAAACAGTCGGCCAAGAAAACAACAACGATATTACATCTTTCTCACATATTCACACACAATCTTGATTAATAATTAAAACTAATCTTTAACATTATTTATTATACTTCATAATATATAATATTCGTTAGGCAAACTTTCACTCAGATAAAACCCGGGCGAAGCCGGGTACACATCCGCTAGTATATATATAAGTATAAACATTTTTTTAGAAAATACTGTTTTAAAATATTTTTATTAATAATGTGAATTGTGAACGCTATTACATTTGACACAAATTGTGCCTTATCATTTTTTCTTATATTTCATTATTAACTTTTATTGGTGGATAAAATTGCATTAACACATTTTAGAATAAAGGAAAAATTACAAGTACTATTTTAATCGAATAAATGTAATGGGAAGAAAGTGAATAAATTTAGAAAATAAAGGGTAAAATTTTTATTTTAAAAAAATTTATTGTTTAAATAAAACTTTTATATGACTGTTTACTTTTTAGGGCTTGAACCCTATTAGTGTGCATCTGGCTGATCAATCTTCAAAGGACATGCATGTCTTTCCTCTACTGCATGTTATTTTAAATAGCAGAACATTACTCTAAGACACTTCATTGTTTACGCCAGTTACTAGCCATCCTTGAGCTAGGCCTAAATCGTCCAGGAGGAAACAAAAGTCATGTGTGATGTCAGTGCAGATTTTGCGATGCTGCATTGTAACACTTTTAAGCATTGTGTGCATATGCAAACTAAGGCTGCTGTGCATGCCGAAGTATTGTATTTTATCAATAAACTTATATTTGAACAACAATTTGCTAATGTTATCAAAATTTGATTTTAAAAATTGGTTGAATTAATAAAAGTGTTGAATTATTGTTTGGTTGAATTAACATTGGTTATTTGATAGGCAGGAGGTTGGAACATGATGCGTGTCGAATTAACGAGGTTATAGTTTTTTTTTTTTGCTTATCCCTAGTACACGTGGTACAGGCCATGATAATCATGGTGGGTAGTTAGCGACTGCTTTTACTGTAAGCGCACCACATGTTCACACATGTGAAAAGCAGTTTGACTTTGCACTTACAAATGTGCCAGAGCCCCGTTTGGTTACTTGCACTCGCTGGTGGGGTTGGACTTTTGCAAGAATCAGGGGCCATTGGAGTATTTTTTTTTTTTTAACCAGAAAAAAGTGTCCAATGCGGGAATCGAACCCGGGTCCTAGTGGTCGACAACTAAACGGTTTAAGCCAACCTTCCACCGACCCCCCATGTTATACAGTAATTATAATAAATAGCAATTGGGTTAAAGCAATATTTGCCTGGCAAACAATCACAGGGGAGAAGCCAACCGAAGCTTGGTCGTTTCGAGTCAGTATATAGTAATTATTATTATAACTCCAAAATAAGCTTTTGAAAATTTGATTTGCTATTTGTCTAATTAGGCTAATTTATATATTCAGCTATCTACATGCTAATTTGTCCAATGGTTTATTCAGTAGTTTTGGCAGTGAAGAGTAACAAACATCAATTTATCTTGACAAGAATAGATTCACTAGCGAGTGGATGTTTGCCCCAAAAATATGGTTTTATGAAATGTTGGTTAGGTAAAATTTCACTCAGGTAAAAACCTGGCAGAGCGGAGTATTTTCGCTAGTAGTTTTTATATAAATAGATATTTTTTTAGTCATGAAGCCATTTAGGTGTTTATTGAGAAAATCTGAATCTTTAAATATAATGAAGGTGGAGTTCATTATATCACTAACTCCGCCTTTGCCGGTCCCAAGCCCGGATAAAAAAGGAGGAGGGGGAGCAGTAACAAGCTCGATAAAAAACCTGGGTTCAGCTGGCCCGTCTGATAGTACCCCGTAAGGGCTCCTAATCCAGGGATACAGGATGAGCAGTGTTTGTACTCCATGTTAGGAGCAGCTGCACGTAGCGTCTGTTCTCATGTCAGAGGCGGCCATTTCTTTTGGAGCTAAGTCGGCCTGCCACTGAGTAGTGCTCCCAGTCTTAATGACAAAGGCAGACGCATTCTACTTCACCCAGTCATGATGGTTGTCAAACAGACACCATCACGGGTCACAACTTGATATCCTAATATGATTGAGTGGAGATAAGAGAGAAGAGAAGACTAAGGAAGTGAAGACAGCAATTTTGCAGCAATTACATTAAAAAAACTTTAGAATGTTTTGTTGGGAAACTTGCCAAAAGGAAAGTAAAACTTTAAAAAAAAATACACCTCTTAAAATAGATTAAGACAATTTCCTTAATCTTATCTTCACAGAATTTTGTGTCATGGATTTTTTTTACATAGGAGGGTTTTGTGCATAAATTGCATTATTTTTTATCTAACTTCTATTTCTGGAAACTGCTTAGTGAAGATTCAGGGATCAATAATTAAGGCGTTTTGGATCAAAATGGTAAAAGTAACAATAAATGATTAAAATTTATATCAATTTTCATCAACACAATAATGTTGGAGCCACATTTAATTAAAAGCTGAAAATTGATTTACTTTTGTTGGATTATTTTTTATAATGGTTATATCTATCAAGAACAATCCAGTTATTGATGTAAACTTCAAACAAGCCTATATAAAGTTATTTTTATATAAACCTATGTAAAAACTGAGCATATCAAAATATTTAAATTAGATAAATTTCTTTGAATTATATATATATATTTCAGAGTTAAAATATTTTAAATTTGGGTATTATTTACAAACTATAGATTTAGATATATTTTACACAAGTTGAGCACTTTTTTCTGAAGAAAAATTGCTTCAATGGCTCTGGCATATGTAAAAAGTCAACCCCACCAGTGAGTGCAAGTAACCAAACAGGGCTCAGGACACTTGTATTTGCAAAAGTCTAAGTGCAGGTGTTAATACCCACCATGATTATCATGGCCTGTACTTGGGACTTGCACCACCACCACCACAAGTTGATAAACCAAATAAGCAATTTACATGTGATGTTTCTTGAACAGCATTGTTGTTGCCACCATTAAAGAGCTAGTAAAAATAAAAATATATCTTCTTGAATCCTTTGACTAAAATTAAAAATGTATCACTAGAAAACTGGAACTTTCCCAACATCCTATACAATGTTGCTATAGACAATTTGATTTTTCTTCAATTTATTCAATGTTTGTGTGGTCTCAAATATATAATTAGATAAGGATTCACAATTGCCTCAAATAATATATCTTTCAAGGAACTTTAGATTATGAATATAAGTTAATAAGACGACCTCCAAATAAATTATGCATGAAATTTTTAGCAACAGCATTGTAACCAAAATCTTGCATAATTTATTTATATGTGGTCTTATTACCTTATGCTTCCAAATATATAATCCAAATTGTACTTTATATCATTTAGATTATGTATTGTGACCACCCTCAGACAAGAAACAAAATGGCATGTATATATTACCTTTATGAATTTTGTTTACCTTATGTGATTCTTACTTATTAAGTAAATTGTATCCCTCCCTATTGAATTCAATTGGTTAATAGTTCTTTTACTTATAAATGACTGCGGCGTATAATTATAAAGCTATACAAACAGTTTAACCGCATAAGTTTCTTTTTTATTTATGAAAAATCATTTTTTTTAATTTCCAAGAGAAATATTTAATATTTCTAACTTTTGGATGACGTATGAAAAGGTTGAATATATGAAGAGTGATGGTCTATATATGAATGGATGACGTATGGAAGGGTGAAAAATATGAAGAGTAATGGCGAACGGAAAAATACATTTACATATGTTATACGATTTTGGGAAGGATTATATATCCTGAGATGTTCAAAGAAAAATAAAAATCAAATGGGATTAAATTTTTAAAATATGTATATACCTAATACATATAGATATATTAGGAGACAAGAAGATACCATAAATGAAGATTATTTTGACATTTCTGTAATTCTAAGAACTTTACATTGCCCCTTCAAGATTGAAAAAGAAAAAGTAATAATCGTATGTGTGCACTCAAAAATAATAATAAAGTATTAATAAAATAATGATGGAGTGAAGGTGTCATATAAGCATATAGTAAATAAAAGTAAAAAGCATACCTCACTTTGGCATTCAGCTTTATGAAGAAATAAATTAAAAAGCGTGCTGATGCCGATTTCATGCTTGCAGGGCTAAACAAAACAGAACAAAAACAAAATGATGCTAAAACATGCACATGTATATATAAAGTTATACCTTTGATTCGGAGTATTCGTTGCTCGTATCCATTTAGGTTCTTAAATATATTATTTAAATAACCTTTAATAAAACGGTTTTACAACTATTAGCGATTTGAAAATAAAAACTATATTAAATACAGAAAATCGGCTGCTAACATTAAACGAAACCACACTGCCAATATTAGTAAATAAAAAAGATCCTACAGTGATTTACAAGCACCGTTGCAGGGATGGGTGAGTTTACTTTTCATATTGAACCATGAGGTAACCATAAAATAATGTTTTGATAAAATAAATATATTAAAATAAAAGTATAATTGATGTGAAATAATTATCAATTAATGAGGCAAATTTTATATTTCAAGTATTTTTAGATTTTTTTTTATTTAAAAAAGACACTATTAATTTCTGTGATATTTCAAAATCAATAATAACGAAGTAAAAATCAAAACAAGGAGAAAAAAAAATAATTTTATTTGATGTTTTGGCTGTTTGTTTGTGCAATTTTAAAATGCCTCAGGGAAGGCGTAAAGTACCCTTTAGTGGCAAAAAGAAAAAAGAACAATTAAAAATAAAAAGGCAAAATAAAAATGATGGCAATTTACATAACCCAGGTAAGTTATTCAATTCGAGACGCACCTTGCCGTTTAATCTCTTACAATATAAATAACCTTTAATAAATGCAACAGATATAAACCAAAAATTTCCATAGATTAAAATTATTTTCTTACATTTGTCTCAATTTTGCGTGTTTTTAAACTTTGACAAATAAACCTCTTTTTTTTTTTTTTTTCTAAAACCAATTTATTAGACCCAAATATCACAGGAGTAAATCCCTAGAAGTATTTTAAACTTTTATCATTATTCATCTATAAAGACCCATGCATAGTTTTTTTTTTTATTGGCTAATCCAAAGTATATCCCCTTCGTTTGGCACTTAGAAAAAAGATGAAAGGCAGATGTCAGGATGGCACAAAGCAAGTTGTTTAGATTTTTTTTTTTTAAATTCCACCTTTTTCACCTAAAACAACAGAGAAGCCACAAGAGTAATATGCTGAGTGTATTAAAATAGGTAAATTTTGGGTAGGACATTTCAGTGACAGTTCATTGTTTGCATTGCTGCTAGTGGTTGTTACCCTATTGATGTTCTATTTAAAATATATATATAGTCTATACTTATTTCTATTTGTGTGTTTATATTTAAATTTTAGCCCCATAGATGTATATATTTTATATATTGTCGCGTGAAGGCATCCTGTAATCAACCAAAGCAGTTTAAAAACAAAAAAAAGCCCTGACGAAGTTATGCGTACAGCCTATTTAAATATTGCCATTTTGTCATGAATAAAATGTTTTATTTTAGATCCAAAATATGCCTTTTAATTAATATACAGTTTAACCTGTCTATAGCGCCCCCTCTTGGGACTCACCAAAATAGGGTGCTATAGATAGGTCACTTTTAATGTAAATCGCATCATACTATATATTTAAAATTGGGCGCTATAGAGAGGAAGGTGCTATTTAGAGGGGGCGCTATAGACTGGTTTAACTGTATATATATATACACTAGCAGCAATGCAAACAATGAGCTGTCACTGAAATATCCTACCCAAAATTGACATATTTTAATACACTCAGCATATTACTCTTGTGGCTTCTCTGTTGTTTTAGGTGAATAAGGTGGAATTTAAAAAAAAAAATCTAAACAAGTATTAAAATCAAAAAAAGTATTTCCTGACTGAGCTCACATGAGCTTTTAATATGGCAGAGCGCCATCTAGTGGAAGAGTAATCAACTAAATGTTGATTTAGCCTGACCATTTTATTATTTATTTTTATTGTTTTTTCACATGTTCAGCATATTTATACAAGTTTGGCCTGAAATAACCCATTTCTTGATTTCTTAAGAAGCCTCTGAGACCAAAATATTTTGGCTGCAGAGTTACAGCCTTCACCACGCTGACAAGGGCCAATAGCCTGAAACACGTTCGAGGTTGACTTTTCTAGATTGATCAAGAAAATGTCTTGGCCCAAAAATCAGGGAACAAGCTAAATCATTGTTCAGGTTGACAATTTAAGTGAAAGGTATTTCCTTTTTGTCAAACTAATGGCTTGAACCATCTGTCGAAATAAATATCATTTAATCATTGTTTTTCTAACTATTCCTTAATTTTCCAAGTACCATTTTTTTTTAAAGAAAAGATTATTTGATATTTATTCCAATGGTGTAAGCCATCAGCAACCCATAGTTGCATGATCAGTTTATGCCTTTCTCTTAGTTTCACCTGTTGTTACATCAAGTTTATCATTGCTCCTCCTTACTTTTGTTGTATACCATTTTCTGAGCAATATCAAATAAAGGTAAGTAAATTATAAAATCAATAAAACATCCAGGGCTAAGTTTTTTTTCCTATGCTTTATTGATTTTATAAATTACGAGAAGAATGTTTATTTAAAATCACAAGAGGTATAAGTAAACAAATATTTCTTTTTTTTTTTGTAGTTAAGTTTATTTATCTCTTTCTCCTCGCAAGTAGTGATTCAAAGGTCTTCTTGTCGATTGGCATCTCTACATGGTGGTCATAGAACTGGCTCAGAACTACCATCCCATTGTTGGTCTCGATATGGCTAAGCTTAGGAGGCGATGCCTTAATTCCTGACGATTGTTAATTGTAAATATTTTTCTCCTGGTTGAGTGTTAACATTGTCTAGAAGACAATAAATAATTTTTAATTGTCACTACAAGGTAGTCACTCTTCAATCTAACATTCAAAGTGGTACAATGACAATATTTAGAAAAAAATAATATAAAACCTAATTTGATTAGGTAAAATTTTGTTTATAGAAGGTAAAAAGACCAAATCTAAATAAATAAATAGTGTGTGCCGCTTCAGTAACAGCGTTGTTACCATCATCGGTACTAGATTAAATACTTTTGTATGATGATGTGATAAAACTGTTACCAAAACATCGCACACTATTATTTATTTAGATTTATTCTTATTACCTTGTGTTTATAAAACCTAATCTGTTACAATATATAAAAATTATTCCATTGAATGTTTCTTTTTAAATAAAATAAGCCTTCTACTGTCCGACCTTATTGCAAGGATAAAATATTGGAAGCTCATCAGTGGTGTACCCTTCCAGTTTATTCTAGCATATTGCTTCTTAGATATTGTCTGCATCAGTGGTGTACCCTTCCAGTTTATTCTAGCATATTGCTTCTTAGATATTGTCTGCATCAGTGGTGTACCCTTCCAGTTTATTCTAGCATATTGCTTCTTAGATTTTGTCTGCATCAGTGGTGTACCCTTCCAGTTTATTCTAGCATATTGCTTCTTAGATATTGTCTGCATCAGTGGTGTACCCTTCCAGTTTATTCTAGCATATTGCTTCTTAGATATTGTCTGCATCAGTGGTGTACCCTTCCAGTTTATTCTAGCATATTGCTTCTTAGATATTGTCTGCATCAGTGGTGTACCCTTCCAGTTTATTCTAGCATATTGCTTCTTAGATATTGTCTGCATCAGTGGTGTACCCTTCCAGTTTATTCTAGCATATTGCTTCTTAGATATTGTCTGCATCAGTGGTGTACCCTTCCAGTTTATTCTAGCATATTGCTTCTTAGATATTGTCTGCATCAGTGGTGTACCCTTCCAGTTTATTCTAGCATATTGCTTCTTAGATATTGTCTGCATCAGTGGTGTACCCTTCCAGTTTATCTAGCATATTGCTTCTTAGATATTGTCTGCATCAGTGGTGTACCCTTCCAGTTTATTCTAGCATATTGCTTCTTAGATATTGTCTGCATCAGTGGTGTACCCTTCCAGTTTATTCTAGCATATTGCTTCTTAGATATTGTCTGCATCAGTGGTGTACCCTTCCAGTTTATTCTAGCATATTGCTTCTTAGATATTGTCTGCATCAGTGGTGTATCCCTTCCAGTTTATTCTAGCATATTGCTTCTTAGATATTGTCTGCATCAGTGTGTACCCTTCCAGTTTATTCTAGCATATTGCTTCTTAGATATTGTCTGCATCAGTGGTGTACCCTTCCAGTTTATTCTAGCATATTGCTTCTTAGATATTGTCTGCATCAGTGGTGTACCCTTCCAGTTTATTCTAGCATATTGCTTCTTAGATATTGTCTGCATCAGTGGTGTACCCTTCCAGTTTATTCTAGCATATTGCTTCTTAGATATTGTCTGCATCAGTGGTGTACCCTTCCAGTTTATTCTAGCATATTGCTTCTTAGATATTGTCTGCATCAGTGGTGTACCCTTCCAGTTTATTCTAGCATATTGCTTCTTAGATATTGTCTGCATCAGTGGTGTACCCTTCCAGTTTATTCTAGCATATTGCTTCTTAGATATTGTCTGCATCAGTGGTGTACCCTTCCAGTTTATTCTAGCATATTGCTTCTTAGATATTGTCTGCATCAGTGGTGTACCCTTCCAGTTTATTCTAGCATATTGCTTCTTAGATATTGTCTGCATCAGTGGTGTACCCTTCCAGTTTATTCTAGCATATTGCTTCTTAGATATTGTCTGCATCAGTGGTGTACCCTTCCAGTTTATTCTAGCATATTGCTTCTTAGATATTGTCTGCATCAGTGGTGTACCCTTCCAGTTTATTCTAGCATATTGCTTCTTAGATATTGTCTGCATCAGTGGTGTACCCTTCCAGTTTATTCTAGCATATTGCTTCTTAGATATTGTCTGCATCAGTGGTGTACCCTTCAGTTTATTCCTAGCATATTGCTTCTTAGATATTGTCTGCATCAGTGGTGTACCCTTCCAGTTTATCTAGCATATTGCTTCTTAGATATTGTCTGCATCAGTGGTGTACCCTTCCAGTTTATTCTAGCATATTGCTTCTTAGATATTGTCTGCATCAGTGGTGTACCCTTCCAGTTTATTCTAGCATATTGCTTCTTAGATATTGTCTGCATCAGTGGTGTACCCTTCCAGTTTATTCTAGCATATTGCTTCTTAGATATTGTCTGCATCAGTGGTGTACCCTTCCAGTTTATTCTAGCATATTGCTTCTTAGATATTGTCTGCATCAGTGGTGTACCCTTCCAGTTTATTCTAGCATATTGCTTCTTAGATATTGTCTGCATCAGTGGTGTACCCTTCCAGTTTATTCTAGCATATTGCTTCTTAGATATTGTCTGCATCAGTGGTGTACCCTTCCAGTTTATTCTAGCATATTGCTTCTTAGATATTGTCTGCATCAGTGGTGTACCCTTCCAGTTTATTCTAGCATATTGCTTCTTAGATATTGTCTGCATCAGTGGTGTCCCTTCCAGTTTATTCTAGCATATTGCTTCTTAGATATTGTCTGCATCAGTGGTGTACCCTTCCAGTTTATTCTAGCATATTGCTTCTTAGATATTGTCTGCATCAGTGGTGTACCCTTCCAGTTTATTCTAGCATATTGCTTCTTAGATATTGTCTGCATCAGTGGTGTACCCTTCCAGTTTATTCTAGCATATTGCTTCTTAGATATTGTCTGCATCAGTGGTGTACCCTTCCAGTTTATTCTAGCATATTGCTTCTTAGATATTGTCTGCATCAGTGGTGTACCCTTCCAGTTTATTCTAGCATATTGCTTCTTAGATATTGTCTGCATCAGTGGTGTACCCTTCCAGTTTATTCTAGCATATTGCTTCTTAGATATTGTCTGCATCAGTGGTGTACCCTTCCAGTTTATTCTAGCATATTGCTTCTTAGATATTGTCTGCATCAGTGGTGTAACCCTTCCAGTTTATTCTAGCATATTGCCTCTTAGATATTGTCTGCATCAGTGGTGTACCCTTCCAGTTTATTCTAGCATATTGCCTTCTTAGATATTGTCTGCATCAGTGGTGTACCCTTCCAGTTTATTCTAGCATATTGCTTCTTAGATATTGTCTGCATCAGTGGTGTACCCTTCCAGTTTTATTCTAGCATATTGCTTCTTAGATATTGTCCTGCAGCAGTGGTGTACCCTTCCAGTTTATTCTAGCCATATTGCTTCTTAGATATTGTCTGCATCAGTGGTGTACCCTTCCAGTTTATTCTAGCATATTGCTTCTTAGATATTGTCTGCATCAGTGGTGTACCCTTCCAGTTTTATTCTAGCATATTGCTTCTTAGATATTGTCTGCATCAGTGGTGTACCCTTCCAGTTTATTCTAGCATATTGCTTCTTAGATATTGTCTGCATCAGTGGTGTACCCTTCCAGTTTATTCTAGCATATTGCTTCTTAGATATTGTCTGCATCAGTGGTGTACCCTTCCAGTTTATTCTAGCATATTGCTTCTTAGATATTGTCTGCATCAGTGGTGTACCCTTCCAGTTTATTCTAGCATATTGCTTCTTAGATATTGTCTGCATCAGTGGTGTACCCTTCCAGTTTATTCTAGCATATTGCTTCTTAGATATTGTCTGCATCAGTGGTGTACCCTTCCAGTTTATTCTAGCATATTGCTTCTTAGATATTGTCTGCATCAGTGGTGTACCCTTCCAGTTTATTCTAGCATATTGCTTCTTAGATATTGTCTGCATCAGTGGTGTACCCTTCCAGTTTATTCTAGCATATTGCTTCTTAGATATTGTCTGGCATCAGTGGTGTACCCTTCCTTGTTTATTCTAGCAATATTTGCTTTCTTTAGATATTGTCTGCATCAAGTGGTGTACCCTTCGCAGTTTATTCTAGCATGATTGCTTCTTAGATATGTGTCTGCATCAGGTGGTGTACCCTTCCAGTTTATTCTAGCATATTGCTTCTTAGATATTGTCTGTCATTCAGTGGTGTACCCATTCCAGTTTATTCTAGCAATATGTCTTCTTAGATATTGTCTGCATCTAAGTGGTGTACCCTGCCAGTGTTATTCTAGCATATTGCCTCTTAGATATTGGCTGCATCAGTGGTGTACACTCCGAGTTTTTTCTAGTCATATAGCCTCTTAAATATTGTCTGCATCAGTGTGTACCCTTCCAGTTTTGATTCTAGCATATTGCTTCTTATGATATTGTCTGCATCAAGGTGGTGTACCCTTCCAGTTATTCTAGCATATTGCTTCTTAGATATTGTCTGCATCAGTGGTGTACCCTTCCAGGTTTATTCTAGCATATTGCTTCTTAGATATTGTCTGCATCAGTGGTGTACCCTTCCAGTTTTATTCTAGCATATTGCTTCTTAGATTTGTCTGCATCAGTGGTGTACCCTTCCAGTTTATTCTAGCATATTGCTTCTTAGATATTGTCTGCATCAGTGGTGTACCCTTCCAGTTTATTCTAGCATATTGCTTCTTAGTTAGTGTCTGCATCAGTGGTGTACCCTTCCAGTTTATTCTAGCATATTGCTTCTTAGATATTGTCTGCATCAGTGTGTACCCTTCAGTTTATTCTAGCATATTGCTTCTTAGATATTGTCTGCATCAGTGGTGTACCCTTCCAGTTTATTCTAGCATATTGCTTCTTAAGATATTGTCTGCATCAGTGGTGTACCCTTCCAGTTTATTCTAGCATATTGCTTCTTAGATATTGTCTGCATCAGTGGTGTACCCTTCCAGTTTATTCTAGCATATTGCTTCTTAGATATTGTCTGCATCAGTGGTGTTACCCTTCCAGTTTTATTCTAGCATATTGCTTCTTAGATATTGTCTGCATCAGTGGTGTACCCTTCCAGTTTATTCTAGCATATTGCTTCTTAGATATTGTCTGCATCAGTGGTGTACCCTTCCAGTTTATTCTAGCATATTGCTTCTTAGATATTGTCTGCATCAGTGGTGTACCCTTCCAGTTTATTCTAGCATATTGCTTCTTAGATATTGTCTGCATCAGTGGTGTACCCTTCCAGTTTATTCTAGCATATTGCTTCTTAGATATTGTCTGCATCAGTGGTGTACCCTTCCAGTTTATTCTAGCATATTGCTTTAGATATTGTCTGCATCAGTGGTGTACCCTTCCAGTTTATTCTAGCATATTGCTTCTTAGATATTGTCTGCATCAGTGGTGTACCCTTCCAGTTTATTCTAGCATATTGCTTCTTAGATATTGTCTGCATCAGTGGTGTACCCTTCCAGTTTATTCTAGCATATTGCTTCTTAGATATTGTCTGCATCAGTGGTGTACCCTTCCAGTTTATTCTAGCATATTGCTTCTTAGATATTTTCTGCATCAGTGGTGTACCCTTCCAGTTTATTCTAGCATATTGCTTCTTAGATATTGTCTGCATCAGTGGGTGTACCATTCCAGTTTATTCTAGCATATTGCTTCTTAGATATTGTCTGCATCAGTGGTGTACCCTTCCAGTTTATTCTAGCATATTGCTTCTTAGATATTGTCTGCATCAGTGGTGTACCCTTCCAGTTTATTCTAGCATATTGCTTCTTAGATATTGTCTGCATCAGTGGTGTACCCTTCCAGTTTATTCTAGCATATTGCTTCTTAGATATTGTCTGCATCAGTGGTGTACCCTTCCAGTTTATTCTGCATATTGCTTCTTAGATATTGTCTGCATCAGTGGTGTACCCTTCCAGTTTATTCTAGCATATTGCTTCTTAGATATTGTCTGCATCAGTGGTGTACCCTTCCAGTTTATTCTAGCATATTGCTTCTTAGATATTGTCTGCATCAGTGGTGTACCCTTCCAGTTTATTCTAGCATATTGCTTCTTAGATATTGTCTGCATCAGTGGTGTACCCTTCCAGTTTATTCTAGCATATTGCTTCTTAGATATTGTCTGCATCAGTGGTGTACCCTTCCAGTTTATTCTAGCATATTGCTTCTTAGATATTGTCTGCATCAGTGGTGTACCCTTCCAGTTTTATTCTAGCATATTGCTTCTTAGATATTGTCTGCATCAGTGGTGTACCCTTCCAGTTTATTCTAGCATTGCTTCTTAGATATTGTCTGCATCAGTGGTGTACCCTTCCAGTTTATTCTAGCATATTGCTTCTTAGATATTGTCTGCATCAGTGGTGTACCCTTCCATTTATTCTAGCATATTGCTTCTTAGATATTGTCTGCATCAGTGGTGTACCCTTCCAGTTTATTCTAGCATATTGCTTCTTAGATATTGTCTGCATCAGTGGTGTACCCTTCCAGTTTATTCTAGCATATTGCTTCTTAGATATTGTCTGCATCAGTGGTGTACCCTTCCAGTTTATTCTAGCATATTGCTTCTTAGATATTTCTGCATCAGTGGTGTACCCTTCAGTTTATTCTAGCATATTGCTTCTTAGATATTGTCTGCATCAGTGGTGTACCCTTCCAGTTTATTCTAGCATATTGCTTCTTAGATATTGTCTGCATCAGTGGTGTACCCTTCCAGTTTATTCTAGCATATTGCTTCTTAGATATTGTCTGCATCAGTGGTGTACCCTTCCAGTTTATTCTAGCATATTGCTTCTTAGATATTTTCTGCATCAGTGGTGTACCCTTCCAGTTTATTCTACCATATTGCTTCTTAGATATTGTCTGCATCAGTGGTGTACCCTTCCAGTTTATTCTAGCATATTGCTTCTTAGATATTTTCTGCATCAGTGGTGTACCCTTCCAGTTTATTCTAGCATATTGCTTCTTAGATATTGTCTGCATCAGTGGTGTACCCTTCCAGTTTATTCTAGCATATTGCTTCTTAGATATTGTCTGCATCAGTGGTGTACCCTTCCAGTTTATTCTAGCATATTGCTTCTTAGATATTGTCTGCATCAGTGGTGTACCCTTCCAGTTTATTCTAGCATATTGCTTCTTAGATATTTTCTGCATCAGTGGTGTACCCTTCCAGTTTATTCTAGCATATTGCTTCTTAGATATTTTCTGCATCAGTGGTGTACCCTTCCAGTTTATTCTAGCATATTGCTTCTTAGATATTGTCTGCATCAGTGGTGTACCCTTCCAGTTTATTCTAGCATATTGCTTCTTAGATATTGTCTGCATCAGTGGTGTACCCTTCCAGTTTATTCTAGCATATTGCTTCTTAGATATTGTCTGCATCAGTGTGTACCCTTCCAGTTTATTCTAGCATATTGCTTCTTAGATATTGTCTGCATCAGTGGTGTACCCTTCCAGTTTATTCTAGCATATTGCTTCTTAGATATTTTCTGCATCAGTGGTGTACCCTTCCAGTTTATTCTAGCATATTGCTTCTTAGATATTGTCTGCATCAGTGGTGTACCCTTCCAGTTTATTCTAGCATATTGCTTCTTAGATATTGTCTGCATCAGTGGTGTACCTTCCAGTTTATTCTAGCATATTGCTTCTTAGATATTGTCTGCATCAGTGGTGTACCCTTCCAGTTTATTCTAGCATATTGCTTCTTAGATATTTTCTGCATCAGTGGTGTACCCTTCCAGTTTATTCTAGCATATTGCTTCTTAGATATTTTCTGCATCAGTGGTGTACCCTTCCAGTTTATTCTAGCATATTGCTTCTTAGATATTGTCTGCATCAGTGGTGTACCCTTCCAGTTTATTCTAGCATATTGCTTCTTAGATATTGTCTGCATCAGTGGTGTACCCTTCCAGTTTATTCTAGCATATTGCTTCTTAGATATTGTCTGCATCAGTGGTGTACCCTTCCAGTTTATTCTAGCATATTGCTTCTTAGATATTGTCTGCATCAGTGGTGTACCCTTCCAGTTTATTGCTAGCATATTGCTTCTAGATATTGTCTGCATCAGTGGTGTACCCTTCCAGTTTATTCTAGCATATTGCTTCTTAGATATTGTCTGCATCAGTGGTGTACCCTTCCAGTTTTATTCTAGCATATTGCTCTTAGATTATTGGTCTGCATCAGTGGTGGACCCTTCCAGTTTATTCTAGCATATTGCTTCTTAGATATTGTCCCTGCATCAGTGTGTACCCTTCAGTTTATTCTAGCAATATTGCTTCTTAGATATTGTCTGCATCAGTGGAGTGTACCCTTCCAGTTGATTCTAGCATATTGCTTCTTAGATATTGTCTGCATCAGTGGTGTACCCTCCAGTTTATTCTAGCATATTGCTTCTTAGATATGGTCTGCATCTGTGGTGTACCCTTCCAGTGTATCTAGCATATTGCTTCTTTAGATATTGGCTGGCATCAGGGTGTACCCTTCGAGTTTATTCTAGCATATTGCTTCTTTAGATATTGTCTGCATCAGTGGTGTACCCTTCCAGTTTATTCTAGCATATTGCTCTTAGATATTGTCTGCATCAGTGGTGTACCCTTCCAGTTTATTCTAGCATATTGCTTCTTAGATATTGTCTGCATCAGTGGTGGGCATTCCTTCAATCTCCCAGATCATCCTGCTGTGTAGGCTGCCTTTGGTTACTGGATCTGGAAAGTTTTGTCTAGTCTAGTATGAAGGCATGTGTTGATTTAATTTTCCATTTCACCTTTATTTCAATGGTTTTAGGAATATTTTCTTGATAAAAATGAAATGAAATTATTAGCGCTGAAATGTTTGTATTTTGACAGATTGTGTCGAGTATAATATTCAAATCAGATTGCCTGAAAAGGGTTTTTCGCTTGAGAGAGGTGTGTACTCGAAGAAAAAAAATCCATAATTTCTAAAACCACAAAAGCATTTCTCAATCGTTAATCTAAAGATACCATTTCTCCTAGTTAACAGCAAAACGCAGACTACAGTGGAACCATGTTATAACAGAAACCTGGTTATAGCATCATATTTCTAATGTCCCAAGTTTTATATCTCGGCTATTTTAACCATGTTGTTATAACCCCCTAAAATATTGGTCTTAAAGGATTGATAAGGCACAATTTGGATTATAGATTATAAACACAAGGTAATAAGACCAAATCCAAATAAATAAATAGTGTGTGACGTTTCGGTAACAGCGTTGTTACCGAAACGTCACACACTATTTATTTATTTGGACTTGGTCTTAAAGGATGTTATGGCAAGGTTTGGCTGTAGATAACTACAAATCTGTCCCTAAAATAGTGGTGGCAGTCTGGTAGATGATATTGGCAAAACTTCAGGGAGACCTTCCCCTTCAGTAAGCCAAACTATTCTGATATATTACTCTTCTAATTAGTGGTTGTAGAAATTTGTCTTGACAAAAAAAAAATTAGAAAAAAACATTAATAATGATGATAAATGTGTATATATTTACAATCATACAGAAACAACTCTTTTCCTTATTGGTAAAAATGTGAAAGTAGCTAGATCCAATCTAAATATTATTCCTTGATTTTCGAATCTTCAAGAAATGGTATTCTTCTTTTCATGAGCTGAGGAAAATCTGATGTGTGAATTATTTCAAGCCATTGCTCTGAAAAAATAATGGACTTAATTGAAGGTATTACTTTTTCTGTTAATCAAGAAAGGATATTTAGCCAATATATTCTGCAAATAATAAAAAATAAATTACCACTTGATATTTATTCTGATAGATAGCGCAAGTTATCAACGCTCAATTGCATAATCAGGAAATGCTTTTACTTAATGTAGGCATCTGATCCCAATACAAATGACTTTATTGGTAGATTACTCTATCTGAGATATCAATTGTCTGCCTACCTGGGAGGATTCCAAAATATCTACCTCATCTCTAGTGTTGGCTTCTAGAATGTTCCGGTGAGACCTCCTCCACCTTGCCCCAGCTCCAACTTCTCAACAAACAGCCTGAACTCAAGAGTGGCCGCAATGTCAACAGGTACATCACACTTCCCTTTTTATTTAGGAGCCTTATCAAAAAATAAAGCTCTTTTCATCAAAACTACCATTTTTATCCAAGAGAAGTACCTACACATTTCACTTTTTCCCAAATTTTGTCGCTGCCATGTGGATGGACTCTTCTAACTTAGATTGAGGTGATGAACTTCCAACAATAGATGGACAAATAAACTATCACTATCAAGGTATGAAACTTTTGATGTTTTTCATTCTATAATGGAATTTTTTTCTATCTACACAGTCTTACCGAATCTTGTCATCTGTCCGATATAAATGGGTAAAACCCATTTCTTTATGGCTGCCCTGATTTTCTAAGATATCAGGATCAGCTTCATAACTGAAGAAACACTGTAACCTACACTGCAGATGCTTAGCTGCTAGTTTTTTTGAATTCTTACCTTTCACAAAATTTTATAATATTCACAAACTCCTACATTATTCATATATTACTTTCAAGCAGATGTTGTATTGTGATTGGTTCTGATAATGGTATCCACAAGTTTAACATTTCATTAGGTGTTGGGCTTCCACTCTTAGCCTGTTTTAGAGATTTAGTTTATTGCCACTTCAAGGTGATCTCTTGAATCTTGCTGCTAGGTTCATACTACTTCAACAACCACATTTGTAGAGATTTTTGCTTTAGAAGCACAAGGTAATAAGACCAAATCCAAATAATTAAATAATATGTGACATTTAGTAATACTTTAACATATCATCTTAGCCCCCAGGGGGGTCGGTGGAAGGCTGGTTAAACCGTTTGGTTTTCGACCACTAGGACCCGGGTTCGATTCCCGCATTGGACACTTTTTTTCTGTTTAAAAAAAAAATGCTCCAATGGCCCCCGATTCTTGCAAAAGTCCAACCCCACCAGCGAGTGCAAGTAACCAAACGGGGCTCTGGCATTTGTAAGTGCAAAGTGGAACTGCTTTTCACATGTTTAAACATGTGGTGCGCTTACAGTAAAAAGCAGTCGCTAACTACCCACCATGATTATCATGGCCTGTACCATGTGTACTAGGGATAAGCAAAAAAAAATCTTAGCCCCCTTTATAGATAACAATCTGGAAAATTTTGACATATGTTTTTTTTTTTTCTTTAAATTGAAAATTTCTTTCTCCCAACTGTAATGAGGAAAATTCTAATAGCTACTCACACAGTGGTTACCCACCCTGAAGTTTTACCAGTTCCAGACTGCTCCACTATTGTATTAAGATGATTGACTTATATATATTATTGCACTTATTTATAACAACCTATTTTATATAAACAATACTTTTGTGCATAGCGTGGATAATAAGCTTACAAGAAGTTTGAATCCTGGAAGAAATATTGAATTAAAAAAAAAAAAACAATTGAGCCAAGATAGGTGTTCAATATATATATATATATATATATATATATATATATATATATATATATATCGTCCCTACAACTGCAAACTATCGAATGTGAAAAATTCAATTTTGAAGGAGAGAGAAATGAAGAGACCATGTCATGGTCTCTTCATTTCTCCCTCCTTCAATGCCTTCCTCTACTGAGGGTAGGCCACATGGTCTCTTCATTTCTCTCTCCTTCAAAATTGAATTTTTCACATTCGATAGTTTACAGTTGTAGGGACGATATGTAACAATATAATAATAATGTGGGGAAAGAGAAATAATCACACCACAATTTGGTAGAAGAATCCCAGACAACCAGAGAGAGAGAGGGAGCTGCCCCGCTGAACGGCCGTTTGTATCGCACACAATCACCAACTGTCTAATAATCCTGAGGTTGCAAGTAACGGGCCCCTTGGAATGTCGCTGATATCTCAAGTGACCGGACCCCACATCCTGTCCCAATAGTCCCGAGAACTCTGGGCCTCTGGTCGCCCCTTGGAATGTCGCTAGTGTCTCAAATGACCGTACTTTAGCTGCCCTTCTCTCTCTGGGTTGACTGTAGGTTTGTTTTATTATTCCAGGAAGAGTATATATTATCACATATATATATAATAAAAAAAGGCATATTCTGACGGCTCTCTCACATGAGCATTTTAGATAGCAGATCACTATCTAGTGGGGGGTCGGTGGAAGGCTGGTTAAACCGTTTGGTTTTCGACCACTAGGACCCGGGTTCGATTCCCGCATTGGACACTTTTTTCTGTTTAGAAAAAAAAAAATGCTCCAATGGCCCCCGATACTTGCAAAAGTCCAACCCCACCAGCGAGTGCAAGTAACCAAACGGGGCTCTGGCATTTGTAAGTGCGAAGTCGAACTGCTTTTCACAATGTGTAGACATGTGGTGCGCTTACAGTAAAAGCAGTCGCTAACTACCCACCATGATTATCATGGCCTGTAGCACGTGTACTAGGGATAAGCAAAAAAAAAAAAAAAAACTATCTTGTGAAATAAAAATCAATTAAGAGTTGATTTAACTGCCTTACACTGATGAGGGCCAACAGCCCGAAGCCTGTATGTGGTTGGATTTACTTGATTTATCAAGGAAATGGGTTGGGCAAATTTCATGTAACATCATTGTTCCACTAGATTTATCTCTGCAGATATAATAAAATGGAGGAATTCTCAAGGGGGATTGCTGCCAAAGATTTTGGTTGACTACTTATACCCACACACACAAAAAAATTCATATACTGCCTTTGTAAACTTGGTGAAGTTTTGTTTGCCCAGGTATGCCATTGCAGTACAGAGAGAAACTGAGGAAGAAAGGAGGCAGAAACTTGAGGAGATCAATGATCCCATTGAGTTGCTACCAGAGGTGAGTTGGATCACCATTGATGAAGCTGAGAGTTTAAATAAACATTCATTGTCACCCGTTGATTATGTAGAGAGGCATTAGGACATCAACTTTCTTACAAGATGACAATAGGAAGAATTCAGTAGGCTGCACAATGTAGCAGTTGAGGATCATGGCCATTTCAAAAACTATATTTTCAGCTATAGTCATATGTGATAAAAATGTTCTCCCTTTACAATGTCAAAATGAAAACCATGCATAATTTTTTATTCTAAAAATATATATTTGAATAAGACCAACTGCGACAACTTTTCTCTCTATATTTTTATATTTCACCTAGATAATTAACATAGTTTTATTGAAGTATTCTCTTCTTGTAACATTAAAACATGAATAAAGTGTTTGTCACCTACAAACTACATTCAATAAATGACCACATATACAGTGTGGCAAATAATTTTTAAGAATGGGTTTGTAAAATAAAACATAAACAAGCTAATTCAATTTCTACTATTTTTTTATTCAAAATAATCCCCTCTGGATTCAATACATATGTTACAACGATTTAATAAGGAATTAAATGCTTCTTGCAGGCCACTTTGAGGAATCGCCTCCAAAGTGCTCGTCGCAGCTCTCTGGATGGTCGGGATATCATAAAAAAAACAACCTTTTAACTTCAATTTTATTTTTGGAAATAAATAAAAGTCACATGGTGCTAAATAAAGCGAGTACGGAGGATGATTCAACACACAGACGTTATTTTTGGCCAAAAAGCGACGAACAATGAGTGAGGAGTGACTCGGTGCATTATCATGCAGCAAACACCAACTGTCTTCATCGCGATATTCTGGACGAATGCGACGAATTCTGGCAATCAAACGTTTCAAAAAGTTTAAATAATACTCTCCAGTAATGGTTTGTCCAGCGGGAACAAATTCTTTGTGGATAATACCTCTACTATCGAAAATGGTAATCAGCATTGTTTTGATTTTTGATGGCACTTTTCGCGTTTTTTTGGCTTGTGGAGAGTTTTTTGACTTCTATTCGGCACTTTGGCTCTTTGTCTTTGGGTCATACTGAAAACACCATGTTTCATCACCGTAACAATTGATTTCAGGAAGTTTGAATTATTTTCATAGGCAGAAATGATGTCCCTGCAATGTGCAATTCACACTGATTTCTGCTCGCCCGTTAAAGTGTGTGGAACAAATTTAGTACAGACTTTAGTTTTACCTAAATCTTCATGCAGAATGGTTCAAATCGTTTCTTTGTTGATGTGTAAAACCTCTGCCATCATTGTTTTCAACAAATTCTCACACTTTTTCTATACTTTCTGGTGTCTTTGAAGAACTTGGTCGTCCAGTATGCTTATCATCTTCTAGCGTATTTCTTCCATCCGAAAAACGTTTGTGCCAAATGAAAACATTTGATTTACTCAAACATAACATACCATAAACTTGCTTCATCAAAATATATGTTTCCGATGCACTTCTACCAAGTTTTGCATTAAATTTAATGACCGCTCTCTGTTCCATCTCAGAATTCCGACGAACAAAAAATTTTACTTTTCAAAAATCGCCTGTATGTTTTTAAAGAGTTAACCAAAATGGCTGAAACAAAGCCACGCGCTAGATAAGGCTTCGAATATATATACGCATGCGCAATTTCATAACTGGCTCTGCTATTGGCCTTTATCTAGCGCGAGTCTTAAAAATTATTTGCCGCACTGTATATACCCTCATAGACCTGAAATATGAGTTCTTCTGCATTACCAAGAATGTATATGTACATGGTGCCTACATGAGGTGCCACTGTTCCAAACCAGACAGTGGACTGGGAAATGGTTAACAATTCCTTGACAGCAGTAACTTCCAGTGCTTTATGTGAGGAAGTTACCTTAATTCTGTAAGCACATGATAATGGTTATTACACTATTGGAATGTGTATAGAAACCACCACATTCTTGTCAAATTTACTTCTAGCACTTATTATGCTGGCAGCAGAATATGAGCTCACCAAGGAAGAACCCTGTGTTTGACTTTTTCTCAATACCTATTTTTGGAGTCGTGTCATTTTAAAATTGGTCTTCTACAATATCATCTAAACTGATTTACAAAGCAATATCTTCTATATACTTATACCCTTGTATATAATCTTAGTCCTCTTATGTGTCATTTTAAATATACAGTTCAACCTGTCTATAGCGCCCATAGTACCTTCCTCTCTATAGCGCCCGATTTCAAATACATAGTACGATGCGTTTTACATTAAAAGTGACCTGTCTATAGCGCCCATAGTACCTTCCTCTCTATAGCGCCCGATTTCAAATACATAGTACGATGCGTTTTACATTAAAAGTGACCTGTCTATAGCGCCCATAGTACCTTCCTCTCTATAGCGCCCGATTTCAAATACATAGTACGATGCGTTTTACATTAAAAGTGACCTGTCTATAGCGCCCATAGTACCTTCCTCTCTATAGCGCCCGATTTCAAATACATAGTACGATGCGTTTTACATTAAAAGTGACCTTCTATAGCGCCCCCTCTAAATAGTACCTTCCTCTCTATAGCGCCCGATTTCAAATACATAGTACGATGCGTTTTACATTAAAAGTGACCTTCTATAGCGCCCATAGTACCTTCCTCTCTATAGCGCCCGATTTCAAATACATAGTACGATGCGTTTTACATTAAAGGTGACCTGTCTATAGCGCCCATAGTACCTTCCTCTCTATAGCGCCCGATTTCAAATACATAGTACGATGCGTTTTACATTAAAAGTGACCTGTCTATAGCGCCCATAGTACCTTCCTCTCTATAGCGCCCGATTTCAAATACATAGTACGATGCGTTTTACATTAAAAGTGACCTTCTATAGCGCCCCCTCTAAATAGTACCTTCCTCTCTATAGCGCCCGATTTCAAATACATAGTACGATGCGTTTTACATTAAAAGTGACCTTCTATAGCGCCCATAGTACCTTCCTCTCTATAGCGCCCGATTTCAAATACATAGTACGATGCGTTTTACATTAAAAGTGACCTTCTATAGCGCCCCCTCTAAATAGTACCTTCCTCTCTATAGCGCCCGATTTCAAATACATAGTACGATGCGTTTTACATTAAAAGTGACCTTCTATAGCGCCCCCTCTAAATAGTACCTTCCTCTCTATAGCGCCCGATTTCAAATACATAGTACGATGCGTTTTACATTAAAAGTGACCTTCTATAGCGCCCCCTCTAAATAGTACCTTCCTCTCTATAGCGCCCGATTTCAAATACATAGTACGATGCGTTTTACATTAAAAGTGACCTTCTATAGCGCCCCCTCTAAATAGCGCCTTCCTCTCTATAGCGCCCGATTTTAAATATGTAGTACGAAGCGTTTTACATTAAAGGTGACCTGTCTATAGCACCCCCTCTAAATAGCGCCTTCCTCTCTATAGCGCCCGATTTTAAATATGTAGTACGAAGCGTTTTACATTAAAAGTGACCTGTCTATAGCGCCCCCTCTAAATAGTACCTTCCTCTCTATAGCGCCCGATTTCAAATACATAGTACGATGCGTTTTACATTAAAAGTGACCTGTCTATAGCACCCCCTCTCTATAGCCCTCTATTTTGGTGAGTTCCAAGAGGGGGCGCTATAGATAGGTTTAACTGTATATCTATACTCCATTCTCATAAATTAGGCTACTCACTGGGAAATCAGAAATTAATCTTCTTCTTCTTCTTTCTTATCTCCACACTGGGTGAAGTAGAATGCATCTGCCTTTGTCATTAAGACTGGGAGCACTACTCAGTAGCAGGCCGACTTAGCTCCAAAAGAAATTGCCGCCTCTGACATGAGGAACAAACGCCATGTGCAGCTGCTCCTAACATGGAGTACAAATGCTGCTCATCCTGTATCCCTGGATTAGGAGCCCTTACAGGGTACTATCAGCCGGGCCAGCTGAACCCAGGTTTTTTAGTGAGCTTGTTACTGCTCCCCCTCCTCCTTTTTCATCCGGGCTTGGGACCGGCAAGGGCGGAGTTATCAGAAATTAATAAATATTTAAAATACTCTACTTTTCCTAAGTTTGTATCAAAACAAAATTTTGTTTATTAGGACTCCTAATTATTGGGACCAACAATTTTTGCTTTCCCTGAAAGTTACAGAAATGAGAGTGGACACTAAAATATATCAAAATTCAACATATGCCAGGTTATCTTCCCATTAGAAACCTCCCTCCATGATCAACCAACTCTGATGATACTCTGTGTGACCAGACTGAACTGGAGATCAGCTACGAGGACTTCTTCCAAGAGGAAATCAGCATCCCCACTCGACCACCATGGGACTATTCCCTTTCTAAAGAAGAGCTTGATGCAAGAGAAACAAAGTATTTTCAGGTATCTTTTAATATTAATTTTTAAACATTTTTTTATTTTCAGAATGTTCAAATTCTGTTGATAAAATCCGCTAAAAGATGTCTGAAGACATTTGCACTACCTCAGTCCTCCATTCCCTGTTCTATCCATAGAAACCAGAAACAAACAACTCCTTGGAATGTTGACCAACATTGTATTTCATCTTGCTGATGATGGCTGTTGAAATAGCTGAATAGATCATAAGCTACAATTTGAATTATAGTTCGGAAATGCAAGGTAAAATAACCAATTCCAAATAATTATTTAGCATTGTTACTGAAACATCACAGATAATTTATTTATTGAACTTTGATGTTTGTTACCTTTTGTTTCTGAATTGAAGCTGTTTCAAATTTATCTCTGTGACATTGTCTATAACTAACAACCAGCATGATAAACATAAAGTAACAAGACCAAATAAATAAACATAAGGTAACAAGACCAAATAAATAAACATAAGGTAACAAGACCAAATAAATAAACATGTATATGACATTTTGATAACAGTGCTGTTTACCAAAATGTCACATGCAGTTTATTTATTTGAATTGGGTCTGGCTGCTTAGGTTTTTAATCTTTATTCTAAATTGTAACATATCGTAACAGACATTATTTTTCAATTCGGTGAATGTTGAATCAATGTTTGTTTTTAAAAACGATGACTTGCAAGATTATTGAAATTATATCCATTGACTGACTGTCATCTTTTTTCATTTCTGTGGCTTTGTCATTAATTTCTGATTTTTTTTAACAATGGCAAAAAAATTTGTCAAATTGTATTATATGACTGACTGTGGCTTCTTTTTTCATGTATATGTTATTTCTGTGACCTAATCAATGAATAAGAAAGAATGGAATTGATTTTTCAAATAAATATATTCTGGCCATTTCCTGTGGATCGTTTTTATGATTGGTCTCATTTTCTTTGACTTTAAAATTGGCCTATTTTGAAACAATTATACCCTAAAAAGAAATATCTCTTTTTTTTTAAAAATGCAAAAAAAAACCTTTTATTTGATATCTTTCAACAGATTGAGCTGATTCAAATAAGTGAACATTCCAGGTCTTTTATAAATTCAGAATAAAACCATTCATTTTACAGTATGATGTCCCATGAGAGATCGCCCCAAAAAAATATGTTTAGTGCCCTAGTCCAGGATTCAGCAAACTTTTGAGTTGGAAGAGTCAAAAATTACAATTTACAAAATTTCAAAGTTTTTAAAGAGCCACAACATTTTTTCTTGCCAACAATGAATAGTACTCGCATAAATAATATTTGCGTATTCTATATACAGTTACGAGCGTCATGCGTCATCTCTGTTACTGTTTGCTTTTTCTTTGGAATGGCGCTCTCCTATTGGTTGGCTACGATCATGTGGCTACGATAGCGCCGCCACTACGCGAGACACTTTGTTTTTGACTTTGCCCCCCCCCCCCCCCCCCCACTCGCTTTTTGGTTTTTGTAACTATTGTGTTGGAGCGGGTCGCTCCTTAAATAAATGCATATATTAGTTAATAACTAAATGGAATCCTCTCTTTCTTTTTCCCAGTAAGAGACGCCTACGGAAGCCAACAGTACATAGACAGATAAAGCACATAGGCTATAGTTATTAACTAATATATGCATTTATTTAAGGCGCCAATTTATAATTGTAACAAATAGTATTTGAATCAAAACATTCAATCGGGTAAAACACTGGCGTTGCCCGGGTCATTCGGCTAGTGGAACTATATAAAGAGCCGCAGCTTCACATCCAAAGAGCCGCATGTGGCTCGCGAGCTGCAATTTTGCAACCCCTGCCCTAGTCTTATTGTAGGTTGGGTTAGTTGAAGCATATTGTGTGTCTGATGTATGACGATGTAGCTGATGTGTTGAGAGAGGTTCATCCATGCCAGGAGCGATGACCACCCTCATCAGTACAGCTTTGTGGGAGAGGCTATAAAATCTGTTAAAAAGCAGTTTTATTTAGTGGTGAAGTTATAGTTCATACAAGCAAAAATATGTAATAATTTACATTTAAATATATTATTGTTTCACTTTTGTTGCCCACATGTATACCTACTGTCTGTTTTGTTCAGGAGTTCTGCCAGGATCTAGAGGCCAGGTTTGGACCCAGGCTGGGGTTCTATGAGCTGAACCTGGAGACCTGGAGGCAGCTGTGGAGAGTGGCTGAGATGTCAGACATCTTGCTGCAGGTGGTGGATGTCCGTAGCCCCGTGCAGGGGTTCTGTCCGGCCCTCTACCACCAGCTGACGGCCTCAGGCCGCCATGTGGTGCTGGTGCTGAACAAATGTGACCTAGTGCCTGCTGACCTGGTGGTGGCCTGGCGGGAATATCTCAGGGCCTCCTTCCCTCGCCTCCATGTCCTGCCCCTGGCTGCCTTCCCAACCAAGTTCCGTAAGTTTCCCTCTTTCCACTCACATTCCTGGACCAGCCAAGTTTCATAAGCTTCATCCCTTTCTCTTCATTTACATCCAAGAACCCATACATTTTTTTAAAAACTTAAATAAATCATTTTAATTAATTTAAATTTTTTACCCCATGTGTACCATTCCATGGAGAAAATGTTCCAGTCATTCTGCTCTGTACAGAGGTAAAGTTCTACCTGGGGTCCTTAAAGCACTTTATAGAATGGGAGATCCTGTAGCATTCAGTGAAGGTCGTGGGAATATAGAGTATTTTGTACAAAGAATATTTTTTCTTAAGAGAGTACACAGTAAGGTCTGTCCCATCCTCTCTCAAGATATTTCTCCTATTATAATCTGCCTTTCTATTTTAAGGCATACCTCTTTACCCAAAGTCCCATAGTTGCATATTTGTTGATAAATGTAACTTTGATCAGCGACTCAATTCCACCTTTATTAAAGCCATCGTTAGAGTTTAGCTGCTATCATTGATGAAGTGCCAACACTGAACTCAGTGAAGTCAATTTCAACATGTTTTCACTTTAAGAAAAAGGCATCTCCTTATCGTGCAACTGAAAGTTGCTAATGGCTTGCGCCATCAGCAACTTTCAGTTGCACGATAAGGAGATGCCTTTTTCTTAATTTATGAACCTTATCACAGTACAATGTTACATTTGTACCATTTTTCACATGTTTTCACTTGTTCTCATATCCTAATAACAGATCATTCTATTTGATTATTCAACCAAACCCTATTTGGTCTCCCTTCAAGGTGTATACTTCCAGGAGGGTCTAAAGTTCTATTGCCCTTTATATACACTCATAAGGGGGTCGGTGGAAGGATGGTCTAAACCATTGATTTTCGACCGCTACGACCCAGGTTCGATTCTGGCATTGGGCAATTTTTTCTGATTGAAAAAAAATGCTCCAATGGCCCCCGATTCTTGCAAAAGTCCAACCCCACCAGTGAGTGCAAGTAACCAAACGGGGCTCTGGCATATTTGTAAGTGCAAAGTTGAACTGCTTTTCACATGTGTAGACATGTAGTGCACTTACAGTAAAAGCAGTCGCCTTCTTCTACCCACCATGATTATCATGGCCTGTACCACGTGTACTAGGGATAATCTAAATATATACACACAATAATGGACAAAACTTAAGGAAGTGGAAAGTTTCTGATGTTGCCGATTGTCTATTTTTTTTAAGGAGACAGAGGTAATTTTTTCGTAGGTTATCTCCTGTGTTTTCAATAAAGCTTGCTGTGTATTAAATATTTTTCAAAGTTATAGTCTGAATCCCAATATACATGCTAAAAGGTACAACTTCCTTATGTTTCACCTCCATGAGTGTAATCACCATTTTGAAAAAAAGTTTATGATTTATACTATATGTTTTTGTTATCAACTATAGTAAAAAATATATATCCTGCAATTGGCAAAATTTCAAGCATCACCATATATTCTAATTAGGTAAAATTCCAATCTGCATATAACGTTGGGATCATAAATGAAGGAGGAATGTGGAGATGTTCTGCCAACTAGCCAATCTGTGTTCTCCAGGCAGGAAGAAGGACAAGCCAGCCAAGATGTCGGCCCAGAGTGTCCTGGACATCTATGACATCTGCGAGCAGCTAGTCAATGGAGCAGGTATCACACCATCTGGGTGAAAGTCTGTTGTTTCTTATCTCCCTTACACAAATTCCATGAGTCCATCCTCCTCGAGCTGTTTGATGATATGCAAGGGCCTCTCCCAAAGGTTCTGTTTAATGCATCTAATGCAAGCCAAAATGAGATAAAAGTCTTGCAATCTAGAACCTCCGATGAGAGGCTGCCTAAACACATGGTCTCTCTTGGAGATGTTTGAAGGTTGGCTTGTATCAAATTGTTCTAAAAGTTGTTGTTCATTCGAGGTCGTACACTGTAGCAACATTTCTATCTGTTATCAAAATTCAAAACTATTTTAAAGGCGTAAGATTCTTTTTGATATTAAACAATTTCTACTGCCCTTACTGCAATGGAAAAATTAATGAGAGGGCCTGGCTCATCAGTGGTGAACCCTCCCAGCGGTTTCGCCAGTTTAATCTACCAAGAAATTGTTTAATATCAAAAAGAATCTTACGCCTTTAAAATAGTTTTGAATTTTGATAACAGATGGCGCGCTGGTGCATCATATTTCTATCTGTATCGTGGTCAGCCATTCACAACCCATCTTTGTCATTTAAATGGAGTATAATACTTCTTTGATATGTATTTCAATAATGTCGGTTTTTCCTTTTTGTGTGATCCCCCCTCTCATAAACATCTAAACTGATCAATACAAGCTAAAAAAATTGATATTTCTCCATTTTTTATTAATACAGATTTTATTATCTTTAAAAATTGTATTATATATATAAATAAATCTGATTATAATGCACAAAAGAAAGGAACATCTCACAATATATAGCATTACTCTTTTTTTTATATTTATATTATTATAATTATAAAATCTAAAATTTGAAATATATACTTACAGTAAAACCCTTCTAAAGTGAACCCCAATGGGAAAGAGCTTTTGGTTCACTATAGCCATGGTTTGGCTGTTTTTTTTTTTTTACTTTTCGAAATTTTAGACCGTATAATTAAAGGACAGCCATACATACAGGAAAATGCAGCCTCTTAATAGTGGTCACTTTGTTTAAATTCCCTTAATTGACCTATTTCCTTACATTAATACTAAAAAAAAGAAAATAAGACCTAATCCAAATAATTTATTAGTGTGTGACATTTCAGCAACAACATTGTCACCATCATCAGACAAAAGAATAAATGAGAAAAAAATACCACAGCAAGTTTTTAAATAGTACTGTTATCAAGTGTTATCATCTTGTTTAAATATCTTATTTTCTTTTTTATTATAATATATAATTCAAATTGTGCTTTATCTCATCTTACATTAATACTGAATAATAAAAGAAATCATTTGATGATAGGTTCTTCTTATCATTATAGCATACATGTACCTCTATGTCTAATTTAAAAATCAAGACAAATCCTAGGCAAAGCTTTATTAATTATATGCTAAAAGATCTAAAATTATTCTCAAACATCTATATCATATAATACAAAGTTTACTTGAAAAAAGTCTTTAATATCTTGTTGCTTGAAAGCAATCTTCAAGCTCGCCTCTTTCAAATAAAGTTAATAGTATTTTCTTACATATTCTTAAGTCTTGAGTTTCCACATATTCTTAAGTCTAGAGATTGTTTTGTTTTGAACCTGTCATGCAAGCCATTGCTGGCTTTAAAATCACTATAGTTAATGACATAAAAAAAAAAAAAATTTGTTGTATCATGGGCTCGTTTATTTGAATGTTTTTCAGCCCAGGTTAAACTAACTAGATATATAAAACACTTCTAAAAGGGCATCCTAACACATACGATCACGGAAAAGTTGAGGTTGATTCCTCTTGTAACAATTTATATAACATACAGCAAAAATATAACATAAATGAAAACAAACAATGCCACTAAATTGTTTTGAAATCGCGATCTGTGAGCTGAAAAATGATCAAAATTTTGTTGTTTTAAAAATTTTATAATTACAATTTTAAGTTTGTTATAAGCCTAGTATTTTAAATAGATTTTATCATTTCGGGACTTGAAATTAGGTTTGTTATAGGGGTAGTTCATTATTATAAAAATTAAATTTATAAATTCAATGGCTATCTATCGATAAAATTTATTTGTTACAAATTTTGTTTTTTAAAAATTGCAAATTTTGTTATAACGATGGTATTTTCAATGGAATGGAATTGGGAATTGTCTAAGATTCGTTATAAGGGAAGGTTAGCCATATCCGGGGTTCGTATTAGCGGGGTTTTACTGTATTTATATTAAATCAAATCCATATTTAAAATTTAGTGTATAGTTATTTAAATTATTCTCCTCATTATATATATGAAACAATCAGAATTTATTTCCTTTTTTTTTTTTTTTAATAAGGATATTCATGAATGCAATTTATTTTTATTTTGTCCTTGAAATCCCCATTAAAGAGGGAGATGTATGTAAAGTTTTTTTAAAGGAAACCCCTCACCTGAATATCTCCCTGAGAACCTCTGACCCCCAACTTGGTGTACAGTGGACCTGAGCAGCTGGAAAGCCAAGATAGAGGAGGACATCAAGTCCGAAGAGGAGCAAGAGGATGGACCCTGTGAGGTCCTGGGAGTGGTAGAGAGTCCTCCTTACCTCGGACCTCTTCCCTCAGAGATGTACTCCAACAAGATTCTCACCATCGGCTGTGTGGGTAGGCCACCTTTGCCATTGTTACTACTTTGGACTCTTTAAATCCTTCACTTTTGCCACTTATTCTACATTGGAACAGAGGTGTTCCAAACTTCTATCAACCAATTCCAGGTTAAATAGATTTAGTTGGAAATGCATGAATAATTTTTGAGCAAAATAATTTAATGTATTTCCTCTGCATGCCTCACCTTTTCTACATTCACAAATTCTACTATCCAATTTAGAATTCAATGAGATTGGCGATCCAAATGTATATGTAAACATGTCTAGCTGAGAATGCAGTTGACAGATTGATCATAGCGCGCGCGCACGCGCTCCTCAGCATTATCACAGTTATCCTATTAGTACTGGGATGGTGGAAACTATTACTTAGGGGAGGGAGTTTTGAATAAAATGCACAAGTGCCATTAATATGTGAAATTTATTACCCTCTGTTCTTAGCCTTTTAAATGTAAAATTTGATTTCCATATAAAAAGGCATATAATGGACCAAAAAATATATTTAACAATATTTCAGGTGGCTGAATACCAACCTTTCTGAAGATCCAACAAATAAAATAAATACATTGTTGTAGCTTGACAAAGGTTGATGTTCAGCCAACTGAAATGTTGTTAAATAAAGTATTTTTGATCCATTATATGTCTTTTGATATAAAGACCTCTATTAAGAGATTGCTTCATTTTAAAAATGAATTTTTATAGTTTAGTAGCATGCCCTTGTGAGTAACTAGATTTTGAATGTTGAATTTTTCCCAAATAAAGGATTTATTACCTCAGTACAACATATTTGCATGCCACCCCTGTTCCTGTAATGAACAGCTAGTCCCACCAATGGGTCCTTGTTTTTTTTTTTTGTTTTTTTTACTTATCCTTTTAGTCTAAATTAGACAAGATCTTGGAGGTTGTGCTCTTAAAGAAGCTCAAGAACTCTTCTTGGTTCTCTGTACAGGGATCTTTTGTCCTTTCCAATGCAATTTAGTAAATGTTGGGGAGTGGCCTCTTCGGTTTTGCACCTAGTGCACATGGGGAAGCTTTTGGCTCCCTCTTTATAGACTAGAGGGCGCAGGTGACCAGATTTTCATCTGGCCAACTGTGTCGATTCCCTTCTGTTTAGTTGGAGGGTCTGTTTTTTGGGGTTTTCTACCTGGTACCAAGAATGATGGAAACTATTAAATAAATGATGGGTCCTTGTGATCCCCAGCAATCACTTTGCTGGATATCTTTGTTTTCCACAACTCCTTTGTATTCCCTTATATGATTTGGAAAACTTTCTCATCATATCTCAATATATGCCCCTTAAACCCCTCCCCATTATTTTTTTTCCAAAAGAGCTATATTTACATCACCCCTATTTGACACCTTGTTTGTTAATTTGCATGCTGCATAGATGTCCTAGGTAGGTCCTTCCTTGATCCAAATCAATCATTCCTATTATTTGAAAATTTTCAACATATCAAAAAATGATTATCTTTTTTGAAATTGAATATTTTTAGATTCAACACATTTTCACTGGATGCCTCCAATATAAAAGCAAAAACTACACATGACAAAAAATCCTTTTACAAGTGCTTTTCTTCTAAACCTTTGTCTCTCTGCCTCAAAATATCTTCAAAGAGTTTGGTGCTTTACGGGGTGTGTTCAAAAAGTATCGCGACTTTTGTGTTTTTTCAAAAATTATTCATTTATTCATGAATACCTATTTTGTCCCCTTCAAAGTAATCCCCATGAGATATTATACACTTGTGCCAACGGTTTTTCCAAACTTCGAAGCACTTCAAAAAATCATTTTTTAAAATCTTTTTCAGTTCCTCCTTCGATGCCGTCTTTATCTCGTCAAGTGTAGCGTAACGTCGTCCTTTCATGGGCCTCTTCAGTTTAGGGAACAAGAAAAAGTCACAGAGGGCCAGATCTGGGGAATGCGGTGGCTGCGGCACATTAGTGTGTTGTTTTTGGCCAAAAAGTCGCGCACAAGCAATGATGTGTGAGCAGGGGCGTTATCGTGGTGCAAAAGCCAATTTTTGTTTTTCCACAAATCCGGGCGTTTCTGGCGGATTGCTTCACGCAAATTGCGCATAACTTGCAGGTAATATTCCTTATTGACCTATCTACCCTGTGGCAAGAACTCATGATGCACCACGCCCCTGCAATCGAAGAAAACTGTCAGCAAAACTTTCACATTCGACCGAACTTGGCGCGCTTTTTTCGGTCTTGGTTCGTGCGGCAGCTTCCATTGAGATGATTGAGCTTTGGTTTCCACGTCATAACCATAAACCCACGCTTCGTCACCAGTTATGACCCTCTGGAGCAAATTTGGGTCGTCGCAGACAGAGTCCAACATCTCATTAGCAATGTTCATGCGATGCTGTTTTTGGTCGCAATTGAGCAATTTTGGTACGAATTTCGCGGCGACCCGTTTCATGCCCAAATCATTGATAAAAATCGAATGGCACGAGCCAATCGATATGTTTAGGTCCTCAGCAACTTCTCTAACTGTGATTCGACGATTGGCCAATATCATTTTCTCCACTTCATTAATTTTTTCGTCTGTTGTTGAAGTGCTCGGGCGTCCGGCACGCTTTTCGTCGTTCACATCTTCTCAGCCTTCTGAGAACATTTTGTACCACCGATAGACGTTGCTTCGGTCCAAGGTAGCTTCTCCGTATGCCACAGTCAACATTCGGAATGCATCCGCGCACTTAATTTCGTTTTTCACACAAAATTTTATACAGGTTCTTTGATCCATTTTTTTTTTAATAGGTAAAAATCGAAGACGATCCAAAACACCTGCAAGTAAAGCAGCTGTCAACAATTAAGTGAACATTCAAAATGGCCGAACTTGTCGGCATAAGTGAGAGACATGAGTACCAACATAAAGCCACAAAAAGATCGAAATTCGAATATACGTAACCCGCGAAAATTCAAAATTCGTGATACTTTTTGAACACACCTCGTATTTTTGTGCAAAAGAAGGAAAAAAAAAAATCTGTTTATTATTATTTGGTTATGTACTCCTGTAGAAGAGGAGTATGCCCGAAAGCTTGAGATTACATAAATAAATATTTTAAATTGATTCAAGAAAATAAGACCTAATCCAAATAATTTACTAGGATTAGGATTTAATTGGATTAGGTCTTATTTTCTTGTATCTATAATCCAAATTGTGCTTTATCAAAAATTTAAATAATAAATAAATACACCTATCCCCCGATTTACACGGTAGATACGTTCCTGAGATAAACGTGTAAATCGGGGGATAGGTGTACACAGAAATAAAAATAAAATGCATTGACAGGTTAAAATATGTAGTCAGCACATAAGCTCTGGATTCCTCGTGAGATGTGTACACAGCGCATGTGTTCAATCACAGTAGCATTTAGTATAGTGCGATAAAAAAAAATTTAAAAAAACTTATTTGGAAAACCGTGAAAACGTGTAAAACAAGTACCATGTAAATCGGGGGATAGGTGTAAAAAGAAACTCACCTCCAGAAACCAATCGTATTATTTTAATTTATATCTAGGAGATTTAAATCAAGCAAAAGAAGGAATGTCAATTAAGTCAATCTGCATTGAATTTTATAGAAATCAAGCTGCTTCCCTATCCTCTCCAATCCTTCATTCATATGATAAATTTGGTTATTAACAGTGTCGTTTGGTATCAAGATTATAACCTGTCAGTCTATCTGTTGTATTTTGAATTTTAATTTAGCCTATTGGAGGTGTTTTCATGTTCAAAAATATAAAGGCTGTCACAATGATATGCTTGTTTGAATTTGTTTTAATATTGTAGAAATGGCTTTAGTTTTAGATTAAGGTTTGGAAGAGATAGAATATAATGTTTTTTTCAGGAGTTTACAATATCTGTTTATATATAAAAATCAATGTTTGTATGTTAGTTATTAGCATAACTGCAGCTTATTAATTTAAACAAATTGATTATTCAAATACAAGGAGAGGTTAAACAAACTGATTAACTTAACAAACAAAGAAAGAATTGAGCTTCAATATTCTAAGCTATTATTATAACATAAACAAAACAAACTTAGTCAAAAAGGAACATATTTGACATCACAGATTATTTTAAATTGATTTGTTTACCAATTTCAACACTATCTAAATCAAGAGGAAAAACTAGTTTAAAGAGCTTTTATATATCCTTTTTTTGTTTATAAATAAAAATAATTATTTTTATCAAAAGGGCCTTTAAACCAAATGATCTCTACTTATGTTCCAATGATCCCACAAGTTATAGCCTACTCAATCAAAGAACTACAAGATGCAATAATTAATATATCCAAATGGTGTGACCGTAACGTATACAATAGAGACAATATTATCAAATTCTTTAATGATCGAAGTTTCAGGGGGGGGGGGGATGACATCATCTTTATAAACAGACTAGACGGGTGACCCGGGCTTCACCCCGGGATTGACCCGTGTGCATATCTACCCGAGTGATATATATTTAGATAAGATTTTTTTTTAATAATTGTTTGTTATTAGCATTATCTATTTGTTTGCATCAGCATAATTTAATCGTTAATAGAGGGCGCTGTTCGTGAGCTAAGTAGAATAATTTGAATATATAGTTTTAATAATTGATTTATATATTTTTTAAAATAGCCTATCGTCTTCCCCGTATTTTTTTTACCTATGTATGGAAATTTTTGTTTGAATTAGTGAACTACTGCGAATTTGTATACTGGACATACAAACAAACAAACATACAAACATTGATTTTTATATATATAGATATTGTAAACTCCTACAAAAAAAAAACATTATATTCTAACTCTTCCAAACTTTAATCTAAAACTAAAGCCATTTCTACAATATTAAAGCAAATTCATACAAGCATATCATTGTGACAGCCTATATAATTTTTAACATGAAAACACCTCCAATATTAACCTTTGCAATAGACTCATACTTAACACTTCTATAAAAGTCATAGATTTATTATAAATGAAAAAAGTGAAAGCACAATGTTCAGAGATATTTCTTGGAATGTATTCTAATACTTAATATTAACGTTGTGATCTATTTAGAAATAGGAGATCATATATCGCCGCAACTCTTTTTATTAACACGATTAAAGGAAGCTTTCGGGCAAGCCCTTCTTCAGCTAACTAACAAGTGTACAAACAAGGCAGACGAGAGAGAGATTATATATCGTTTTTAAAGAGGAATCTATGTAAATATAGTACAAAATATCTTAAAGAAATTTACATAATTGAATAAATAAAAAGAATCAACTATAGACAGTTTAGTGGAGAGAAAAATGAAATGGCTATTGTTTTATATGGCTTTTGAAGATTTTTTAGGATAGAAGGGGAACGTATTGTGATGGCAACTGTATGCTTTTGTTTAATGGTTTGGGGTGCTTCATGGTTTCTATTGCTTCAAGAATGAGTCTTTGGGTTTTAGTTGAAAAGTTGGGTTTATGTATTGGACAATGTATAATATAATTTGTACAACATTGCATTAATTCAACAAGAGAGCTGGCACTGTGACTGCTGATGATGAGGTGCAGAGATCCACTTGGGATCAACAAGTCTGGAAACTTGATCTTAGATAAATGACCTTAATTCTTTGCTTCCAGCTACTGAACAGCTCCAAGATTATTAGTGACTTATCTTCTTATCCATATGGAGTAATTGGGTGAGTTTCCTGTTGATGGGGAACATCTGAAGCACTCAAAGGTAGAAATACGAATTTGCCTGTTGACATTTAGCTGGGCTTAGTAGGACAGTCTTCATGCTTAGGGTGGCCCTAACATGAGTGCAAGACTCAGATATACTTCATCTATCTTGCTCAGGATCATCTCCCCACCACACTGAGATAGTTAACAAGAATTGAGGAGTAGACATTTGTTAAGTCCTTCAAGTAAATGGCAGAAACACTTCTTCTTCTTTCTTATCTCTACTCAATCATATTAGGGTGTCAAGCTTGTAAAGCTTGAGCATTTTGATGGTGTCTGTTGACAACCATCATGATTGGGTGAAGTAGAATGTGTCTGCCTTTGTCATTAAGACTGGGAGCACTACTCAGTGGCAGGCCGACTTAGCTCCAAAAGAAATGGCCGCCTCTGACATGAGGAACAGACGCCAAGTACAGCTGCTCCTAACATGGAGTACAAACGCTGCTCATCCTGTATCCCTGGATCAGGAGCCCTTACCCGGGCCAGCTGAGCCCAGGTTTTTAAACGAGCTTGTTACTGCTCCCCCTCCTCCTTTTTCATCCGGGCTTGGGACCAGCAAAGGCGGAGTTGGGCTGAAGTGCTTTAAAAAAATCAAAGCTTTGAAGCAGCTAAGAGTGGGGGCATCAGCATTTCATAGGAGGACCTGGAGTGTATCACCATACTAAATAGTTAGGGGATGTTTATTGGAAAATTGGAATATAGGAGGTCATTTGGTCTGTTTTTGTTGTTGACAAAATGTTGTTTTATGATTAACTTAAGATTGTATGTGTAGAGATGGAAATATGTACACTGCTCTCTCTAACTCTGGTATTGTGTTTCAGGAATTCCAAATGTGGGCAAATCTTCCTTAATCAATGGACTGAAAGGGAAAAAGGTAATCTACTTTCTGAAGGACATGAGGAAATGTCTTGATTTCAGTATTAAGTTAAAAAAATACATTGAATTTACACATCAACATTGCTTAATGTGTGGTATTTTACTAGTTTACTCTAACCAATTTACTAATGTTAATTAAATAAGGATATAATTTTTTATAATGATAAATAATATAATATGCTTATAAATATTTGTAAAGTTTTAACATTAAAAAAAAGTGACTCTCCTGTAAGAGGACACCTCTCTTTAAAGGAAACTTTAGCTCTGCAACTAGGTGTCCTTTAACACAAATCAATAACGCGCCATCTATACATATAAAATAAAAGGATTTAAAAGCACGAATGTTTCTTTTATACATAATACACACACAACACACTGGTCTTATAGAGGATTCTCCCCGAGATTACAAGAGAGATAGGCCTGTGAAAGTGGGGAATATACAGAAGAAGAAAAATATTACATAAGTATGATATATTTTATACATAATACAAACTTCTACTGTAATGCTACTGTCCTATAAGCTTATGTCCATAGTTTACTTGAAAACCATTTCTAAGATTCCATCCTTCAGTGTAGCATATAAAAGCAGAATGATCCAATACAGTATTAGAGCTCTGAGAAGCTGTCTGGTGGATTAAATTGGTGAAACCGCTGGGAGGGTTCACCACTGATGAGCCAAGCCCTCCCAATATATATTTTTTCATCGGAGTAAGGACAGTAGAAGTCTGTATTATGTATAAAAAAAACATTCGCGCTTTTAGATCCTTTTATTTTATATTATAGGTGTCCTTTATAGAGAGGTTCTGCTGTACTGTAACTGAAACTGAAATAAGATACAAAAATTCAAGCACTTTGCTAGGGAAGGATGTGCTACTACATTTGAACCTCTCTAGAACAACATCACTTGGGGCCAAAATTTTATGTTGCTATGTTGGGGAGTATTATGAAGATGATGAAATAATGAGGTTCCACTGTGAATGATATTCCTTGTTGTTGTTTCTTATCCCCTTGTGTAAAGAATACACGGATTCCATGAGTTAATGCTCCTCGAGCTGTGCAATGATATTCCTTGTTGTTGTTTCTTATCCCCTTGTGTAAAGAATACACGGATTCCATGAGTTAATGCTCCTCGAGCTGTGCAATGATATTCATTGCTGGTCCTGTGGCAGGTGGTGAGTGTTTCCCGGACCCCAGGGCACACCAAGCACTTCCAGACCATCCACCTGAGCCCCACTGTGAGGCTGTGTGACTGCCCCGGACTGGTGTTCCCCTCCCTGTGCCCCCGACCTCTGCAGGTCCTGCTAGGGTCCTACCCCATTGCACAAGTCAGGATCCCGCGCCACCCGGTGTGCTACCTAGCCCGCCGGGTGGACCTGCCCCGTCTCCTCCAGTTGCGGCTGCAGGAGGACGACTCCTACTGGTCCGCCTCTGCCATCTGCCGGGGTAATTATCTGCCAGGCCATCTTGTCTCAACCAGCCAGTCTGCAGACCTAAAAAAAATATTGCCACAGTAGTAACAGTCTAAGAACCAGAACCACAAGAAATTAGTAGCATACCACACTCTACCTTTAATGGGTTACTAAGTCCCTGAAAGCACTACAGTTTAGGTCTCAAATCCACATATTTTATCAATTATTCGACCCATGGTTCGTAAATTACGCTATAAATTCAGAACTGTACTATTAATGTTTCTTTCTGATTATTGGCTTCACCTACTTAGCCATACTTTCTCTTAGCCATCATTATTTATAAAGTAAACACTTCCCCCATATACTCAGCAGCAAACACCTTCAGATACTGGAAGTCTGTAGAATCCAGCTTGAGAATGGTTTAATTTATAAAAGTGATACAAAGAAAGTGATGCATAATCAATAAAGCCTCTTTATGCCAGGTACAACAGTTCTCTTTCACTCAATATTTCTTTTTAGACATTTCACTCTAGCCTCTCCCTCAAATAAAGCTGATGAAAGTAATGTGGGGGGTCGGTGGAAGGCTGGTTAAACCGTTTGGTTTTCGACCACTACGACCCGGGTTCGATTCCCTCATTGGACACTTTTTTCTGTTTAAAAAAAAAAATGCTCCAATGGCCCCCGATTCTTGCAAAAGTCCAACCCCACCAGCGAGTGCAAGTAACCAAACCGGGCTCTGGCACATTTGTAAGTGCAAAGTCGAACTGCTTTTCACATGTGTAGACATGTGGTGCGCTTACAGTAAAAGCAGTCGCTAACTACCCACCATGATTATCATGGCCTGTACCACATGTACTAGGGATAAGCAAAAAAAAAAAATGTACCAGGTAATTAAAAATGTAAGATATATTCAATGTAAATCAAGCTCAGTAAAGACAAAACTAATTCCTGTGCTTTTAAGTGACGCTGTTGAGGCATGGACCAGTGTCATATAAATGGCTTGTTGCAATCTGGCTTCCACAACCTTATTTACTTTATTCAACAAACTTCCATACTTGATGTATTGAATTCCAGGAAGTTGGGAGGAATATCTTCACAGAGGTTCACACATTATTTTATACTACATAGCCAGACACCAATATTAACTAAGTTTCCCTCACCTGTGCTGCAGCTTGGGCAGCTAAGCGCGACTACCGCACAGCCCGTGCCAGCAGGTTGGATGAGAACCGTGCAGCCAATGATATTCTACGCAAGGCCCTAGATGGTCGCACTATCTGTTTGGCCTTCTACCCACCAGGATATGTTCAGGATCGTGGTAAGTTTCTCATTCATTTTTGTAAAAATCATGAATTATTGTTCAAAGTGAAATTGTGTCCTGCTCTTTTGGAATCTTATAACCATGGCCCAGTTTAATCAAGATCAACTTGGGGTTGAATAACAGAAGTATCTTTCTTCTTCTTCTTTCTTATCTCCACTCAATCATATTAGAGTATCAGGCCTGTAGAGCTTGAGACTTTTGATGGTGTCTGCCGGGGATGAGTAGAGCTCATCAATGGATGAGCCAATATGGTCATTGATGTGGGTTGGGGTTGCAGGTTGAGAATTGCCCTTAGTACAGATTGATCTTTCGAATATGCTCTTGATTTTGAAGCATCTTAGGTTCATTTCTCGTGAAGAATTCATTATCATTGAGATTTATTCAATATAATACCCAGGATAATGCCACACTTTATCATATTTTTTTTAAATGAAGTTAGTGCATCATCCTTAAGTGTCTATGAGTAGCCAAAGAAGTGCATTTGACTTCCTTTTTCAAAAATACATTTTCAAATAAAGGTGTTCTCTTGGCATATGAAGTTAGCAGAACTAACCTCCCTTGAGAGACTGGCACCAACAAACAGAGGTATTGCAGGGTGGCACAATTGTATAACTTAGCCAAATGGCACATATAATTATATGTTGTAATATAATTGTTCTAATAAATGACACAAATTGATATTTGCGGAAGAGCGATTGCTCGAAGCATATTATATATTTATAATTATATGTAATTCTGCTGTCCTAAAAGCTTATGTCCATAGTTCATTTAAAATACCCATTCGAAGAGTCAAGCATCAGTATCACTATAAAAGGAAGTTCCAAAAATGCAATATATCAGCGGTATGGTAGATTAAACTGGCGAAACCGCTGGGAGGGTTCACCACTGATGAGCCAGGCCCTCCCTTTAATTTTTCCATTGCAGTAAGGGCAGTAGAAATTGTTTTATTTTGAAAAGAATATTACGCGTCTAGAATAGTTTTGTAATTTGATAATTATACATGGAAAGATATGCCATTTGGTTAAGTTATACAAAAGAGACTGTTGTATCTTTCACCACTACATATCATGTATGTGGCAGAGAAATGGAGGAGCCACCCAGATGTCCCCAAGATCCAAGCCATGCAGTCCACCAATGGCAGGGTACCTGGGGCGGAGCACTACACCTACTACTACTCCAGTGATGAGGATCCTCCAGAACTGCCTGTCGCCTCCAACAAGTTCTCCTGTCTCGAGGAAGAAACTTGATACACATTAAATACTAGCCGAATGACCCGGGCAACGCCCATGTTTTACCCGATTGAATGTTTTGATTCAAATACTATTTGTTACAATTATAAATTTGGCGCCTTTAATAAATGCATATATTAGTTAATAACTATAGCCTATGTGCTTTATCTGTCTATGTACTGTTGGCTTCCATAGGCGTCTCATACTGGGAAAAGGAAAGAGAGGATTCCATTTAGTTATTAACTAATATATGCATTTATTTAAAGAGCGACCCGCTCCAAACCAATAGTTACAAAAACGAAAAAGCGAGTTGGGGGGGGGGGGGGGGGGGGGCAAAGGTGGCGTGACCGTAGCCAACCAATAGGAGGGCGCCATTCCAAAAAAGAAGCAAACGGTGACGGAGGCCGATGAGGAATGACGCTCGTAACTATATATAGAATGATAAGAAGAGATAAAAGTTAACAGTGACAACTCGTCGCCATTAGCTTTAATCTCTTCTAAGCAATGATATCCGGCGATTCCTCCTAGTGTCATTTGAAACACATTAAATATGTTTTATTATATCTTTTCTAATTTCTCAAAAGTTATATTTCAGATGGAAAATTGAATTTTAAAAAAATGGTAATTTGCCTGGTGATTTCTGAATTCCTAGTACAGTTTAAGTTCGTTAATTAGACTCATGATAATTTTACCACATTTTTTCATGTCCAGACCTGCGGCCTATCAAATAAAAACTTTAATTCTTAACAACCTTCATTTCATTCTTTTTATAATTTGACCATTTCTTAAGTCAAATTTTAACAATGATAATAGTAAATTGTTTAAATATAACTTTATCACTAAAAATACATTGGTGCCAAAATACCCTTTGTAAACAGATGTCATCTTGCCAGAGAGTTGCTAATTAGTAAAAATGGTAATTCTTGCCATGAAAAGTGTTCTTTGTAGAGAGGTATCCTCTCATGGAGGTTCTACTGTATCCCAAAATCAAACAACTATAAATTTATTTATTTAACAGTTGGGAGAGACACGCCATATCCACAATTAGGATAATTGCATGTATATATTACATTATATACAATTAACACAATTGAACATTAGGAATCATGAAAATTAAACGTTCGATGTCAAATTTTGCATATAGCAATTAGAAATAGTAGATTGAAATATGTACAGTCAACACTTTCGCCTTGAAATATACATCCTGCAGAATCTATTAAACTTGATGTATTGGTCTTTATTGCAAGCAGCTTGTTTTGTATTAGTCAGGTAAAGTTGGTTTTCTTCCTTTAGATCAGAAGTTAATGGACAGTTTATCAGAAGGTGTTTAGGGGGTAAACAACTATAAATGGTTTCCTTAAAATATTTTTATATGTTTTTTAAATAAAATTTTTAGGTTTTTATTTTCCTAATTTATTCACCTTCTCTTACTGCAATTATTAATTTGGATTAAAATTGTAATTTTTATAGTTTCAAAAATCAGTATTAATGCAATTTTTTCCCCACTAAAAGTTAATTAAGAAACACATTCTGAATAAAAATTAAATTAAAAAAAGCCCTAATAGTATCTATTTATATTATTAATTAATATTACAAGAGGATTTTTTTTTCTAAAAATATATACAGGGTGCTTCAAAAAAATGTATACACACTTTGAACTTCCATAGAAAATTTATTTACCGTTCTACAAAGTTAAATTTCAGGAAAATAGAAAACTGAAAGTCCAATATAAATGAAACATAAATAACAAATGTTAATACTGTTCAAATTGGTGACCTGCAGCATCAATACAATTCTGAGTACGAGTCACCACAGATTCTGTACATCGTATCAAAACGTCCAATGAGATTTCTCTACACACTGCTTGAATCTCATTCCAAAGAATGTCTAGGTTACGTGGTTTATGTTTGTACACCCCATCTTTTACTGTGCCCCACAAGAAGAAATCCAGTGGTGTAAGGTCTGGAGAGCGTGCTGGAAACTCGATTGGCCCCCTGCGTCCTATCCACTGGCCCGACAAATTTTTATCCAGGTAAGGGGCACGTGAAAGTGATGTAAGTGCTAGCAGCGTGCTACGCATTCTGAAGAGAGGCAAGTATCGTGTTTACATTCCAAGGCTGGTGCAACAGCTAAATGACGACGATCCAGATCGAATGTTGCAATTTTGTGAATGGATTCAAGAGATGGTGATATGTGAACCGGGATTTATGGGTAGCATCATTTGGTCGGATGAAGCCCAATTCAAACTTAATGGAACTGTCAATAGGCACAATTGTGTTTACTGGTGTGAAGAAAATCCTCACATTACAATTGAAAAAGCTGTAAATTTGCCTGGTGTAAATGTGTGGTGCGGTTTGTCTTCAAGGGGACTCATTGGACCTTTTCGATTTGAAGGCACTGTAACTGGTATTAATTACCTAACAATGCTTGCTGATTCCATATTTCCTGCCATTCGTGCATTATACAGTAATGATGATTTTTATTTTCAACTAGATGGTGCTCCGCCGCACTATCACAGGGACGTACGAGCTTACCTGGATCAAAATTTGTCGGGCCAGTGGATAGGACGCAGGGGGCCAATCGAGTTTCCAGCACGCTCTCCAGACCTTACACCACTGGATTTCTTCTTGTGGGGCACAGTAAAAGATGGGAGGTGTACAAACGTAAACCACGTAACCTAGACATTCTTTGGAATGAGATTCAAGCAGTGTGTAGAGAAATCTCATTGGACGTTTTGATACGATGTACAGAATCTGTGGTGACTCGTACTCAGAATTGTATTGATGCTGCAGGTCACCAATTTGAACAGTATTAACATTTGTTATTTATGTTTCATTTATATTGGACTTTCAGTTTTCTATTTTCCTGAAATTTAACTTTGTAGAACGGTAAATATATTTTCTATGGAAGTTCAAAGTGTGTATACATTTTTTTGAAGCACCCTGTATATACACCTATCCCCCTATTTACACGGTACTTGTTTTACACGTTTTCGCTTTTACACGGTTTTCCAAATAAGTTTTTTTTTTTTGTTGTTTTTATCGCACTATACTAAATGCTACTGTGATTGAACACATGCGCTGTGTACACATCTCACGAGGAATCCCGTGCTTATGTGCTGACTACATATTTTAACCTGTCAATGCATTTTATTTTTATTTCTGTGTACACCTATCCCCCGATTTACACGTTTTTCTCAGGAACGTATCTACCGTGTAAATCGGGGGATAGATGTTTTTTTTTTTTGCTTATCCCTAGTACACGTGGTACAGGCCATGATAATCATGGTGGGTAGTTAGCGACTGCTTTTACTGTAAGTGCACCACATGTCTACACATGTGAAAAGCAGTTCGACTTTGCACTTACAAATGCCAGAGCCCCGTTTGGTTACTTGCACTCGCTGGTGGGGTTGGACTTTTGCAAGAATCGGGGGCCATTGGAGCATTTTTTTTTTTTTTAACAGAAAAAAGTGTCCAATGCGGGAATCGAACCCGGGTCCTAGTGGTCGACAACCAAACGGTTTAACCAGCCTTCCACCGACCCCCCCTGTATTTTTTTAATATTCAGCAACCATTTTAACCAACTTTAATTCAACCAAAAGTTCTGATTTCTTTGTGTATTGAATTATAAATAAGTTAGACTGTGGACGTAGGTGTAATTGTACAGAAGGACCATGTACCAAAAGGGATGCCCCTCTCCCTTAGTGCTAGTTTTTGGTATATTTTAGCCAAAAAACTCTTCCTGTAGGATTTTAAGAAATCAAAACCACATTATATAGATGAGGGCCATGGCCTGAACCCATTGGTTCAGAGGTGGTTGGCTTGTGTTTTAATTTTCCCAAACTGGTGTTGGGACATATCTGAGTCACAATCTGGATATGCATTGTTTGAATGCAAGATGGGACCAAGTCTTAGAAAGGGTATTATTATTGCTTACCAGTGGAAAATGTTTGGTAACAATTCTGCATTTACAAGCTTCTTGCAGTTTTCTAAATGAATTAACAATTTTTTTTTTCAATTTTTTCTTAAATTACATTGTTTTTGCTCCATTTTTGAAATTTGTTATGCTTTGGATTGCAAATGTATTTTTAAATTTGCATTCACAGTGTATAATAAATTTAGCCTGTATATATTGAATTTGAATGTAATGTTTCTATTCACACATATATATGTGAAAAAATAGTACAAATGTGAATTTGTACTGGGATAAGGTGCATAAATTATGAAAAAGGCATCTCCTTATCGTGTAACTGAAAGTTGCTGATGGATTGCGCCATCTATCGGAATAAATACCAATTATTCTCGTTGATTTTTAATTATTCCAGAATTGGCCAAATACCCATTCTTGATTAATCAAGAAAAGCTAACCACGGACGCATTTCACATTTGTACTATTTTTTCACATTGTGTAGCGTTCTCACGCAATTCTGGCCTTAACTACCCGTTTCATGATTTTTCAGGATGCCTTAATGGCTAATTTTTTGACCGTTGAGGAACAGCTTGCACCACGCTGATGAGGGCCAACAGCCCGAAACGCTTCCGTGGTTAGCTTTTCATGATTAATCAAGAATGGGTATTTGGGGCCAATTCTGGAATAATTAAAAATCAACGAGAATAGTTGATATTTATTCCGATAGATGGCGCAATCCATCAGCAACTTTCAGTTGCACGATAAGTAGATGCCTTTTTCTTAACATATATATATATTCAAATGTAAAAATTCGATGTTCTCTCCTATAAAATCCATGTTGCTTAACTGTCAAGATAATTAATACAGCTTTTTATTATATTTACTCTAGATTTACTTGGTCCCCTAAACCAACCATTATAGGTTGTGCCAGCCTGGATAAACAAGGGGGAGAAAGGGGTTCCAGCAGAGATTCAGCTGATAGTCCCTGTAAGAACTCCGGGATAACAGGATTTACAACATCTTTTTCACATCTTGGAAGTCCTGGTGACAACCAAGTTTTACTAGAGATCCTCACTAGTGTACTTTTCCTGTTAAAATAAGAAATAAGCAGGTATTCATAAAGATCAACTATCCTGCGGGGGTTGGTGGAAGGCTGGTTAAACCATTTGGTTTTCGACCACTAGGACCCGGGTTCGATTCCCGCATTGGACACTTTTTTCTGTTTAAAAAAAAATGCTCCAATGGCCCCCGATTCTTGCAAAAGTCCAACCCCACCAGTGAGTGCAAGTAACCAAACCGGGCTCTGGCACATTTGTAAGTGCAAAGTCGAACTGCTTTTCACATGTGTAGACATGTGGTGCGCTTACAGTAAAAAGCAGTCGCTAACTACCCACCATGATTATCATGGCCTGTACCACGTGTACTAGGGATAAGCAAAAAAAAAACTATCCTGTCATATCACTGGTTATTACAAAGAGTTTGAGAAACTGTCAAACCTCATAACAACAACACTTGGTACTGTTGTTACAACCCGGATTAAAACAATTGGCCACCGTATGGCCAGACTAGATGTAAAAGACCTCCTCCCCGTACCATTAAGACTCAATGCCAACAAAATGGAAATCTAATTTAGCACATGAATGGTAGAAAGCATGAGGGACAAGCAATAAATTTTGCCC